>OZ038379.1:28557271-29242271 GCA_964036045.1 Eutreptiella sp. 'Long Island Sound 2002' | reverse complement strand
TCTCTGGGTACTTATTTCAATGCACAAAGGGGTGCAAAAGTTGCATATGCGCAGGTCCAAATATCAGGCATGCCTAAGCAAGTGGGAGTGGGGTTACCAATGCCATAAGTGGGTTCAGGTTCATTGTTTTTCCCTCTGTGGAGGGGTGCTTCCAAAAATTCAAAAATGTGGTATCCTTCAAGGCCATGTTCCCAAAAGGTGCTGAGCAGGCGCATTAATAGGTATATTATACAAAAGACCATGATATTATAATGCAACACATACTACCCCCCCCCCCCCCTTGTCTAAGCTATGGCCTTGTCAAAACTACAGCATGCGTAGGGACCGGATTAATTCCGTACCTATTTTAATTCGGTACAAAATGTAGTGCAACTGCTTAAGACATGGTTTTGGATGACACATCTGCCAATTACTTGGAGCCATGGACACATTTGTTGTGATTGTTTGCCCACTTGAACCCACAGAGCTCTGATTTTGGGGATATGTGTGCATTGTCATCCCCTTTCTTGCATCAGCTCACCATGACGATGGTTGTATGTGCCGCACGCAAGCTACGGCCTTGTCTAAGCTACAATAGGCGTAGGGACTGTATTAATTCTGTACTTTTGTGTGGCTTAGACAAAGGAGGGGGGGACAAAATTTTGATTAATGTATCCATACAGGATGGAGTGGTATACTTGCCAATGGAAGTTGTACAAGACAGCGCACATTTTGGACCATTGTGCCCTCCCATTAGATTTTGACATTGGAAAGTATGCAGCCCTCCCCTTCGTAGTGGTCATGTCGACTTCATGGTTGAATTGAAGCAATATTGTCACATTTGGTCAATTAATTTCGGAGAAATGGAGTGGTACTTTGACTGAGGTTTCATGCTTGTTTACCCATGTCCTTGTTCCCTCCGCTTTTGTCGAGCGTCATTTTAGCTTTTGTGCCAATTCAGACACCAAGTGCTGCCGTGGTCTATCTAACAACTCACGGCGGATGATGCACATGTTGATGTTCTTAGGGAATGTGGAGGGTTGTTTTAAGGGATGCCAAGACATGCATTGTATCAGTGTAATTCACAACAATCATTCTGTGCATGTGTCTTGTGTGGACTACAATCCCAACATCCAACCTACTTTTTGATCTTTTGTGTTCCATGTGGGACACAAAAGGGGCAAGGAGGGGGTATGTGGACTGACTGGGTGGTACTCCCTTGTAGCGCACCCTAAGGTGCACCTTTGCCATAAGCCAACCCGTAGAATGGATGTGTACTTGATTTGCAAATTGCGCTAGGGCTGCAGTCTCTCCTTCATAGCGGGCAGTGGTGTCAACAGATTAATGTGCAACACACACCCCTCCGCCCTTTCGGGTCTTGTGTTAGCGAACAAGTACCCCAAATGGTTGTTGAATCATGATTTTTGCCTTGTTAATGTAGGTTTTGGGGGTTTAGGGTTGCATGATGATTATTCTTGGCACCCTCGCACTATCTGAGACAAAAACACCAATTGCAATTATTTGCAATTGTAATTCGGACTCGGACATGCACATATGCAACTTTTGCCCCCCTCTGTGCATTGAAATCAGTACCCAAAGAGCGTAGTGCGTTGCATGCATGTTGTGTGGACATTGCAGTGTTGTGAGAGCGCAAGTAATGGTGCAAAAGGAGAAGAAAAAGAAGAAGACACTTGAAGTTGGCAAAAAGCCTAATGGCGACTTTTCAGCACCACCAACAGACTTCCCTTCACTTTTGATATCCTCAGCTATGCTCTTAACAGTGAAAACTCAAAAGATGCAGCTTTCAGTGATCAATCATGTGTTTGGGCAAGGCAATTTTGAATACAACCCAAAAGATGGGGTTAAATTTGCGGCATTTTTCAGATATTCTTCTACGATGCATGTTCCAAAGGTAGTGTGTATGCACAGTGCATGGGCTGCCCAATGCAGCACAAAACCCACCCAATGTCATTTCCCACCCAGCCACACCCATGCGAGCGCCACATGAGCCCCCTTTGGGGGGCAATTCGCTTCTGACACCCCAATGTATGATATTCCATGTCTAGCGCCTTGTAAAATCATCATTTTGGGAGACAAAATTATCCCCAAATGCATTTTTCGTTTTTGACACCTCCAATCCCCCCCCCCCCCCCCGTGGCTGGGTGTTGGGTGGGCAAAAGTGTATGACTTCGCGATAGCGGTTTCAGCCTCGACATCATTTGTCTCTCTTTGAGGTGCCTTGCTGGCAATAGAAGTTTTTTTCATCTCAAGACACTACAACTCACCTCGAAGAGAGCACGTTACATCAACCACATACGCACGCACCGTACGCCCTATTTTGAGGTCATTCATGTAGAATACCCCGAGGTATGGTATCAGATGACCCACTCCTTGTAAAATCATCATTTTGGGAGCCAAAATGGTCCCCCAATGAATTTTTTGATTTTGAACCCCCTACCCCCCGTTATGGGGGAACCCATTTTTTGGGAGAGGGATTGAGGGGGTCAAAATATTTGCGTATTGTGGCCGCTGTGCGTCGATTTGGACCCAAGTCTTGAACAACTTTTTTCTTGTACATGGTCCCCCTAGCCAATGGCTGGGTTCCTAGGTCCGAACCCCCCCCGCCCCCCTTGCTATGCGCCCTTGTTGGTGAGGACTTTGCTGTTTTTCGACCGGCATGTGTCACCGGAAAATTTCGAAAGTTGGACTTATTTCGAAACTCTTCCGTCGGCCCTAAGATGGGTTTGGGTGATCATTTGGTGACAATGCAAGTACTTGAGCGCCTATAGGGACCTGTGGAGTAGCCGCTAGGCCCATGTAGCCCGGGCCACCCCTCCCCCCCGGAAAGCCCCGAAAGTGTCGTTGTTTAGGCAGTTTAGTGGCACATGAAAACTTTTGAAAATGTGAGGCAACTGTTGTGTCGCCCTGGGAATGGCTTTGTGTGATCATTTGGTGACAATATGGGTACTTGAGCACCTATGGGGACCCACATAGTGGTAGCTGGGCCCATGTAGCCCGGATCATGGGCCCCCAGAAAGCCCCGAAAATGCCGTTGTTCCGGCACTGTAGTGGCACTTGAAAATCACCTCGAAGAGAGGTTGTTAGATCAAGCGTAGGCGCGGACACCATACACCCCCCTTCTGGGGGTCATTCGGGTAGCATACCCCAAGGCATGATATTGGATGTCCAACCACTTGTAAAATCATTAATTTGCCCAACAAAACAATCCCCAATGGATTTTTTTAATTTTGAGGCCTCTATACCCATGAAACTGGATACCACCTTTTAGAGGGGGGGGGGGGCAAAACTTTGTGCTTCGAAGGATTTGAACCAAGCTCGAGTATAAACAACAGCTCAGGGGTTGATGGGCTGGGCTGGCGATCGCTGATCCGCTGGCCGGGATTCGAACCTGCGCTAGATGAGACAACTGTCGGGTGTTCGACCACTCGACTACTGAGTCTCCTTGCGCAGTAGAGGTTCCCCAATATTTCTAATTGTAGTCCACGGGTGAAAAAAGCCAAACTGTGTGTTTCTGCCTGCCCGTCTGCCTGCCTGCTTGCCCGATTGACTGTTTGCTTGCTTGAGTGACCGATTGGCTGACTGTTGGCCTCTCTTCGAGGTGCCTTGCCGAAGGCAATAGAATTTCCGAAAATTGGACCTTTTCCAAAACCCTTCTTTTGCCCCTAGGATATGTTTCGGTGATCATTTGGTGACATTATGGGTATCTAAGCACCCATGGGAACCCACACAGTGGCCGCTAGGCCCATGTAGCCTGGGCCATGGGCCCCCTGAAAGCCCCAAAATTGCTGGTTTTTGAGGCTGTTCAGTGGACTCTGAACATTTTCGAAGTTCAAGTTTTTCTGAAACCTTTCCATCGCCTCTGGGATGGGTTTGGGTGATCATTTGGTGACAATACAGGTACTTGAGCACCCATGGGGACCCGTGGAGTAGCCGATAAGCCCAGGCTATGGGCCCTCTGAAAGCCTCGAAGATCCCCACCCTCCCCGTGCTGCCAAGGATGCCTCCGGCCAACATCTCTCTTTGAGGTGCCTTGCCGAAGGCAATAGATGTTTTCTCTCTTTTTGAAGGGGTTGCAACACTGTGCCACAGGTGCAGCTTCGAACCAGGGTGCCGATGGGTCCCAGTTTGTTCCTGGTTAACCTCCATTATTTCCCAATATGCTGGTGCTACTTGCTGTCTGCTGTTTACTGCTACATGAGCTCTGTTTTCATTGTTCTTGATATTTCTTTCAGATCCTTGTGAAATGAAAACTCTACCAGAAGAGATGTGGTTGCAGGCCCTGTCTTACTTGGACTATGGCCCACTCTGTGACCTGGCTGTTGTGAGTGCCCAGTGGCACCGCATGTCCAACTCCAATGTTCTGTGGAGGGAGCTTTGCCGCACGTGTTGGGCAGGTGCTGCCTGTGAGACTTGCTTCTATGTCTTGGATGAGGCTGGGTTGTGCTGCGTCGCAAATGATACACATGCGTATTTTTGGGCCCTGGTGTATGGTGTTGAGGCTTGTTCGAGGTTTGTGTTTAGGTCGTGCATGATGTGGGTCGAGTCTCTTTATATTCGTCGCCTTTTCGAGGCGGAAGGTGCACACACGAAGCTGGTCCAGGGCACCATATGGCCCCTGGCCTGTTTGCAAAGTGCACACACGCTGGGACAGGAATCCCTGTGCCCCACAATTTGGCCGCGGCAGAGTTGGTGCTTTAGGCCCTCTGAACTGATCCTCTCTCACACATGTTGGGGCCATAGTCTTAATTGCGCCGTGAACCATTCTATTCTCGCATATCTATCCATTTGGCACAAGTACCTTTACGGTTACACTTGGTCTGTCTGTCATGGGACACACTGGACGGAGGAACAGCTGTGTGCATAAATTACGTTGTCAGTGGCATTTTCTTGCCTGCATGGGGTGTGAGAGCACTGAAATGCTTTATAATCTGGTACCCCTTGGCCATGTGATATGCAGTGCACGTTGGTTGTGGCGGGCACCCCCTGCTGCACACGGATGGAATTTCATTGCATCGAAGAAGGATTGATTTGCAGTGCCCCTCAATCCGGCTGGTGTTCCCAGTAGCACTGCCGGCCAGGGTTGGCAGCATTGTACAACAATTGCTGCAGTCACTGTTGCCCTAAAAGACGACCCCTCTGCAGATGCCGGCTGAATAGACCACCCGCAAGCCAAGGTGATCTAGTGTGTGGTGCATGAGGAGCCCTGGAACAGGCGGCAGGGGAGGGTGCCAGTAGTCCCCATCCCCAAGGGACCGACACCTGTGGCCTTGGCGGTGCCTGGCATGCCTATTGCAGGACTGGTGGAACAGAAAGTGGCAGAAAGTTGGGGCGTGGCAACTAGCACTGGAGCTGAGGCAGAGAGATGTGTGCCCACCATTGTGATGAAGTAGCGTACATGCACACACAAAAACACACGTAGTGGGGGGAAGGTGATGAGTAACCTGCACAATCCCAAGCACAATGCATGTGCCGCAATCAGTGGGAATAGTCCAAGCTCGTGAAGGCACACCACAAAACACCTCGTACTGTGGAGGGCAAGGGCCTAGCCCCGAATTCAGCCATAGCTCTCGCCCTACAGCTTGCAGTGGTAGCCATGGCTACCGCCATCACCGGGGCGCTACATCCCAACATCGTTGCCGCCCCCGTTGGGGGCCGAGCCGTAGTGCAACCTGCCGCCGACCCGAGCCCGCCGCAAGGCGGAGAGTCGGCGAGGCCTTGCAGTCAATGGGCGGCCTCCCCGCCTGCCCTTCCGCCCACTGCAGATCAACAACAAGTTGCTGCACTCACGCAGGTTAAGGTCCTGCAATAGCAGCTGGAGGCCGCCATGAAGCAATCTGCGGATGCCCAACAGGAGTTGATGCCCCTCTGTTCCCCGGGCTCGGGGCTCCCCCTTGCCAGGGTCGGCCCCTGTACCAGTGGCCGTAGATGCCCACCAGCCAGCGCCCCGCTGTGCTGGAGCCTAGGGCGTATGGGACCACGCCTGCCGCGTCTAGTTGGAAACATGCAACGATCATGGGGAGCCCATCTTGTGGTACCAACCCATGTTGCCATGCATCTACATGTGCAACATCCCAGAGGGCCCAAAGACCTCGCTGTTGTAGTTAGTGCCCCACGCAGGAAAAGTGCAAGTGGCTGCTTGATGACGAGTACAGCATGCAGTGGGAGCACACCACTGGCTGCCACAACACGCTGGCATGCAACCAACGACAGCCCGCCCCTTCGAAAAATTTGCCACCACCAACATCCACGAAGGAGGCTCCTGCACACACACGAGCTGCTGTGGCGGACGCTGTCCGTGCCCACAGGGGGCACGGGAAAGACCAAGCGCCTGGCACTTGGCATGCAGTGGCTCCCCAGCAAGTTGGAGGGTACGTGGCTGCTGCTTGTGGGGGGTGGGCTCAGTGGCGAGTGGACCCGGCCCCAACATCGCAGCGGCTGGCTGGTGTGGCGACCAGGTGCTGCCTTTGCGCACGACCAGCCCAAGGTGCATGCTTCACCCAATCCCTCTCAGCCGCGCTCATTGTCAGCTCTCCTCCAACCGGTACCGGAGGCGGTCCTTGCCATTGTGGAAGCACCTAGGTTCGCCCTACTACACGCGGAGGGGTGGCGGCAGGTACGCAGTGGCAGGTCCGTAGCCAGTGAGTAGGTGTGTGGTGAAGCAAAGCGACGTCTTTGTCGAGGCTAGTCTAATGGGGCTGCAGCTGGATGCCGTGCATCCAAAGGCTGTGGAGGTTCTATGTATGCGGCCTCACGTTGTATCTCTGCAATCACGGTCCAGCGTGCAGGTTGGCCGGCGCTTCTGTGTGCTTCGGGGGCGAAGATGGGCTGTGTTACTTCGTACCGCCGCTTCTAGGTAAGTTCAACGCTGCTCTGACGCCGGAACGTGAACTGGCACTACGTCAAAACATCTCCACAAAGCCCTGGAAACAATTGTACAAAGTCGCAAAGGTGCTGGCAGTGGAGTGATATATGCGTGCTCATAAGGCTTACACCTGTGCTGATGATACTAGCGCATCGTGCTGTGGCATTATGGGCATGGACTGTGGCATCTCTCTTGTGCGTGCAGTGTACTGTGGTATTGCACTGGTGCTTGGATTGTGCTGTGGCATTGTACTGGTGCCTAGAGTGTGCCGTGGCATTGCACTGGTGCTTGGAGTGTGCCGTGGCATTGTACTGGTGCTCGGAGTGCGCTGTTACATTGTATTGCTGCTTGGGGCAGGCTGTGGCATGGTACTGGCGCTTGGAGTGTGGTATGGCACGGTATTTGCACTGGGAGTGTGCCGTGGCATAGCGCTGGTGCTTTGACCGGGCTATGGCACTCTAGTGGGGCTTGGAGTGTCGTGCGGCATGGCATTGTATTGGTGCTTGGAGTGTGATGTGACATTGTCCTGGTGCTTGCAGTGTGCTCTGGCATGGTATTGGTGTTGGATTCTGCTGTGGCATGGTACTAGTGCTTGGAGTGTGCTATGATGTTAGTGTGGTGTGGCATTGCACTGATGCATGCATTCTGCTGTGGGATTGTGCTGGTGCTTGGTGTGTACTGTGACATTGTACTGGTGCGTGGAGTGGTGTGGCATTGTACTTTGCTTGCTACGGGCTGCAGTATTTCACTCGTGGAGTGTGCTGTGGCATGGTACTGGAGTGTGGTGCGGCATGGTCGCAGTACTAGGAATGTGGTGCGGCATTATACTCCTGCTTGAAATGTGCCGTGGCATTCTATACTGGTGGTTGGAGTGTGCTTTGACATTGTACTGATGCTTCAAGTGTGCGATGGCACTCTGTATTGGTGCTAGAAGTGTGCTATTGGCATGGTACTGGTGCTTGGAGCGGGCTGTGACATTACACTCATGCTAGCGGTGTGCCATGGCATTGCACTGGCTGTGGCATTGAACTGGGATTTGCCGTCTGTAGCCTTACAATGGCGCTTGGAGTGCTGTGGCAGTGTACTGGTGCTGGGATTGTGATTTCTTATTTGGGTCTCTCAGGAAGATGCCAAGCGTGATGTGATCACTGAATGGGAGTTATGCACGTTCCGCTGGCGCTTCACGTTCAAGGGCTGCGGCAGCGTGCAGCATCCTGTGTTTCGACCAGACCATCGGCTGGTGATGGAGTCTGGGTGTGTGTCGCGCTGAACACTCCTGTGCCCAAGGGGAGTTAGGCAGTGGAAAATGCAAACACACCCCAGCCCCACAGCACTGTGCCCACCATCACCCCCGCCGAAACCTATCAAACGTCATCCATGACCCAACCGACCCCTTCAACGTCTCTGTTGGCGATCTGGGGACCCGCAGGCACTCAGTTCAACAACACATGTTTTGCGATTTGATGGATAGTGTCCTTTGCACAGCGTGCGTGCGATGTGGGTGGATTGTCAGACAGTGAGTCACAAAAAGGTCTTTGTGCACGTCATTGTAAATCATTCCTTCAACTGCAGGTACCCGCTGCTGACATGGTCGCTGAATTCGGACCACAGTGTCCAGATCGAACACTTCCCGCCGCATTATGTGTCCCGCACTCGCGAGTGGGCCTGGGTCATAGAGAACGAGAACGTGCACCTCATTTCCACCGACGCAGCGCACTGTCCCCCTCCCCTCCAGCGTCAGAGCTCCCCCTTGGCATACCAATTGGCCATGGTTATGCAACACCTGCAGTGGCAGTTACAGCACGGGGCCGAAGACGACAACGAGTAGGGCATTTTGTGCACGTCTACAGGACTCATGCCAGCATGGCTGCAAGGTGGCAATGTGTTAATGCAAAGGGGTCACACAGCCCCCCGTACCAGGGCCGACAACGCCCAGCGCGCGCTGTCGAGCTGCACCGCCAAAGGTCAGCCCTCAGCACCAGCACACCAGCACACCAGCACAGCAGGACAGCGCCAGCGCAGTAGGACAGCAGGAAAGCTACCCCTGGGGCAGTGAGACCCAAAGAGGAGCTACTAAATCCTCGCTTATTTCAAATGCTGTCCAACCTCTCCTCGCCTTTTCTCTTCAGTTTGCACTTTGCCTGACCCAGTATACCTATCGCTCAGAACATCAAGAGGCCAGTATTGTCTGCCTGTTTGATACCACAGGCTTTGACAGAGCACCAGGGGAGTCTCCTCGCCAAGTTGTCCAAGAGTCCCACATGCAACATGCTCCTTGGATGCAAATCCTATCCGAACAAGGACACAATCGTTTGACCTTATGTGGGCTTGTAGGGAAGGAGCTTAAGACCCCAGGTCTTGGATAACCCTTACCAGAACCGGTTGCTGTGCGCGCATTGTGCCAGCAAAACCATACCACTTCAAAGTTTGCTTTAGCTTGGACAACTTCAAATTTGCTTTAGCTTGGACAATAGGGGGAGGTGTGTGAGCACTTCCCCTCTCGCGTCAGAGTGCACCTCTTGTTGCATTTTGGTCCGCTTTTCGAGAGATACTGTGATTCTATTTCATGGGCTCTTCAGTGCAGGTAACGAGGATGGGACTCAGAGGGAGGTAGAGTTGGGAAAAGTACACATCACAGGATTTAGAGAGGGGGCGGGTTGAGCAAAGAGGGGGAGGATTGAAAGAAATGCATTGCCGCTGGCAAGGTCTATGGGCAATTACCGCCTGCCAATTCATGCAACAGAAGTGCAGCGTAGAAATCACGTCGGTTGACGGGCTGCTTTGCAACCCCTTTGCAGTCTGGTTGCCAGGTTTAGCTGAATATTGTGCCATGTCACCTACATCTGCATTTGCTCGTGCAGTGGCTTCTGCAATTGTGGGGCTCTGAACCCTATTTCTTCGGAAAGCAGATTTCTGCTTTCTTTCTTGAAAATGAGGCAACCAAGGTTTGAAGGGTGCTTGCAGCTGCGCTGCACAACCAGCCCTCTGTGTATTGTAGAGTAGCCATCGCAAGTAGGTTCGTAGGTCCGCTGCGGCGAATCCCCAATTTCTTCGTTTATGTCCATGATGCATCGTGCAAGCCCTGTGTACCGTGTGTGCACCCCGCATGCACCGTACATCTCCAGTGTGGGCAAATTGTGTGTTGTGCGTGCCCTGTGCGGAAATTGGGCCATTTCCCCGAATGATCTGAATGGCACCTGAAGAGAGAAGAGAAGCATTGAGGCCAAAGTGTGACTGCCAAGCAAAAGGAAACCAAAGGGCCTACCCTGTAAGCCCATCAAGCATTGAGGTATTCCATTTGGGAGGACGACCTCACCAATGTCTCTGTGTTGATGGTGACTTTTTGGGAGGGGCAAAGCTGAAAGCCACAGTGACTGCTGCAAGACCATAGTCTTCATACGATGCACCCCTCCTCTGCGTTGATCGCAGGGCATCACCTTCGTCTTCAATATCTCTGACGACACTACTTCAGCCCAAACTATGCACAATATCAGAACACCTGCTTGTGCTCCTGCCTCCCTCCAATTCTTCTACCTTCTCCGAAACTGGCTTCTTTGGTGTTTCTCAAGAACGTATCCTCCGGCCCTTGAATCATGAACCACGGGAGAACGCCCCGTGTGACGCATGAAGCACATCCATCAAGAATGCTGAAACTCATGCCTCATGTAGGGTGCAAAGATGGTGCACATCACGCGTACAGTGCACTTGTTCTGTTTTGTGCACTGTGTTGAGCTGTACCGCATTGTTACCAGCATTCCAGCTCCAGCACCTTCTCAACCCCTCTCAAAATCCGATTGCCAACAATTTCTGCATGTGACAGATGACTCTGATGTATGACCGCGTGCTCCCCTTTTCTAACCTGCCACTGCTTTCTGCGCTGCGTTTTTCCGTCGTCCATGCACTCTTCATGCACAGGGGGGCTCTATGCTGACGGATCGAGGATGAGGCACTCGGTGGTTTCTGCTTGGAGCGGAGGAAATGAATGGATAGCCTGGATGCCTCACCGAGTCAAGGTTCTGTGCAAGAGCATCCGCTGCCCATTGTTGACTGGAAGCCCCAAGTGGTACAGTGTGCTCAGCCCCATGTTGATCTCATTGTTGATCCTTCTCATTGTTGATCCTACCAAGATGAGGACAAGGTTCTGTGTGTGGGGGGGTTTTTTCGCCGACAGTAAAGTACCTCCAATTTGAAGAGAGGTTGTTAGATCAAGTGCAGGCAAGGGCCCCATTTTCCCCCTCCTTTTGGGGGTCAGTCGTGTAGCATACCCCAAAGCATGATATCGGATTTCTAAACCCTTGTAAAATCATCATTTTGGGAGACAACTTTATGGTGCAATGAATTTTTTGATTTTGAAGCCTCTACCCCCATTGTGGCCCCTGTGAGTCACTTTAGACCAAGGTCCTGAACAACCTTTTTCTTGTACATGGACCCCCTTGCAAATGGAAGGGGGGGGGCGGGCCGAACTCCGGCTACCCCTGCCCCCCCCCCATGGACCCTTGCCATTAAGGATTTAGCCGTTTTCAAGCTGGCATGCGTTGGCTGAAAATCACCTCGCAGGTTTTGTTGGATCAAAACCAGACAGACACGCATAAATGGAAAAACACCACATACCCCCCCCCCCCCCTTTTGGGCCAACTCATGTGCCCTAACCCAACTGGTGGAATTGTTGTTGCAACCACTTGTAAAATCATTATTGTGTCCAATAACCGCATCCCTCAATGAGCTTTTGGTCGAGACCCACCACACCCGGGGTGCAGGGGTGGGAGGGGTAGGGGTCGAAAATGCTGAAAGAGTCACCCCCAATTTTTTTTTGGTCGAAAATGACAATTTTTTTCAAACGCATCCCTCAATGAGGTTTTGGTCGAGATCCACCACAACCCGGGGTGCAGGGGTGGGAGGGGCAAGGGTCAAAAATGGCGAAAGAGTCACCCCCCCTGCTTTTTGGGGTCATCTTATGTTTTAGATGCGAAATCTTTTTTTTAGATGCGCTGAAGTTTGACAAAGGTGCTAAAGTTCAGTCAAAACAGCTAAAAATAATGAGCAAAAACATCTAAAAAACTTTCGCATCTAAAAAAAAAAGATTCTCCACTAAAAAATACGATTCCAACAAAACCCAAAATGTAAAAAAAAAGTCATTCGCATGTTTAAAACCGTCAGAAAAAAAATATTCTTTTTTTAAGATGGGATGGTAAAAAGTAAGATTTTGGTAAAACTAAAAGAATACAAAGCCGGGGGCGGGGAGGATACACAGAAATGCAGTTCCCATCAGCATGTGACCGGACGAATGATGCACATTTTTTAGCAAATTTTTAAAAACAAGGCACAAAGCAGAGAACGGGAAAGAATGCCAACAGGACCGGAGCAGATGGCCGAGCATTTGCCGAACGTGCTGTTGCACTGCAAATTACATAATGTGAAGATGATGTAACCCACTTGATGGCTTCGGGACATGCGACTGTGCAAACGATGCACAAGACGCCTTATTTGTCGAGAAGTGCTAAAATGCCGTAGATCTTAGGACATGCCAAACAAATACAGAACCCGCATCCCTCTCTCGGTGCACTTTGGTCCGTCCGTGTTGACCGCCATCCGAAGGTATTTGGAAAGAGCAAAAGTTGAGCATGACATTATGGGCAAAATTGTGCACCAACTAAGTAGTGCTTGAAAACAACCTCTATGAGGCAATATCATTCCGCTTTGTGTAGCCAATAATGCTTCTCAACAAAGTCTGAGCAAGGAATGTGAACTTTGGGACTGACTGGGCAGATTGCAAAAGCTGCAGAAAGTCACCATATAATGCAAGAACGGATGTGTTGAATGCCAAGTTCTCTAGAGTTGATCACTATCGTTGGTAGACAGTGCAGCACAGGCACGTGAGCAAAAAAACCGTGAAAAAATATCCGGAATCCGGAATTTGGGACTGGCACGGCAGACTGCCAAAGCTTCAAAAAAAAAGAGTATACAATGCCAAAATGGGTATGTTGGGATGTAAATGTCTTAGGAGTTGATGACTATGGCTGTCAAACACTTCAGTAAGGCACAAGAAGATTGTTGGCACATTGCATTGCAGAAGAAATGAGGAGGAAATCCCTGGCTGGATCACCCAGGTTACCACTGTACCCAACCGCACCTCGAAACTTTTTCTGTTGATGTACAAGGGTTCACAGAGAAAAGTTTATAGTGGTTTCAACACTGTGTTTCTGCCTCTCCTGCTGCTTGCTGCGGGTGGAGGGTTTCCTGCTGCTTGTTTTTGAAGATGAAAAGCTTTTGTTTGCTGAAATACAGTCAATCCAGGATAGCCCAAGCCAGAGATATGCAAGTAGAAGAGAATCAGGATCAAAGCATGAAGGGCTGCAGTGTAAACAGTGAAAGATGAAAGGATATTCACAGAAACTGCAACTCAGGTCAAATCGGATTGCATATTCACAACGATAGCTGAAATGTTTTGGAAAAGAGTTGGAAAACTGCCCCATGGTCACTCTATCTCCATAGTGCCATCTCAAGAGATGTGCACTCTTTGTTTTGGGTCCCATATGTGTTGAGGTGGCAGGGCATGTGCCGATGAGGTCACTGCCATGTCACATGGGATCTTCCTACTTAGCTAGGCTGACCGGGAATTGAACCCACGACCTCTCAAAAAGAGGTGCCCAGCCCCCTAGGGTGCATACCACTAGGACAGCTAAGAATTCATGAGAAGACATACATAGATTCATAGGCTCTGCCCTGGATATGTCAGTTCTCAGTCAACTCAGGAAAAGATGATTTGCCTCACATTGAAAGGGGATTAAGGGGTCCACTCCATATCCTGATTGGGTGTTTGGTTCCATAGGTCAAAATGTGTTATCACCACTTTTGGTGGGGCCAATACTAAGATAGAAATGCCTGGATGCTCAGTGCATCTCTAATACAACTAGAGTATGCCTCAAAGCATTGGAAAAGCACTTTTTCTTACTCCCCCCTTGTGCTGTGGTGGCCACCACTGTCGCATTTTCAGAAAAAGGGATTTTTTCTCTGCCTTTCCTTGGTTTCCACATCTACTTTAAAATACCTATAGTTTCCCTCAAACAGAAAAATGGGCGCTCACCATGGCTGGCGCTCTTTTGCTGCTCTGTTTGTAACATTTCCTACAGGAAGCTCAGCGCTCATGGCGCTGCCGGGGCTCCTGTGGCTTGGCTGGGTTAGTTTGGGAGCATGCCATAAACATGTGCATGTGCATCCCTCCCTCCAAGACGCAGCGCGACATAAACCCAACGCAAGACACAATGTACACATTCGCATGGGTTATCGTAAACCTGCTGGCGACCTGTGACCTGTATTAGGGCGAAGGGACTTGTTGAAAAAAATTCAATTGCCCCTTGGTGGGGTCTTGGGTTGTGCTCAGTCTCCTGGCGGCTGCTTTTCGGCCCGAACACGGCCTACTCAGCGACGCTTTCGCGAGGATATCTGCAGAGACAGGAATGGGAGAATTATGGACGAATCCACGCAAACGCGAAGCGACAACACCTAAATCCGTCAAATGACGGCGTAGAATTTTTCTAAGACAACACACCTGAGCAGAATCCAATTGTGCATCAGAAGCACATTTTAATAAAAATTATAGTCATCTCTCGATTTTTTAAATCAAGAAATTCCTACGAGTAAAAAGGCGGCGGGCAGGAGCGGCTCCTAGCGAAGCGCCGGAAAATGCAGAAATAATGAGATTATAAACGTATGTCTCACGTAACTCGGAAAATGACGAGACACACATTAATAAATAAACACACAGATTCCACCCACACTGATAGAAGAATCAAAAATCCAAGAATTCGAAAATCAACGAATAGACTTCAATGAATCAGGTATAAACCACAGGTGTGCTCGTCTCGTATGCAGCATACACATTGCTCGTCTCGTGTCTCCGTGAACGAGTCTTGTAGCAGCGCTAACAACGATAGAACGCGATAGAGGGATTGCTTAGAAAGATTGCAGATGATTAGAGGTCAGATCAGGGTGATAAGACATACACACAAGTGCATAGCGACGTTTTTCGCTTGCGCCTCGTTCACGTTCCCACTTGCTCTCTCTCTCCAGCGGTAGGTAAGGTGAGTAAGCCCAGGAGGGGCCACCCCCTGGTGGAGTCCGCGATTGTGGGTAAGATTAGAGGTTTGTCAAAGACCTCTCGTACACTCGTGCATGCTCGGCCATTCACACACGCATTAAAGGGTAGGCCACGCGAAATGCGCACGGTAAACCTTTTTTAGGTTACCCAAGGGCTCCTCGGTACGTTCTTTAAGAGAACCTGAGGAGTCTCTTAACGCTTGCTTGCTTGACAGGGCGTGTTTGCGGACAGTGTATTATAGGTCACACTGAGAAGCGTATAATACGTGGAGTGTGGCTTGGTTCCTACGCCGCAAACACCCCTTCATTTGCCTTTGCTTTACAGGTGAGCAGGTAGGGTGATTGGTGCAGCAGCATACCATTTCTTTCTGCCCTGCTGAACAAGGGCGCAGATCACACAAACAATTGACTGCACCTCCGCCAGGAGCGGCGAGGGCAGTTGGACTCAATCGTCACCCACGCAGTGCACGCAAAAAGAGCACCTCTTCCCTCCAAGCCCTAGCAGGGGAAACGCGTTGTGGCGTCCCCTGTTAGGCCACAGTTGCTTAGCAGCGCTGTGTTCTCTTGTCTTCTTCACAGGAGGGTCATTAGGACCCACGACGTGTTCTTCAACCACACCCAGTAGAGTGTGCGTGTAGGAGTGGTAGTCCTGAGTGGGGGCTTGTGCCAGTTGCAGAAGTGCTCGCCCACCAGGATGGTGCCACTGTAGGTAGGGTGTGTAGTGTAGTGGTGTCTCCTGTCCCGCGTGCTTTTCCTCGTGGGCAGGGGAGTGCGTTAGCTTTTGGCCTTTAGCAAAAATGGGCCTTTTGTATGCCCTTAGCACACTTGGCCACCCCTCCCCTGTAGTAGGTAGGGCTTTTGCCGTCTTCCCCAAGGATATGCGCCAGCACAGAAAATGGGCGCCATAGGAGTGGTAACAGTACCTGACTAGGACCTTCGGTCCGACATCAGCGAAGCCCGGTCTCCGGGATCCACGCCCGGGAGAGAAGTGAGACACACACAGATGTACGTAGCACACTTAGAAGTAAGGTAAGGTTCAGTCCCTAGCTTTAGTCTTGGAGGCAAGCGTCTCAGCGAGCCTCAGCAACTCACCAAGGTTGTTCTGGGACAAGTAGTCAACCAGAACTGAGTTTAGGCGTCCCTCAGGTAGAACAAACGCAGAGAAGGGCTCCCACGTGGCCTCTTCGACTCCAAACCCTTCCCAGAGGGTGAGGAAGCGCCATCCCTGGCGATAGCGGTGGCGTAGGACAGACTTCACCAGGTAGAAGCCCTCCTTAGCCATCCTCTCGGCGTTCATGTCGGGGAGTTCACCTTCAACCTCCATAGGGCTGGCAGCCCCTTGTAGGTCCAGAACGGCGATTTCCTCGTCGTTCAGCTCCCACTCCTCCCCACAGAGGTCTTCCGGATCATAGTAGCGCTTCAGGTGTTGAGCAGCGCACACCAGGTTCCCCCCTAGACGGGGAGAACACCGCACGGTGATACGGTGTCCATCCACTGATAGAATCTTGTACGGCCCGAAGTATGGGTCATCGCTGGTAGAGCGTGGCCAGGCGGGTAGTCGACTGTGGTGCACCAGCACCCAGTCCCCCTCTTGGTAGGTGGCCGGTACTCGGTGCTTGTTCTTCTTGTTCCACTGACGCTCCCTCACTCTCTGGAGCATAGCCTTGGCCTTGTCCACCTTCGCTTGTTGCTCTTGGACCCATTCACCCACAGAAGAATGGGTGTCCTCTGGATAGGGGGCATGTAGGAACCATGCCGGGCGCCCTAGGAATAGCTCATGGGGCGAGTAGCCAGTAGCTGAACTCTCTTGGGAGTTCATCATCAAGGTTATGACGGGGAGTAGTCTCACCCAGTCTCTGGTGCGTTCAGTTTTGCACCATATCCTTACATTCTCCTTGAGGACACAAATCTGTCGCTCACATAGGGGGTTGCTCGTGTGAGAGTAGGGAATCCCCGTAGACACCTGGACATTGAGGGATCTCAGGACCCTCTTGTACCAGCCAGTATCTGAGCGTACTCGTACGTCCTCATCGGAGTTGATCTCTTTGGGCGCCCCATAGACACAAAACCACTCCTCCAGGAGTATCTTGATAGTCTCCTCTCCGGTAATGTGCTTGGTACATGGGAACACCCTGGTAAACCTGGTCAACCCACAGGTTACCACGAGGGCGAAGTCATAGCCCCCGAACTTCGGCATCTCCGTGTAGTCCACGTATAGAACACTGTTAGCACAGTGAGGGATGGGCAGGGTCGAGTAGAGACCTCTGTTCCTGATATCCCCTGGTTTGCAGGACGTGCACGGAGAAAAGTTTATAGTGGTTTCAACACTGTGTTTTTGCTTCTCCTGCTGCTTGCTGCTGGTGTAGGGTTTCCTGCTGCTTGTTTTTTGAGATGAAAAGCTTTTGTTTGCTGAAATACAGTCAATCCAGGATAGCCCAAGCCAGAGGTGTGCAAGGAGGAGAGAATCAGGATCAAAGCATGAAGGGCTGCAGTGTAAACAGTGAAAGATGAAAGGATATTCACAGAAACTGCAACTCAGGTCAAATCGGAATGCATATACACAAAGATAGCTGAAATGCTTTGGAAAAGAGTTGGAAAACTGCCCCATGGTCACTCTATCTCCATAGTGCCATCTCAGGAGATGTGCACTCTTTGTTTTGGGTCCCATATGTGCTGAGGTGGCAGGGCATGTGGCGATGAGGTCACTGCCATGTCACATGGGATCTTCCTACTTAGCTAGGCTGACCAGGAATTGAACCCAGGACCTCTCAAAAAGAGGTGCCCAGCCCCCTAGGGTGCATACCACTAGGACAGCTAAGTATTCATGGAAAAACATAGATAAATTCATAGGCTCTGCCCTGGATATGTCAGTTCTCAGTCAACTCAGGAAAAGATGATTTGCCTCACATAGAAAGGGGATTAAGGGGTCCACTCCATATCCTGATTGGGTGTTTGGTTCCATAGGTCAAAATGTGTTATCACCACTTTTGGTGGGGCCAATACTAAGATAGAAATGCCTGGATGCTCAGTGCATCCCTAATACAACTAGAGTATGCCTCAAAGCATTGGAAAAGCACTTTTTCTTACTCCCCCCTTGTGCTGTGGTGGCCACCACTGTCGCGTTTCAGGAAAAAGGGATTTTTTCTTGGCCTTTCCTTGGTTTCCACATCTACTTTAAAATACCTATAGTTTCCCTCACACAGAAAAATGGGCGCTCACCATGGCTGGTGCTCTTTTGCTGCTCTGTTTGTAACATTTCCTACAGAAGACTCAGCGCTCATGGCGCTGCCGGGGCTCCTGTGGCTTGGTTGGGTTAGTTTGGGAGCATGCCAAAACATGTGCATGTGCATCCCTCCCTCCAAGACGCAGCGCGACACAGACCCAACGCAAGACACAATATACACATTCGCATGGGTTATCGTAAACCTGCTGGCGACCTGTGACCTGTCTTAGGGCGAAGGGAGTCGAAAAAAAATTAAATTGCCCCTGGGTGGGGTCTTGGGTTCTGCTCAGTCTCTCCAGGCTGCTGCGTCTCAGCCCGAACACGGCCTACTCAGCGAGGCTGCGCGTGGGTATCTGCAGAGGCAGGAATGGGAGAATTATGGACGAATCCACGCAAAAGCGAAGCCACGACACCAAAATCCGTCAAATGACGGCCTAGAATTTTTCTAAGACAACACACCTGAGCAGAATCCAATTGTGCGTCAGAAGCACATTTTTATAAAAATTATAGTCATCTCTAGATTTTTTAAATCAAGAAATTCCTACGCATAAAAAGGCGGCGCGCAGGAGCGGCTCCTAGCGAAGCGCCGGAAAATGCAGAAATAATGGCATTGTAAACGTATGTCTCACGTAGTCTTGAAAATGACGAGACACACATAAACATACAGATTCCACCCACACTAATAGAAGTATCAAAAATCCAAGAATTCGAAAATCAACGAAAAGACTTCAATGAATCAGGTATAAACTACAGGTATGCTCGTCTCGTATGCCGCATACACATTGCTCGTCTCGTGTCTCCGTGAACGAGTCTTGTAGCAGCGCTAACAACGATAGAGGGCTAGATTAGAAAGATTGCAGATGATTAGAGGTGAGATTAGGGAAAAAACAGATGGCGTTCGGCCAGGGAGTGGTTGTCACGGGGGGCTACCGGTCCTGCCCTGCGGTGCAATGCGGGGCAACTGTGACAACTGCTCTTACAGCACCAACCTCCCTTTTTGTTGCACTGATTAGAACATACACACCGATGCATAGCGACGATTTCGCTTGCGCTTTGTTTTCCGCCTCACCTTGCTTCACTCTCCAGCGGTAGGTAAGGTGAGTAAGCCCAGGAGGGGCCACCCCCTGGTGGAGTTCGTGATTGAGGTTGCGATGGGCAGGTTTGCCCAAAATACTCGTGCATGCTCGCGCATTCACACACGCATTAAAGGGTAGGCCACGCGAAGTGCGCACGGTAAACCTTGTTTAGGCTACCCAGGGGCTCCTTGGTACGTTCTTTAAGAGAACCTGAGGAGTCCCTTAACGCTTGCTTCCTTGACAGGGGAGCTGATCCTTCAGCGCGTTTGCGGACAGTGTATTATAGGTCACACTGAGAAGCGTATAATACGTGGAGTGTGGCTTGGTTCCTCCGCCGCAAACACCCCTTCATTTGCCTTTGCTTTACAGGTGGGCAGATAGGGTGAGTGGTGCAGAAGCATACCATTTTTTTCATGCCCTGCTAAACAAGGGCGCAGATCACACAAACAAATACCTCCCCTCTGCCTGTGGCAGAGCAGGGCGTCCGACTCCTTCGACATCTGCGCCGTGCACGCAAAAAGAGCACCTCTTACCTCCAAGCCCTAGCAGGGGAAACGCGTTGTGGCGTCCCCTGCTAGGCCACAGTTGCTTAGCAGCGCTGTGTTCTCTTGTCTTCTTCACAGGAGGATCGTTAGGACCCACGACATGTTCTTCAACAACACCCAGTAGAGTGTGCGTGTAGGAGTGGTAGTCCTGAGTGGGGGCTTGAGCCAGTTGCAGCAGTGCTCGCCCACCAGGATGGTGCCACTGTAGGGTGTGTAGGACCTGTAGTGCGTGTGTCACTGTCCCACCCGTTTCCTGCAATTTTAGCAGGGTTGGTGGGCTGTGGCAGTGGTTAGGTCAGTGTTTTGGCCACTTAGCAAAACGGCGTTTTCATGCCTCCATAGCTTTTGGCCACCCCTCCCTGGAGTAGACAGATAGGTAGGGAAAACAATACCTGGATTGGTACTCTGGGTATTCCCCAAAGTGTTTGCGCCAGCACAGAAATTGGGCGCTTAGGGGAGGGGAGACCCGGGGCGTACCCCGTGGCATCAATAAGCCAACCCTCCAGGTTTAGCAAGCGTGCAGACTTGGGTACAATTAGTACACCACTTCTGCGGCTTGCTCTCAGGACCTAGGAATAGCACACTCACACATACGCTTTGGCAGGTAAGGGTAAGGTTCAGTCCCTAGCTTTAGTCTTGGAGGCAAGCGTCTCAGCGAGCCTCAGCAACTCACCAAGGTTGTTCTGGGACAAGTAGTCAACCAGAACTGAGTTTAGGCGTCCCTCAGGTAGAACAAATGCAGAGAAGTGCCCCCAGGTGGCCTCTTCGACTCCAAACACTTCCCAGAGGGTGAGGAAGCGCCAACCCTGGCGATAGCGGTGGCGTAGAACAGACTTCACCAGGTAGAAGCCCTCCTTAGCCATCTCCTCGGCGTTCATGTCGGGGAGTTCACCTTCAACTTCCATAGGGCTGGCAGCCCCTTGTAGGTCCAGAGCGGCGATTTCCTCGTCGTTGAGCTCCCACTCCTCCCCACAGAGGTCTTCAGGATCATAGTAGCGCTTCAGGTGTTGAGCAGCGCACACCAGGGTCCCCCCTAGACGGGGAGAACACCGCACGGTGATACGGTGTCCATCCACTGATAGAATCTTGTACGGCCCTAAGTAGGGGTCATCGCTGGTAGAGCGTGGCCAGGCGGGTAGTCGACTGTGGTGCACCAGCACCCAGTCCCCCTCTTGGTAGGTGGCCAGTACTTGGTGCTTATTCTTCTTGTTCCACTGACGCTCCCTCACTCTCTGGAGCATAGCCTTGGCCTTGTCCACCTTCGCTTGTTGCTCTTGGACCCATTCACCCACAGAAGAATGGGTGTCCTCTGGATAGGGGGCATGTAGGAACCATGCCGGGCACCCTAGGAATAGCTCATGGGGCGAGTAGCCAGTAGCTGAACTCTCTTGGGAGTTCATCATCAAGGATATGACGGGGAGTAGTCTCACCCAGTCTCTGGTGCGTTCAGTCTTGCACCATATCCGTACATTCTCCTTCAGGACACGGATCTGTCGCTCACATAGGGGGTTGCTCGTGTGCGAGTAGGGAATCCCCGTAGACACCTGGACATTTAGGGATCTCAGGACCCTCTTGTACCAACCGGTATCTGAGCGTACTCGTACGTCCTCATCGGAGTTGATCTCCTTGGGCGCCCCATAGACACAAAACCACTCCTCCAGGAGTATCTTGATAGTCTCCTCCCCGGTAATGTGCTTGGTACATGGGAACACCCTGGTAAACCTGGTCAACCCACAGGTTACCACGAGGGCGAAGTCATAGCCCCCGAACTTCGGCATCTCCGTGTAGTCCACGTACAGAACACTGTTAGCACAGTGAGGGATGGGCAGGGTCGAGTAGAGACCTCTGTCCCTGATATCCCCTGGTTTACAGGACCTGCGCGGGCACTTGTCCACGATAGGCTGGAGGGTTTTCTGCAGTTGGTCGTCAGTCCACGTAGTGTGGAACCACCGCTTAAACAGCCTCAGGGTACGGTCAGCACCCACATGACCGCTGGACTCATGGGTCCACTTCAGCAGCGCTGGGACTCTGTCACTAGGCACCACAATGCGGTCCTCGTGCCAGAGGTAGCTCTTGTCCCTCTTCCACTGGTCTTGGTTGACCAGGAGGGGTTCAAGGCGTTTCTCCAGGCGCATGTAGATATCCCCAAACTCCTTCAGGTACTCCGATTGTTGGAGTCCATCCAGGGGGCGTATCATCGTCATGTTGAGGTCCAAGTGGACGTCCATACGGCTGAACGCCTCCTTAGCCAGCGGTTCAGACCGGGCACGCATCAGGGCGTCGAAGTTGTTGCGGCTGATGTAGTCGGCACACTCGTTCTTCACTCCCTGGATATGGTGTACCGTGAGCCGTAGTTGACTGAGGTAGGTCCACCAGCGCCGTAGCTTCGCCTTCTCAGGTGGGGGACCCTTCTGGAAACTGCGGACCGGTTCTTGGTCGCACAGCCAGACCACAGAGTTACTCCCCAACAGTCGTGCTTGTGAGGATAGCACCAGCATACCCGCGAGCAATTCCTGCTCATAGGTGGAGTAGTTCCCCCTGGCCTGGTTCCACTTCCAGATCCAGTGGCCCAGAGGTACTAGGACCCACTTGTCGTCAGGGTAGCTGTGCTTGAGGTTTCCATCTCGGTTGAGACCTTCCGTCCTCCATTGGGAAATGGCCGAGTCGAACTCCTCCTTCTCTAGTGCTTGCCATTGGAACAACGTTCCACCACCGCCCACATTGCTGGCGTCGGTCACCAGGATAATCTCCCCTTGTGCCTTAGGCACGCCCAAGCACTTAGCGTTGGCCACCTTGTCTTTGAGCTCGTCAAACGCTTGTTGCTCTTGTGGGCCCCAGCGCCAAGTAGTACTCTTCTTGATCAAGTCCGTCAGAACGGCGCTGGTGTAGGTGAATTTTGTGATCTGGCGGCGATAGAAGTTGCACGCCCCAATGAAACTGCGTACATCATGAAGTCCTTTCTTGGGGTCTTCGTGTCGTACCTTGGCATCCATCAGGGGTTAGGCCTTAGAGGCCGCTGGGGTCCACCACCCATAGCCAACGTCAAACCCCAGGTACTGCATGGTCTCCTGCATGAACTCACACTTCTCCAGCTTGAGTCGTGTGTGGTTCTCCTGGCAGACCGCCAAGAACTCACCCAAAAGGATTAGGTGATCCTCCTGGGTATTGGTCCCGAGGCATACATCGTCGATGTGAGCCTCCATCTGGGCACCACGGGATATGAGCTCCTGCACCTTACGTCTCCTTCGTAGGATGGACAAGATCTTGTTCATCAGCTCTTGGAATGGAGCGGGTGCGTTAGCCACGCCAAACGGCATGACCTTCCACTTGAACACCCTCCCCTGAGGGGTGATGAAGGCCAGTAGTTCCTGTGCGTTGGGCGTCAGGTCCACTTGCCAGAATCCGCTCCTCTTGTCCATTTTGGTCTTGTAGCGACAGGAGGCTATCTTCTCCAGGGTAGACTCCATATTGGAAATGGACCCTGAGTGGTTCAGCGTTTTCTTGTTCAGCTCTCCATAGTCCACTACCAGCCGTTTGGCTGTAGACCCAGGTTTAGCCACCAGGAAACAGGGGCTGCAGTGTAGGGGGTAGTCCCCGTCCTTGTACTCCAGGACTAGGCCAGCGTCGATACATTCTTGTATTTGTCGCTCGCTGGATAGGGTCTCCTCCGGATCTTGTGACCCACGAACTCGGGTTTCAGCTTGAGGTCCATCTGTACCAGCTTGTCACATGAGGCTGGAGGGGGTAGTTCTCCGAACACCTCCAGATAGGTCCTTATAAGCTTCTGTACCCGCGGGTCCAATACCTTGATCTTGTCCTCCATGTCCTCGTCAGAGTGTAAGTTGCTTGCCCCCTGAGTAATAGACGTCGGGAGATGGTCCTCCACCGACTCTTCGCCGGTGGCAGTGTCCTTCAGCCCTTGGTAGGCATATAGAAGGTCTTGTTCAACCATCTCCGGTGGACGATGGCAACATAGGCACGCCCGAGGGGGTTCACATACACATTCCTCCGAGAGGTCGTCCTCCTCTGGGGTCCTCACATGGGCGCCCCACACGCTCTTCATGAGCTTAAGATCTACCTCCCTTTGCCAGGTGGTGATCTTCTGTTCGAGGTCCTCCTTCAATTGGGATAGGTCTCCCATACGTCCTTGCTTCAGTGGCCATGAGCTGCGGGTAGGCTTCGCGTAGCATAGCTTTTTCGCCACCAACTTCCTCTTGGAATCCACATACTCCCTGAGCCTGGATCGAGGGTCCAGCTCCTCGTCCACGGGGTCTTCCACCCTCATGGAGAGTAGGGGTTTCAGTCGGGCGACGTACTCGGCGTTCTCCACTTCCTCCACACAAGTCTGCACGAAGAAGGCGTCCTGCTCAGCTTCGTCGTCTGAGTGGATAGAGCTAGGTAGCTCAGATAATCCACACTCAGAGACTCCATCAGGAACAGATACATTGCAGGGAGAGTTGGGGGCTTTGGTGTCAGTCACGACGTACTCATCTCCTCCGGGTGTAGTCTCAATAGCATCTTGAGGTCGTAGGCGATCCTTCAAGTCAGCCAAGGCGAGTCTGTCGCTTTCTCGTTGTATAGCCTGGACCAGAGTCGGGTCCAGATCCTCCCAGGGGATGGAGGTAAGACCTCCGTCCACCACGCTCAGCATACTCCCTCATCCGGGTTTCCCAATAGGCGTCTTACGACCCAGAGGCACGTAGATGGCCTCATCAGGTAACCGAACAGAGCTGATAGTCAGCCTGTCCAGGAGGTTTCGCCAGTACCCGCTGCCCCCATGGGCTCCCCAATCGGGGGAACACAGGACCATACTTGGTCTAGGACTTCCCCCAATAGTTGATAGTCCTCAGTTTTGGAGGCTGCCATCATGTTCGAGGGCTCCTCCTTCGATAGCCTCAGGTAACTCGAGGTATGTTCCGACTGCTCCAGTGGCACAGACTCTCTGCCACTACCGTGGTCCACGTAGAGGAGGTAGGGCGCTTGCAGCGTCAGGGATTGTATCTGGGGGTGCTGTACGAAGAAGTCAGTCCCCAGTACAAAGTCGAAGGCCTCAGTGTCCATCACATAGAACCGATGGGCGATAGTCCGGGAGCCCATAGGTACCTCCACTTCACAGTCCCCGCAGCTGTGCACCACATGTCTATCCCCCATGCGTATAGCAGCGGTGGTCATGGTGTTCTTCAGGCTCCCACAAGGTAAAATTTTCTTGGCCACTATAGATATGGTGGCGCCAGTGTCCAATACCCTCAGGTATTCGCGTCCCCCTAGTCGGATATGTACCCAAAACACCAGGTCTTGGGTGCCACCGGAGCGTCCCCGTCAGAACTCCGCGGGACAGGTCACCTCGAACCCCTTGTTCCGCAATTTGCGGGCCATCCTCATGAAACGGCTCCTCTTCTTAGCGTTGCCGTCATCACCACCTTCATGCTCACGCTTGGCTCCTTGTTATTGCTGGGCCTGCATTTGTGAGCGTGTGGTAGGACCAGACTGCCCTCCCGAGGGCTCGGAGTTCCCCCCTGGATTAGGGTTGGGGTTGCCTCCGTTCTTGTCCTTGTTCTTGTTGTCGGGCTGACGGTTAGCGCCTCCTCCTCGTCCACCTTGACCCTTGTCTTGCCCTTGACCACGTCCTTTCGACTTGCCCTTGCCGGAGTCGTTGCCTTTGCCTTTGCCTCAGCCTTTGCCTGAGCCTTTGCCAGGATCTTCACCCTTAAGCTTCGCCGATAGGCGTTGCTTATGGTAGCACTCATCCTCGTAGTGCTTCCGCTTCCCGCAGAATGCACACGTGATGGTGCACCTGTAATGATCCGGCAGCTTCGCTTTGGCGCCGGTGTCCTTCTCCTGCTGCTTCCCCTGGACTACGAAGCAGTCTCGCTGCTCGCAGTCAGGGGCGTGCTGCAGGTGGCCCTGCTCGTCTCTGGCATCACACCAGAATAGCTCCTTCACGTTCTCCATGATACGGGCGTGGGCGTGTTTGGGGGTAGTCCCCTGCCCAGGTCGGGACCCTTGGTACCCTTTGCCATGACCTCCTGAACCTCCTCCTCCAGGACGGTAATTGTTCAAGTGCTGGTCGCTCTCCTTCTCCAGCGCCAGCTCCAGGAGTAGCACGCATAGATCCTCGTAGCGGAGGGATCTAGCCTTGCGCTCCGCCGTCAAACGGCACTCGTCCCATAGCTCTCGAGGGAGTTTGGCCACCAACCAGAACAGCAGGTCGTCGCTGCTGTAGGAACCGGGCGTCAGTCGTCCAGCCCAGTGATCCAGGGCAGCCAACAGCTCAGAGACCCTGCCAGGTTTGGGGTTGTTGGGCAGCACGGGCAGGTTCTGGATCTCAGCCCTGATGGAGAGGTCGGTTTCGTAGGTCGGGTACTGCCTCTCCAGGGCAACCAACACATCGGCAAAGGTGGCGGAGTTAGTCACGATCTGCCTGACCTGCTTCTCCAGGTACTTGGTCTTGCAGCACTGCAGGAGCAGATCGCACTTGACTCGCCCTCTAGCGTGGGTTTGGACGGTCAATCGGAGAAAAGGGCCAGAATTCTCAGCGAACTCGCTGAGGTCCTTGCCTGTGAACTCAGGCAGGTTCACCACGATCTTGGAGGTTGCAATAGCCTTCGCCTCCTGAGACCTGCGTCCCTCAGGGCGTCGGGTCCTCTTCTTCTTCTTCTTCTTCTTCTTCCCCCTTGGGTCCTCGGGGTCCTCCGGGTCATCGTCCTCTGAGGGCGAAGCAGAAGTCTTCGACGGCGGCTCATCATCGGAGGGGTCTCCGCCTAGATCACTAGAGCCATAAGGCTCCACGTCCGCCATTGCCCTCAAGGCTGTCAGCCCCAGCCGGTCTAGCTTGGCCCTCGTAGAGTTCGTCACGTGGCTGTAGGGCGGCTGGGCCGTTCTCGGTACGAAAGGACTTCTCGGTATCGCTGCACGGGTCGGCATCGGTCGACTCCTCAGGCTCCCCAGGGTGTTTGTCAACCCTGCCGCCAGGTGGTTGGCCTGTACTCGGTGGGGTGACATTCCCACCGTGGTAGGTGACGCTTGGGGCGGTATCATCAGGGGCTCCAGTTTCTCTCGGATCTCTTGAGTGAGGTCGCCCACGATTTTTGAAGTGGCTCCTCGGAGCACCTCGTTGATCTCCGACCGCGTCAGGAACCTGTTGGAGGATCTCCCCGATCCTCTACTCCTGCCTCCAAGAGACTCAGGTCCTCTCCTCAACCCACTCAAGGTTGCATACCCAGGTGCATACACAGGAACATCCACATAGGTTCCAGTAGCGGGTAGTGGATGGGGATATTCAGCCGCATACCATCGCGGCGCAGAGCTGGAAGCCAGCGGCTCACTGGCAGTAGTTGCCTCAGGGAGCGCAGTGGTAGGTGGGCCCATACCATAGGCGGGGTAGGGAGGCATGCCAGTAAAGCCTGTGCTCTCTGCCATAGGCGGGTTGGTTATGGGAGTGGATGTTGCAGCGGCTGGGTCTGGAATTGGGAGTGTGGTGGTTATAGGAGAGGGTGATGCGTTGAGGCCAGAAGCGCTTGGTGCGCCTTCGAAGGTAGGGTCATTCGTCAGGTCTTGCCCTTGTTCCTCTCCTTCGTCTGCTTCGTCTCCAGCATCCTTCTCGCTCTCTCTCTTCCTCTTCACAGGCTGAGTGACCACCTCCTCGACTGAGAGGGCCCTGAAGGCTGTCTGGAGTCCATCCAACGAGTCCTCAGCCACTTCCACTGGCCCATGTAAGGGCTCCGAAGGTACAGCGCGAGGTCCAGGTCCAGGTTCACCAGGTGTTGGCCTTGCCGGTGCCTCAGGCGCTGTCTTCATGTCGGCGTCCTCTTTCCTTGTATCCATCTTCGTTCGCCCTTCTGCTTATATGTGACTGCTCGGCGCACTGGATGTACGGCGCGGGGTTGCTGCTGGTGCGCAGAGACAGTCTGCCTCTTGCTACCAGAAAGGTTTATAGTGGTTTCAACACTGTGTTTTTGCTTCTCCTGCTGCTTGCTGCTGGTGAGGGTTTCCTGCTGCTTGTTTTTGGAGATGAAAACCTTTTGTTTGCTGAAATACAATCAATCCAGGATAGCCAAAGCCAGAGGTGTGCAAGGAGAACAGAATCAGGATCAAAGCATGAAGGACTGCAGTGTAAACAGTGAAAGATGAAAGGATATTCACAGAAACTGCAATTCAGGTCAAATCGGATTGCATATACACAAAGATAGCTGAAATGTTTTGGAAAAGAGTTGGAAAACTGCCCCATGGTCACTCTATCTCCATAGTGCCATCTCAGGAGATGTGCACTCTTTGTTTTGGGTCCCATATGTGCTGAGGTTGCAGGGCATGTGGCGATGAGGCCACTGCCATGTCACATGGGATCTTCCTACTTAGCTAGGCTGACCAGGAATTGAACCCAGGACCTCTCAAAAAGAGGTGCCCAGCCCCCTAGGGTGCATACCACTAGGACAGCTAAGTATTCATGGAAAAACATAGATAAATTCATAGGCTCTGCCCTGGATGTGTCAGTTCTCAGTCAACTCAGGAGAAGATGATTTGCCTCACATAGAAAGGGGATTAAGGGGTCCACTCCATATCCTGATTGGGTGTTTGGTTCCATAGGTCAAAATGTGTTATCACGACTTTTGGTGGGGCCAATACTAAGATAGAAATGCCTGGATGCTCAGTGCATCCCTAATACAACTAGAGTATGCCTCAAAGCATTGGAAAAGCACTTTTTCTTACTCACGGGCAATTGTCCACGATAGGCTGGAGGGCTTTCCGCAGTTGGTCGTCAGTCCACGTAGTGGGGAACCACTGCTTGAACAGCCTCAGGGTACGGTCAGCACCCACATAACCGCTTGACTCATGGGTCCACTTCAGCAGCGCTCGGACTCTGTCACTAGGCACCACGATGCGGTCCTCGTGCCAGAGGTAGCTCTTGTCCCTCTTCCACTGATCTTGGTTGATCAGGAGGGGTTCAAGGCGTTTCTCCAGGCGCTTGTAGATATCCCCAACCTCCTTCAGGTACTCCAATTGTTGGAGTCCATCCAGGGGGCGTACCATCGTCATGTTGAGGTCCAAGTGGACGTCCATACGGCTGAACGCCTCCTTAGCCAGTGCTTCAGACCGGGCACCAATCAGGGCGTCGAAGTTGTTGCGGCTGATGTAGTCTGCACACTCGTTCTTCACTCCCTGGATATGGTGTACCGTCAGCCGTAGTTGACTGAGGTACGTCCACCAGCGCCGTAGCTTGGCCTTCTCAGGTGGGGGGCCCTTCTGGAAACTGCAGACCGGTTCTTGGTCGCATAGCCAGACCACAGGGTTACTCCCCAACAGTCGTGCTTGTGAGGATAGCACCAGCATACCCGCGAGCAATTATTGCTCATAGGTGGAGTAGTTCCCCCTGGCCTGGTTCCACTTCCAGTTCCAGTGGCCCAGAGGTACTAGGACCCACTTGTCGTCAGGGTACCTGTGCTTGAGGGTTACATTTCGGTTGAGACCTTCCGTCCCCCATCGGGAAATGGCCGAGTCGAACTCCTCCTTGTCTAGTGCTTGCCATCCGAACAACGTTCCACCACCGCCCACATTGCTGGCGTCGGTCACCAGGATAATCTCCCCTTGTGCCTTAGGCACGCCCAAGCAATTAGCGTTGGCCACCTTGTCTTTGAGCTCGTCAAACGCTTGTTGCTCTTGTGGGCCCCAGCGCCAAGTAGTACTCTTCTTGATCAAGTCCGTCAGAATGGCGCTGGTGTAGGTGAAGCTTTTGATATGGCGGCGATAGAAGTTGCATGCCCAAATGAAACTGCGTACATCATGAAGTCCTTTCTTGGGGTCTTGCTGTCGTACCTTGGCATCCATCAGGGGTTTGGCCTTAGAGGCCGCTGGGGTCCACCACCCATAGCCAACGTCAAACCCCAGGTACTGCATGGTCTCCTGCATGAACTCACACTTCTCGAGCTTGAGTCGTGTGTGGTTCTCCTGGCAGACCGCAAAGAACTCACCCAAGAGGATTAGGTGATCCTCCTGGGTATTGGTCCCGAGGCATACATCGTCGATGTGAGCCTCCATCTGGGCCCCACGGGATATAAGCTCCTGCACCTTAGGTCTCCTTCGTAGGATGGACAAGATCTTGTTCATCAGCTCTTGGAATAGAGCGGGTGCGTTGGCCACACCAAACGGCATGACCCTCCATTTGAACACCCTCCCCTGAGGGGTGATGAAGGCCAGTAGTTCCTGTGCGTTGGGCGTCAGGTCCACTTGCCAGAATCCGCTCCTCTTGTCCATTTTGGTCTTGTAGCGACAGGAGGCTATCTTCTCCAGGGTAGACTCCATATTGGAAATGGACCCTGAGTGGTTCAGCGTTTTCTTGTTCAGCTCTCCGTAGTCCACTACCAGCCGTTTGGCTGTAGACCCAGGTTTAGCCACCAGGAAACAGGGGCTGCAGTGTAGGGGGTAGTCCCCCTCCTTGTACTCCAGGACTAGGCCAGCGTCGATACATTCTTGTATCTGTCGCCCAATCTAATCCGCCTGCTCTTTAGGAGCTGGATAGGGTCTCCTCCGGATCTTGTGACCCACGAACTCGGGTTTCAGCTTGAGGTCCATCTGTACCAGCTTGTCACATGAGGCTGGAGGGGGTAGTTCTCCGAACACCTCCAGATAGGTCCTTATAAGCTTCTGTACCCGCGGGTCCAATACCTTGATCTTGTCCTCCATGTCCTCGTCAGAGTGTAAGTTGCTTGCCCCCTGAGTAATAGACTTCGGGAGGTGGTCCTCCACCGACTCTTCGCCCGTGGTAGTGTCCTTCAGCCCTTGGTAGGCATATAGAAGGTCTTGTTCAACCATCTCCGGTGGACGATGGCAACATAGGCACACTCGAGGGGGTTCACATACACATTCCTCCGAGAGGTCGTCCTCCTCTGGGGTCCTCACATGGGCGCCCCACACGCTCTTCATGAGCTTAAGATCTACCTCCCTTTGCCAGGTGGTGATCGTCTGTTCGAGGTCCTCCTTCAATCGGGATAGGTCTCCCATACGTCCTTGCTTCAGTGGCCATGAGCTGCGGGTAGGCTTCGCGTAGCATAGCTTTTTCGCCACCAACTTCCTCTTGGAATCCACATACTCCCTTAGCCTGGATCGAGGGTCCAGCTCTTCGTCCCCGGGGTCTTCCACCCTCATGGAGAGTAGGGGTTTCAGTGGGGCGACGTACTCGGCGTTCTCCACTTCCTCCACACAGGTCTGCACGAAGAAGGCGTTGTGCTCAGTTTCGTCATCTGAGTGGATAGAGCTAGGTAGCTCAGATAGTCCACACTCAGAGACTCCATCAGGAACAGGTACATGGCAGGGAGAGTTGGGGGCGTTGGTGTCAGTCACGACGTACTCATCTCCTCCGGGTGTAGTCTCAATAGCATCTTGAGGTCGTAGGCGATCCTTCAAGTCACCCAAGGCGAGTCCATCGCTTTCTCGTTGTATAGCCTGGACCAGAGTCGGGTCCAGATCCTCCCAGGGGATGGAGGTAAGACCTCCGTCCACCACGCTCAGCATACTCCCCCATCCGAGTTTCCCAATAGGCGTCTTACGACCCAGAGGCACGTAGATGGCCTCATCAGGTAACCGAACAGAGCTGATAGTCAGCCTGTCCAGGAGGTTTCGCCAGTACCCGTTGCCCCCATGGGCTCCCCAATCGGGGGAACACAGGACCATACGGGAACGTTCCAAGGCCACCTTGGTCAGCATCTACCCCAGTTCACTCAACCTGGGGTTCCCGTAGGCCATCCCGAAAGAGGGCCAGTAGAATTTGTAGCTGCAGTTCTTCTCCTTGCTGCAGTAAAGGTCCAGTACCTGCTGCTTGTTGCTGGCGAACAACTCCACACTCAGGTCTTATCTAGAGTAACCCAACTCCTTCAGACCTTGGTCTACGACTTCCGCCAATAGTTGATAGTCCTCAGTTTTGGAGGCCGCCATCATGTTCGAGGCTCCTCCTTCGATAGCCTCAGGTAACTCGAGGTATGTTCCGACTGCTCCAGTGGCTGAGACTCTCTGCCACTTCCGTGGTCCACGTAGAGGAGGTAGGGCGCTTGCAGCGTCAGGGATTGTATCTGGGAGTGCTATACGAAGAAGTCAGTCCCCAGTACAAAGTCGAAGGCCTCAGTGTCCATCACATAGAACCGATGGGCGATAGTCCGGGAGCCCATAGGTACCTCCACTTCACAGTCCCCGCAGCTGTGCACCACATGTCTATCCCCCATGCGTATAGCAGCGGTGGTCATGGTGTTCTTCAGGCTCCCACAAGGTAAAATTTTCTTCGCCACTATAGATATGGTGGCGCCAGTGTCCAATACCCCCAGAGATTCGTGTCCCCCTAGTCGGATATGTACCCAAAACACCAGGTCTTGGGTGCCACCGGAGCGTCCCCGTCAGAACTCCGCGGGACAGGTCACCTCGAACCCCTTGTTCCGCAATTTGCGGGCCATCCTCATGAAACGGCTCCTCTTCTTAGCGTTGCCGTCATCACCACCTTCATGCTCACGCTTGGCTCCTTGTTATTGCTGGGCCTGCATTTGTGAGCGTGTGGTAGGACCAGACTGCCCTCCCGAGGGCTCGGAGTTCCCCCCTGGACTAGGGTTGGGGTTGCCTCCGTTCTTGTCCTTGTTCTTGTTGTCATTGTCTGGCTGGCGGTTAGGGCCTCCTCCTCGTCCACCTTGACCCCTGTCTTGCCCTTGTCCACGTCCTTTTGACTTGCCCTTGCCGGAGTCGTTGCCTTTCCCTTTGCCTCCACCTTTGCCTGAGGCTTTGCCAGGATCTTCACCCCTAAGCTTCGCCGATAGGCGTTGCTTATGGTAGCACTCATCCTCGTAGTGCTTCCGCTTCCCGCAGAAGGCACACGTGATGGTGCAGCTGTAATGATCCGGCAGCTTCGCTTTGGCGCCGGTGTTCTTCTCCTGCTGTTTCCCCTGGACTACGAAGCAGCCTCGCTGCTCGCAGTCAGGGGCCTGCTGCAGGTGGCCCTGCTCGTCTCTGGCATCACACCAGAAGAGCTCCTTAACGTTCTCCATGATATGGGCGTGGGCGTGTTTGGGGGTAGTCCCCTGCCCAGGTCGGGACCCTTGGCACCCTTTGCCATGGCCTCCAGAACCTCCTCCTCCAGGACGGTAGTTGTTCAAGTGCTGGTCGCTTTCCTTCTCCAGCGCCAGCTCCAGGAGTAGCACGCATAGATCCTCGTAGCGGAGGGATCTAGCCTTGCGCTCCGTTGTCGAACGGCACTCGTCCGACAGCTCTCCAGGGAGCTTGGCCACCAACCAGAACAGCAGGTCGTCGCTGCTGTAGGAACCGGGCGTCAGTCGTCCAGCCCAGTGGTCCAGGTCAGCCAACAGCTCAGAGACCCTGCCAGGTTTGCGGTTGTTGGGCAGCACGGGCAGGTTCTGGATGTCGGCCCTGATGGAGAGGTCGGTTTCGTAGGTCGGGTACTACCTCTCCAAGGCAACCAACACATCGGCAGAGGTGGCTGAGTTAGTCACGATCTGCCTGACCTGCTTCTCCAGGTACTTGGTCTTGCAGCACTGCAGGAGCAGATCGCACTTGACTCGTCCACTAGCGTGGGTTTGGCCGGTCAATCGGAGAAACCGGCCAAAATTCTCAGCGAACTCGCTGAGGTCCTTGCCTGTGAACTCAGGCAGGTTCACCACGATCTTGGAGGTGGCAATAGCCTTCGCTTTCTGAGACCTGCGTCCCTCAGGGCGTCGGGTCTTCTTCTTCTTCTTCTTCTTCTTTCCCCTTGGGTTCTCGGGGTCCTCCGGTCATCGTCCTCCGAGGCCGAAGCAGAAGTCATAGACGGCGGCTCATCGTCAGAGGGGTCTCCGCCTAGATCACTAGAGCCATAAGGCTCCACGTCCACCATTGCCCTCAAGGCTGTGAGCCCCAGCCGGTCCAGCTCGGCCCTCGTAGAATTCGTCACGTGGCTGTAGGGCGGCTGGGCCGTTTTCGGTAAGAAAGGACTTCTCGGTATCGCTGCAGGGGTCGGCATCGGTCGGCTCCTCAGGCCCCCCAAGGGTGTTTGTCAGCCCTGCCACCAGGTGGTTGGCCTGTCCTCGATCGGGTGACACTCCCACCGTGGTAGGTGACGCTTGGGGCGGTATCATCAGGGGCTCCAGTTTCTCCCGGATCTCTTGAGTGAGGTCGCCCACGATTTTAGAAGTGGCTCCTCGGAGCACCTCGTTGATCTCCGACCGCGTCAGGGACCTGTTGGAGGATCTCCCCGATCGTCTACTCCTGCCTCCAAGAGACTCAGGTCCTCTCCTCAACCCACTCAAGGTTGCATACCCAGGTGCATACCCAGGAACATCCACATAGGTTCCCGTAGCGGGTAGAGGATGGTGATAGTCAGCCGCATACCATCGCAGCGCAGAACTGGAAGCCACCGGCTCACTGGCAGTAGTTGCCTCAGGAAACGCAGTGGTAGGTGGGCCCATACCATAGGCAGGGTAGGCAGGCATGCCAGTAAAGCCTGTGCCCTCTGCCATAGGCGGGTTGGTTATGGGAGTGGATGTTGCAGCGGCTGGGTCTGGAATTGGGAGTGTGGTGGTTAGAGGAGAGGGTGATGCCTGGAGGCCAGAAGCGCTTGGTGCGCCTTCGAAGGTACGGTCATTCATCAGGTCTTGCCCTTGGTCCTCTCCTTCGTCTGCTTCGTCTCCAGCATCCTTCTCGCTCTCTCTCTTCCTCTTCACAGGCTGAGTGACCACCTCCTCGACTGAGAGGGCCCTGAAGGCCGACTGGAGTCCATCCAAAGAGTCCTCAGCCACGTCCACTGGCCCATGTGAGGGCTCCGAAGGTAAAGCGCTAGGTCGAGGTCCAGGACCACCAGGTGCTGGCCTTGCTGGTGCCTCAGAACTGACTTCACGTCGGTGTCCTCCTTCTTTGTGTCCATCTTCGTTCGCCCTTCTGCTTATATGTGACCGATCTCGGCGCACTGGTTGTACGGCACGGGGTTGCTGCCGGTACGCAGAGACAGTCTGCCTCTTGCTACGAGAAAGGTTTATAGTGATTTCAACACTGTGTTTTTGCCTCTCCTGCTGCTTGCTGCTGGTGTAGGGTTTCCTGGCTTGTTTTTGAAGATGAAAAGCTTTTGTTTGCTGAAATACAATCAATCCAGGATAGCCCAAGCCAGAGATATGCAAGTAGAAGAGAATCAGGATCAAAGCATGAAGGGCTGCAGTGTAAACAGTGAAAGATGAAAGGATATTCACAGAAACTGAAACTCAGGTCAAATCGGATTGCATATACACAAAGATAGCTGAAATGTTTTGCAAAAGAGTTGGAAAACTGCCCCATGGTCACTCTATCTCCATAGTGCCATCTCAGGAGATGTGCACTCTTTGTTTTGGGTCCCATATGTGCTGAGGTGGCAGGGCATGTGGCGATGAGGTCACTGCCATGTCATATGGGATCTTCCTACTTAGCTAGGCTGACCGGGAATTGAACCCAGGACCTCTCAAAAAGAGGTGCCCAGCCCCCTAGGGTGCATACCACTAGGACAGCTAAGAATTCATGAGAAAACATAGATAAATTCATAGGCTCTGCCCTGGATGTGTCAGTTCTCAGTCAACTCAGGAAAAGATGATTTGCCTCACATTGAAAGGGGATTAAGGGGTCCACTCCATATCCTGATTGGGTGTTTGGTTCCATAGGTCAAAATGTGTTATCACCACTTTTGGTGGGGCCAATACTAAGATACAAATGCCTGGATGCTCAGTGCATCTCTAATACAACTAGAGTATGGCTCAAAGCATTGGAAAAGCACTTTTTCTTACTCACAGTTTTGCGATGTCCCTTGGTGGGTAGTCATCTGTTCAGCTCAACGCAGGGACATTTTTGGGTTTGTAGCTTCGTGGTCAGAATCTGGATAGAAATGGGCCTCTGATGCACTATCGGAACTTGGGATCCTTTGAAAAGCAGCCCATGAAGCGGCCTCAATGGGGACTGAGTTTCTTATTATTTGGCCACTTGGTCCTGCACTTAGAGCCTTGTACCGCGAGCGGCCTACCATAATGCAAATAACCTTTGTCCCCTGACCGCAAGTGGTGAGTGAACACGTCACACACTTTGTCGTTTGTTGAGGCTTTGGAATGCAAATCCTTGACTGATAGACTGTGCAATGGAGAGGATGGGCCGGGTTTCGGGACTTGTGCACGGGCCATGATCCAAAAGAGGGTGTAGGGATGGCCTAGCTGCTATGACTACATCAAAGGCATGTTCCAGGGGGGACAAAGGGGTCTGCCTCGGTTGTGAGACTTAGGAAGGGGGATGCTTCAATGGAGAAGGGGAGGATGGGCAGAGTTTTGCGACTTGGGCATGGCACGGGTGGTTCGTTTTGGGTTTCTATGTAGACTTGCGAGGCATTGGTGCTGTCATCGCGGCAAACAAATGGTTCAACGTTTCCGGCCCCTTCGAGTGAGGTTATTGGACGCATTCCAAAGGGACGCATCCTCGGCACTTTCTGCCCACTACTTCGACTTGTACCAAATGAAATGTTGCGGACAATCTGTGCATTTCTGCATCCCACGGTCGGGTATTCACGCGGACTGGGGCAGCGGCACCTGTTAACCCAGGCAACATTTAATATATGGTATCTGAGCAGGTTGTTGCCGCCTCCCATAAGCATCCCCCGACCTTCCCAATGAAATCGGCAGGCATCAGTGGCAATACCATTGTTCCTATGCCTGTCCCTATTTCACTGTCTGCCAAGAGGGATGCATAGCCAGGGGAATGGTACCCAAAGGTCTTTTTTTGGCCTACGGCCTGGGTGCCCCATTGCTTTGGCTCTCGCTTTAACCTTATTTCCCGTACAAAAGAATAAGAAACTGCACATGTACTCATCAGAGTCTTTTGGATCTAATGCAAACACAATAAAGCTTGCCTGCAGAATAACACGGCCGTCCGAGGCAGCCACAAGCCAATGACAAAGGACCACATCATGCGCCTAGAAATTAACCAACATAAAGTGGCGCCGCTGCAACCAACCGGACTTTCTAGCACTAGAAAAGCAAAAAGGATTTGGTTATCGCTGTATACTTTCCAAACTAAAAGTATGGTAGTATGATATTCATTGTTTTCAGTAAATGAAGAAAATGATTCAACTACAGCTACATTCACCTTGTTAGCATCGCATGGTACCACTTTGTGACTCTGTACATTGTTAGGTTGTCTCCCACCTTAGTACCGAGGCCTTCAAATTAGGCTTAACTTCCGAAACCGGAAGACATTGCAAAGCAACTTCAGGGTAGCGGTTGGACCAAGGAGTCCAACAAAGATTTTGTACATGCTCTCACATTTCTTGAGTGGGTGGTTGCCGACAAGAAAAATGGATGAAACAAGGAAATGAAATATTCTGTGAAAGTCACATGATAACAAAGCCAAAGTCATACAAGGGAAAGCAAAAGCAAAGCAATTCAAAATCCGTCATTCATGTTGTTGCCCACATTCTTGTTGATGTTAGCGTCAGGCCGCCGCGAGGTTGCCAAGGCCCCCCCGTTTCTGTTTCTCCACGGCGGCTCGTCATGGTTGCCAAGGCATTTTGGATGCACACGGCAATACCCCAATACATGCTCCCATGGACGGGGCCGGGCTGCGCAGGGCTCCATGCTAAACAAACCAAAGGAGAGGTGGTGTGTAAGTTACAACATTCTTGTATGCTTTGTTATTACCTTGCATGCGATCAACCAATAACAAACTATTCCTACACATATGGAGGCCATGCATGATTGAAATGAATGCATGCCCTGATGAAATGTGTTACTCATGCCTGTCACACAACAAAGGAGCCATCAATATGCAGTCAACAATATGCACATCTCTAATGCACAGCATCCACGATGATAGATACATTCAAAGCACCATAAAATGCAAGCAAAGAATGTGTGACGATCATGAGTATGCACATGTGAGGCAAGTATTTATGTCTTCCGAACAATCCTGTCCATGAGGTTCATAGAAATTCTAGTCAATACCATCCCATTGAAATAGTCAAATATAGCCTTGATATCTTCAATTCACAATAATGAAGAAGAATAAAATGACGACAAGCTGCAGATTGCGGCGCCAGCCCGGCACGGGATCTGCACTACAACTGCAACTAAAAACAGAGATTACCTAAATAGCGAGTGGTATCCCATTGCACAAAGAGTGAAAAACAGCTTTTCAGTTAGATGGACGCACTGAGGGTATTTTGCTTTACGAACAAGCCTATTTTCGTGAGTATTCAGCTATCCATCTGAAGGTGGGTGGACCAAATAATGGATTTTCTGCAATAATGCACGTAATGCAACAGATGCCAGAATTCAGATCATCATGAGTGAGAATGTACAGTAAAACTAGCGAATGGCTGGAGATGATCGTGATAGACAGATCTGCAGGACCAGATTCGTACAGAATTAGTCCTTGTGAAGCCGGTTTGGATCCCATTTGGCTGCACTGTTCCATATAGGAGCGATTTCAGCAATTTCATCGAATTCGGGTATATTTCCAGGAGAATTCCGAAAATTATACTACCTATAATCCACAGGATGAATAATTAGACATTTCTGGTTCAGACCAGGCCTGCTGTGTGTGCGCCCGCCCATCTTGTGTTCCGGGTGGTGTGTACGTGCTCTTTGTTCTTCAATGTGAGCCGATTGTCTGAAAACTCTACCCAACGGGTACTAATAGTGATAGATTCTATCCTGTTGCTGAAGTGGATGCAAATCAGAAGCTAGCGGAACTCCAGTGGATGAAAGAAGGCCCGGAAGTGTAATCTGGCTAAGCCCTGGTGTGGTGCGTCGGCCCACACCTGCAGGCCCCGCAAAGAGGGATTGGTACGCGTCAATGGGCACATTTGTTTCGGCATTTCCCACGCCTACGCGTATGGGGGATCAGGAGTCTTTTGAAGCTGCAGAAGGTTTTGAGAGTTTGAGGTTTTAGGTGTCGGGCACTAGACGCCTTTCGTCCCCGGAGGGCCACCTGATCGGGCCAGGTGATATCCTCCTCCCGAGGACCTAGTGGGGGGCCCTTCATGAAACACCTCCTGCCTTGTGGTGGAATCCCCCGGGTTCACGGGGCTTGGAGCCCTGTCCCTCCCCGGCTTCCTCATTTTGGCACTCCCCGGTGAGTGCGTTACTTAGCAACCGTGGTTGCAGGCACTTACCCACTACGCCGCCCTCCTCATGCTTGGTCGCCCGGGGTGCCGGCGCTGCCGGGCCCGTGCTACTGGCTTGTCGCCAGTGGGACCCCCTTGGGCTGGCGTGGAGGCTGCCTACCCATGGGGCTGGTGCGTAGCGCTGTGCACCACTACTGCTCTACTGGTCGTGTGTGCGCCGCGCTCACGGCAGGTCAGGGGGTTTGGGGCCGGTGCCGGCTATCGCACTCCCCCTCCCTCTTGTCTCCCTCTTCCCTCGCGCTCCTCGCGGTGCGAGTTGCGGGTTGTCCTGTCCGAGGGTCCCCTCCCTTCGCCTGCTGGTACGCAATTCCATGCGGTCTTTGAATTCCGCGGGCTCGGTCCGGCTGCCCTTCGGGTCCGCGCCGCGTGTCCGTTGCCTGTGTACATCCCCCCCCCCCCGGGTCGGTGTGGCGCGCGCACCGCGCGCGGTTCCCGTGCAGGGCGCCGGTAGGGCTGTTCCAGGCAGTTCGTGCCCCTCCGCGTTTCCTGCCCCGGTCCCGTGCTCCGCCTATTTAGCTCGGGGGGGGGGGGGTTGGCCCGGTCCCTGTGTTCCCCTGCCTGGCTCTGGGTCCTGGCCCCCTTGTGGGTGGGCCTGTGTGTCCGGGGCGGTCCGGCGTCCGGGGGGGCGTGGGGGGGGGAGGGGCGTTTGGGAAGGGGCGGTCTGCGTGCTGCCTCCCCTTGGGGCGTGGTAGGGCCGGGGTTGGTCGGGAGGCCTCAGGGGTGGGGGTTGGGAAGCCGCTCGTCTGTCCCTCTGCCTCCCTTGCCATGGAGGGTGCGGTGTCCATACTGCTACGGGCCGGGGGAGCGGTAAGGCGAGAAGGGGTGCACATGGTGCACACCTTCGAGGAGAGCCGCACCCGCACCCCCGTCAACCCCAACGAGGCCGCCCCGGAGACCGCCATGTCGCAGGCTGCACTGGAAGCCCTCCTCCGGGACCCGGTCAAGGGACTCTGCCTCCCCTACACCCCCCAAACCCTCCGCCGGTGGCTCCAGACCACCCACCCCCCGGCATCGGCCATCGGCGCCCCACAGGCCCCCCCCCCCCCAGCCCCACCACCACCACACCGGGAAGGGAAAGGGCACAGGCAAGGGGAGGGCAAGGGACAGGAAGGGACAGCCCGGCAAGGGGGCGAGGAGGGGCCCAAGGTAACAGGCAGGCGCCCACAGGGGCAGGGCACCCGGGGCAACACAACACGGGAGCAGGAAACTACCAACGGGCCAGGAAGGGGAAGGACCAGGGACCGTGGCGCAGAGAGAAAGGACGCAACGGCGGGCATCAGGGCGCACACACAGGAAGGGCACGCCACAACGGAGGGACCAGCACCGCCCCAACCCGAGCAGACACCGCGCGACCCCTGGAGGCACACGCGGGGCAACACACGCCGCCGAAGCACGAACCTGACACCGCACGGTCCGCACCGGCTCACGCCCACCGGCCACCGGAACCCGCACAGGGGAAGGAGGGCACATCCACACGGGGAGGAGGGGCTACACCAACTGAGTGAGTCAATGAGAGCACCGCCGCGCAGCTCACCACCCAGCCCTCACCGCCAGGCGACGACCCTGACCACAGCAAGGGCCACCACAGAGACACCAGAAGAGGAAGAGGACACGGCCACAGCACCCAGAGCTAGAGGCAAGGACCCCCAGAGGACACGGGACCAAAGCACAGGCCCCCAGGGAGGGCAACCCCACGGACACCTACCTGACCCACCAGCCAGAGCGGCACCCCCAGACCCCCCCAGCACGGGTCCAGCGAGCCACCCCACACCTAACCGCACCCTCCAGCCACCAGCCAGCCACAAAACCTCGACCCGCGTCCCGCACCACGAGACGGGCCAGTCTAACCACCACCTACCCCACCCCACGCCCCCACCACGGCAAAACACCAGGCAACACGGCACAACGAACCGCAGCGCACCGCCATGCGACGCACCACGACAAGACACCCCAAGACACGACACACCACAACACGAAGCGGCGCGACGCGGCACAGCGCGGCATACCAGGGCACGACACGGCGCAACACGGCACGACAAAGCAGGGCGCAACACAACACAGCACGGATCAGCACGACGCAGCACGGCGAAACATGGCACGTCACACCGCGGCGCACCAAAGCACACCAGAACACCAAAGCAAGGGACACTGACCGCGGGTCTAACCCGAGCAAGCCGCCGCACACCCCGGAAGACGCCGCACCAGCCAGCCGCACACCGGCAAGGGGCCACCGCACGCCCGGCAACGACCGCGGCAGCCCGCCCACAGAAACCGCCACAAGAAAGTTAAAGCCGGCACCGCGGAGGCAGAAGGACACCGAAAGCCCCAGCCCCCCTAACCCAGGGGCTCACGAAACCGCCTGGCGCAACCGCCCAACCGGCAGAGCCAGAACCTAACCTGACAGGAAGGGCAACCGAGCGGAGCATGTACATAACCTACCCGACCCATGGGGCCGGGGCAAGGCCCAGCAGAACGCAAGCACCAACAGCAACCCGGTTAACCACACCAAATGCCCACCAGTGCGTGCACCAGCCCAGGGAAGGCAGAGGGAGGAACAGGCAGACTCCCCCCCCCAAAAAAAGGGGGGGGCGCGCACGAGATAGGCCCACAGCCACGAAGCCGCCGACCCACACCACAAGAGGCGGGCAAACCCTGCAGCCAGACGGCACCGAAGACAGTAGGCACGGGGCCCCCCGAAGGAACACTGGAGTACCACCCAGCCAAAACCGGCGACACCCAACCGAGAGCAGCGGCCCACCAGGAGAAAGGACACCCCGCACACGCCAACAGACACCTCGCGGGGGCAGAGACGGGCAAAAAAAAGCGAAAAAAAACACAAAGGCGCAGCCTGAACGAGAGGGGAAGGGGGGACGGAGACCACGAGACCCTAGACCGGGACAGCCAGCGACAGACACCACAAAGCCGCGACACGACAGGGCCAAAAACCACACCCCCCCTCGCAGCCCGAGAAAAAAAAACAAAAGGGGAGGGGGGGGAGAAACCCCACCTGGGGCAACTCCCGCACACCCCAACGCCACAGGGGGCCCCCCGGTAAGGTGACGGGAGACGGACGCGGCGCACACAAGAGGCCACACGCCCCAGCACCCGAGCCAGGAAAAAAACGCAGAGCAGACGAAACGCAAACCCACACAGGCACACACCACCCCGCCAGGAATGGCGGGGTAGACGCGTGGGGCACGCACGAACACACACACACCCCAACGCCCCAACCAGAAGTGGCGGGGCACAGCCGAAACCCGAGCCCAAGCACAGACGCGCATACCGCACACTGCAGCCAGGAGTGGCGGGGTACAAGCGGGGCGCGCACACCAACAGACACACGCCCCAACACCCCAGCGAGCAGTGGCGGGGCGCGGCTGCAACTGGAGCGCAAGCACACACTCCTGCACCGCACCCCCAGCCAGGAGGGGCGGGGGACCAGGCGCGACGCGCACACAAACACACACACAGGCGCACACGTAAGCCAGGACTGGCGGGGCGCAGCCCAAGCACACACACCCACACCGCATACCCGAGCCAGGAACGGCGGGGTACAGGCGGAGCGCGCACACAACCACGCACGCCCCAAAGCCTCAGCCACGAACGGTGGGGTGCAAGCCAAAACCCAAGCCCAACCGCATACACCACAAACCCCAGCCGGGAATGGAGGGGCGAGACCACAACCCGTACCCAAACACATCCCCCCAAGACCCCGGCCAGGGTTGGCGCGGTTACCGAAACCCGGGTCCAAGCACAACCCGGACCCAAAAACAAACGCCACATAACAGTACGAAACGCATTGTCCATAGCCCGGGCACTGAGGCAGCCCGTGCCATGCAGGTGACCCGGCCAAACGAGATCCGGAGCCCGGGGGTAAGGTTGCATCCTAATGACGCGTTCCCGTGGGGGGCCTGGCCACGGGACGCTGCGGTGGACACGCACAGGTGAGCAGGCAGGCAAAGCACTACGCTCACAAGGGCATCATTACGCTCGTGTCATGTGACAAAGCGTTTCAGGATCCTTGCCACTCTGAAACAAGGGAACAAAAGTATGTACAGTAACACATCAGGATATGTACACATGGGGTTAAGACTGGACTGGGGTGAGCGCATCACAGGACAATAGACACTCAGTCCCAACTCATATCCCAATCCCAGGTCCGACCCTCTTAGTGGCTGGTGGGGGTGGGGGCTCAAACACAACCCATGCCCTGCTCAGTCCGGACCCTGAAACCCTGCCAATAGGGGAGGTTTCCTGCCCAGCCACAGGCGATTCTCTGGAAATCTAGGTGCTCCAAATGCAAACCAACGATGGCTCCCTATGCTCCCTTAACGGCAGGTCCCAACTCCTCTCTGAGCCAGAGATATGGCCCCGCCATTATCCCCTAGGAGTTGGTAGCTGAAAATGGGCTGTTTCAGCCCAAACTGATATTAGCTCAAAAATCTCCAAAATTGACCCCTCGTTCGGACCGGGTAGGGACGAGGCAACTGACCCTATGCCCTTCGAGTTTCACCTCTTGGGAGCCCTCACCCAACCTGGGTCCCTCTGAGGTCCCGGCAGCAGGGCACCACGGGTTCGTCAAGTGGGGTCATGATGCCAAAATCACCAAAATTGGCATCATCCTCACGCGTGGCTCCCCCGGCCAGGGCAAGGCCAATGGCCCACAGGATGGGAGGCGGGACCTGGGACTTTCATCTGAGTGTACAACTTGAAATTGGGTCCGGGCTTCTCATGGGCATAGAGATATGGGGCCGCCAATTGACCACACGGGGGGGTGAAATTGGGGTCCCAAAATGGGGTCATTTTGGCTGCTCGAAATGAGCCAAAATTTGGGGGTGCTCCCAAAAGTATATCTCCACGCCGGCTTAGAGATCGGATATGCCATTCCATTCGCTATCCATCAAGAGTACAACGGAGACTCCCTTGCACTTAGCTCTCATTGATTTTCATGCCACTCGGCGTGGTGACAATCCCAATTGGGTCCACAAATACGGAAATGGCAAAATTGTCCACACTCACTTTGGGCTAGCACCCTAACGAAGGTTGCTCCGCCTCACCCACGTGGTGTGTGAACCATGGGGACCAATGTCCATAACAGCCATGTCATATATGGTCCATTGGTCCATGAGTCCGGCGTGCACGAGGGTGCTGAAAATGGTGCACGGCGGGCAGAAAATATGGAAAATTGCTCAAAATGGCCGAAAATGCGCACACTCATGGTTGGGGCAAATGAGGTACATGCCCGACTTGGACCGGAGTGTGCCATAGGATTCATATCAAGTCATATGTGTCCAACATATCTGTTGGGCGTCGCCCAACTCCTCCTGTTTCGGGAATGGCAGGGTCGCCAAGTGAGCCCATGATTTGGGATAGTCCAAAATTGCCAACATGGCGGCCACGGTATGCCGAGCCCAAGGGGAGTTATACCCTGGGTCCAAGATATGTTGGGCACCGAAGTATGTATCCTCATCACATACTTGGGTCATGATGTCAATTGGGCGCAATGTTGAGATACACGGTCGCCACTTGACATCATGACGGGCAAAAACAGCAATATTGGCGAAAAAACACCCAAAAATGCCTTGAAAGGCGCACAAATATATTATAATATCTTCCGCTTGGATTGAGTAATCGACCAATCCTTCTAAACACAGTGACTTGACACCAATGACCTCTGATTCCACATATGTGCTCCACTTGGGGCAGTTTGAAAGGTCACCAGCGCTACTTCCCAAGTGGGCACATGAAAATATGAAAAATTGCAAAACACACACCTTGCTCCCAACGCATCGCTTTGGGATCGCCACACAAGCTTCCCTCTACGAAGGTTAGGCTTGCAATTGATCGTGGGGAGTATAAGAAAGGGCCTCGTGCAATATGAGGTCCATTGGTGGGTGTATCGCTCTTAGCCAAACCCGCCAAATGGGCACGCAATACAACACATGGCACATACCACATACTGCCCAAAAAGGTAGCTCCCCCCAAAATATGTCATGCCCCTCCAAGGGCATAACTTTGTGTCAATCGCTCATAGGAACTCAAGGAAAGTTCCTATGCAACACCAACACTCGCGCGCTACACTCGAAAGTTATCTTAACGCACGCAATATCATGGCCAAAGAGTTATAACGCAAACTCTACCCTCTTGACCATTATCCATTACGCTAGCGCGCACGTGTGGAGACGCAAGGCGTATAAAGCTTCCCAAATTACGTCGAGAGTATTGTGAATACATCCCATGTTTCCTTATTGTCATTCCTCGCAAGCGGCACGAGATATGTCCCTCACAAGTGGCCTCACGAATTAACTTTGTTTTGCCCATATCTCTAAGACAAATGGAAGGCAAGACAAAAGAAAAGTTGATTCGTGCATAGGGAAGCACGTAGGTCCACTTGAAAGAGGTCAAATGAAGTGCGGGGATGTCGAAGTCGAAAATGAGATTTCGACATCCTGAAAAATTCGGACTAAGGTTGCGAGTGTACAATGTGAAAATTGCAGATGCGTCAATGCAATTCCTGAAGACTTTAGAGTCTTCGTCACGGATTGCGCTAAAATGTCTGTAAATAACAGTTAAACTGGCGGTTACGCTAAAGTCGCGAGCCATCCGCCAGCAGTCAAAACATTGATTATCAGAACGGAAGCGTGAAAATTTAGGGAAACAATAAGAAAATAAAACCCTGTTGATTCCTGATATTCTGATGTGTAAGTCTCAGCAGGCGACGCATCGGTTGCCGATGCGGCCGCTAATAGCTGAAATGCCCAGATCTCTCACACAAACACGTCTTACCTGCATCTGTTGTTAGGGTTAGGTTGCCGAATCGACGGCCGAAGGCGGTGCGGGGCAGATTGGCGTGTAGTAGTAAGATACCGGCAAATGGCAGTTTGCCGGTACATGGTAACATGCCCCAAGTGGCCGGAATGCAGTCACAGGGGCTTTACAGCAAGGGACACGCTCCTGCCGGGCTCTCACCGGGCTTCACCGGGCGTCTTCCCCTCCGTACATGGGGTTAGTGGGCACACAGAGACTGGGTACCGCTTCACCCCCCTCCTTAGAGCCAACCCTGGGGGGGGGCTCGATAACACCCAGGCATGGCAGCGGGTACCCAGGACCATCCCCTGAAGGGGGGGGTGGGGGGCCGTCACATCCTCACTTCAGGCTGATTCGCAGGCTAGGCCGCCCAAATCCCACAGTAAGACAGGTACGGTGCTGTAGCTGTTAGTAACTGCAAGTACAGTATCAAGTATCAAGTCCCGGGTCCTGGCGGCGATTGTTCGGTCTCCAAAGGACCCGTTGACCCATACCAGGCGCACCGGGTGCCGGCTGCTACGGTCACTACCACAGTGGCAGTGACATACACGGCCAACATAGGCGTCACACGACGACCGAGGTGGTCCCACAGGTCGAAAGCAACCACAAAGATCCATCAGGCAACCCCAAGCTTCCCAAGGCCCGCCGGCTGGGGGAGAGTCCCCACGGGTCCTTCCTCGGGCGCACCATGTCCATATCCACGACGCGAGTCCAGAGTGGTACAGCCGAACGAGCTCCTCCTTAAGGGATCGGGCATCAAGGCCGTCTTTTCCCTCGCCCTATTACCACGAAGGCCATACATGAGGGAGCCCCCATGCAGTGTGGGCGGAGGCGTCGACTCCTCAAACCACCAGTTTCCCAGGCAGACTGACCGAGGTCAGGAGCACCGGAGGCCGCCACCCGACTGCAAGTGCGTCTGCGAGTCGGTAGGCTCACACTGGGACTGACAGTGGCAAACTGCTGGGAGTGCATTCAGGCAACTGGGCTTCCCGCCTGGCGCCATTAGGATCTCAGCACATCACAGCCACTAGGGCACGCGGTATCACAGGCACTCAAACAGAAGAATCTGTACTTAGGTACTGGTCCAGGCTGGACCTCATGTAAAAGCATGTATACGGCGACTCAGGGCGCTTTCGTAGTCGATTCGCATCCCCTCGGGGGGGAAAAACAGTCCATACTTCGGTGATGGGCTGACATACAAATGCACATATCCTGGGGGGGCAGAAAAGTAAGCAATAAACGGGGTAAGTAGGCGTGTAAACACACTCTGGACAGAGCGCCAAACCACGCCCTGGTTAGGATAAGGCAAATGCAGGAGGGTGGACAGGAAAGCGCCTGAGTTCAGGCCATATATAGTCTGCAGACACACGTCGACTGGTCTGGATCCCGCAAATGCCATGGGACCAGACCACACACCAAAAATCGCAATGCCGATGACAGCGGCATCCGTTGCGCAACGTCGTACGGGCTTCAAGGCCCCAAGAGCTCAAAAAAAATAAGGTCAGTCGCCCTGCCTGGTTTCCCAAGGATTCAGCAGGCGGGGAGTGACGAATAGAAGTTGAAGAGAGGGGCCATCTTCCTCCGGATTCAGCAGGGGGGGGTATATGGCCACTCTGATGGCAGGTCACCGGAAGATGGGAGAGAGCAAGCAAGTGAGGGACGATCCGTCGACCACACAAGCGCTCAAACTGCATCAGGGGAGAGCTCAGGGCACTGATCAGGCGCCCCTGGCTGCAATCGCCCGGGTGAGTGCTGCCAAGTCTGAGACATGGATCTTGATCTTGTGCTTGCGGATGTACTCCATGAAGGGAGTGTTAATCCGCGGCACGAACGAGGAGACGGGTTCCCAGGTGTCGTGGGACGGCCCATAGCCTCGCCAACGAACCTTGAACTCCAAGCCTCCGGGTGTTGAGGCTTTCGGACGCTGCGCCAGGATCTTCCGGACGGTATAGTCGTCCTGCTCAGCATAGTCGTCGTCCGAATCAGCCCCCCGTGCGGCATAGTCCAGGGACACATGTTGGCCACGGAGGTCGGGTTCCCGCACACGGAGTTGACTCTTGTGGCGCTCCCGGAACTGTTAGTGACCCACCCTGATGCGGTAGGTGTCCTCACCAATCCAGCGGACAACCTCTCCGGGTGTGAACCAGGTTTTGGTGCGGTTGGTGCCCATAGGGCGGGGTCTGATCACCCACACCGGGTCTCCCACCCTGAACTTCTGCGCTGTCGAGCTCGGGGTGGACTTCTGACGCTCAGCATGCTCCTTCTCGAGCTGCTGGCGGATGTCCCGCGCCGTCGCCTCTTGCCGCGCGAAGAATTCCTTGGCATCCATAGCCATACCATCACCAGACAAGGGAAGTCCCCGACCCAGGGGGTCCCTACCGAACAGAATCTGGTGAGGGGACAAACCACCCGGAGTGGGGGTGTCATGATGGGCCTTCAGAGCGGGCCACATCTCCTCAAACCAGTTCCGACGTGGATTGGTGATGTGAATCTTGCGCAGCTTCTCGAACAGCTGCCGTCCAGCCACTTCAGCTCGGCCGTTAGACCGGCTGAGATAGGCGACGCTCTTGGCGTGACGTATTCCCATGAGGGAACACATGGCCTTGAACCAGCCACCAGTAAACTGGGGCCCTCGGTCACTGCAAATGGTGCGGGGGATGTCAAAGACGGTCAGCCAATGACGAATCATCATGACTGCCACTTCCTTGGCAAGCAACCCCTTTTTGCGTGCCGGAACGGCTACTACGTAGCCACTGTGGCGATCCACACAAAGAACCACACAGTCAAAGGTCTCCTTGCCAATGTGCACTTCGGGCATGGAGAAGACGTCCATGGCCACGCTCTGCATGGGCTGGTCAGGAACCGGGGTCCTTTGGGCTTCCCCCTTGACGTTCCGGTTATCGGGATCGCAGGCCTGACAGACTGAGCAACCCTTCCTGACCTTCTTGATGGCGGGGTGGAGACCGATATGGTCGATCTCGAACCGCCGCTGCATGTCAAGGGCTTGCTTCTTGACCCCTGGGTGCAGCATGTGGTGGTGCCAAGCTTCACATAGCTCGAGCACTCGCGACTGCGGTACTAGCAGCTTACCGTTCCGGTAGAGCTTGCCATCTTCCTCAGTCAGCCCTTTTGGCCACTTCTGCCCGTCATCAGGGTCGGTCACAGCCCTATACTCGGCTGCAAAGGCCTCAGACTTAGCGTAGTCGTCGGTCCAGTCGTCCTGGAGGCAAGACTCAGGGAAGAGGTGCTTGTCGGACCTCAGCTCCATCAGGGGCGAGAATACTCTGACCGCTCTGCCCATCCTCGTTCCGAGGGGGGCATCCGCAGCCATGACGACGAAGCATTTAACACCCTCCTCCTCCATCAGGTGCTCCATTTCGATGATCTTCTTGGCTTCAGCGTTCTCAGCCTCATCGCCATGGGCAGAGATATCCGTCATGCCCTTGCTGGCGGGATAGGCCCACCTACTGAGACAGTCCGCCACGGTGTTGTCCTTTCCAGGAACATAAACAACCGTAAGGTCGAACTTGGCCAAGGTCTCGTGCCATCTTGCCCGTGGGGAGGCGGGACCAGAGGGGGTGTCCACGTGCTCCTTGTGCCACGACTGCAGACTCTGATGGTCGGTGCAGACGGTGAAGGGATGGAGGGCTATGTACCCAGCCCATTTCCTGAGAGCCATGACGATGGCATACGCCTCCTTTTCTCGGGGCGTCCACGTCCGTCTCTGGCCTTCCGCCAGGACTCGGCTCCAGAAGGCCACGGGCGCGTTCCTCCCATCGTCAAGCACTTGTTCCAACACAGCGCCAACGGCGTAGTCGGAAGCGTCGGTGCGCAGGACGAACCCTCGGTCAGGATCCACGAGGTGCAGACGCACTGCGGAAAGCAGCGCCTGCTTCATCCCCTCAAAGGCACGGTCGGAATCAGCATCCCAGACCAGAGCCTTCTTGGACCCCTTCTTGGTCTCCTCTCGGTTGCCCTTGACCATGGTCGTCATGGGGGCTGCATACTGGGCATACATCTTGATATACCCCGAGTAGTAGTTGCAGAACCCCAGATACGCCCGTAGCTCAGAGACCGTTTTGGGCTTTTCCCAGTGCTCGATCGCAGCCACCTCGCCAGGTATGGGCTTTCGCTGCCCGTCCGCTTACCGCAATGGTGGCCTTGTCACTGCTGCGCGTGAGTTTGTGCCGAACCAGAAGGTCCAGCACTCGAGTGACGTCCCTCTCATGTGCCTCCAAGAGCTCCTCGTAGCTCATACTGGGGTCCCCGGACGCGATGATCACGTTGTACACGAAGGGGTCCGCACAGTCATGCACTGGCTCAAGCAGGTTCTCCAGCATCCGCTGAAAAGCCGCATTGCTGTTGGTAACGCCCATGGGCATCACCTTCCACTGGAGAGGTCCAAGTGGGGTGCTCATGGCTGTGCAGGCACGGGACTCCTCGGCGAGAGGCATCTGATGATAACCATGATTCAGGTCCATCACCGTGAAGATCCTCCACGGGTGTTGTTTTTGCAGCATGTCCTCAATGAGGGGCAGCGTATAGCTGTCATGCTGCGTTTGGGCGTTTAGGCCGCGGTAGTCGACCATGAGCCGCCACTCACCGGCCACCTTTCTGGGGACGACAAAGCACGGAGAGGCCAATTCGGAGTGGCACGGCTCGAGCCAGCCTCTCTCGATGAAGTCACGGAGGATCTTCTCCATGGCCTCCTTCCTCTCGCCCCTCAGGGCAAACTCCCGGTGCCGATACACACGGGGGTCCTGCTTCAGTCGTATCTTGGCCTTGCCATACGGTCCACGCACCGGTGGGGGAAACACGGGCTTTCCGCTGAAGAAGGTGTCCCCATACTTCTGCTTCAGCCTGGCCCTCAATGCCTGGATCTTCGGGAAGTCATCGGACTCCGCCTTGGCTTTTCCGGGCACCTGGACCACTGAGCTTACTTGAGGGGTAGCGACCCCGCTCGGTTTCGGCTCAGGTGGTCTTCCCAGGTGGCCCAAAGGGCCATCTCTGGTCTTGCCTCGGAATAGATCGCCGTAGGTGGGTGGGTTGCCTCCGATTGGCTCGTCCTGGCTGGACAAGTGGTCCAGCACCCTCCTTACGAAAGTATCCCCATCATAGGAACCAGAGACGATCGAGTCCACTTCCCACCAGGCTTTGTCCTGGCCTTTGCCCTCACGCTGGCTTCCCCAGTCGTGAAAGGGCTGATCCATATACCCCTGAACCAGATCCAACTCCTCTTCAGTCAGGGGGTCTTCCGATTCTCCGATGTCAACAGGGGGAACCGCAAAGCACTGCCGCCATGGCTCTGCTATGATGCGGTTGACACACACGAAATCCGTGGCGTCGGCCTGATCAAGGCCCCCATTCCACATAGTGGAATTCCGTTGGCCATCTCTGGGGTGGCATGGGCTGTCCCCTAGCGTCCTGATAGACACTCTCTCCAGCCGGTAGGACGACCTTGTTTAAGGTCATGTTGGTCAATGAGACTACCAAATGTCGGGTACTCTCCTCCTCGGTGCATCCCATAGGAACGACCAGCACTGCCTTGGAGCGGTCCTTGCGGATCTTCGCTACCGCCCTTGGAATGTCCCATCGAGGGCAATGGATGCACATCAAGCCCTGATGCGGACCCCAGTGCTTCTTCCACGCGGAGTCCTGGGCGCTCCAGTACTTCTCACAAACCCGAAGATGGGCGGAGGTTCCTGAAGAGAACGCATCCAGGGCCAGATCCGAAGCTCCCAGGTCCGCAACAACTCGGCTCGCCACTTCCGGCATTACGCCGTACTCTTGGTTTGCTGGCCCAGTTGGCTCAGTGTCCAGCGCGGCCACTTCGAGCTGATTGCGTTCCGGATGGATCCATTGGCATTCCACATGGTGCTCAGGTGACGAGAGCCACGAGAGCTGGTCGTCCTGGTACAGGGTCATGGAGGCCTGGGCCGGGAGAACGCTGGAGTCCGTCTCCATCATGAAGTCGTACCCAACGATCATGTCCCAGTCCATCTCGGCCTCGTAGAAGCGACCTTGCAGGGGGATTTCCTTGCCGAGGTCCGGGCGGCTCAGCTCACGGTGGTTCACGAACTGCAGCCCAATGGCCGCTTCCTTCGTGCCTCCCACCATGTACTGGCCGTTCGCCACCTTCAGCCTGACAGGTTTCCGACTGTCGGTCAAACACTCTGGTGGAAGCAGGCCAGCCTTGACCAAGCTGACCTGAGCTCCCGTGTCGACCAACACGTCGAAGACCTTCTCCACTTTCCCGCATAAGGCACGGACCTTAAGATGCAACTGCCGCTCCCATCCAACACGGCGCACGGCGTGCAAGCTCAAGATCTCCGGCCGTCCTAGAAGCTCCACAAGCGACTGGTGCAGGTCGTGGACAATGGGCTCAGGCTGCCCATCTGCAGCATCCAGCTGTGAACCCGGGGGACTCCGCCACCAGGCAGGAGGTGCGTCTTGGAGGGCCCCCCACTAGGACCCGGTGGGGAGGATATCACCTGGCCCGACCAGGTGGCCCCCCGGGGCCGAAAGGCGTCTAGTACCCGCAAAATCAAACTTCAAACCTCAAACCATCTGCAGCATCCAGCTGCGGTCCCGGTGATCCTCCGATACTCTCGGATAGATCTTGAGGTACATCAAACACATTCTTGGTCGCGAAGGATGGACGGGTGCAAGGGTTCGTGCCTTCACTTGCCCTCACCCCGCCACCGCGACTGGGTGCCGGACCGGGCCTTCCGCCCGCGGCAGTCCCTTTGTGCTTACCTACTCCCGATTGGGATGGTGTGGCGCTTCCCACGACACCATCCTGCGACCGCCCTAGCTGGGGCCCTTGGCTGCAGGGGCTCCGCTAGGGGGCGTCGGTTGTGGAAGTAGGGGTGTTCTCCTCCGCGTCAACCTCGCTGACACCCTCCTTCCGCCTATTCCTAGGCTTCTTGTCCTTGTCCTTGTTCTTGTCGTTCTCGTTGTTCTCCTGGTTCTTGTTGTCCGACGTGGGGACCCAGTTCTTCTTGATCTCCTGGATCTCTTTAGCCAACTCGGTCCCCACCGACATCAGCTTGGAGAGCTCGTCCTTGTCCACCTCCACTTTGGCTTCCCAGATACCTGCGGGTGCACGCTTCTTCGACCCGTGCGCCTTCCTGTAGGCCTCCGTGTCGGCCTGGTGGATGGGGCATGTTCGGTGGTCATGGTTGAAGCCTTGCTTCCTCCCATAACACACGAAACAGCCCTGAGGGTGAGCTCGTATGAACTCCGCAAAGGACAGCGGAGGGCTGCCAATGCGACGAGGGTTCTTCTTCTCCTTCTTCTTCAAACCCGGCCGCAGGGGCTTCCAGCTTCCCCGGTTGCTCCCCGCGCCGTTGTGGGCCACGAAGGCACAAACGGCAATCTCGGCGGGCTCATCGTCGTCGTCATCATCGACGAGAGTCTCATCGCCGTCGGCTCCCGCTGAGTCCATGGCAGCTTCCCTGCCAGGGCCCTCGCCAACGTAGTTGACGTCGCGGTCGCCGGGCCTCAACCCGCGGGTGTGGTCGAGGTTGCGGTACTCCTTGAGCACCTCCTCTCCAACCCACTCCAGGATCTCGTCGCAGCTCATCCGCGCCGGGATGGCCTGCAGACGGATGGTCTGGCCGCTCACGTCACACTCATCAAGGCGCCACATCCCGGTCTTCTCGCGATCGCCCGAGACGGTGATGAGGAGAGCGTTCCGCAGGGAGTGCCGTTTGACATCCCGGGCCACGTTCTTCCTCGTCCAAGCCACCACGTTCGTATGATACTCTTTGGGGAGCATCATCTTGACAGTGTGGTTGGACTTGGCCCTCTTTGCTTCCTCCTTGGTGACCCTCTTGATCCATGCTTCCGGCAGCATGGAGAGCAGGCGAGCCTGCTCGTCATCCTCGTTCCAGTCCTCCACGTTGCGGCGGAAGAGGGTGTATTGCCCTCGGAAGTCTCGCCAGTCCCGTAGGCGGATCTCCTGTCCATCATGCTGAAGCTTGATGGACCTCCACCGCTTGGCAGCCACCTGCGGAGCGTCCACCCGCTCCTGCTCGTTGAGCCACTTCTTGGCTTCCTTGAGGGTCTTGATTTTCCCTTCCTTGGTCGCCACGAAGTATAGCTCTTGGAGCACTTCCGGCTGGCGGTACCTGAACCGTCCGAAGACATATTTCTCCGCATCTGCGGGATCCATGTCCTCAGTGACGGTTACCCCATTGTGCAGCTTCTCCAAGAAGCGGTCGAGGTTGAGGGGGTTGCCATCGTACATGGGGGGCTTGATGTCCTTCAAGTCTTCCCACACGGCAGCATCCGCGGCCTTAGAGACCATGAACGCCGGCCGCGAGGTCGACCGAGGTTCCCATCTGCCTCTCCCACGGACTCCCACGGCTGCCACTTCCATCTCCTCCCCGGTATCCGCGTGGCTACGCCGTGGTTCCTCCATGTACGCTGAACCTAGATGTTCACGCCGTACTCCTTCCATGTACGCCTCCTCATCACAGCGCCGGCGGCTGCGTTCAGCGGCCTCCCGTCGTACACCACGCGGCGGGGAAATGTCGAACTCCTCCAGGTCCAGGTCCAGGTCCTCACCTCCGCCGACATCCCATTCCACGTCTCCCCTGGGGACCTCATCCCTGAGTCCACCATAACGTCCACCAGCCATCGGGATTGGCTCCGGTGCAGGTGCGGGGTGTCGGGGGCGTACCGGTGTCCGCAATGGAGCACAGCGGTTGTGGTACTCCGCGCTGAGCCACTCATCACGCCAATCCTCACTGCCACTGCCGGGCGGCACGCGCTCGTTGCGGCAGCCCACGCTGTGGTGAGAGGGAGCGGCGAGAGAGGGGGCACTGGCGCTGGGGCGACTCCTGGGGGCTCCGCCGGGGGCGTGGGGTCTGCCTGGACCTGGTCCGGGTCCCCAGCAGTCGTCCGACGAGCCAGACTCCAGGGGTGGGTGGTCGCTGCCGACGCTCCCACGGGCTTCCAGCGCGTCCAGCCTCTGCTGCAGGCCGCTGATGACCTTGTTCAGCTGACTGGTCTCGGCTCTGGCGATGTCCAGCTGCCTCTGGGTGGCGGTGGCGACGTTGGCGCTCTTGACCATCTCGATCTTGGCGCTGTCCAGCTCCCTCTGTGCGCGCACGGCGACCCTGGCAATGCGAGTCATCTCGCACTTGCCCGTGTCTACCTCGCGCTCGATGAACTGGACCCTCCTGCGGAGGTAGACAATCCACCGCCGGGTGGCATCCGGGTCGCCGTCCCCTGGTGGGTCGTTGGGGTCCCCAGGGGGTCCTCCAGGAGGGCCTCTGCCGGGTCCGCCCGGTCCAGGGGGTCCTCCTCCGCCAGGGGGTCCGCCTCCGGAGGTCCACCTGGTGGGCGTGCTCCAGGGGGTCCTGATGGTCCTCCGCCAGGGGGTCCCGGTGGGTCTCCACCAGGTTGTCTCGGTGGGTCCGAGGATGGGCGCTTCTTCGTAATGTCGAAGTCCATGCCGTCATCCTCGTCCATGTCGCCCCACCTGGGCGTCTCGGTCTCGGAAGACTCCGAGCTCCGGTAGGGAGGAGGGAGATCCTCATCCTCACCTTCCGGCTCCATGGGGACGTCTCCGCCTCCTCCGCCAGCCACTCCTCGGCGATGTTGGCGGCCTCGTTCATCCCCGTCGCTGGCGGTGAAGAAGGGGTCGCTGTCGTGGGGCTGTCCACCCGCTGGCCTCCGTGACCTCTCGGTGGTCTTCCCCTTGCCCTTCCTCTGTCAATGGGCCCTGGGGCCACTGCTCCCACTGCTGCCCGTGTCCACCTCCTCCGGATCCAGCGCCATCTTGGAGGAGGCGTCCCCTTCGAATAGCCTTCGAAGGGTCTCTACTCGGGATCCTCCCGGGGGAGTCTCGCGGCGGAGTTTGGCCTCAGCCTCCTCCATTGCGGCGGCCGTGGCTGCGGCAGCTCGCCTTTCGGCCTCCTCCCAGGCACGAGCCGCTTCGGCTTCCCGGGCCTGCTGCAGCCGAGCCTTCTCCGCTTCCAACGCCGCCAACTCCGCCTCCGTCTTGGCCCTCTCCTCAGCGACCTTCCGTCGCGCGGCCTCGATGGCGTCCTTCTTGGCGGCGTCCGCCTGGGCCTTAGCCGTTGCCTCGGCATGGGCCCTTTCCTCCGCCTCCTTCTTTGCCTTCTCTTGGGCAAGCGCCTCTTCCAGCGCCTTCACCTCGGCCTCCTTGCAGGCAATGGCCTCCTGCGCCAGGCGGGCTTCCTCGTCGGCTGCCGCCACCTCACCCTTGATCTGGGCAGTTGCTGCCTCATTGGCAGCTCCGGCCGTGAGTCCGGCCGCGATGGCTGCCACGGTCAAGGCGTGGATGGCCATGCCATGCTGCCACTCCGCAGCCTCCTGCTGGGCGATGCCGCCGGCGCCCTCCATGGCAGCGTTCTGCTGCGTGGCCCGTTGCCGGGCAACTCGAAGGTTGCAGGGCACCCCACAGGCGCGCTCACAGGCGCGCGCCACGTCCCTTTGGTCGGGAGCGACGCTGCTGCTGGAGCTGGCCTGGTCGGCCGGCATCCTCCCGCGGAGGGCCGACTCCACGTCGCTGCTGGGGCCTGACTTCCTCAGGAGCAGCGGACGGGGCTTGGCCTTGGTCTGCTTGGCGACTTGGAGGTAGTCGCCAAGGGTGGTGTGGCCGGGGTGGTTACCGCCACTGGCCCGTTGGGGGCTGGGGGCTGGGGTTCCGCCCCTGGCGCCTTGGGCGGCTTCGGCGGCCAGGGATTTCTGGTAGTCCCGCCACTTCCGGTCCCGCTTCCTGTCCCCGGCGGACCGCTTCTCCTTCCCCGGAGACGCGCTGCTGCTGCTGCCCTGCAGCCTGCGCTCGCTTCCCGGTTCCCGGAAGTTCTTCTCGATCATGTCCCACATGGAGACATTGATCGTGGCGCCCGACGGGTACTCGTTGTGGTTCTCGTCCTCCTCAATCCCGTCGGGGCGCAGCCCTTCGCCGGGCCTGTCAGGCCGGGTCCAGACCCTCCACCGCCTCTGGCAGAAGCGGTAGGCAAACCCTTATACCCGCAGCCAGTCCTCCACGGCCTGCAGGCGGTCGGGGCCCATGTCTGTGCGGAGCTCGAAGCTCCCGGGCATGCCGCCTTCGCACTGGGGGTGGCTTCTGGCGAAAGTGCTGGTCCCACACCAACCCACGCAGTAGGCGCACAGCATGGGGGTGGGGCCGCGGCCACGTCTTGCCCGCTTCTTGCCAGTTTACCATGGCAGCGGGGGGCGTAGTTGGTCCTGAGGTCCTTGGTGGTCACTCGTTCCGCTCAACGAACTGGTCCTGGTGGTGTTTGTTGAGGCGGGTGATGCAGCACTGGACTGGGAGTGCGGCCGGTGCTGGTCGGCTGGTGGTTGTGGAAGTGGTTGCTGTAGCTGGGTGTGCGGCCTCGCTGGTCGGCCGAGGGAACTCGTTGATGACGGAGTTCCGGTCCCCGCACTTCCTTCACGGACTCGGCGCTGTCGATGGGCGGCGCTGCGAGCCTCTGCGCTGCGCTGCGAGCTGCGAGCTGCGAGCTGCGGCGCCGCGCCTCTCGGGGTTGGTGGCCCCGAGTGGCACGCGAGGGATGGGTAAATCCGCGGCGGTGAAACGCTTTTGACGCGTTCCCGTGGGGGGCCTGGCCACGGGTCGCTGCGGTGGACACGCACAGGTGAGCAGGCAGGCAAAGCACTACGCTCACAAGGGCATCATTACGCTCGTGTCATGTGACAAAGCGTTCCAGGATCCTTGCCACTCTGAAACAAGGGAACAAAAGTATGTACGGCAACACATCAGGATATGTACACATGGGGTTAAGACTGGACTGGGGTGAGCGCATCACAGGACAATAGACACTCAGTCCCAACTCATATCCCAATCCCAGGTCCCACCCCCTCAGTGGCTGGTGGGGGTGGGGGCTCAAACACAACCAATGCCCTGCTCAGTCCGGACCCTCAAACCCTGCCAATATGGGAGGTGTCCCGCCCAGCCACGGAGTCTCTGGGAACCAAGGGGCTCCAAGGCCAAGCGATTCTAGCTCCCTATGCTCCCTTAACGGCAGGTCCCAACTCCCCTCTGAGCCAGAGATATGGCCCCGCCATTATTCCCTAGGAGTTGGTAGCTGAAAATGGGCTGTTTCAGCCCAAACTGATATTAGCTCAAAAATCTCCAAAATTGACCCCTCGTTCGGACCCGCCAGAGGTAGGGACGAGGCAACTGACCCTATGCCCTTCGAGTTTGAACCTCTTGGAGCCCTCACCCAACCTGGTTCCCTCTGAGGTCCCGGCATCAGGGCACCACGGGTTCGTCAAGTGGGGTCATGATGCCAAAATTACCAAAATTGGCATCATTGTCACGCGTGGTTTGCCCGGTCAGGGCAAGGCCAATGGCTCACAGGATAGGAGGCAGGACCCAGAGAATTTATCTGAGTGTACAACCTGAAATTAGGTCCGGACTCCTCTTGGGCATACGTCAGAGTTACAGTTCAGCCAGTGGCCTCTTCTGAATTTGTAAGTTAATTGATTACAGCTGTTTTTGAACCATCTGCTGAAGGTACAACACACAGCGATGACAATTTTTCTGTTGCTTCATCAGTTAATATTTATCAGCAACCCGCTGAAGTGCAACAACCCACTGCATGCTTGGCAAGGATTGATGGCAGCACAGGCATTTCCTGCATCCATTAGTTGTTGCTGCCATGCTGACATACAGCGAGCGATTTTGCATGTGCGAGACTCATTTTGCATATTACGATTACGCAACCCTGTGAAGTGCAACAACCCATTGCATGCTTGGCAAGGATTGATTTTGCAACATTTGAAGTAATAAAACGCATGCGAGGCAGAGACTGCAAGAAGATCAGTTTTGGTCAGAGTTTAGGGCGGCGTACAAGGTTGACGACAGTTGGTAGGTGCAGTGATCGATTGCTAGACATTGGGTGAAGCAAATGATTGGGCATTTGTATGATTTTTTTAGTGAAATGTTTGTTATGAAAGGTTGGGGTATTGACGAGCATATCACATTATAACTGCATGGTGCAAGACAAAAAGCACAAGGACAATGTGAATCGTGTGCAGATCAGGGTCAATCTATGTTGTCTACATACATTGCAATGGTTTCCATTTTGTATTGTGTTGGACAAGTAATTCATTTCTCCACACAAATTGAGTTTTTGTTTTGCCCGAAATATTGGATGTGCATGACATCTTCGCACTCAAAATGAGCCATGCGTCCACTGCTATTATGAATGATAGGCAAAAACCACAAAATTTTCAAAACAAGCTTAATACACAACAAACATGTGTCAATTTTGTCAACCATTTGGATAGAATCCGGGTTTTGGCCATTTTGTGCCCGGTAAAATCAAAGGTGACAGATATGGGGCCGCCAATTGACCACACGGGGGGGGGAAATGGGGGCCCAAAATGAAGTCATTTTGGCTGCTCGAAATGAGCCGAAATTCGGGGGTGCTCCCAATAGTATATCTCCACGCCGGCTTGGAGATCGGAGTTGCCATTCCATTCGCGATCGACCGGGAGTCCAACAGAGACTCCCATGCCCTTGGCTCTCAATGATCGCCATGCCACTCGGCGTGCTGACAATCCCAATTGGGTCCCAAAATGCCAAAATGGCAAAATTGTCCACACTCACTTTGGGCTAGCACCCTAACGAAGGTTGCTCCGCCTCGCCCACGTGTGTGTGAACCATGGGGACCAATGTCCATAATACCCATGTCATATATGGTCCATTGGTCCATGAGTCCGGCGTGCACGAGGGTGCTGAACATGGTGCACGGCGGGCAGAAAATATGGAAAATTGCTCAAAATGGCCGAAAATGCGCACACTCATGGTTGGGGCAAATGAGGCACATGCCCGACTTGGACCGGAGTGTGCCATAGGATTGGTATCAAGTCATATGTGTCCAACATATTTTTTGGCCGTCGCCCAACTCCTCCGGTTTCGGGAATGGCAGGGTCGCCAAGTGAGCCCATGATTTGGGATAGTCCCAAATCTCCAACATGGCGGCCACGGTATGCCAAGCCCAAGAGGAGGTATTTCCCGGGTTCAAGATATGTTGGGCACCGAAGTATGTACCCTCATAACATAATTGGGTCATGATGTCAATTGGGCGCAACGTTGAGATACACGGTCGCCACTTGACATCATGACGGGCAAAAACAGCAATATTGGCGAAAAAACACCCAAAAGTGCCTTGAAAGGCGCACAAATATATTGTAATATCTTCGGCTTGGATTGAGTAATCGACCAATCCTTCTAAACACAATGACCTGACACCAATGACCTCTGATTCCACATATGTGCTCCACTTGGGGCGCTTTGAAAGGTCACGAGCGCTACTTCCCAAGTGGGCACATGAAAATATGTAAAATTGCAAAACACACACCTTCTCCCAACGCATCGCTTTGGGATCGCCACACAAGCTTCCCTCCACGAAGGTTAGGCTTGCAATTGATTGTGGGGAGTATAAGGAAGGGCCTCGTGCAATATGAGGTCCATTGGTGGGTGTATCGCTCTTAGCCAAACCCGCCAAATGGGCACGCAATACAACACATGGCACATACCACATACTGCCCAAAAAGGTAGCTCCCCCCACGATATGTCATGCCCCTCCAAGGGCAGAACTTTGTGTCAATCGCTCATAGGAACTCAAGGAAAGTTCCTATGCAACACCAACACTCGCGCGCTGCACTCGAGAGTTATCTTAACGCACGCAACATCATGGCCAAAGAGTTATAACGCAAACTCTACCCTCTTGACCATGATCCATTACGCTAGCACGCACGTGTGGAGACGCAAGGCGTATAAAGCTTCCTAAATTACGTCGGGAGTATTGTGAATACATCCCATGTTTCCTTATTGTCATTCCTCGCAAGCGGCACGAGATATGACCCTCACAAGTGGCCTCACGAATCAACTTTGTTTTGCCCATATATCTAAGACAAATGGAAGGCAAGACAAAAGCAAACTTGATTCGTGCATAGGGAAGCACGTAGGTCCACTCGAAAGAGGTCAAATCAAGTGCGGGGATGCCAAAGTCGAAAATCCGATTTCGACATCCTGAAAAATTCGGACTAAGGTTGCGAGTGTACAATGTGAAAATTGCAGATGCGTCAATGCAATTCCTGAAGACTTTAGAGTCTTCGTCACAGATTGCGCTAAAATGTCTGTAAATAACAGTTAAACTGGCGGTTACGCTAAAGTCGCGAGCCATCCGCCAGCAGTCAAAACATTGATTATCAGAACGGAAGCGTGAAAATTTAGGGAAACAATATGAAAATAAAACCCTGTTGATTCCTGATATTCTGATGTGTAAGTCTCAGCAGGCGACGGATCGGTTGCCGATGCGGCCGCGAATACCTGAAATGCCCAGATCTCTCACACAAACACGTCTTACCTACATCTGTTGTTAGGGTTAGGTTGCCGAATCGACGACCGAAGGCGGTGCGGGGCAGATTGGCGTGCAGTAGTAAGATACCGGCAAATGGCAGTTTGCCGGTACATGGTAACATGCCCCAAGTGGCCGGAATACCGTCACGGGGGCTTTACGGCAAGGGACACGCTCCTGCCGGGCTCTCACCGGGCTTCACCGGGCGTCTTCCCCTCCGTACATGCGGTTAGTGGGCACACGGAGACTGGGTACCGCTTCACTAAGGCCTGCGCTGCTTTGGGACTCGAGGCGGAGCGTGCGACACCCAAGCACCTCGGAACCCCAGTACCAAGAACATGCATGCATGCCTTCGGAACGGCATTCGCCAGGAGGTCCGGTGAACCTCTAGGGTTCCGCCCAAAGGAGGGGACGTGCGCAAGCAAGGGGGCACACGCTCCCGGCGAGACAAGCACGTCACGCCGGCGGCGATCAGCACTCATGATGTTGCGCGGGGCCGCTTTGTTGGGGGCCACAGAAAGAAAAAGAGAACTACTCGACTCCGTTGTAAGTTATGACTTGCTTTAAAATATTCCCAACATGCTTATATTTCAACCACCCCATGGTTAGCAAAATGCATGAAACATGATTTAGAAAATAGGCCCACAAAACTACATAATTTTTTGGAGGGTTGCACAGGAGCAAAAATTTACATAAAACATTTCATGTGATTGTTTGCATAAAAACATTTCAATTCAAAATACTCCTAGTGTCATACCCGGAAACATAACCAACGAACACAAGTAAACGCAAGCGAAGCAAAGCACACAGCAAGATCCAATTGAGGTAATGCAGTCCTCAGTATGGCACAAGTGCATCTTTATTCTCTGTGCCATACCTGGTTGAACCTCTTGATATATAGAAGCCCCCGTGCCTCTCACCGACCCCCAACTCCCACATGTATGGGCCGGGCTCTCCTCGGGCTACACGCCTAAAGAGAGGAGAGCAAACGAGGTCAATGCATAAGGGGTAAACGTGTGAGCACATTCTTCACTCAATGCTATCGATGCTAAGTTATCCTACAATGTTAAGCTTCAGATCCTACAATGCAATGCTTCACGTAAACGTCCAAACACGGCAACACATGGCACAAGCATGACCTAATCATGCGAATCCGCGTTCGTCAGGAACAACAGTATTCGGGAAATCAGACATCGTAAAATACATCAAAAAATGAAAATTTGGACTACTCTGGACTGCGTAAGCACTGCCGCAGATAACAGATCGCGGCACCAAAATTCTACTGATCCCCGCCAATCGCAGATCTCCGAACGCAAATCCAAAGAAAGTAACGGATCACAACAAAACAGAATACCTGCCGGAACAGCAACAGAAGGCGTCCTCACAGGAAAAATGACTTTTTCTTACCCCCCCCCCAGACCACACACCATCAGTGGGGGTGTCTAAGGGGGGGCGCCTTTTTACATGCAGCCCATGCACACTCAATGGCATTAGGCAGTTCAAGACAGAAAATTCTCACAGGACTAAACAGCACATGATCAGCAGACGGGGCAGGCAGACATGGCTTGCCAGGTCACCAGGGTACACAGACGCTCCAGGTTACACCATCCTCAGGTTATACGTACCAGTAAGGAAAAAGCAAAGCAGGAATTCTTTTGCCTGGGGGTTGAATGACCCCCCCCCCCCCAAACTTCCTACAGACTGCATGCACAACCCACCTGGAGGTCACCACAGAAACTGCATCTGGTCCCGGTTGGTTACACCTTGCAGTAACAGCAAAACAACAGGTAATCAGGGTGGTACACCTGAATCTGAATTCACCTCAAGTACTGAACACACACAAACCTGAAGGTGATGGTGTCTAATGGGTGTCACGCACACGGAGTGAAAACCGTAACGGCAGTCAGGTCCCTCCCTGGTTTCCTCAGTACTGTACACGGTACATGGGACATCCGAGGAAGAGACGAATTTCTGACAGGGCCAAAAACTGAAAATGAAGAGGAAACAAACTGACGTCGGCACCAGAGGGATGCCGAGAAGGCTAGGCTCAGGTCAGGCTAGACTCAAGGGGTAAGCTGGAAAATCTGAAAATCTGTCTCTGGACCAAAAGACCTGAAAGGACTTGGAAATCAGGCAAGCGCAAAGTCAATACAATACAAAATATCAGCAGAGTAAATAACCTACAAAGAGGTATCCAGACAGAATATGGGCTCAGGACTTCTGTCTGTGGGGAAAGAGAGGAGGCAATCACCAAGAATTGGTGCAGACACCGAATGTTACATGTTACCCTCAAATGCGAACATAGGGTACATCCACAAACTCAGGACTGTCTAGGTACTGTCAAATAAATTCACAGTATTCCTGGATATCAAGGAGAAAGGGCTACACAAATTACATCACAGGGTATCAGCACAACACAAGAAACAGTGTCAAACGCAGGTAAGAAGGAAATTTACCTACCCCATATCGCGGGGGTGTCGCCTGAGGTATTCGACTCTCTCAGGAGGGCCAACTTCCTCAAGGCTGGATCAGAAAAAAAAGAAACAATATGAAATTCAGGGGCTGCTCATGAGACCCACATGCAACGTAGGAGGACCCCATCCCAGGGGAAACTCCAAGGATAAACTTAGGTAGAGAAATTACATTCCATGCAAAAACACACAAGAAAGTTCAGTCACAGCCCTGAATCCCGGCTTGTCATTCCCACCATCACATCACCTATCTACAACAAGTAAATTAAATTTTTGCTGTTCAGGTCAGCACAGAAAATGAGAACTAAGACAGCACCAAAGACAGTATACAGGGGAGGAAATACTACACGACCGCAGAGAACCAACTTATGGATACAAGCAAAGGTTATTCCCCCTGAGTTGCGGCCGGCACAGGGGAAAGGATACATTTTCTCCCGCCAGTCTCGGTCAACTCCGTATTCACTTTACTATCCCCTGGCCTCCTGGTCTCTTTTCCCATAAAAAAAAGGGAGCCTGCCAATTGACAGCACAGCGCATGGTACCCTCAACTGAAGGAGCAAGCGGGAAGCCACACGGGGGTAGACCTGCAGAAGACATCAGGCACAAAACAAAGAGTCAACATATGCAAATCCCAAAGACCAAGGGACTATCCAAGGTGAGTCAGTTACTACACACCCAGCAGCGGGTTCATCAAAAGAACCTGTGGGCTTCAACGCAAAGTAACAGGAAGATATATCTCTGTGTTTAAGTCAGTGCCTAGGCCAACGCGCAGAGAAACACACAACTGCAGCTGTACACCCCTGCAACTCATTTCAGGACATTGCAGAGCCCAACAGATGGAAGGCAAACTCGACTCTCCTCTCCAGAGTCAGCTAGCTCGCTCTCTGTCTGCAGAGATTCTACCTGCTTATTTCAACAGGAGACATCGCCCAGAGGTCAACACGACTTGGACTAGTAACAACACCAGGTGTTGAACAAGACTGGGACGTTGTGTGGGGAGTGCCCCAGGGAGAGGACGTGGGTCGTGTTTGCTCCAGAGGACTGGCATCATCACCTGGGTTGAGCCAGACGGATGCTGCTTATAGCTGGCAGCAGGTCTGGTTCGTTCTGACGTATGGGAACTCAGAGGTGCTATTGGCACGTACATGGAACCCATCATACAGTGTAGCACATTTGCAAAACGTGTCACAGACCCTCTCAGTCAGTCACTGTGGACCATCATTGAGGGCTATCGTGACCCCCTTGTTATGCGCGTATGTATCAGACAGGGGGGTGACACGAACCATCTCAGGCAGTCCCAATGGGGAATTATTGATGGCCGTCATGACTCCCCTTGAGGCCTGCCAGAGGCAGGCACGGGACAGGGGAATCCAGAGGTAACCTTAAACTTGGAAACGCGTCCACTATTGTGACGGCCAACGGAGGAAACAGGTACCCTTCTCCTTTCTGGGTTTCCAGGTTTACTTGGTAATGTTAAAGAAACGGGGCATAGCCAAAGTCACCTTTACTGCCATTCACTGGCACGGAAATATTTGAACCAAAAAGAATAAATCAGGTATACAACTCAAGTAGGAAGTTAGCCATAAGGAAACGAAGGGTATACAGGACTGAAAAGCTCAAGAACGAAGAATCTTCGAGAAACACTCAAAGCGCCCTCTTGGTTGAAGGATCGCACAAGTAAACTTTGATGACAAAGCATCTGGCCAGCAGTTCACTTTCTGAGTGTCCATTTTCTTTCGATTGCCCCTTCAGATGGACAATGTCGCACCACTAGTCAAAGAATAAGCCGTCCAGGACTACTGGCATTTGGGCGCATTTCACCGAAATTTGAGCATCTACCTTGGTTGGCATTGATCCTGACACCTACGCCATTTCACCGCCGTCGCCGACATTTCTCGTCTTTGCCAACCTCTAGTCCCATTTCGCAATTCCGACGTGAACGCGCCTATTTTCACGCTACCATGTTCCAAAGCCCATATACGCTCCTTGGTTGGTCCAATGCTTCCCAAACGCAAAATTCTATGGATATTGATGACTCCAAACATCCCACTTTGCCAAAAAATAAAAAACTTCATCCACGCTTGCCTAGCGGTTCTCCACTCACCTTTGGACAATACTCACATATCGACCAAGCGGCGCCTACGGCCCTACGACGATGGGCTTCCGTGGAAAGCAACGCCGAACTCCTCATATCTCGAACACAAAGCATCAAAGTGCAAGGCAACATGGCGTATGATGCCAAGAAACGAATCCACACGTGTGCCACGTTGCGAAAATTCTGGGACACTTGCCAATGGAACCATGAGTTCAACGTTTCTGACAAAAAGAACTCCTTCACGGAACTCAACACCACTATCCTGAAAGGCTCGGGCTTCTACTCAAATTGTGCATCAACAAGACCTTCCTAGTGTGCCCGGTGCCGTACAACTACGTGGACCACGACTTGGGAACCACCGTAGAGACCGTGACGGATTGGGCGGCCTCCATAGGACACGCCCTTCAACTAGCCCGCTCGCGCAACGAAGAGTTCGAGGGATGGTTCATGTTACCGGCGCCCATTAAAAAATGCAATGCGGAAAATTGCTTGTTGGTTGACCCCCGTTTGCTTCTCACTCCCTTACGCCCCTTTATTACGCAACGCTTTAGCTTCCATGATGCAAAGCAATGGTGGATCCCCGGCAACCAAAATGTTGAGAACACCCAATACATTTTGGGGAATGCTCTCGCCGTGCCATACATCGCCTACCGACTTCATTCCCAATCATGGTATGCTCCGTCTAAGCACCCGAGCGTCACGGTTGACCACTCCTCAAGCCTATGTCGCTTCGTACATCATAGTACCAACTTGGATATAGAGCAAGCTCATGTCCTACTTCGATTTGACGTGCTGCGAGAGATCATTGATCAACGAGAGCTCCCGAGTGGCCAAGAAGACACCAACACCCGAAAGAAAGCGGAGCTAGGCAACGTGCGGGACTTCTACAAATGGTTGAACAATACGCTTGCACCGGACTTTGAGGGTGCGGCGACTACCACCAATTGCAAATATTATTTTGAGAATGGAGAAGCCCTTCGTGCACCACACCCAAATTATTATCGGTACGACTATACCATGGCTCCGGCTCTTGCAAATGAACTTATGTCCGTGGCTTTGGAGCATGGAGATTTCTTACGAGGGCGATTCTATGTGATTGAAGTGGCAAAAATGGTAGACCAACACTCTTTTTCTGTGAACCCGTCACGCAACGAGAGAAACCGCCACAAGGGAGAATTTACACCTACCGAGGTCATGAACACCCTCATGGACCACATGATTGGGGGACGAGGGCGCACCCGTGTCATGGGCACGTCAATGAAGAGCCGGGATAGCGTGATAGTTCGATTGGACCTTAGCAATACCCCAAGCGACGAAGGGCGCTCGCCTCTGTCTACCTTTGCCTCTTTCCTCCACACTAATGGAGCGATGGTGATGTGCACCTCAAAGGACGGCGCGTTGATCACCTTCAATGCACTTGGACAAGGGGGCAAGCAGGAAGCTCACCCTAAATCTCCGCCGACCATGGTCTCTATTCCGCCGCCGATGCCTAGTCAGAGAGAGCCAAACGAAGTGGATGTCCAAGCGCCCAACACGACCTCACTCTTTGACATTCAATGTGCGGCGGGTCTCCTAGGCCCATTCACGCGGTTTGAACTCCACTCGGGATCCGAAAATCCTCCTATAAGCTTCTACTCTGTCACCTATGAGAACCTCCAATCCGCGCAAATCGCCACAGGTTTTTCTATGGGCCCCATTTCCTTTCACCCGTCCCAACCTTATCTACAGGTTGACACACTCCTACACCTCGACCCCTCGGTGGCTGAGGAGGATCGCCCGGCGGAAGCACGAGTGCGAGCGGGGCTGAACATCGGCGCGGGGGCCTTCCTCAAGGACTACATCGCCAACTAGGAGCATCAAACACTCCTACGCCCGCCTCGCCGCCCGCCGCGACGAGAAGATCAACAACCGGAGGACCTCACGGAGAAGGACCTCCCGGGCTTACGCATCATCGAGGACGTCATCGACATGACTATGGAGACCACCCTAATGGCCTACCTCGAGAAGCAGGAATGGGAGCGAGAGACCCGAAGAGGCAAGCTGCATTACGGATGGAAGTATGTGGATGCCTCCCACACCCTCGAAAGAGCGGAGGAACTCCCCGCGGAGCTCATGAATCTCATCGACAACCTCATGGACGCTAAAGACTCGGAGGACATCCCCCTGCTAGCGGTGCAGCCCAACCAAGTCAGCGTGAACGACTATGAACCTGGGGTGGGCATAGGATGGCATAAGGACATCGATGACCTAGGCGACACTATCACCTCGTTTTCACTCATGGGGGCTACCACCATGCAGTTCCGTAGAGGAAATGGCTCGGTGGTCAGTGTGCGGGTACCACGATACTCAGCCCTCGAAGTCACGGGAGAACTTCGAGAACAATGGCAGCATCAGGTGCCCTACCGCATGAGCGATTTGGTGGATGGGGCCGAAATCCCTCGAGACCGACGAGTGGCGGTCATCCTTCGCAACGTGCAGTGTGCTCTGGACGCCGAGCCTGACGCCGAAACTCAAGACGGCAGCGGGCAAGCTTAGCGAACTGCTTCAACGCCTCGGCGTCCCTCAACCAAGCGCACATCGCTTGAGCACCCCCCCCCCATCCTCTGAACCCCTCCGCCCCCGCCGCACTCCTAAAAACCCGCGACCTTCACGCTTGCCCGACCTGGCATGCTTTGGTCTTGAGCCCCCTCCCGTGACCATTTGGAGGCAAAGTAAGGGATATGTGCGCCCAGCTGCAAAGCTCAACAACCCCCCGCCCCCCACTCTCAAAATCCTTTCACACAACCTGGAAAAGAAACCCCCCACCCCCTTCATTTTCCACCACCTACAAAAAGGGTACCATGTCTTGCTCCTCCAGGAACTAAACGAAGAGCCCAGCCTCCCACACATCTTTAGCCACGGGGGGGGGGAAATGCAAAATTTTCACCAACATCAACAAGAGGGAGAAAAGGAATGGCACTGCCTTCGTGGTCTCTTCGGCTTTGCGACCCTACACAAAGTTTGTTCCGATCTCGGACAACGATGGACTCATGTGCTCGGTTGAAATAACCCTCCCGGGCGGCCCCCCCACACTCCTCACTTCTCTCTACTCTCCCCCACCCGCAATTACCAGGCGCCCCCTGATTGAAATCAACCTGTCGCGTCTTCTTTCCCGATACCCTTACCATGCGGTCGGAGATGATTTCAACTGCATCCGCAATCCCCATCTAGACTCCTTGCACGCCGACTCCAACCCGTGGGCCTGGGTCACTTCCAAAACTTCGGGCAGTAACCCGTCGTGGATCGATACGTACCGACACATGCACAGCACTGCCCTGGGGTGGACCCGACCGGCGTCTAAGAACAGATTGGACTACATCTTTGCTTTGAGGAGCCTCTTCCATGACAAAAAAATTGCTGACGCTTCAATTCTCTATGGTGTATGCTCTACCGACCACCACCCTGTCACAGCACAGCTGCACTCACCCCTCATCCCCACACAATCCCCCCCACCCCCCGGTAAACGCTTCCGAAGGCTAAAGAGACAGGAATTGCTCCGTCCTCAAGGGGGACTGCAACCCCTCGAGGAATGGTGTGAGGACTTTAACAAACACCTCCCTGACGTCCCGACCTCTGACTTGGTCCCGATAGTGGACGCCATTCTCCGGGAGTGCTCGGAGGCCTACCACTCGATTACCACCCCGGCGGGAGGGACAGCCCCGTCCAAAATTCAGAAAGAATTCACCCAATTGGCCAATGCCCTCCCCCCAGCTTCCCACCCCCGTTTCGGAGAAAAAATGAGGCAGCTCAATGACTACCTCGATGAATGGCAGAAAGCGAAACAGAAATCTGCCCGGACTGCGGTACACAGAGCGATCGTCCAGGGCCGCCAACTCAAGAATGCCATCCAGAAACACCTCCAACCCCCGGATCAGGCTCCAATCTCCCTCAGGCGCTCTGACGGAACCCATGCTACAGACACCAAAGAGGTTGCAAAGATATTTTCGGACACGCTCCTCCACTTGGGGTGCTCGCCTGACTACACCCCCCCCGACAATTTCACGGAGCGCCTCCTGAGCCACACCCCCCAGTGCCCTTCCGGCACAGAAACTCAGGACATCCCGGACATGACATGGTCAGAGTTTACCGACATCCTCCACACGGCTAACCCGGGCAAAGCAGGAGGAGACGACCACACCAACACCTACCTGCTCTCCGCCCTCCCCCCCCACCTGCAGACGCTCTTCCTTCTGGTGGTAAATCGCTTCCTGCATGAGCCCCTGCCTCCCCACTGGACGACTGCCCAAGTATGTTTGATCTACTAGAAAAAATGCCCCCACGAATCCGCAAACTACCGCCCAATAGCCCTTTCAAACACTGTCTACAAGCTAGTCGCCCGGCATGCCGCCTCTGCCCTCCAAACTTTCATCAGAGATCATTTCCTCATGCACCACAGCCAACACGGGGGCATGCCTAATTTCCGAACCATGGACCACCTTTTCCACGTCACGGCAGAAATCGCCCGAAGCCCCGGGGCCTACCATTTTTACATTGATTTTAACAAGGCCTTTAACAGCGTTCCCCACCCCACCCTCCGTCGGGTCCTCCACCACTATGGAATGCCGGCGGGGCTGGTAGACCTGATCAGTGGACTCTACGCCCACCCCCAGGACGCCCCTCTTGTCAACGATGTCACACCCTACCACTACCTCCAAACCAGGGGGCTCCGCCAGGGCTGCCCCGTGTCCCCTGTCCTGTTCATCCTTTTTTCTAACGTGCTGCTCCATGCAGCCCCTCAACCCTCTCCGTTGGAGAGACCCGCCGAGACCTCTGCACACGCTTTCATCGATGACAAATTGTACCGATCACCCTCCCAGACCTACATCCAAACGTTAATTGACTTCTATGACACGGACGCCAGGACATGGGGGCTCCAAATGAACTGTGACAAGTCAGAGGTGCACGCCCTGGGTGGCGTCCCACAGCATGACTTCCAGAGCCCAAGCGGCTTCACACTTTCTACTGTCGACCCGGATACCAAACAGCCACGGAAGGGCTACAAATACCCTGGGGGTTTACATCTACAATGATAAGCGACCCCCGCAACTCCGACACCAAATACACTCGGAACTGTGCAGCTACTTCGTACACCTCTCCCCGCTTCGCCTCACCCTCCCTGAGCTGGTTAAACTGGTGAATGTCCAACTGATACCAATCCTTACCTACCGCCTCATTGCCCACCCTTTTCTCCCCAGCGAAATAGATGAGCTCACGGCAGCGGTCTGGAAAGAGCTTGCTACGCATGGCAGAATCTCGCCCAAAGTCTCCACTAAGGACATATACCAGCCACGTGCTAAGTTGGGGCTAGGCCTCTGCCACCTGGGAATAGCGGTTCACAAGTCTTTTGTTGAGGCGGGACTAAGGTACCTGAACCAGGACAGACCCCCGGCCAGTTGTGCGGCAGTTAGAGACGCCCTTCTTTCGACACGGCAAAATGCCCTTCAAGATAGCTTCGTGGATGCGGCCAACCGCCTGAGTCTTCGATTCCACGCCCCTGGACCATGGAACCCCTGCCTCCCCTGTGAGCTACGCGAGCGAGAACGACTGTATGCTGCACCCCGAAATGCCCCCCCCTGCCTGGCCACGGTTACCAAAGTCTACAAAAAAACAGCCACCATTTGTTTCGACAGCGGGGAATCCGCTACCATCACGGAACGGAGTAATTTCACCTTCACCCCCCCCAACACCCCTCCTCTCCCCCCGGGTGACATAACCCACTACCATCTTTTCCCACCCTTCTCTTCCCCGCAAACCCGCAACCCCGACATCCCGGTTCCTCTTCAAGCGGACCTCATGGATAGCACCTGTGAAGGCCACTGGTTCTACCTGCCTAACCTCCGCCACGTTCTAAACCATGAGGATCTAATGGGGTGGGGGTGCATTAAGGCGGCTAACCTCGTCGCCGAGCTCCCCTTTGATGACCCCGGACGCCCCACACCGGCCCCGGCAGCCCGCCCAGAGGGCGGGCAGTCGGGGGGGGGAGAGCGCCCGACCCCGGACGCCCCACACTGGCCCCGGCAGCCCGCCCAGAGGGCGGGCAGTCGGGGGTGGGAGAGCGCCCCGGCCTGGACGCCCCACACCGGCCGCGGCAGCCCGCCCAGAGGGCGGGCAGTCGGGGGTGGGAGAGCGCCCGACCCCGGACGCCCCACACCGGCCCCGGCAGCCCGCCCAGAGGGCGGGCAGTCGGGGGTGGGAGAGCGCCCGACCCCGGACGCCCCACACCGGCCCCAGCAGCCCGCCCATAGGGCGGGCAGTCGGGGCTGGGAGAGCGTCCGACCCCGGACGCCCCACACCGGCCCCAGCAGCCCGCCCAGAGGGCGGGCAGTCGGGGGGGGGAGAGCGCCCGACCCCGGACGCCCCACACTGGCCCCGGCAGCCCGCCCAGAGGGCGGGCAGTCGGGGGTGGGAGAGCGCCCCGGCCTGGACGCCCCACACCGGCCGCGGCAGCCCGCCCAGAGGGCGGGCAGTCGGGGGTGGGAGAGCGCCCGACCCCGGACGCCCCACACCGGCCCCGGCAGCCCGCCCAGAGGGCGGGCAGTCGGGGGTGGGAGAGCGCCCGACCCCGGACGCCCCACACCGGCCCCAGCAGCCCGCCCATAGGGCGGGCAGTCGGGGCTGGGAGAGCGTCCGACCCCGGACGCCCCACACCGGCCCCGGCAGCCCGCCCAGAGGGCAAGCAGTCGGGGGTGGGAGAGCGTCCGACCCCGCACGCCCCACATCGGCCCCGGCAGCCCGCCCAGAGGGCGGGCAGTCCGGGGTGGGAGAGCACCTGACCCCGTACGCCCCACACCGGCCCCGGCAGCCCGCCCAGAGGGCGGGCAGTCGGGGACGGGAGAGCGCCCGACCTCGGACGCCCCACACCGGCCCCGGCAGCCCGCCCAGAGGGCGGGCAGTCGGGGGTGGGAGAGCGTCCGACCCCGGACGCCCCACACCGGCCCCAGCAGCCCGCCCAGAGGGCGGGCAGTCAGGGTCGGGAGAGCACCCGACCCCGGACGCCCCACACCGGCCCCGGCAGCCCACCCAGAGGGCCGGCAGTCGGGGGTGGGACAGCGCCCGACCCAGGACGCCCCACACCGGCCCCAGCAGCCCGCCCAGAGGGCGGGCAGTCGGGGGTGGGAGAGCGTCCGACCCCGGACGCCCCACACCGGCCCGGGCAGCCCGCCCAGAGGGCGGGCAGTCGGGGGTGGGAGAGCGCCCGACCCCGGACGCCGCAAACCGGCCCCGGCAGCCCGCCCAGAGGGCGGGCAGTCGGGGGTGGGAGAGCGTCCGACCCCGGACGCCCCACACCGGCCCGGGCAGCCCGCCCAGAGGGCGGGCAGTCGGGGGTGGGAGAGCGCCCGACCCCGGACGCCCGAAACCGGCCCCGGCAGCCCGCCCAGAGGGCGGGCAGTCGGGGGTGGGAGAGCGTCCGACCCCGGACGCCCCACACCGGCCCGGGCAGCCCGCCCAGAGGGCGGGCAGTCGGGGGTGGGAGAGCGCCCGACCCCGGACGCCCCAAACCGGCCCCGGCAGCCCGCGCAGAGGGCGGGCAGTCGGGGGTGGGAGAGCGCCCGACCCCGGACGCCCCACACCCAGGCAAGAGGCGCCCCCGCGGCACCCTCATACCGCCCCCACAGCGCGCAAAGCCAGCTCGCAAGAGCGCACGCTGTGGGGTTGGTGACGGGTCCCCACGCCCGCACCCCCCCGCACCCACAGCCAGTGGGTAGTGGGCCCCGGCAGCCCGCCCAGGGGGCGGGCAGTCGGGGGTGGGAGAGCGCCCGACCCCGAACGCCCAACACCCAGGCAGGAGGCGCCCCCCCCCCCCGGGCACCCTCGTGCCGCCCCCACGGCGCGCAAAGCAAGCTCGAAAGAGCGCGCGCTGTGGGGTTGGTGACGGGTCCCCACGCCCGCACCCCCCCGCACCGACAGCCAGTGGGTAGTGAGCCCCGGCAGCCCGCCCAGAAGGCATGCAGTTGGGGGTGGGACAGCGCCCGACCCCGGACGCCCCACACCCAAGCAAGAGGCGCCCCCCCGGGCGCCCTCATGCCGCCCCCATAGCGCGCAAAGCCAGCTCGCAAGAGCGCGCGCTGTGGGGTTGGTGATGGGTCCCCACGCCTGCAGCCCCCCGCACCCACAGCCAGTGGGTAGTGGGCCCCGGCAGCCCGCCCAGAGGACGGGCAGTCGGGGGTGGGAGAGCGCCCGACCCCGGACGCCCCACACCCAGGCAGGAGGCGCCCCCCCCCGGGCGCCCTCGTGCCGCCCCCACAGCGCGCAATGCCAGCTCGAAAGAGCGCGCGCTGTGGCTTTGGTGAACAGTAGAAGGCACCCCCCCCGGGGACGCCCTACCGCCACCCCCACAACCCCAAGCCAAGTAGGGGGGAACCAGGACCGAACCACCCCCCCAAGGCACGCCAGACGGAGCAAGGGACCGGGGCAGGACACGCGGAGGGGCACGGACCACGTGGAACGGCCCTACCAGCGCCCAGTGCCGGGACCACGCGAGGTGCGCACGCCACACCACCCAGAGGGGGCGGGGGGCGGACGCCGCGGGAGCGCGAGCGCACACACACGAAAGGGGTACGCGGGGACTACCAGAAGGGCAACCGGACCGAGCGCGCGGAACGCACAGACCGCGTGGAATGGCGTACCAGCGCGCGAGGGTAAGGGACACCCGGACAAGACGGCCCGCCACACGCAGCGCGGAACAGGCGGGGCGGGAAGGGGGAAACGAGAGAGACACAACACCAGGTACCGGCCCGAACCCCCCGAACCGGCCGCGAGCGCCGCGCACACACAGACGGGGCACTGCACCCGCCAAGGCAGTAGTGGCGCACAGCGCCACGCCCCAACCCCTAGGCTAGGCAGCCTCCGCACCAGCCGAAGGTGGTCCCACTGGCGACAAGCCAGTAGCACGGGCCCGGGGGCGCCGGCGCCCCGGGCGACCACGCATTAGGGGGGCGACGCACTGGGTAAGCGCCCGCAGCCACGGCTGCAAATTGATGCACTGACCGGGGAGTGGCGAAACGGGGAAGCCGGGGAAGGACGGGCCTCCGAGCCCTGTGAACCCGGGGGACTCCGCCACCAGGCAGGAGGTGCGTCTTGGAGGGCCCCCCAAAGTCTCCACTAAGGACATATACCAGCCACGTGCTAAGCTGGGGCTAGGCCTCTGCCACCTGGGAATAGCGGTTCGCAAGTCTTTCGTTGAGGCGGGACTAAGGTATCTGAACCAGGACGGACCCCCGGCCAGTTGTGCGGCAGTTAGAGACGCCCTTCTTTCGACACGGCAAAATGCCCTTCAAGATAGCTTCCTGGATGCGGCCAACCGCCTGAGTCTTCGATTCCACGCCCCTGGACCATGGAACCCCTGCCTCCCCTGTGAGCTACACGAGCGAGAACGACTGTATGCTGCACCCCGAATTGCCCCCCCCTGCCTGGCCACGGTTACCAAAGTCTGCAAAAAAACAGCCACCATTTGTTTCGACTCCGGGGAATCCGCTACCATCACGGAACGGAGTAATTTCACCTTCACCCCCCCGTACACCCCTCCTCTCCCCCCGGGTGACATAACCCACTACCATCTTTTCCCACCCTTCTCTTCACCGCAAACCCGCAACCCCAACATCCCGGTTCCTCTTCAAGCGGACCTCATGGATAGCACCTGCGAAGGCCACTGGTTCTACCTGCCTAACCTCCGCCACATTCTACACCATGAGGATCTAATGGGGTGGGGGTGCATTAAGGCGGCTAACCTCGTCGCCGAGCTCCCGTTTGATGACATGGCGTGGATCTATACGGATGGAAGCTCGGGAGAGGGGGGCCATGGCAGCGCCTTCGCTATCATTTGGCAACAACAGTGTTACGTCCTCCGCCGCTCGTCACCCTCACCCACTTCAGGGGGCTCCGAGCAATGGGCCATGGCAATGGCGTTAGCCCACCTCCCCAACATCCTTCCCCATACTCCGGTGGTGATCTTGGGTGATAACCTTGACACAGTCGAAGCGGTCAACCGGGCCCTCTCCAGCCCCCCCCCAGCGAGGCCGTCCACTTACACACAGGGCACACGAGACACTGCCTACACATCCCTCCTCGCCCCCCTCCCCCATCTGATCCATGTGGCTTGGATCAAAGGCCACGCACACTTTATGGGAAACGAGCTCGCCGACTATTTCTCAAAATGGGCCGCTCAAGCATTACTGTGGCACCCCTCCCTCCTACCCCCCCCCCCAGCAGGCTGATGTGTCGTGCGGTCGTCCTCTTTCTGGTGGCGGAGTGTGCTCAGACTACTCCGATGATTGCGCCGCTCCCGGGGGACCCAAATTTTTCAATTGACGGGTCCGTCGCGTTTTTCAAGTCGGGAGAGTCCAACCCAACCCAACCCAACCCCCCCCCCTGCGGGAGTAGTCACTAGTGGGGGCCTAGCCCTCGTCTCAAAAATTCCGAAACACCACACCCGCTCCCTTTTCCTGACCCACCCACACACACGCGCCTACACTTCAGCACCAGCGCAAGCTTTCTCCAACAGAGCAGCTTTTTCTCGGCAATCGCATTCAGGTGGGTGTCAGGCACGTATGGTTGTCAGGACTACAGACCTCACTGTGACACCAGTGACCAAACATGCCCTAAATGTCACCAGGTACACCCGATGGATCCCATCTCATTCTGCGCCCTCTGTCCCACGATGCAATGGTTCCAACAGTGTCTCTCCAGCGCCTGGCCCCCCCCTTTTGACAAATTAGCACTCGAATGGTGGATAGCCAGCGACCGTGGGGACCGATGACTCGCTACCAGAACGCTCGTCCCAAAAACGCTCCACACAACGCTTGCAACGTCCCCGTCAGGCAAGGACCCCGCTATGCATGCTAAGGACTTTGACAGCGCCCTGGTTAAACGCAATAGGGCGCTCACGCAACTCATCGAGGACGCCAACAAATTTCTGCACGATAACCCACCCGGGGCCATTGGCCCACCAGTAACCAGAAACAATTATTTTGATTCCCTCGGTGAATTCAGTACCTCCAGAGGCCATGCCCCCCGGGACCCGCCAAAATACGTTCCCCCCTCGGCCCTGCCTGCGGCGGTGTTGACACCCCCGAAACGCAAAGCCTCGGATCAACCACAGCAGAACCCCCCCCCCCCCGGCACCGCCCAAGCCAGCAAAGCCCAGCGCAGCGCAACGCGCTCTGGACACCTACCTGCAGCCCATTGGCCCCCGTCCCCCCCCCCTCCTCCCCCTGCCCCACCCCGACGTGATGGAGCCCAGGCGCAGCACAAAGGGCGAAAGCGCAGTGAACCCGCCCCCCCCCCGGCCACACACCCTCCTGATCCCAAACAGCCTCGGATCGACAGATTCTTCCCCCCGAACTAGCGGCCTGAACCTGTTGTATGTCTCTCCTCATGCCTCCAGTAATTCCATACGATGTAGCTAGCTAATCCACACTGACCATAGCCGAAAGTACCCTCTGTTAGCCAGGCTTTGCTTACAGTTTCGAATGCACATCCAACTCTCATGATATATCCTGTATATCACCCCCTCATGTGCCGGCGGACGCCCTACAGGATCTTGAGGCGCCGAGCACCCGAATTTGCACTGACCCAATGGCGTAAGGGGCATCCATCGGGTGACTCTGCCTGCTGGGTTCTGCTGTAAAGTAGTTTTGTAGTGTCAATTTGATCGAACAGTCTTCACCGGACTCAAAATGTGTCTACGTGCAAAGAGCATCTGGCCAGTTCGGGACTGGGGTAAGAAGCAAATATCTGGGGAAGGGTGGTCACCCCTTCAACAATTGCCAAGGGTTGCCTTACCCTGGGCAGGAACGCGCTGACCCCGAAGGCCAACGGTAGGTACAATATCGTTCACGGGCACCCTACAACAGTAATCTATGACATCCTCTTATTACCCGGGCATCACCCAGGATTGGACTCGGGTTCCGCGCCTTGACGTGCCTGGCGATATGAACTGTGCGTCCTAGACCAGTATCGGGCAGGGCCAGGAGCCTTGCATCCCGTCAGGTAGAGTTAGAGGCCAGACACAGCCAAACACTCAACAGGAGCAAGGTAGTATCCGGGGGTACATAGTACTGTGGGTCAGGGTTCACTGGTTACCGTAAGCTGGGGTTTACCCGGGCGCTTGTCAACCGGCCCACAGTCTTTCCTCCCCAACCTAGGGTACATCCCGAGATGACCGAGCAACAACACTAAAACCATCCGCCCACAGCACCGTCATCGTGAATTACGAAAATCGGGCACACTTACATGGGGAACAGTAAGTGGTAATGAGTAACTCAACAAACTCAGTGCATGTCCCTCAGTGAGGAAGTGATGCAATCACCATGACACACCCACAGTGACCAACGATCCAGAAACTAGGGTAACAATACGGGGTGCCTGGCGAAAGATAAATCCCTTGTTCGTACGGATAATCAAGAAAAAGTACCCCCTCTTAGGGCTTAACGAATCCAGAACCAGAAATTCATAAGAACATTTAGAGTTCAGAAGTAAAACAGGGTTCTGATTGGGTGTCGCCTCACTCAGGGTTGGGAAAATCAAACAAAGTAATAGGAGCTTAAATCTGTCTGACCATAACTCGCTTCGCCAGCACCAATATTTATGGCTATCCAGCTCAGTGGTAGTTCTAAACACAAGCGCCAAAATTAATGCTGCATTCCCCCCCACTGGGGGAGGACAGAAGTCTGGTATGTGGGTGTATGGGGTAAGTGCAGCAAAGCGGTACCAGTGCATAGACTCATCTCTCAGCCCCACGAACAAATACGGGACAAAACACCAGGACATGGACCCACAGAAAAACTGGACAGTAATCCCAGCAAATGAAGGGCCTACAACAAAACCACGTTGCCTAGCCACAGCACTGGGTACTTCCTGGTTCATGCAACTCAACTGCCTCACTACGAATATTCCGTGTGTCAGTTATCACGGCAGGTCACCAAGGGCAGTCAATACAGACACTACGCAGGGGTGTATACACAGCAGGAAAGGCGGTAGGTACTCAGATGTAAACAAATCAGAGATCCTGTAACATCGGGAAATTCAACACAGTTTACATTCATTCAATATCCGGTGTGTTCAGGATCTTCCACTGACTCAAAATCCAGCGCTATAGTCCAATTTTGCCAGCACTGGACACACAGTACCTGAATATATCGGCTCGGCGTGGTCGGCTCAACGCCCCCAAAATGTTTAACGTCCAGGGGAGTTTAGGACGGACCAGCGCATCATGGAATTCGGGGTAATCTGAACAAATTGAGAAAGTGGACACTGCAGGCAGTGGAAACATCCCAAACGCGTGGGCGCTGTTGCCTATTGGAGCTGTCGCCGACCAGCGCTGGGGTATCACACCAGAAACAGGAAGATTAATCAGAATCGACAGAATCAGAAAAATCGGACAAACCAAAATTCAGATGGACAGTAATTGCAGATTTCTAAAGCCGAGAGCACCCAACAAAGTCCTGCCCTCCCAGGCAGAGAAGGGGCAGGTGCCACAGGGGCCCTAAAACATCCCCCTGCAGGTCGCAGCCGAAGCTTACTCAAGACTCCCTGATTTCAGCATGCCCTGCCCTGAGAGGGCAATAAAGGGGTTGAGACCACGCTGACTTCAGGGATGTTCACCTGCAAGAAGGCGGGTGTCAAAATAGAAAGAAGGTGCACCCGTGGCAGGGCACAAAGGAAAATGTTGCCACGCCCGTGTTCACACTATTCATTCTCTCTCTCTCTCTCTCTGTCATGACAACAACGACCGGTCAGTCACAAACAAGCAAGCAGGACTCTTGGTGGGCCATAACAAAAACTGACCCAACGGACGAAAAGACCAAACAGAGCGAAGCAAACAGTGAGGAGAATGGACATGGGTTAGAAGTACACTCTTGTTCTGCTTTAGGCACCCAAGTGAAGCGCCCACTCAAGCAGACGGGTGGGGTTGTTCCCATGCACAAAAAATGTGTGCTGGCTTTCCTCCCCCCCCCCCCACCCTTTGGCTTTGCGTTTTATCTTCTAGGGGTCTGAAATTTCTTTTCGGTAAGGCACCTATTTTTGGTAGCCGCAAATGAGGGCAATGGACCTCAAAATATTTTCAGCCTGAAAATAGGCATAATTCGCGGGGTATGTTTCCCACACGTGATGTGTGTACACAACCCTCACAGGTGCTCACACACACACGCACACAAGACTGAGGTAGGAAAACTATAAATGGATCCGGCCGACAGCAGCCCGAACCTGTCGCCTCCCCTCGTACAACAACTCACTACACTGCACACTGCAGCAGGAACTTTTGAAATTTCAGTCAGATGAATTCCATGAGTCCCTGGAGCCTGCATTTAATCCAACAAGCAACACGCCGCAGCGGAAAAGGCCTTCGCTGGGGACTACAGTTAGATGCTGCGGAATCCACATAACCGCCTTCGCCAGCCGCAGGTGTTGGGGCAGCGTTTGCCGCCCAGTGGCGGTACTCAGCCAGAGGCCCCTGTTGGGTCGTCCAGCGCTGTTCTCCCATATCTCGGGGTCGAGGTGCCTGGCGCCCTTCCAAAGGGTCAGCACCCCAAGCACAGCCTGCCATGCTCTCTCACGTGCATCCAGGCAATGTCATCACCCACACGGGTCTCACAGGAATCAGCAAACAAAACTGCTCTTAACACAGGTACTTCAAGAGTCAGCAGCAACACATTATTCTTTTCCCTCAGGTGCTGCCGACCCTACAATCCTGCAGGGATCCGTCAGCCAGCCCTCTCAGGAAGGTGAAAGGGAACGTGAAAGGGATGCGCTGGGCTTCGCACTTCTTCCCCCTCAGCGCATTGTCACCATATCCACTGGCAAACCCAAACACAGGACTCTTCAGGGCAGCGTATAATCCAAAATTCAAAACTGCAAAGAGTCCAAGCGTCAAGCACACTGGTATTTTTGGTAAGCGCACCAGTTAGCGCCGGTTGGGAAGCTAGGGTTCAGCTCAGGAGTCACGCGTGTGTGTGGCACAAAAAAAAAGGAAATTTTTTTTTCTCATTCTCCTTCCCCCTCTTCCGGCGTTGGCAGTAAAATTTAGCCAAAACGGGCTTGGGAACCCAGGGGCTACCCTCAGGGGTGTCCAGGTGACGCCCGGTTCCCTCCGGTCATCCATCCTGTCAAAGAAGTCCTGGGGATCGTCCATGATCTCCATCGAGTGGTCTTCATGGTTTTCGCCAATCAGGAAGTATGAGTTGGAGGAATCGAAGAAGAGGTCTGGAAAACAAGTAGCCCTCGCTACCGCTAACATGGCCTTTCACCCAACTGTACTTGGCGCACCCGAACCAGGCCCTTGGAGTAAACCTCTACCTGAATGCACCATCCACTCTCACCGTGGACGTGCAAACGGGCAATTACGGTGGGAGGCATGGCTACAATTAAACAAACAAACAGATAAGCGGGATCCCAACATTCAACAATTCAAATCCTACAAACACTAAAATCGACGGCTTACATCAACAACAACAATCGTAATATATATATATATATTTTTTTTTGGTCACTGTTCCCTCGCCCTGGGACCACCCCCACCAGTAAGAAAAAGTGCTTTTCCAATGCTTTGAGGCATACTCTAGTTGTATTAGAGATGCACTGAGCATCCAGGCATTTCTATCTTAGTATTGACCCCACCAAAAGTGTTGATAACACATTTTGACCTATGGAACCAAACACCCAATCAGGATATGGAGTGGACCCCTTAATCCCCTATCAATGTGAGGCAAATCATCTTTTCCTGAGTCGACTGAGAACTGACATATCCAGAGCAGAGCCTATGAATTTATCTATGTTTTCTCATGAATTCTTAGCTGTCCTAGTGGTATGTACCCTAGGGGGCTGGGCACCTCTTTTTGAGAGGTCCTGGGTTCAATTCCTGGTCAGCCTAGCTAAGTAGGAAGATCCCATGTGACATGGCAGTGACCTCATCGCCACATGCCCTGCCACCTCAGCACATATCGGACCCAAAACAAAGAGTGCACATCTCCTGAGATGGCACTATGGAGATAGAGCGACCATGGGGCAGTTTTCCAACTCTTTTCCAAAACATTTCAGCTATCTTTGTGAATATGCAATCCGATTTGACCTGAGTTGCAGTTACTGTGAATATCCTGCCATCTTTCACTGTTTACACTGCAGCCCTTCTGCCTTGATCCTGATTCTCTTCCACTTGCATATCTCTGGCTTGGACTATCCTGTATTGATTGTATTTCAGCAAACAAAAGCTTTTCATCTTCAAAAACAAGCACCAGGAAACCCTACACCACCAGCAAGCAGCAGGACAGGCACAAACACAGTGTTGAAATCACTATAAACCTTTCTGGTAGCAAGAGGCAGACTGTCTCTGCGAAATGGCAGCAACCCCGTGTCGTACAACCAGTGCGCCGAGATCAGTCACATATAAGCAGAAGGGCGAACGAAGATGGACACAAAGAAGGAGGACACCGACGTGAAGTCAGCGCCTGAGGCACCAGCAAGGCCAGCACCTGGTGAACCTGGACCTGGACCTAGCGCTGTACCTTCGGAGCCCTTACATGGGCCAGTGGAAGTGGCTGAGGACTCGTTGGATGGACTCCAGTCGGCCTTCAGGGCCCTCTCAGTCGAGGAGATGGTCGCTCAGCCTGTGAAGAGGAAGAGAGAGAGCGAGAAGGATGCTTGAGACGAAGCAGACGAAGGAGAGGACCAAGGGCAAGACCTGACGAATGACCCTACCTTCGAAGGCGCACCAAGCGCTTCTGGCCTCCACGCATCACCCTCTCCTATAACCACCACACTCCAAATTCCAGACCAAGCCGCTGCAACATCCACTCCCATAACCAACCGGCCTATGGCAGAGGGCACAGGCTTTACTGGCATGCCTGCCTACCCTGCCTATGGTTTGGGCCCACCTACCACTGCGTTTCCTGAGGCAACTACTGCCAGTGAGCCGGTGGCTTCCAGTTCTGCGCCGCGATGGTATGCGGCTGACTATCACCATCCTCTACCCGCTACGGGAACCTATGTGGATGTTCCTGGGTATGCACCTGAGTATGCAACCTTGGGTGGGTTGAGGAGAGGACCTGAGTCTCTTGGAGGCAGGAGTAGAGGATCGGGGAGATCCTCCAACAGGTCCCTGACGCGGTCGGAGATCAACGAGGTGCTCCGTGGAGCCACTTCTACAATCGTGGGCGACCTCACTCAAGAGATCCGGGAGAAACTGGAGCCCCTGATGATACCGCCCCAAGCGTCACCTACCACGGTGGGAGTGTCACCCCATCGAGTACAGGCCAACCACCTGATGGCAGGGCTGACAAACACCCTGGGGGGCCTGAGGAGCCGACCGATGCCGACCCCTGCAGCGATACCGAGAAGTCCTTTCGTACCGAGAACGGCCCAGCCGCCCTACAGCCACGTGACGAACTCTACGAGGGCCGAGCTGGATTTGCTGGGGCTGACAGCCTTGAGGGCAATGGTGGACGTGGAGCCTTATGGCTCTATTGATCTAGGCGGAGACCCCTCCGATGATGAGCCGCCGTCTATGACTTCTGCTTCGGCCTCGGAGGACGATGACCCCGAGGACCCCGAGAACCCAAGGGGAAAGAAGAAGAAGCAGCAGGAGAAGAACACCGGCGCCAAAGCGAAGCTGCCGGATCATTACAGGTGCACCATCACGTGTGCCTTCTGCGGGAAGCGGAAGCACTACGAGGATGAGTTCTACCATAAGCAACGCCTATCGGCGAAGCTTAAGGGTGAAGATCCCCGCAAAGGCTCAGGCAAAGGTGGAGGCAAAGGCAAAGGCAACGACTCCGGCAAGGGCAAGTCGAAAGGACGGGGACAAGGGCAAGACAAGAATCAAGGTGGACGAGGAGGAGGCACTGACCGCCAGCCAGACAAGGACAACAAGAACAAGGACAAGAACGGAGGCAACCCCAACCCTAATCCAGGGGGGAACTCCGAGCCCTCTGGAGGGCAGTCTGGTCCTACCACACGCTCACAAACGCAGGCCCAGCAAGGACAAGGAGCCAAGCGTGAGCATGAAGGTGGTGATGACGGCAACGCTAAGAGGAGGAGCCGTTTCATGAGGATGGCCCGCAAACTGCGGAACAAGGGGTTCGAGGTGACCTGTCCCGCGGAGTTCTGACGGGGGCGCTCCGCTGGCACCCAAGACCTGGTGTTTTGGGTACGTATCTGACTAGGGGGACGCAAATACCTGGGGGTATTGGATACTGGCGCCACAATATCCATAGTGGCCAAGAAAATTTTACCTTGTGGGAGCCTGAAGAACACCATGACCACCGCGGCTATACGCATGGGGGATGGACATGTGGTGCACAGCTGCGCGGACTGTGAAGTGGAGGTACCTATGGGCTCCCGGACTATCGCCCATCGGTTCTATGTGATGGACACTGAGGCCTTCGAATTTGTACTGGGGTCTGACTTCTTCGTACAGCACGCTCAGATACAATCCCTGACGCTGCAAGCGCGATACCTCCTCTACGTGGACCACGGCAGTGGCAGAGAGTCTGTGCCACTGGAGCAGTCGGAACATACCTCGAGTTACCTGAGGCTATCGAAGGAGGATCCCTGGAACATGATGGCGGCCTCCAAAACTGAGGACTATCAACTATTGGGGGAAGTCCTAGACCAAGGTCTGAAGGGGTTGGGTTACTCTAGAGAAGACCTGAGTGTGGAGTTGTTCGCCAGCGACAAGCAGCATGTACTGGACCTTTACTGCAGCAAGGGGAAGAACTGCAGCTACAAATTTTACGGGCCCTCTTTCGGGATGGCCCACGGGAACCCCAGGTTCAGTGAACTGGGGAAGGTGCTGACCAAGGTGGCCTTGGAACGCTCCCGTATGGTCCTGTGTTCCCCCGATTGGGGAGCCCATGGGGGCACCGAGTACTGGCGAAACCTCCTGGACGGGCTGACTATCAGCTCTGTTCGGTTACCTGATGAGGCCATCTACGTGCCTCTGGGGCGTATGATGCCTATTGGGAAACCCGGATGGGGGAGTATGCTGAGCGTGGTGGACCGAGGTCTTACTCCCATCCCCTGGGAGGATCTGGACCCGACTCTGGTCCAGGTTATACAACGAGAAAGCGACGGACTCGCCTTGGGTGACTTGAAGGATCGCCTACGACCTCAAGATGCTGTTGAGACTACACCCGGAGGAGGTGAGTACGTCGTGACTGACACCAACGCCCCCAACTCTCCCTGCCATGTACCTGTTCCTGATGGAGTCTCTGAGTGTGGACTCTCTGAGCTACCTAGCTCTATCCACTCAGATGGCGAAACCGGGCACGACGCCTTCTTCGTGCAGACCTGTGTGGAGGAAGTGGAGAACGCCGAGTATGTCGCCCCACTGAAACCCCTACTCTCCATGAGGGTGGAAGACCCCGTGGACGAAGAGCTGGACTCTTGATCCAGGCTAGGGGAGTATGTGGATTCCAAGAGGAAGTTGGTGGCAAAAAAGCTATGCTACGCGAAGCCTACCCGCAGCTCATGGCCACTGAAGCAAGGACGCATGGGAGATCTATCCCAATTGAAGGAGGACCTCGAACAGAAGATCACCACCTGACAAAGGGAGGTAGATCTTAAGCTCATGAAGAGTGTGTGGGGCGCCCATGTGGGGACCCCAGAGGGGGACGACCTCTCGGAGGAATGTGTATGTGAAACCCCTCGAGCGTGCCTATGTTGCCATCGTCCACCGGAGATGGTTGAACAAGACCTTCTATATGCCTACCAAGGGTTGAAGGACACCACCAAGGGCGAAGAGTCGGTGGAGGATCACCTCCCGACGTCTATTACGCAGGGGGCCAGCAACTTACACTCTGACGAGGACATGGAGGACAAGATCAAGCTATTGGACCCGCGGTTGCAGAAGCTTATAAGGACCTATCTGGAGGTGTTCGGAGAACTACCCCCTCCAGCCTGATGCGACAAGCTGGTACAGATGGACCTCAAGCTGAAACCCGAGTTCGTGGGTCACAAGATCCGGAGGAGACCCTATCCAGCTCCTAAAGAGCAGGCCGACGAGATCGAGCGACAGATACAAGAATGTATCGACGCTGGCCTAGTCCTGGAGTACAAGGACGGGGACTACCCCCTACACTGCAGCCCCTGTTTCCTGGTGGCTAAACCTGGGTCTACAGCAAAACGGCTGGTAGTGGACTACGGAGAGCTGAACAAGAAGACGTTGAACCACTCAGGGTCCATTCCCAATATGGAGTCTACCCTGGAGAAGATAGCCTCCTGCCGCTACAAGACCAAGATGGACAAGAGGAGCGGATTCTGGCAAGTGGACCTGACGCCCAACGCACAGCAACTACTGGCCTTCATCACCCCTCAGGGGAGGGTGTTCAAGTGGAAGGTCATGCCGTTTGGTGTGGCCAACGCACCCGCTCTATTCCAAGAGCTGATGAACAAGATCTTGTCCATCCTACGAAGGAGACCTAAGGTGCAGGACCTTATATCCCGTGGAGCCCAGATGGAGGCTCACATCGACGATGTATGCCTCGGGACCAATACCCAGGAGGATCACCTAACCCTCTTGGGTGAGTTCTTTGCGGTCTGCCAGGAGGACCACACACCACTCAAGCTGGAGAAGTGTGAGTTCATGCAGGAGACCATGCAGTACCTCGGGTTTGACGTTGGCTATGGGTGGTGGACCCCAGCGGCCTCTAAGGCCAAACCCCTGATGGATGCTAAGGTACGACACGAAGACCCCAAGAAAGGACTTCATGATGTACGCAGTTTCATTGGGGCATGCAACTTCTATCGCCGCCATATCAAAAACTTCACCTACACCAGCGCCATTCTGACGGACTTGATCAAGAAGAGTACTACTTGGCGCTGGGGCCCACAAGAGCAACAAGCGTTTGACGAACTCAAAGACATGGTGGCCAACGCTAAGTGCTTGGGCGTGCCTAAGGCACCAGGGGAGATTATCCTTGTGTCCGATGCCAGCAATGTGGGCGGTGGTGGAACGTTGTTCCAATGGCAAGCACTAGAGAAGGAGGAGTTCAACTCGGCCATTTCCCAATGGGGGACGGAAAGTCTCAACCGAGATGGAACCCTCAAGCACAGCTACCCTGACGACAAGTGGGTCCTAGTCCCTCTGGGCCACTGGAACTGGAAGTGGAACCAGGCCAGGGGGAACTACTCCACCTATGAGCAGGAATTGCTCGCGGGTATGCTGGTGCTATCCTTACAAGCACGACTGTTGGGGAGTAACCCTGTGGTCTGGCTGTGCGACCAAGAACCGGTCCGCAGTTTCCAGAAGGGCCCCCCACCTGAGAAGGCCAAGCTACGGCGCTGGTGGACCTACCTCAGTCAACTAGGGCTGACGGTACACCATATCCAGGGAGTGAGGAACGAGTGTGCAGACTACATCAGCCGCAACAACTTTGACGCCCTGATTGGTGCCCGGTCTGAAGCGCTGGCTAAGGAGGCGTTCAGCCGTATGGACGTCCACTTGGACCTCAACATGACGATGATACGCCCCCTGGATGGACTCCAACAATCGGTGTACCTGAAGGAGGTTGGGGATATCTACAAGCGCCTGGAGAAACGCCTTGAACCCCCCCTGGTCAACCAAGATCAGTGGAAAAGGGACAAGAGCTACCTCTGGCACGAGGACCGCATCGTGGTGCCTAGTGACAGAGTCCTGACGCTGCTGAAGTGGACCCATGAGTCCAGCGGTCAATTGGGTGCTGACCGTACCCTGAGGCTGTTCAAGCAGTGGTTCCCGACTACGTGGACTGACGACCAACTGCGGAAAGCCCTCCAGCCTATCGTGGACAAGTGCCCGTGCAGGTCCTGCAAACCAGGGGATATCAGGGACAGAGGTCTCTACTCGACCCTGCCCATCCCTCACTGTGCTAACAGTGTTCTATACGTCGATTACACGGAGATGCCGAAATTTTGGGGCTATGACTTTGCCCTCGTGTTAACCTGTGGGTTGACCAGGTTTACCAGGGTGTTCCCATGGACCAAGCACATTACCGGAGAGGAGACTATCAAGATACTCCTGGAGGAGTGGTTTTGTGTCTATGGGGCGCCCAAAGAGATCAACTCCGATGAGGACGTACGAGTACGATCAGATACTGGTTGGTACAAGAGGGTCCTGAGATCCCTCAATGTCCAGGTGTCTACGGGGATTCCCTACTCTCACACGAGCAACCCCCTATGTGAGCGACAGATCCGTGTCCTCAAGGAGAATGTAAGGATATGGTGCAAAACTGAACGCACCAGAGACTGGGTGAGACTACTCCCCGTCATATCCTTCATGATGAACTCCCAAGAGTGTTCAGCTACTGGCTACTCGCCCCATGAGCTATTCCTAGGGCGCCCGGCATGGTTCTTACATGCCCCCTATCCAGAGGACACCCATTCTTCTGTGGGTGAATGGGTCCAAGAGCAACAAGCGAAGGTGGACAAGGCCAAGGCTATGCTCCAGAGAGTGAGGGAGCGTCAGTGGAACAAGAAGAACAAGCACCGAGTACCGGCCACCTACCAAGAGGGGGACCGGGTGCTGGTGCACCACAGTCGACTACCCGCCTGGCCACGCTCTACCAGCGATGACCCATACTTCGGGCCGTACAAGATTCTATCAGTGGATGGACACCGTATCACCGTGCGGTGTTCTCCCCGTCTAGGGGGGACCCTGGTGTGCGCTGCTCAACACCTGAAGCGCTACTATGATCCGGAAGACCTCTGTGGGGAGGAGTGGGAGCTGAACGACGAGGAAATTGCCGCTCCGGACCTACAAGGGGCTGCCAGCCCTATGGAAGTTGAAGGTGAACTCCCCGACATGAACGCCGAGGAGATGGCTAAGGAGGGCTTCTACCTGGTGAAGTCTGTCCTACGCCACCGCTTTCGCCAGGGTTGGCGCTTTCTCACCCTCTGGGAAGGGTTTCGAGTCGAAGAGGCCACCTGGGAGCCCTTCTCTGCGTTTGTTCTACCTGAGGGACGCCTAAAGTCAGTTCTGGTTGACTACTTGTCCCAGAACAACCTTGGTGAGTTGCTGAGGCTCGCTGAGACGCTTGCCTCCAAGACTAAAGCTAGGGACTGAACCTTACCTTACCCCTGAGTGTGCTACGTATGTCTGTGTGTGTCTCACTTCTCTCCCGAGCGTGGCTCCCGGAGACCGGGCTTTGCTGATGTCGGACCGAAGGTCCTAGTCAGGTACTGTTACCACTCCTATGGCACCCAATTTCTGTGCTGGCGCCTATCCTTGGGGAAGACGGTAAAGGCCCTACCTACTACAGGGGAGGGGTGGCCAAGTGTGCTAAGGGCATACAAAACGCCCATTTTTGCTAAAGGCCAAAAGCTAACGCACTCCCCTGCCCACGAGGAAAAGCACGCGGGACAGGAGACACCACTACACTACACACCCTACCTACAGTGGCACCATCCTGGTGGGTGAGCACTTCTGCAACTGGCTCAAGCCCCCACTCAGGACTACCACTCCTACACGCACACTCTACTGGGTGTGGTTGAAGAACACGTCGTGGGTCCTAATGACCCTCCTGTGAAGAAGACAAGAGAACACCGCGCTGCTAAGCAACTGTGGCCTAACAGGGGACGCCACAACGCGTTTCCCCTGCTAGGGCTTGGAGGGAAGAGGTGCTCTTGTTGCGTGCACAGCGTGGATGTTGATGGAGTCGCACTGCCCTCGCCACTCCTGGCGGAGGTTCAGTCAATTGTTTGTGTGATCAGCGCCCCTGTTTAGCAGGGCTTGAAAAAAATGGTATTATGCTGCACCAATCACCCTACCTGCCCATCTGTAAGGAGAGGCCAATGAAGGGGTGTTTGCGGCGGAGGAACCAAGCCACACTCCACGTATTATACGCTTCTCAGTGTGATCTATAATACACTGTCCGCAAACACGCCCTGTCAAGCAAGCAAGCGTTAAGAGACTCCTCAGCTACTCTTAAAGAACGTACCGAGGAGCCCCTGGGTAACCTAAACAAGGTTTACCGTGCGCATTTCGCGTGGCCTACCCTTTAATGCGTGTGTGAATGCACGACCATGCACGAGCGGGTAATCTGTTTTTGGCAAACCTGCCAATCTTACCTCACGATCACGAACTCCACCAGGGGGTGGCCCCTCCTGGGCTTACTCACCTTACCTACCGCTGGAGAGTGAAGCAAGGTGAGGCGGAAAACGAAGCGCAAGCGAAATCGTCGCTATGCATCAGTGTGTATGTTCTAATCAGTGCAACAAAAAGGGAGGTTGGTGCTGTAAGAGCAGTTGTCACAGTTGCCCCGCATTGCACTGCAGGGCAGGACCCGTAGCCCCCCGTGACAACCACTCCCTGGCCGAAGGCCATCTGTTTTTTCCCTAATCTCACCTCTAATCATCTGCAATCTTTCTAATCTAGCCCTCTATCGTTTGTTAGCGCAGCTACAAGACTCGCTTACGGAGACACGAGACGAGCAATGTGCATGCTGCATACGAGACGAGCACACCTGTAGTTTATACCTGATTCATTGAAGTCTTTTCGTTGATTTCGAATTCTTGAATTTTGACTCTTACTGTCAGTTTGGGCGGAATCTGTATGTTTATTTTTTAATATGTGTCTCGTCATTTTCCTGTCTACGTGAGACATACATTTATAATTCCACTATTTCTGCATTTTCCGGCGCTTCGCTAGGAGCCGCTCCTGCGCGCCGCCTTTTTATGCGTAGGAATTTCTTGATTTAAAAAATCTAGAGATGACTATAATTTTTATAAAAATGTGCTTCTGATGCACAATTAGATTCTGCTCAGGTGTGTTGTCTTAGAAAAATTCTAGGCCGTCATTTGACGGATTTAGGTGTTGTCGCTTCGCGTTTGCGTGGATTCGTCCATAATTCTCCAATTCCTGCCTATGCAGATATCCTCGCGAAAGCGTCGCTGGGTAGGCCGTGTTCGGGCCGAAAAGCAGCAGCCAGGAGACTGAGCAGAACCGAAGACCCCACCAAGGGGCTATTCAATTTTTTTCAACGACTCCCTTCGCCCTAAGACAGGTCAGAGGTCGCCAGCAGGTTTACGGGAACCCATGCGAGTGTGTATATTGTGTCTTGCGTTGGGTTTATGTCGCGCTGCATCTTGGAGGGAGGGATGCACATGCACATGTTTATCGCATGCTCCCAAACTAACCCAGCCAAGCCACAGGAACCCCGGGAGCGCCATGAGCGCTGAGCTTTCTGTAGGAAATGTCACGAACAAAGCAGCAAAAAGACGCCAGCCATGGAGAGCGTCCATTTTTCTGTGTGAGGGAAACTATAGGTATTTTAAAGTAGATGTGGAAACCAAGGAAAGGCCAAGTAAAAAGTCCCTTTTTCCTGAAAATGCGACAGTGGTGGCCACCACAGCACAAGGGGGGAGTAAGAAAAAGTGCTTTTCCAATGCTTTGAGGCATACTCTAGTTGTATTAGAGATGCACTGAGCATCCAGGCATTTCTATCTTCGTATTGACCCCACCAAAAGTGGTGATAACACATTTTGACCTATGGAACCAAACACCCAATCAGGATATGGAGTGGACCCCTGAATCCCCTATCAATGTGAGGCAAATCATCTTTTCCTGAGTCGACTGAGAACTGACATATCCAGGGCAGAGCCTCTGAATTTATCTATGTTTTCTCATGAATTCTTAGCTGTCCTAGTGGTATGCACCCTAGGGGGCTGGGCACCTCTTTTTGAGAGGTCCTGGGTTCAATTCCTGGTCAGCCTAGCTAAGTAGGAAGATCCCATGTGACATGGCAGTGACCTCATCGCCAGATGCCCTGCCACCTCAGCACATATGGGACCCAAAACAAAGAGTGCACATCTCCTGAGATGGCACTATGGAGATAGAGTGACCATGGGGCAGTTTTCCAACTCTTTTCCAAAATATTTCAGCTATCTTTGTGAATATGCAATCCGATTGGACCTGAGTTGCAGTTACTGTGAATATCCTGCCATCTTTCACTGTTTACACTGCAGCCCTTCATGCTTTGATCCTGATTTTCTTCTACTTGCTTATCTCTGGCTTGGGCTATCCTGGATTGATTGTATTTCAGCAAACAAAAGCTTTTCATTTTCAAAAACAAGCAGCAGGAAACCCTACACCAGCAGCAAGCAGCAGGAGAGGCACAAACACAGTGTTGAAATCACTATAAACTTTTCTCCACCAAAACACCAACACCAGCACATCCCGGGGGACAAACGGACACAGGCGCCAGACGGGGGAAAAAAGGCCCACCAACGCGCCCTAGCCCACATCAGCGTCCACCCCGCAGCCCACCTACCAAAGGACTTCGGCACGGAGCGCCACATCGTCCTGGAGGGGCAAGCCCACCACATCATCACCGCCGCCCTATACACCCTCGCCGCCCACGAACGCCACTGGGACCCCACAACCATCCCAGCGATGCCCCCACCACCGCAGGGCCCCAAAGATCCCCTCACCCCCTTCCACATCGATCAACTCCTAAGCCGCAGGGCCACCCCACACCTCCACCCCTCCAGGATAGAACTAGCCATCGCATCGTGGGACACCCTGGACACGCCCCCCCAACAACCCGCCATCCACATCCTCAAAGTGGACGCCCAATGGTGGGTCCTCCACTGGACACACGGAGTCCTCATGGCTGCCCAGGCCTATACCCCGGAAAAAGACCCGGAAGACCCCCCACGGGGCCGGCAGCAACTCCTCCAGGCCACCACCCTCACAGGCCGCGAAGGCGCCCCCTGGGAAGCCCTCCACACAGCACTCTACTGGGCTCAAGGCTCCCTGAACGGCCCAGACACACCGGAACCCATGGAGGCCTGGGTCATGCAGGCCAAGGCCATGAGGAACTACCACCTTCACCACCCCTTCGACGACAGCCTGGCCGCACTTCCGTGGCCATCCGATCCCCCGGAGACGGTGCGCAAGCTCGCCGACCTCATGCGCAGCTACGCGAAAGCGAGCATGCAAACACCGGCAGAACCCCCACTGAGGGATCCGGGCCAGCAAGCAATGCACCCCTTCTTCAAACCCCAGCCCCCCCCAGCCCCGCTACCTCCAGTCCCACCCAAGCGAGCGAGACGAAAAGAGGGCGCACCCGCCCCCAACCAAGCCGGAGAAGCAGCGACCTCCCGACCCCCCGCACCCCACCCGACCCACCCGGCGAACCGAGACCAAGCATCCTCGTCATCCTCCCTCCCATCATTACCACCGCCCCACCCGGACCAGGCATTCTCATCATCCTCCCTCCCGCCACCAGCGCCGCCCCCATCCGAGGCGTACCCAGAATTCGAAAATGGCGCGAAGGTCCAGCAGCCTTTCCGCAACGACGACACGGGCGACTGGATCTGGTGTGAGGGCACAATCCAGTACCGCCTCCGCAACCTGGGGGACAACAGGGGGCAACAGATCCGGGTGGTCTGGCACCGCCAAAAGGAGCTAGACCAAGGCAGCAGCGCCCTTGACAAGCCGGAGGGCCACACCCTGGAGCTCACCAGCGCCCACCGCATCCGGCTCCGCACCGACGAGAACAAGGCCCACAGAGGCACCAAATACACTGGGGAACTGCCCCCTGAATGGAGCCAAGGCCTCCCCCCACCGCGCCTACCCAAGCGCCCACCACCAGGCAAAAAATCCCCAGGCCCGAGTCCCCCTCCCTGACGGGGCAAGGGCCGAGGCGACAAGGCTCCACAGCCCCGGCCCGCCCCCACCCAGGCAACCGTCAACCTCCTCGACCTCAACCACGCGGCCGTCACATACTCGAAGGACGCCACAACGGCCCTCCAGGACCTCCCGATAGCACAGGGGCCGGGGTGGGTTCCCCACCTCCCCGCCTTCCAGGAACAAGGCCTACAACGCGACGACCCCCCAGAAACCGACCCAATATATACCCCGGACCGGAAAGCGTACAAATGCTACTGGCACAAGGGGACCCCCCTATACGCCCGAAACCATCCACGTCCACCTCGTCCACCACCTCAGCGTCCCAGGGAGGCTGAGTGTCCATGAGGTTGTCGGGGACGGATGGCAACTCAACGTCATCAATGCCAACGTCCCCTTCGGCGACGCCACGGAACCCTTCCTCCAAGCCCTGGCCGAGGCATACCGCCAGATGGCCATGCTCGCCCCCACAGTCATCATCGGCGACATGAACGCCGCCCCCACCCCGGCGGACCGAGGGGGACAGGCCACACCCCAGGACCATGCAGTCTGCGACACCATCGAAATGCTGGGGCTCGTGGACCTGACGGCCAACCTGGAAGGCCAACCATCCCACTTCCCCCACCAAACAGATGCCGCCCCATCCCGCATCGACGTATGCTATGGCGACCCCACCACCATCATCTGGGCGGAGCCCCGATATGGACCCCACCCGCTAGGACCCACAGGCCATAGCCCCCTGCACATCCGCCTCACCATCCCCAACCTTCCCCCCAGCCCCTCAGAGGATGCCGACCAATGCCTACCACCCCCCCTGAAGATGCCCCCACTGCATGACAAGCATGCCTGGTCCCAATATCTCAGGGCCATAGACCGCGCCCGGCGCATCCAACCTGACCCCACCGACCTATTCACAGCCATGCGCACGGCCGCCGTCGCCTGCGGCTTCCAGCAAGGACCCAACACAGACGACAACCAACCACCCACGGCCCCAGGGGACATGCTCCATGACCTCTGGCATGCGAAGCAACAGCTGGCGACCCTCCTCCACACCGACACCCCCCAAACCCGCCGCCAGATACAGGACTGCAGGACGCAGATAGCCCACATCAGGGCAGACCTGCAGCGGTGGCACATCCACAGGCAACAGCGCATCGCCCAGGAACAGGAACGCTATGCGCAACACGAACTCCCCTACAAGGCCATCCGCCACCTCAACGACGCCATGACCGACACCGGCCACCCCACCATCACCACAGTCCGGCAGGAGGACGGCTCCCTCACCAACGACCCAGCCACAGTGCTCCAAGCCACTCAAGACAGCTTCCTCCGGCAACACACGCCCACCCAAGACACACTGGACCCAGACACCCAGGCCAAAATTGACCGCCTCACTCGGGTCTTCAACCACGCCCAGAGGAGGCAACTGGAAAAGCACCCCTTCACCATCCACGTAGTCCGGAAGGCCATCCACAGTCTCCGGCAACACAAAACCCGAGGCTACGACGGCCTCCCTGCGGAGGCATACTACCACCTCCCCGCCCACCTCCTCCGCATCCTCGCCCACCGCCTCTGGGACATCGTCACGGGGCAGACCCCCCTGCCACCAGACTGGGCAAACGTTGTCCGCCCCCTCTACAAAAAAGGGGACTGGGCAAACCCGGACAACTGGCGCCCCATAGTCTGTGCGGTTACGGAGGTCAAAATTGTCTGGACCATCCTCCTACACCGCATCCGCCCCCACCTGGACCCCCACATACCAGCCAGCCTCTGGGGGGCAATCCAGGCCGGTCCCCACACGAGGCCATCTTCCTCCAGGACCCCATCGCCAACATGGACCCGGTGGACCTCATCATCGCCTCCCTCGACGTCAGAGGAGCCTTCCCGAACACCCCCTTGCTCCTTCTACAAACAGTGTGGAAACGCCTAGGCCTCCCCTTCTACAACTTCGCCTCCGGCTACATCCGTACCCGCAAATACACGGTCCGCACTGGAGCAGGCCTCACCCCCTTCCTGGAGCCAGGCAGCGGGGTCTCGTAGGAGGAGCAGAGGGCCCCTTCCTGTACCTTCTCGTGACGCTCCCCCTGGCCCTCACAATCGAGTGGGATTACCCGGCCTACGCACCCTACCCCCTCCTCTCCCCCTGGTGGGCTTTGCGGACGACACCAACCTCACGGTCACGCACACCCCACATGAACCCCATGCCCCGGACCCCGGGCCAACGGTCACCCGACAGGCCAATGACTTACTGGACGTGACCGTCTCCTACCTCTCCCACAACGACCTCAGCGTCAACCCCACAACGTCAGTGGCCATGATCAAGGGGTCTGCCACACCCCCCACCCTAGGGCCACAAGGGCCCCCCATGCAAGTCGTGACAACCACCACCCAGCTGGGGGTAATGCAGGCCGCCAACCCTGAGGACGCCACCCTCCCTTCCAAGTTGCAATCACACCTCGCCCATCTCCCCAGATATGCGTCCCCGACCACCAAGGCCCTCTCCCTGACCCACCAGAGCCCCGCGTACTACCTCACCGGGGTCTTGAACGCCTCCATAGGCTTCCAAGCACTCCACCTGACACACCCCACCACCGCCCTCCAGCCGGCCACACGCGCCGTGACCAAGGAATGGGCAGCACACGGGGGCTGGCCCACCTCCATACCCGGCCGCGCCATCTGAGCGGCATGGCCCCACTATGGGGACGCCATAGGGGACGAGGTGAAAGCGGCCTACACCAGACACACCGCCCTCCTCCTTCACTGCATGACCCAAAACCACTCACCGGAGGTCCGCGAGGTCACCACAATCCGCCTCCAAGCCGCACAACGGGCCCGCAACACATGCCCGCGCTGGGTACTCCACCAGACAGGCATGCCCACCGACATGAAGACGCGCCTGTGGAACCACCTGCAGCTTCTCCTCCCATCCCCACGCCACGCCATACTCACCAACCACACGTGCCCAGAGGAAGGGCCTCTAGCGGTCCTCTGCAGGGACATCCACCATCACCTCAAGGGCACCATCCACACCATAGACCTTGTCGGGACCTCCATCACCGTAGTATACGTCACCCTCCCCCAAATGCGGGTCCTGCACCACAGCGGGGCACACCACACCCCCTTTCTACAGCTTCCCGAATGGCCTCAATACCACCTCTTCCACGAGTACCTCACGCAGACGGCACGAGCAGCGGGACACACTCTGCTTGGAAGCAAAGACATGCAAGCAGCCTACCGAGAGTTCAAAGAGCAACACCCCCGACCCATCCCAGTGACACCGCCCTACGCACCCACCGGCTCGAAACACGAACCCGTCCCCCCGGTGACGGGCCCAGTCCCACCACTAACCCTACTACTGGCCCCGAATGGAGCCAAACCCACGCAGACCACCGTCATCCACCACGGGGAAAAATGGCGCATACCGAAACACCACATGACCGCCTGAGACCTACCAAGGGTCCCCCATGACTCCCAGAGCATGCCACGCACATGTTGGGCCTGTGACCCCGAGGCACCAACCACAGCATGGCCCGTACTACACCTCATAGCACGCCACCACACCCACCCCACAACCCACCTACCACCACAGGCCTACGCATGGGTAGCCCCATGGTTTCACCGCACCGACGATAACCCCACGGTAGCGTGGAACCCCGACCACGCGCCCAAATGGCTCTTCACCACTACACCCACATGGCCCCGCCCCGACCCGGCAGGGGTCGCCATCCGTTACAGCATGTACGAGCCAGGCAGAACCGCCAAGCACGAGCACCCCTACTAGCCGCTCCACCACTCCTGCTGAACACCGGAGCACCGAACACAAACCCTCGCATGCCACGACCTAAACCCAGACACAGCCTACATCCTCCACTACATCTACTCCTACCTCACACAAGGACAGCCGAAGCAGGGACTCATAGCCCTGTCCCCCCAAGCAAAACACATCATATCCAAAGGGATAGGGGTGTACGCCACCCCCATCCTGCAGCCCACAACCCCAGTAGCTAACCTCGCCACGGGCCTCGCCATATACGCCTACCTACCCATGAACCCATGCCGCCTCCCACAACCATCACCGGCGGACCGGCTCTTCTTCACCGACGCCTGAGGTGAATCTGCCCTCACGCCCATCACCGGGGGGGCCACCCTGCAGCTAACCCACACCGGGGGACACTACCACATTGACCACCACACGGGCCACACCACCTATGGGGCCTCCTCCAGCGGGGAGCTAGGGGCCATGGCCGACGCCATCGCCGAGATCGCGGCCCACCTACCCGCCCACCTCCCGCACATCGTCGGGGTCTGGTTCGTGGTAGACGCCACTGTCGACACACACCTGCTCCTCCGCATAGCAAGGCAACCACTTCACAAAGCCACCGCAACGAGCCTCGGCACCCAGGCACTGCTGCTCTCGAAACCCCTTCGCAGCCTTCCCCCCTACGTCCAACTCCACGTCGAGAAATAAGAGTCCCACAGACACCAATACGGAAATTGTAAGGTCGACAACCAGGCAGTACACCAGCGCACAACGCACCTACCAGCCCTCCAGATCCCTGACCTCGGCCGAAACCACACACACCTCCAACACATACCCCCCGTACCCGAGCCCCATCAGACCCCGGACTGGGTACCAGAGGACGCCCCCTATTCCTCCCACGACAGAGCATACCACTACCCCAACCCCATCCAACATCTCGCCCGCGTGCTCGGCAACGCAGACAGCCGGGCGCACATCCAGGAGCTCCAGGACAGACTGCAAATCCCCCTCTACCACTCAGCGCTGCGCCCAGCAAACGTCCGAGCCCACCTCCAAAAACGACGCATCCAGCTCCTCAGGGAGCAACTACCATTCCTCACCAGGGTCGCCAGATGGCTCGCCCGCAAACACACCCACGTCCCTGAAGAACACACCCGTTGCTCGTGCGACCACACCACCTCGGAGGACTGGGAACACTTCAAGAAATGCCCCCTCCATACAGGCAGGGACACGCTAGTGGGCTGGTCCCCGGCGGAAACCCTACGACAACACGAAGGATGGCCCACCCACAGCCACGCACACCAGGCCACCGAACACCTCTTCCGGGATCCCCTGGTCAAAGAAGCCACCATGAGAGGGGCGGTGACACAGACCCTGCACCGACACCTCACCACACACACGGAAAGCCCCATGGAGGCAGCAGCGCACCTCCAGCTAGAGTCAGTCCGCAGAGCAGCGGCCCAAATGGTACACCGCAAACACCTCCTTTTAACACACGCGGAGCAACTCACCGACCCCACCGCCAGGGAACACATGCAGCGTCTCATCCATTACCATGCCGTGCATGACCCAGACGTCCACTAACCCACTCCGCGCCCCGCACGCGCCCCCCATCTCCAGCCGCAGGCCTCCAAGAAACCACCACAGAGCCCCGAGGCCCATCTCTCCCGGAAGAAGCCACCCGGCACCGCCCAGCCCGGCGGAGCCCAACCAGGGCCAACCATACATTGACGTAGACGCGCAAGACCCCTGCAAGCCATCCAGCCCTGCCCCCCGGACCTGGGGCACCCCCCCCTCACACCGGCCACCATCCGCGACCCCGACCTCCTCCAAGCAACCCTCCAAGGCAGGGCCCCGACCACCCACCTGGGCTGGTACCGCCTACAAGAGGACTCGACCAAGCTCACCGTCAAAGCCCTCCGGGACCTGACCATCCCAGGCAACGGCCTCCCCGAGACCATCGTAGACCTCGTACTCTGGCCAGCCCGCAAACACACCCAGAGCACGTCTGGATCCCCCCCATCGAGTGGGGCCAGGCCCTGACACACGACACCAACATCAACGTCACGCATCGAGGGACCGTACGCCTACGACGGGCCCAAGCGGAGAAGGACCACCCAGCGGACCCGAACCGCCCGGAGCAGTGGGAACAGGCCACCGCACCAACCCGCGACACCGCCCTCCGTGCCGCCGGCCTCCACACCCCAGACGACGACCTCCCCCCCCCACCTACAGACAGTGACCACCCCCCGCCGGAGGTCTGGGTTACAGTCCTCGAGCGCGGGCACTACTACGTGATAGCCACTACGGCTACGTCCCCCGGCCCGCAATGGCTCGTCAAAGGGACAGACACCATGCTCGCCCCAGGGACCGCCCCACCAGGGGCAGTTGGGGACCCCACCACCCAGCACAGGGTCCTCAGGGGCGTCCTCCAGCCAGGGGACAAGCCCCGAGCCCGCGCCCTGGCCGAAATCACCTCAGGGAAGGCGGGCTACCACCTGGGATTGGCCATGCTCTGCCTGACCCACTGGATCCAGCGCCGCTGGCCACCCACTGGGACCGTGCCCTGGATTTGGGCCATCCCCACCGCCCACACACAAGTCGAGGCGGGCCCGGACACGCGGCCAAACCCCCCCCCCAGGTCCGCAGCAATCCCTCACCTGCGGGCACAATGCCATCCACAGGGTCCTCAGCTGCATGGGTCTTAGCCCAAAGCTAGCATACCCCCTTCCCACCACTGACCAAGAGGTCCAGCAGATACACAAGCTTGTCTGCAAAATCCTTGCCGCGGCAGCAGAAGACGGCAAGCTTCTCCTCCGAACCGCCCGGCCTACAACTGGCAACGCAAGCGCGCCGCGGCGAGCGGACACATACACCGACACAACACACCCCACCGCACAATCCCCGCCCATGCCCCTCCCCCCTCGCTGCTCACCCGGAGACCCACACACACCCACCATCGCGCGCATCCCCGGGCCCCGCGACACGGGCCTCTTCCACCCGCCCGAACACCAGCACACGCCCGCCACACACCCACCCGCCGGACACCTCTCACCACCCCCCACACTCGACAACCCGCACACACCCGCTGAGAGGGGCCCCGCGCCCCGCGGCACGCCCACCCCACCCAGTGGCCCGCCCACGCCCCCCGCACACACCCCAGAAGACCCAGGCCCACCCCCCCCGGCCCCTGAATGCAGCCCACGCGAACTGTTCCCCCCTGCGGACGCCAACCCACACAACCTCACACATTGCGGGACCCCGGCCCAGCCAAGCCCAGAAGGAGAAGGCCACAGCCCCGCGCCTCCCTCCCCTGCCGCTGCCGACCAGATCGGCCCGCCGGGCCGCCAGGTCACGACCGGGCCCCCCCAGCTGCCCGCCCCCAGCCTGCAGCCCGAGGACATGCCCTCCATCCTCCCCGCTGTGGCCGCAGCAGAAGCCGCCCCCCACAAGCCCGCCCGCATCAGAGCCGACCCCGCGTCCACAACCTCCTCCTCATCCTCAGCCTCATCCACCTCCTCCACCTCATCCTCCGACCCCACCCTCCCCGCCACCCTCATCCTCAAGGCCACGGCAAAAGCCAAAGCCGCCGCTGCACACACCGACCCCCCGACCCCCACACAGGCAACTCAGGCACCCCGGCAACGCCCCGGGAAGACCCCCGACCCGACATCGACGCCCTTACACCTCCAGACAGAGGTCCTGCTCAACCTGGAACCGGACCCCAACCCCAAACCCGACCCCAAACCCAAGCCGGCGCCCAAGCGAGCACACACGACACCACAAACGCAACGACACAAACCCAACGGACACCGCCCTAACCCAAACCCTCACCCAAGCCAGGACCCCCCACCCACCACAACCCACGCCCCCCTCCCACCGGCAGCCACCACCACCGCAGAGGCGGCCACCCAAAACGACCCCGTCCAAACCCCCGTCCACATCCCCGTCACCAAGCGCCCCGTCATCCATCCCCCACAAACCACCACCACCGCCGGCCAAACCAACCCAGGGACGTGGGACCCCTCAACCACCGTCACCGTCAAGCCCGGCCCCCGACCGGCCCCCCCTGCCCACCACATAGTGCAGCCCCAGGGGCTGCGCACGATGCCCAACCCCCCACCCCCACAAGGGGGACCAGAAAACCCACAAGGGGTCCAAGGGCCATACCCGCAACACCAATTCCACCACTACCAACACCACCACCACACGCGGCCCCACCACCACCCCCACCAACACCAACCCCACCACTACCACTGCCCACCACCCTACCCCACCGGGCCACAACCCCCCGTGCACGAACAGCACCAGCGAATGGGATGGCAGCCACCGAGCACTCCACCCACATACCCCACCTACCACCAGGGGCCACCCCCCCGTACCAGCCACCCCCCCCGTACCAGGAACCGTATCCCCCCGGCCACCACGTCCACGCCAAAGGGGCCCCCCGGGCCCAACCCCGCCAAGGACAGTCACTCGACCCATACCACCAGCCGCTGCCGCCACCACACCCCTATGTGGCGCCCCCCCCCCCCCCCCCCAGTACCAGGCGGCACCACGCGAAGCCCCTCAGGACCCGCCGCCGCCTCCTGACTGGCCCGACTCAAGCAATGAGGCCCGGTCCCGCAAGCGGCGGCGCTCCCGCTCCCCCCCCGCACGGCACACTCGCCCCCGGCGCCCCCACTCCCCACACCGCCACCGCGCCTCAACCACCCACTCGCGCCGCTCCCGCTCCACCAGGTGCCACCACGACCCCCCAGGACCCCGCTCCCGCCGCTCCCGCTCCCCCGGGCGCCACCACGAGCGCCACCGCCGCCCCATGTCCACCTCCCCCTCCCCCCTCCGGCCATACAAGACCCCCACCCCAAGCCCCCGCCACCACCGCTCCCGCTGCCCCCGGCGCCGCCAGGCACGCCACCGCCACCCCACGTCCACCTCCCCCTCCCCCCACAGGCCCCGCCAGGCTCCCCGTTCCCCCCGCCGCCCGGACCATCCACCACCCCCAGCCCCCGCCACCACCACTCCCACTCCCCCGGACGCCACCAAGCGCGCCACAGCCGCCCCATGTCGACCTCCCCCTCCCGTTCCCCCCTCCGCCCGTACCCGTCCTCCACCCCCAGCCCCCGCCACCGCCGCTCCCGCTCCCCCAGGCAACGCCACCCCCACCACCACCACAGGTCCACGTCCTCCCCCCGCCGCTCCAGGACCCCGGGCACCGACCCCTCCCCCCCCCCAGGCCCCCGCCTATCTCGCCTGGTGGTCTGCCCCTGGTTTGCAGGAGCTCCGCCGCTGGGTGAAGTGGGCCGAGGGAAGGGGGAGCAAAATGGTGTGCACATGGTGCATACCTTCGAGGAGATGCGCACCCCCACCCCCGCCGACCCCAACGAGGCCGCCCCGGAGGCCAACATGCCGCAAGCGGCATGGGAGGCCCTCCTCCTGTAACCGCTGCATAGTGGTTGATCTTTGTTGTAACTGCGAAGCCTGTAGCCTTGATGCCCCAGGGGTCGTAACGCCCGACACTGCCCCTGATATCTCCGAACCCACATAACCCTCTTCAGACCCATATCCAGCCTCGGGGAGCGACATATGCGAAGCACTTGTAAATTCTTTGATCTCTATGGTGGAATATGAAGAGTACGAAAACCCGGTCTACAAAAATGGGGCAGACATAGGATCTCAATGCGCATTCATCGCACATAACGACACAACGTGAAATCATTCGAAATAATTTAAATTAATCCGATTGGGAAATCACGAAAGACAAGTGCGACTCGACGGGCGCTCACAGGCGACATCTGGAGCGAACGGAAAACATGAAATGAAGCGGAAAATTTACTGCACTGATGTACATCTGAGAATCATAGAAATTCTGATCACATCAGTGTATAATTGAGTGCTGTCACTGCTGCCATTACACTCCCCCTCTGAAAACATCCGCCAGTATATCAGGCTGGGTCAAGTGAAGTGAACGAAACGGCGAAAGTGACCAAAAACCGACTAATCTAAGGCAAAATGTGTGAAATTGAGCTGAATTGAGCAAAATTGTGCTGAGATCTGTGCTTCGCGATGGCCATCGACTTGAATGAAACGTATAGGTACCTCAGGGCACACAGAAAAAGCTTCGTTCAAGCTCAAAAATTCAAAAATTGAAAGTCTGAGTGAAGAATGTACATGATGATCCATGATCCATGATTCATGATGGAATCAGGATCTGACATCCCACTGCCAGAAAACAGAAAACGAGCGTCGCCATGTCGTCGAGCGTCAAAAAAATAGGGTATCCCTTCATGGAGTCCAAGATATGTGAAACTGGCTGGTGTCATTTGTAGCCATGAGACCAGATGCCAGATTATGGTACAAAATGTCCTAGAATTGAGACCAAAATCAGCGAATCGCACACGGATTGAGGGTGGCGAAGTCTGGAACAAGCCAATATAGGTCCAATTCATTGTCGATAGACTCTGTGTGTTGTGTTGAACGGAAATCCAGTTCTCATTCATAGCCAATCCAGGTCAAATCCTCATGATGATGATGAATCCCATGATGGAAATCCAATCATTTAAAGTAATGATAGCAAAGAAAACCCAGTGAGTGATCACCACACTGTCAGTATTGTTCCCAGGGCTTCATGTTTAACCCAGTATGAGCCAGAAAGGGTAATTGACTCGTTATAGTCCCAGAATGTATAAGCATCCAATGCTTGGTACTGGGAATTTGCCAAAATTGAGCTGATTCTGAGGGGGATTCCAACACAATCCACAGATGAACAGCGAGTCGACACAAGTAAGAACACCATCGTCGTCACTTGGTCTATATAAGCCCTTTGACGGTGGTCGTTTGGAAGAGAAACCAACTGTCTCAATGTAAGAGCTGATGGAAATCCCATTCTCAGCAGATCCGTCAAACACATGAAATGAATCAGACCCAGTCATGTGCCAGAATCTCTGTAATGAGCACGAACTCGAACGAGTCCTTCCCAAGGCGAGTAGGGGGGTCCAGTTGACAGCAAAACACGAGACTGTCGTCGTGGTTGAGGATAATGGCCTTTCGGATCTTCGGATTGGAATCATCTACAATGAAGCACATGATTCACATGATGGCCATGATGAGAATGATGGATGAAATGACCAGGATGACCCGAGAATGTCCCATCATCTGTTCGTCGAACCACATAGACGATGCGTCTGGACTGTTATGTCCCCATGCCAAGGGTATATGTCGACCGTAAACCTCTTCGAAAGTTTCGGCGACTCAAATTCTGATCAGATCTTGTCTGGAATGGATGATGCCACGATTGGAGCTTCGTCTTGTGCTTGTAAGTCTTCCTTGGTGACACAATCCTTGATCAGCGAGAGCTCCTTGTCAATCTCAGGGTGTTTCTTCAGGAACTTGATGAAAGTGTCCGTATACCCATGGATAAAACTTGAAGCTGGCTCCCATTTGTCTTCCTCTGGACAGAATCCTTTCCATCTGCACAGAAAGTACCACTTGTTCCGAGCATTTTTCTTGTAATCAAGGATCTTCTCCAACTCGAAACTGCTGGTGACCATCTTCCTGTCGCTCAGGTACTTCGAAGTCCAGTAGAGAGGCTTGAACCTTCCTTTGGGGCAGGGTACTTCGGCCTTCAAACGGTCTCGATGTACTTCTTGATGCCCGCCTGGCTGAATTTCAACGTTGAATGTAGTCTCACTTAGTTGACTCTTGACTTGGAATGGGCCATCCCACAAAGGTAACAATTTGTTGTCGTCCTTCAGGGTCTCGTCTGACTTACGAAGCCAAAATTGGTGGCATTTCTCGAAGGGTTTTCCCTGTGTTCTTGACTTATTTTCGAAATTCCACCAATCTGCTTGACTTATCACTATGGATTGGATCCACTTGGACTCTGAGTCCTTGATCCTTTCAAACCATTGTGAGGCGTCGTAACCCTGCCTTGGATGGTGCATCACTGGTCCTGGACCCATCTTCTCTCGACCAAAAACAAGCTCATTCGGACTTAATCCAGTGTAATTCTTGGTACGATGGTATCTCCTCAAGACACAGTAAATTGTCTCCAACCAATTGTAGTCTTTTTCAGTCGCCAGGGATTTTCTCAGAATGCTGATAAAAGCTCTTCCAGCGCGTTCAGCAGGGAGAGCTCGATGGTCGTAGACTCGGGCACGAAGATGATGAACTCCCAATAGAGCACACATGTTCTCCCACCAGGTCCCAATGAACTGCTTCCCACTGTCCGTCAGAATTTCACTGGGAACATCCCAGTTACTCATCCACTGACTTGCAGTCCACTTGGCAGCCATTTCAGGGGTGAGATGCTTCGTGTTGCAAGGGAGGACCTGGGTGTAGCCACTGTGGCGGTCTTGAATTAACAAAACCCCATCAATTGGCTTCCTCGTGCAGAGACATTTCTCTTGGATTTGTCCCAACTCCAAGACATCCGCCGTCACCTTGTCGAACAGCCTCTCAGGAATTGGTAATCCCTTCAGTAGTCCTTCTGCTTTTTGGTTCTTGGGGATGGTCGCCTGACATTGCTTGCATCCTTTGGCAACTCGTTCACAGGCACTCTTGAGGTCCCCTGTGTACACTCTGTGTCGTAGCTCCTGCTCCAGAACACGAGAATGTGTGTGGGCTGTCTCATTCCGATGCCAATGTTTGACATATTGGTCAATCAGACAATCAGGAACACAAATCCGTCCTTGCCAAAATAACTTGTCGCCTTGGATTTTGAAATCAGACGTCTCTTCAGAGTCGTATGGCTTGTCCCCTTTCAACTTGTGGTATACAGACCCAAAGAACCTGTCCTCCTTGTACATCTTCGTCCAATCCACATAGAGGAAGGAAGTTTCCTTGTCCTTTTGTTGTGGAGGGAGCGTCGATTTCGCTTTGGATCTCGTCGTAGGAAACACATTCAGGAGTGGCAGCGATGACTCAGAGTCAGAGTTAACTCCGGCAGTCTGATCTGCCTTGGTAATCTCCTTGCATCTGACCAAATCCACCTTCATCCGATTTTTTATCGAACATTGGAGACAATGTTTCTTGATCAGTGCTTGTTCCTCCTTGTCGAACTCGATCACTTCAGCTTTATCCGTCGCTGTCCCATGAAAACTCACTTCAGAGTAAGCCTCTGAGGCTGGGTAGGCCCAGCGACTCAGGGCGTCCGCCACTGTATTGTAGCGACCCGGAATGTAAGTCACATGGAGGTCAAATCTGCTGAGAGTTTCATGCCAACGGCCTCTTCTCCCAGCTGGTCCACCAGGGGTATCCACATGTTCTGTCCTCCAGCTCTCCAGTGACTTGTGGTCAGTCAGTACCTCAACGCGATGGCCCAAGATCCAACCTTCATAACGCCGTAAGGCACAAAGAATTGCGTAGGCTTCTTGTTCCCTTGGACTCCAATTTCGCTGCCTTGTTGTAAGCTTGCGAGACCAGAAAGCCAGAGGATGATGGTGACCTTCGTCATCGACTTGTTCGATCGTAGCACCAATGGCGTAACGACTGGCGTCTGTACGAATATAAAAAGGTCTTCCATCCAACCACGGAGTCTTTAATGTAACCACATTTGCCAGTGCTTCCTTGAGACCAGTAAATGCCTCTTCACATTCTGGCGTCCACTTGAGCTTGACTTGAGATCCCTTCTTTCCTTCTATTTTGCCAACCTTGAGTAACTCTGTCAATGGACCAGAGAACTTGGCGCAGAGAGGAAGGAACTCGTGGTAGCAATTGCAGCAGCCTAAAAAGGCACGAAGCTGCGTGATGGTTTTAGGCCTTTCCCAGAGCTGCAGGGCAGCCATTTCTCCTGGGGCTGGTCTTCTTGTCCCATCTTCCAAGACAGAGCCACAAAGCTCCACACTCTTGAGGAACATCTTGCCCTTCTTGGGTCCACACACGAGCTTCTCTTGTCGAAGGACTTCGAGAACTTTTCGGACTTGTTCTTCGTGCAACTTCAGGCACTCATCAAAGTTTTTTCCCAACGGCGTGGCAATCAGAAGGTCGTCAATGTAGATGCTGCAGAATTCTTGTAAATCCAGAGACTTGTGCTTCTGAAAAAAAATAGTCTCCATCATCTTCTGGAACATCGACGGCGCATTCTTCAGACCCATCGGCAGTACAGTCCACTGCACAGTGCCACAGGGCGTGCACATTGCCGTCAAATGCCTATCCTCCTTTCGAAGGGGCATCTGATGGAAGCCATGGCGGAAGTCCAACACAGTAAAGAGCCTGCCTTTGGCTCTCCTGGCGATCTCCTTCTCGATTAAAGGAAGAAGATGCGCGTCTGGTACTGTGGCGGCATTCAGGGCTCTATATTCCACCACTAGACGCCAAGCATCTATGCCGGATTGGTCAGCAGGTGGGGGTTTTGGCACAGTAAATGGTGCTGAACACCACTCAGAACTCATGCAGCCCTCCAACCAACCGAACTCATAGAGATTGCGCTCAATAATCTTTCGCAGGGCATCTGCTTTGGTGCCGTGAAGGTAGAATGGATGTTGTTTGTGCACCTTTGAGCCTTCGATTATGTCAATCTTGGCTTCCCCATTTTCACATCGAATTGGGGGGTTTTTCCACAACTTCCCACTCAGAACGTCATCTTGATAATCTTCTAACACTGCGTCCCTTCTTGCAGATATCTTGTCTCCGTCGACCTGATTCCCACATTTAATCACCGACATTATGTCCACCAATTTGCGAATTGTTGGTCGTGGTCTCATGTTCTTGGCCACTTCATTCCAAACTTCTTCGTCGCATTGTTGGCGGATGAAGCTCACCTGGGCTCGCTCCTCCGTGGGATCCCACCAATCAAAGGGGTCCACGAATGTCTTGAAGGGATGGTCGGACGAATTCAGCTTCATTCCTGTCAATTCAGGCGAGATTCTTGGAGATTTGCCATCATTCTTGCTTGAAATCTTGACATTTTTGGCTTGATTCTTGTCTGATGGGGACGAATTGTAATGGATGGAGGTGTTCTCTTGAGGGACGCCGATTGTCCTTCCCTCCTTCCGCGACGATACGTCGGGATTCCGCTCTCGATCGCCTTCATCCCCCTCAATTTCGTCGATTCTTGAGGAATTTGAGATGACCTCTTCTGTTCCCATTTCACTGCCATCTTGCCAATAATCTCCCAGATTCCCGTCAACTAAGCGCGCCAACGTGCTCCACGAACGCTGTGGCAAAGGCTTGCCATTGTCTTCGCAATACAGCTTCACTCCCTTGTGAGGTAGCTCGACAATGTCAATTCAAATGTCCATAATGTCCTTGAACCACTCTTGTCTTGGCCAATTGGGGACAATTGAAATCGCCTTTGCGCCGGATTGCTTCAGGTTCTGCACCACACGAGGGAGAACGTCGAAGGGCGGATCGATCCAAAGAGGTTCAGACCAGTCCTCACTCCAGGCATCGTCGTAGAACTTCGGAAATCTTTTATTCTTCTTGTTTGCAAAGGCATCAACTTGAGGACAATCCACCAGAATGTCCCGCCATTTGTCAACTACACGATAGCAAACTGACTTCCACTTCTTGCAGTTTAATGATTCCACCTTTTCTTCGTCGAAATCTTCTTGATTCCCTGCCCATTCCTGCCCATCTTGCTGAATATGCAGCTTATTTCGCTCCTTGAATTGGTGGATACTTGAATACTCTTGGTATATGGGTGCAGATAATACAGGTCAGACGGGTCGCTGGTCGACGGATCTTGGAGGAAGCATGTGCTGTGTCCCATGGGCGACACACGGTGAGCGTGAAGCCAGGGTTGACCCAGGAATAAACCATACTTTATGCTGGCTTCATAGAATTTTCCAGCAAACCACTCCCCCGTGACCGTCTCTTCCACGCTCCACACAGATTGTTTCACCAATCTGACCGCCAATTCTGCTTCTCTGTCGCCACCGTCAAGGCGATGTCCGCTGACTCCCTCCAGCTGGACAGGGGTGGAGGACATCTTCGCCTCATCCTCCTGCAGAAAGCCTTTCCTCACCAGATTGACCTCTGAACCATTGTCTATGAGACACATGGCAAGTTTAACCTTACCATCCGTCGTTCTGACCTGGATCCAGCAAACAAACTGGCGCTGCTTGCCTCGCCGGACAGCGCTGAGGACCCAGGCAGGGTACAGGAGGCCGGAGGAGCGCGCCAGCCTATCCCAGCATCGTCCATCCACCGCCCCAACTACCCTGATGGGTTTTGTCTCCTGCCACTCAACCCCAGTGTTGGGATTTGGGTCAAGTTGGCTTCCCTATTGCCATTCTTCTTCGACGTTCGCCTGCACGTCCTGTACTTGTCCTTCGTCAACCCATTCTTCTCCTGCTTCGACGGCATTCACTCCTTTTCCACGTCCACGACCACCAAATGACTTTCCACCACCACCTTTCTTACCTCCTTGGCGTTTGTTGTTGGAGGTGTTGGAATTGAGGTTGGATTTGTTGGATCTGCCCTTGCCTCGACCTCCAGTATCCCTGTTGTTGCCGAAGGTCTTGTTCGCTGGCGTCTCCGCGTACAGGGGGTTGCCATTCACCTTGGAATCATCTTGATTCCCGGACTTTCCTTGGCCTTTGCCACCTTTTTCACCAGATTTTCCACCAGATTTTCCACCAGCATCGGTGCATCTTGAGCCACTTGGATCTCCGCCTTGCTGCGAGTAATCTTTTGGTGTCCAGTCTCTGTTCTTTCCTTTGGACTGCCCTCTACCCTTTCCCCTTCCATGCTGGTCAGCATCTCGTGCTCCATCCTGCTGGGGATTTTTGGGAGAATTTCCCTTTCCATCCATTTTGGACTGAATTGTCTTGAGATCTGAGGGCGTCCACCTGTGATCTGCGGTCGTGTGAGTCGCCGCTCCACCTTCTTTTCCAAGGGCAATGCACACAGAGCATCCCTTCTCACCAACGGCGTTGACCTTGCCTCCGAAGCCATGTGCATCCTGCGACTTCTGGCGTTCTAAGTTTGCATACTTTTCAAGTTGGTCCCAGACCTGCTCGACTCCATACGAGAAGATCCAGGGTCGTACCCTAAAAACTGTTCCCTTATACTTCACTTCTCCATCCACCATGCTGCAGAAAAACTCCGACTGTTCAGAATCGTGGAAACCAACTCTCCATCTGCCCTCACGAATAGTAATGTCTTTCAATCCAGTAGCACTGATAGAGTGTACCAACTCACGAACTGCCATTTTTCCCATAGTTTCTGGCAATCCTCGGACTTCAACCCAGTTGACCAGGACTTTTTGGTCCGTCTGAGAGTCCCTGATCTTCTGCTTGGTCTCCGGCGTGAGCTTGCTCAGGAGGATCTTCTTCATCTTGCCTTCAGAAAGTCCTTCTCCAGAGTTCTCCGCCTCTTGCACCAAAAACTCCCAGTCTTGCCTTGCAATTTGAATTTCTTCCAGAAACAATTTCTTGATCGCCCTGAAGTTCTCCAGACAGTTCCTGTAATGATCTTCAGGAAGTCGAGAGCCTTTCTTCTTGAGACTTCGATACAACTCTTCATAAGTCAGGAAATCTCCTTGATTCTGCCTTTCCACATAAAGATTGTATGTACTTTCCCTGAGTTTGCCAGTCAAACAGTCCATCAACCCAAGAATCCAGAGTTCCTTGTCGAGCTTCTCCGTCTGCAGCCACACCATGAACTGCCTCTCGAGGGACGCCCAGTAATTTGGGTGTCCTGAGAACTTCGGCTGCTTCATTACAGACCCTCGAAGCCTCATGTGCAACGGGTTCAGCAGGTGGTTCAGGTTGAAATTTGTGGCTGTGCCAACCGGATTGACGAACACTGGGTTGACTGCGGCGCCTCCCATTGCCTGTGCCTGCGCAATTGTGGCCGCCAGCAACGCCTGGTCCACAGTAGGCTGCACGAACGGCGTTGGTTGTGCTTGATGCAGCCTCATCTCCTTCATTTTCTTCTGCTTTTCTTTGATTTTTGCTTCGTTTTCTTTCTGCTGCCGGTCCTTCTTCCTCAAGGCCATTGATCTCTCCTTCACGGTGGTTCTTGCTTCTCCATCAATATCTCCGACAGTACCAACAGACAGTACAGACCTCTCCGACGAAGATTCTCCTCCTTCGGTACCCAGATTGAACCCAATAGGACTTGTAAATCCAGTAGGGGGGATACCAGAAATTCCAGTAAAAGCTGGATGGTGGCCAGTAAAAGCTGGGGGTGCTGGAGAATGTGGAACGCCGTAAGGCGTGGATGCAGGTGCAGCTGAGGAGGTAGGTGCTGGGTGGCTTGCCATTGTAGGCGCTGGTCCAGTGAGCCCAGTAGTGCTCAGATTTTGTACCAGATCTGTAAGCTTCTCCAGCTTCTGCTCCATCTCCTTCCACTTGCTGTCGTCATCCCTCTTTTTCTCCTTGGCGGCCTTTTCCAGCGACGAAATCTGGCGTCGACAGGAGCAGTCCTTGGCGCACTCACCACAGGACGGGCATCTTGACCCTTTTCCTTTACTTCTGACCTCGTCGATCCAAGTGTCAACACTGGAGGCAGAGCTGCGGAGTTTGGACAATTGCTCCCTGGAGAGGTGGGAATGTGTCGAATCACACCTCATTTCGTCGCCCTCGTCGTCGTTCGGACCCCAGGCGCCCGACGGACTAGCGTGCTGACGCACATTCTGGCGTCTCTCCTCGGCGATGATGGCCATCTGCACCATCAGGGCGGCCTGTTGGTCGAACTGGTCCATCAGCTCTTCCCAGTCCTCTTGCTCCTGCAAGGTGGCATCAAATCTCGACCGGCCGCTGTCCCTGAGGAACTGGCACGACGCCCTGAACCAGTCCCTGAGGCGGCCACGATAGCCCGCCTCCGCCAGCAGCCAATTCTGCCTGTGCAGGAATTCCTCATTCTAGATCTGCTGGAAGTGGTTTTCCCAGTAATCATCACTAATTCCAGTATCAGACTGCTCTCCTTCGCTGCTGCTGTCTTCAAGATCAGGTAGAGCGTGAGAGGAGGAACCAGATTTACTCGAGGAGGGAGATTCTCGACCGGGTTTAAGGTTGGGTGGGGCGTTCACACAACAATCAGCACATGTATGAACTCCAGGCCAATGCCTATGGCCACAGTAAGGGCACTCTGACGGATGATTCTTGTTTCCTGGGGATATGCCACGAAGGTAACCTCAGGGGGAACACGCAGTGACTCTCTACGAGTGATAGCCCCGCTAAAGTCCGATGATCTCAGAGTGTCCGTGGAGATTCCAGAAGAAGAGTCATGATTTCCTCTGCTACCATGTAACCGCTGCATAGTGGTTGATCTTTGTTGTAACTGCGAAGCCTGTAGCCTTGATGCCACAGGGGTCGTAACGCCCGACACTGCCCCTGATATCTCCGAACCCACATAACCCTCTTCAGACCCATATCCAGCCTCGGGGAGCGACATATGCCAAGCACTTGTAAGTCCTTTGAACTCCATGGTGGAATATGAAGAGTACGAAAACCCGGTCTACAAAATTGGAGCAGACATCGAATCTCAATGCGCATTCATCGCACATAATGACACAACGTGAAATAATTCGAAATAATTTAAATAAATCCGACTGGGAAATCACGAAAGACAAATGCGACTCGACGCGCGCTCACAGGCGACATCTGGCGGCGAACGGAAAACGTGAAATGAAGCGGAAAATTTACTGCACTAATGTACATCTGAGAATCATAGAAATTCTGATCACATCAGTGTATAATTGAGTGCTGTCACTGCTGCCGTTACACCTCCGCGATGCAGTCCAGGGCCTCCGCCCCCCCTACACCCCCCAAGCCCTCCGCCAATGGCTCCAAGCCACCCACCCCCAGGCCTGGGCCATCGGCGCCCCCTCCCCCCCCCGCCCCTCCCGCCACCACCACACCAGGAAGGGGAAGGACAAGGGCAAGGGGAGGGCAAGGGGAACCAAGGGGCACTCCAGCAAAAGGGCACGGAGGGGCCCCAAGTGACGGCAGGCACCCATAGGGACAGGGCGCCGGAAGAGACACCACGTGGGGGCAGGAAACCACCCAAGAAACAGGAAGGGGCAGGAGCGGGGACCAAGGCGCGGAGGAAAAGGGCACCACGGCAAACGCCACGACCCACACCCAGGAAGGGCATACCACGACGGGGGGACCAGCGCCGCCCCACCCCCACCGAACGCCGCACGACTCCCGGGGGCGCAGCCCCGAAAACGCACCGCCGAAGCAAGCATCGGACGCCTTACGGATCACACCAGCGCACACCCACCAGCCACCGGAAACCACACGGGGAATGGAGGACACACCTACAGGGGGAGAACGGGCCACATCCACAGAGGAAGCTGCAGGGAACGCCGCCGCACGGCGCACCACCACGCCCTCACCGCCAGGCGACGACCCCGGCCGCCACAAGGGCCATCTCACAGGCACCGGAAGAGGACGAAGGCACGGCCATAGCGACCAGGGCTAGGGACTGGAACCCGCAGAGGACACGGGACCAAGGCACAGGCCCCCAGGGTGGGCAACCCCACAGACGCCTACCCAACCCACCAGCCCGAGCGGCACACCCAGGCCCCCACAGCACGGACCCAGCGAGACACCCACATCTAACCGCACCCCCCAGCTACCAGCCAGCCACACTCCGGCCCGCACTCCGCACCACGACACGGGCCAGGCTGACCTCCACTGACCCACCACGGCACAACCAGAGACCACGGCACACCCCACCACAGCACGCCACAGTGCAACGCGCCACAGCACGACGCGACGCGATGCGGCACAGAGCGGCACAACACGGCACGACTGACGCTAACCTGAAGGACTAACCGAAGCAAGCCACCGCACACCCTGGAAGGTGCGGCGGCAGCACGGCACACACCGGCACCGCAGGCCACACACGGGGCCCCCACGCGCCCGCCAACAACAGAGGCGGACCACCAAGAAGGTTAAAACCGGCACCGCAGAGGGAAAAGGACACGAACATCCCCAGCCCCCTAACCCAGAGCCACACGCAGCCACCTGGCGCAGCCGCCCAGCCGGCAGAGCCACAACCTAACGCCCGGCAAGAAGGGGCGCCGAGCCCAACGTGTACATAGCCCACCCGGCCCATGGGGCCTGAACACGGCCAAACAGAACGCAACTGCCAACAGCAGCCCGGAAGACCACACTGAATGCGGGCCAGTGCGTGCGCCAGCCCAGGGAAGGCAGAGGGAGGAACAGGCAGGCTCCCCCCCGGGAAAAAAAACAGAGGGAGGAGGGGGGGGGGCGCGAAAACAGCCCACAGCCACCAAACCGCCTGCCAACACCACAGGAGGCGGCCAAACCCCCCACCCAGAAGGCACCGAAGACAGGACCCCCAAAGAGGCACAGGGGGACCACCCAGCCAAAACCGGCAACACCAAGCCAGGAACAGCAGCCCACCGGGAAAAGGGACACCGAAACATGCAGACACACACCACGAAAAAAAAAAAGAGCAAGCAGCCCAGCCCGAAAGAAATGGGATGGGGGGACAGGGGACCACAAGCCCCCTGACAGGGACACCCAGCAACCGACACCACAAAGCGAAAAAAAAAAGCGCAAAAAACACACCCCGACAACCCAGCCAAGAAGGACGGGGCACACCCGAGACCCGGGCCCAGCACGCACGCCCACACCGCACACCGGAACCAGAAACGGCGGGGGGCAAGCGGAGCGCGCACCAAACCACACACGTCCCATAAGCAGGCTGAAACCTAAGCCGAGCCACGAACACCACCAATAGCCGGCAAAAGAGGGACAACACCACAAACTGTGCCCAAACACACCCACCCAAGACCCCAGCCAGGACTGGCGGGGTTAGCAAAACCCACACCCAACCGCAAACCGGACCCAAACACAAACGCCGTACAACAGTAGGAAACCCAGTGCCCACAGCCCGGGCACTGAGGCAGCCGGTGCCATGCAGGTGACCCGGCCAAACGAGATCCGGAGACCGGGGGTAAGGCTGCATCCTAAGGCCTGCGCTGCTTTGGGACTGGAGGCGGAGCGTGCGACACCCAAGCGCCTCGGAACCCTAGTACCAAGAACGTGCATGCATGCCTTGGGAACGGGATACGCCAGGAAGTCCGGTGAACCTCTAGGGTTCCGCCCAAAGGAGGGGACGTTCGCAAGCACGGGGGCACGGCCTCCCGGCGAGACAAGCACGTCACGCCGGCGGCGATCAGCCCTCCCGGTGTTGCCCAGAGCCGCTTTGTTGGGGGCCAACAGTCAGGTCCAGCGGGATGTAAGCCGCCTCCCCTCTTCACGCGCGGAGCCTCTTCCTGTTTGTCACAGGGGCGACGCCAGGGTGTACCAAGGGGTGCCTCTCCACGACCTTTGTTCACTGCAGAAACAGGTACCGCCTCAGGCATTAAAAGAACATTGGTAACTGGATGTCACATTCGCACAAGCTCGCTCCAGGCCTTGAATCAAAGCAATCGAGGGAGGAAAACTCGGAGTCCGAGCTATCACATTCCTTCATCCCAGATGGTGGACCCGTGGGTGGCGCAACAGTCATTGTTGTTTCAGCTCTACTAAACCATACAAGAAGCGGAGAGTAATGGTGGCAGCAAGGAGTAGAGCGCCGTGTAGACCCCATGAACGTGCCATAAGCTCTATCTTCCTTCATTCTTCCATGGAGAAGGTGGTATACACTCGTACCCACACACCGACTTAGTCCCTGCCAAAAAGCAGCGATGTCCCGGGGGCTTACGTTACCTCGAAAACAAACACTACAAAACGAAGGGAAAGCAATCACACACTTAGCGTCGTTGTTCACTCTTACCCAGTGGCTTCAGTCAGTCAGAAGCTGCTCCTGGCAGGATTATGACTCCTGAAGGGCCTAGGTCACCACGGTGAACGTAAACGAACGTGCACATGCGTGCATGGCCTTGCACCCCATGGTGCAGGTATCCGCGTGCATACGGGCCTCTGATTTCATATGTGCGTGCATAAGAAGTATGCATGAACGTGCCTGGTGTATGTCTGTGCGTGCCACTAAACACAACTCTCTGGACCCTACACCTTGGCACTCACCAACTGAGCACGGCACAAAAGACGTTGACCTATCCATCAACAACCATCCACCAACCTTCTCTGTAACTACTTGCACCTAAATGTGCTGCGGAAGTTGCAAGCTGCACAACGGATCGACTCGGTCATTCCTGGCGCCGAGCCACCTCAATCCTATGGAGGAACAATCTAAGCATCTACACACTTCCTGACTAATAGACAGGGCGTGAATCAAACTAACACAGTACCATGGATTGTTTGGAAGGGGAGCTCCGCAAGCATGTTGACACCTGCCTATCCATACAAGAGGCACAGGAGATGCATACCCAGGGCTTGAGTCCCCTCTTGACAGGTCAGGTCTTAGGGAAACTACAACGAGACTCACACGACAGGGACACGCTCGTTTAGGAGCTATGGCACATGCATGGTCAAACTGGCTACCCCAAAAATGCAAACCGCAAAAAGCAAAAACTCAAGTCCTTGAACGGCCTGTCCCATGGCCATCGACCGAGGTACGCTCCCATTCTTTGCTTACTGCACTTCTATCAGGGTGCAACCACCTTGACGATTGGGACGACAGGTTAGAGACAAGATTAGCGTAGCAATGGCTTGGCAACCGACCGACGTTGCGGAGAGAAAGGACCAAACAATAAAAAACTAACATACGACTAGACAATGACTTGACAAACACACAGAAGAAGAAAATGAATTTGTTTGCCACTCGTGGCTCTCATTCCCAATCTCCCGAACTCCCAAAACAGTAGAGAAGAAAGAAAGGTAAAACCTCAGAAAGATGACCTTTACCCGGGGTGAGATCACAAGAATCGCAAATCCCCTGAGCAAAGGAGAGAGAGGTATCGGGGAGAAGTATTCATGTGTACAATTTGCTCTCACCTGGAAGACCTCAAATGCCCTTAGGCCACATGGCCGGAGGAGGAGCCATGCCCAGAAGCAAGGCAAGGCGCATGGCCTGATGGAGAGAAGGATGCATCCTTCACACTTATAGTTGTACTTCAAGACGCCCTCGCCACCAATAATCGCTTTCCTTCGACGACGGAGGAGGCATGAGTGCCCTTGAAGTCAAAGGACACGAAAGGCTCCTCAATACAGGCCAAGACGTTGATCAAGCGGTCCTCGACAGAGGTCTTCAACGCGGCGTTCATAGTGTCCTTGTAGGCCTTCTGAATGATCCTCACAACGAAGTCGGGAATGAACTCTTTGGAAATAGGCACAAGGAAGGTGATACTCTTCAACTTGCCCTTCAACGGAGGCACCACTAGGGCGGCGCTCTTCATGACCCCAATAGAGATGCGCAGGATGTTCATGACACCCGCATGCACGGCGTGAGTGAGATTCACGGCCGTCCAAGTTCATCTCCTCTCCAAAGTAGGAGTAAATGGTTATCTTGGTGCCGTACTTGATGCCGTAGTTCTCCATATTGAGGACTTCGTGGTCGGTGGGGTAATGGACAACAAGACCACACAAGGGCAAACAAAACGAGCAAGGACACAACGGAACGAACATTTACGCGATGAAATTTCCGAAAAATTTTTTAACTCTCTAGGGGCAACCGAGAAACAAGCATACAAAACTCCTTGGGGCTTGGGGACCCTGAGCGAGTCACCAAGGTGCCCTGGTGACTCTCCGGTACTTGGCAACTCTTGGCTGTGACAAGGAAGTCGTGGTGCAAGCTTGGACTTCGGAGCGCCCAAGCGGAGGTGCGGCCTTGTATTTCTAAAGCGCCCAAGCGGAGGCGCGGCTTTGCATTTCTAACGCGCCCAAGCGGAGGCGCGGCTTTGCATTCCTAAAGCGCCCAAGCGGAGGCCCGGCTTTGCATATCTAAAGCGCCCAAGCGGAGGCGCGCGTTTGCATTTCTAAGGCGCCCAAGCGGAGGCGCGGGCGTTGATGAAGAAGTCGGAGACAAAGGCAAGTAACATAAACTCACAAGGCAACAAAAAAATCCCTTGCTTAAAAATAGAGCATTTCCGGAGTAGGCGCGAGAAAGTCCTAAGATTTGTTGGCTTGCCACAAAATGAGGCAAGCCTTTGCTACCAGAAAGAAAGAGAGAACTACTCCAGTCTGTTGTAAGTTATGACCTGCTTTGAAATATCCCCAAAATGCTTATATTTCAACTATTCCATGGTTGGCAAAACCCATAAAACATGATTTAGAAAATAGGCTCCAAAACGACATAATGTTTGGCAGACTTGCACACGAGCAAAAATTAACCTAGAACATTTCATGTGATTGTTTGCATAAAAACATTTCTATTTAACATACTCCTAGGGTCATACCTGGAAACATAACCAACGAACACAACTAAACGCAAGTGAAGCAAAGCACACAGCAAGATCCAATTGAGGTAATGCACTCCTCAGTGTGGCACAAGTGCATCTTTTTTTTCTATGCCATACCTGGCTGAACCTCTTGATATATAGAGGCTACCGTGCCTCTCACCTACCCCCAACTCCCACATGTATGGGCCGGGCTCTCCTGGGGCTACATGCCTAAAGAGAGGAGAGCAAAAGAGGTCAATGCATAAGGGGTAAACGTGTGAGCACAATCTTCACTCAATGCTATCGATGCTAAGGAATCCTACAAGGTTAAGCTTCAGATCCTACAATGCAATGCTTCACGTAAACGTCCAAACACGGCAAAACAGGGCACGAGCATGACCTAATCATGCGAGTCTGGGTTCGTCAGGAACCACATTATTCGAGAAATCAGAGATCGTAAAATACATCGAAAGATGAAAATTTCGACGACTCTGGACTGCGTAAGCACTGCCGCAGATACCAGATCGCGGCACAATAATTCTACTGATCCCCGTCAATCGCAGATCTCCGAACGCAAATCCAAAGACAGTAACGGATCACAACAAAACAGAATACCTGCAGGAACAACAACAGAAGGCGTCCCCACGGGAAAAATGACTTTTTCTTACTGCCACCAGTCAGGTCTAGCGGGATGTAAGTCGCCTCCCCCCTACAAGCGTGGAGCCTCTTCCTGCTCGTCACAGCGGCAACCGCGGCGGGACCATGGGGCGCCTCTCCACGACCGAGTGCACCTACCTACCTACCTACCTGCTCTGGTTCTTGTCCGTGTGCTTCTGCCCGGGCGCTGCCCGAGGCGGCCGCCGCGGGGCTTCCTGCTGCTCTGGCGGGCGACTAGCGGGCCAGGCAGGCAGGTGCGGGGCTCCGCCACCCCTCGGGACAGGGGCGTTACCAGCCTGCTGGTGTGCGTGCCGTGGCTTGCGGAGGTTAGGGAGGAAGCGGGGGGCATGACGGCCCGGAGGCGCGCGGCACGTGGACACAGCCGCATGCCTGGCGCGGCGCTCGGCCCCGGGTGTCGCGGCGCTGCGGCGCTCCTATCCGGCACTCATCCCGGGGGAGAGGGGGGGGGGGTGCTGTCCCCTGGCCTACCGGAGGGGTTCAGGGCCGGCGGGGCCCACTGGCGCTGGGCTCTGCGGCCCCTACCGCGGGGGGCCCCCGCAAGGTCGTCGGCACGCCGCGGCTTTTGGGGGGGGGGGGACGGGTCATGCCAGGGAAACGCAGTCCGCCCGCCCCCCATCGGCCCCCCTCACCGGTTCTCAGCTGTGCCGCCCATCTGGCGGCGACGGGGGGTGGCGTCCCGGGTGCTGTGCTTGAGGGCCTAGCCCTGGGGTTAGTGATTTGCGGGTCAGGCGGGGCCCCCACCACGGTTTGGTTCCCCTGTCTGTTCAGGGGTGGCTATTGGCGCGGTTCATCGTCGCCCGAGCCGCGCGGCACCGGTGCGCCAGCCTGGGTCAGGGGTCACAGTCCGGGGGGGGGGGGGTACTCTCCCCTGTGCTCCTGGACGTGCGAGTGGCAGGGGGGGGAGGGCAGGTGCGCGGCAGGGTGGCCTTGCATGCCCCACGTCGCAAGGCTGCCGGTTGTCGGGGGCCCTCCGGCTCAAGGCTGCCTAGCCTTCTCGGGCGCTGGGTGCGGCCCGTGGGGTTAGTGGTCGGCGGGTCAGTCTCTGTCGCCGTGTGCGCCCGTGTGCCGCGCGCCGCTGGAGTGGTGGGGCGCAGCCGGAACCAAAGCCCAAGCACACACACCCACACAGCACACCCAAGCCAGGAGTGGCGGGCTGCAAGCGGAGTGGGCACACGAACACACACACACCCGAACACCCGAGCCAGGAGGGGCGGGGCGCAGCCGAAACCCGAGCCCAAGCACACACACCCACACCGCACACCCCTGTTCTTCCAAAAACTGTGCAAACCTCAACCCTCCGAGCGCTCGCAGCAGAAGAAAAGAAAAAACAAGGAAAAAGACCCACAGCCAGAAAAAATAAAGCGAAGAAGCGTTTTTTCCAACCTGAGAAACCTCCGGAAAAATTTTACGCCCCTGTTTGGCGGGTTCGCAAAATTTAGGACACTCACAGAAAAGAAAAACAATAGAGTCGCAACGGTCAAGAAGCTGAGTGTTGCTTGCCCCAAACACCTAGCGAATTGCGTGCCCTAGGCGCTAGGGACCCCCAACCAGGAAGAAGGGGAATACACGCAGAAAGAAGAAAAGAAGAAAGCAAGCAAATACAAAACACACACAAACAACAACAACGCCACCGGCCGCCGAAACACAAGTATTTTATATGCCACGCAACGCCAAATAACGCTGTAGCAAGCACAACACGGTAAGATGTAGGCAAGGAGAGAGCAAGTATTTTACAAACCGCGCCACGGTGGAGACATACCGCAAGTATGAGACCATGCATGTAGGATGCAACACCCCCGCCCCCGCACGCCCACTTGCATAGGGAGTACAACGGCGCCGTAACACGCAAAATCAGAAAAGATGTGGGTAAGGAGGGAGCCACACAAGTATGTTACATGTCTCGCCCCGCACGCGGGAAGGACAACGAACAAAGGTGGCCAAACAGGGAGTACAACGGCGCCGCGACACACAAAACACAAAAAGATGCAGGTGAGGTAAGTATGTTACACCCACGCAAGTATGTTACATGCCACGCCGCGCACGCGGGAAGGGCAACGAGCAAAGGTCGCCAGAGAGGTGTGTTGAGCCAGGCCGGGTGCAAGTATGAAAGAAACCACGCCACGGTGGAGAAAAGCGCGCACACATGAACGCAAGTGCAAGACAACAAAGGTGTGAACCAAGGCCGGCCCAACGAGGAGTGTAAGAGGAAAAACCCCCGCCCCCGCACGCTCGCTTGAATAGGGAGTACAACGGCGCCAAGACATGCAACGCACGACAAGATACGGGTAAGCAGGGAGTCGCGCAAGTATGTTACATGCCACGCCGCGCACGCGAGAAGGACAACGAACAAAGGTAACCAAAGAGGTGTGTGGAACCATGCCGGATGCAAGTATGATGTAAAACGCGCCACGGCGGAGAAAAACACGCACACGTGCACGCAAGGGCAAGGCAGGGCCGCAAGGGCCCGCGCCAACAAAGGTGTGAACCAAGACGGGGCCAACGAGGAGAGTAGGAGGAACAACCCCCGCCCCCACACACTCACTTGTATAGGGAGTACAACGGCGCCAAGACACGGATCACACAGAAAGATACATGTAAGGAGGGAGTCACGCAAGTATGTTACATGCCGCGCCGCGCACACGAGAGGAGCAACCAACGAAAAGAACAAAAGAAAGAGGTGTGTGCACACACCAGGTCGGGCTGCAAGTGCAGGTATGTTACACACCACGCTCGCCCGACCCGCGCCAACAACCGAGACCAACAGAGGTGTGGGACGAACCAGGGAGCAGGGAGAGTAGGAAGGAAGACGCCCGCCCTCGCACGCCCCTTTTTGCATAGGGAGTACAACGGCGCCACGACAAGCAACACACGAAAAGGTATGGGTAAGGGGAGAGAGACATAAGCACGCCATGGTATGGCGCGAAGGGGGAGGAGCGTGCGCACACACGTAAACACAAGTGCGAAGACAGGTATGTTACACGGCGCGCAACGGAGCACACAGCCGCAATGAACGTTGTTACCAACGTTACACGAAGACCGCACCGAGCCAGCAAAGGCCCACATACCACCATCCTTCCTTTGTCTCACAGGGCCGAATGAGAGAGAAAGACCAGCCGGCACGGAAAAAGACAGAGACACACACCGGGGCGGAGGCAGCGAAAAGGTGCATGCCAGGGAGAAGGGCGAGCAGAGGAAAGGGTAAAGAGCGACGAAGCCACGAAAGAAACAGGGGGTAGCCAGCAGCCGAGCAAGGGACGCGCGCAGAGAAGGGAGCACGGCAGGCACACGGCACACGGCGGGCACAACACCGCACCGAAGCACCGCAGAGGGGAGCACCAGAGGGACAGGCAAAAGGATGCACCAGGCACCACGACACGCACCGCACAGACACCACACACACCGCACACACCCACACCCGCGCCCACAGCACGTGGCCAGCGGGCCCCGGCAGCCCGCCCAGAGGGAGGGCAGCAGGGAAGAGGGGGCGCCTGAACCCAGACGCCCCCCGCCACCCCTGTGGCAGCAGTCCCCCACAGGGCACGCAAGCCACGGAGCCGGTGGAGGGCCCCCACGCCCGCACACCCGCGCCCACAGCACGTGGGTAGCAGACCCCGACAGCCCGCCCAGAGGGCGGGCAGCCGGGGGAGGGGGGGCGCCTGACCTCAGACGCCCCTCACAACGGCGAACGGCATCCCCCCCGGGGACGCCCTTCCGCCACCCCCACGGCGCGCAACGCCAGCCCGCAAGGGCGCAGGCGTTGGGGCCGGTGCTGGGTCGCCACGCCCGCACAAACCGCATCCGGGACACACGGGTCGCGGAACCCCGGCTGCCCGCCCCAGGGGACGGGCGGCCGGGGGAGGGACAGCGCCTGACACCAGACGCCCCTCACAGCGGTGGCAGGCCACCCCCCCCGGGGACGGCCCCCCACCACTCCCGCGGCACGCAGCTCCCACAGGGCATGCAGCCCAAGGGGACAGTGCTGGGCCCCCACACCCGCACACCCGCGCCCACAGCACGTGGGTGGCGGACCCCGACAGCCCGCCCATTGGACGGGCAGTCGGGGGAGGGGGAGTGCCTGACCTCAGACGCCCCTCACAACGGTGAAAGGCACCCCCCCCCGGGGACGCCCTTCCGCCACTGCCAGAACGAGCAACGCCGGCCCGCAAGGGTGCACGCGCTGGGGACGGTGCTGGGTCCCCACGCCCGCACCAACCGCACCTGGCACACACGGGTCGCGGAACCCCGGCTGCCCGCCCCAGATGACGGGCGGCCGGGGGAGGGACAGCACCTGACAGCAGACGCCCCTCACAACGGTGGCAGGCCACCCCCCCAGGGACGGCCCCCCACCACCCCGACAGCACGCAGCCCCCACAGGGCATGCAAGCCAAGGGGACAGTGCTGGGCCCCACACCCGCACACCCGCGCCTACAGCACGTGGGTGGCGGACCCCGACAGCCCGCTCGGAGGGCGGGCAGTCGGGGGAGGGGGAGCGCCTGACCTCAGACGCCCCTCACAACGGTGAAAGGCACCCCCCCCGGGGACGCCCTTCCGCAACCCCCACAGCGAACAACGCCGGCCCGGAAGGGCGCACGCGGTGGGGCTGGTGCTGGGTCCCCACGCCCGCACCAACCGCACCCGGCACACACGGGTCGCGGAACCCCGACAGCCCGCCCATTGGACGGGCAGTCGGGGGAGGGGGAGCGCCTGATCTCAGACGCCCCTCACAACGGCGAACGGCAGCCCCCCCGGGGACGCCCTTTCGCCACCCCCACAGCAAGCAACGCCGGCCCGCAAGGGTGCACGCGGTGGGGCCGGTGCTGGGTCCCCACGCCCGCACCAACCGCACCCGGTACACACGGGTCGCGGAACCCCGGCTGCCCGCCCCAGATGACGGGCGGCCGGGGGAGGGACAGCGCCTGACACCAGACGCCCCTCACAACGGTGGCAGGGCACCCCCCCCGGGGACGGCCCCCCACCACCCCCGCGGTACGCAGCCCCCACAGGGCGTGCAAGCCACGGGGACAGTGCCAGGCCCCCACATCCGCACACCCGCGCCCACAGCACTTGGGCGGCGGACGCCGACAGCCCGCTCGGAGGGCGGGCAGTCGGGGGAGGGGGAGCGCCTGACCTCAGACGCCCCTCACAACGGTGAAAGGCACCCCCCCCGGGGACGCCCTTCCGCAACCCCCACAGCGAACAACGCCGGCCCGGAAGGGCGCACGCGGTGGGGCTGGTGCTGGGTCCCCACGCCCGCACCAACCGCACCCGGCACACACGGGTCGCGGAACCCCGGCTGCCCGCCCCAGAGGAGGGGCGGCCGGGGGAGGGACAGAGCCTGACACCAGACGCCCCTCACAACGTGGCAGGCGTCCCCCCCCGAGGACGGCCCCCCACCACCTCCGCGGTACGCAGCCCCCACAGGGCGTGCAAGCCACGGGGACATTGCCTGGCCCCCACACCCGCACACCCGCGCCCACAGCACGTGGGCGGCGGTCCGCGACAGCCGGCCCAGAAGGTGGGCAGTCAGGGGAGGGGAGCGCCTGGCCTCAGTCGCCCCTCACAACGGCAAAAGGCGCCCTCCCCGGGGACACCCTTCCGCCACTTCTACAGCGAGCAACGCCGGCCCGCAAGGGCGCACGCTGTGGGGCTGGTGCCGGGTCTCCACGCCCGCACCAACCGCACCCAGGACAAACGGGTCGCGGAACCCCGACTGCCCGCCCAAGAGGACGGGCGGCCGGGGGAGGGACAGCGCCTGACACCAGACGCCCCTTACAACGGTGGCAGGCCACCCCTCCCGGGGCAGGCCCCCCACCACCCCCGCGGCATGCAGCCCCCACAGGGTATGCAAGCAGAGGGGACAGTGCTGGGCCCCCACACCCGCACACCCGCGCCCACAGCACGCGGGTGGCGGACCCCGACAGCCCGCCCAGTGGGCGTGCATTTGGGGCAGGGGGAGCGCCTGACCTCAGACAACCCTCACAACGGCGATAGGCACCCCCCCCCAAGGGAGGCCATTTCACCACAGCCACAGCGAGCAACGCAAGCGCGCAAGAGCACACGCTGTGGGACCGGTGCTTCGTCCCCAGGCCCGCACCGACCGCACCCAGGACACACGGGAGGCGGAACCCCGACTGCCCGCCCCAGAGGACGGGCGGACGGGGGAGGGGGAGCGCCTGACCTCAGACGCCCCTCACAACGGCAAAAGGCACCCCCCGCGGGGACGCCCTTCCGCCACCCACACAGCGAGCAACGCCGGTTCGCAAGGGCGCACGTGGTGGGGCCCGTGCTGGGTCCCCACGCCCGCACCGACCGCACCCGGGACACACGGGTCGCGGAATCCCAGCTGCCCGCCCAAGAGGACTGGCCGCCGGGAGAGGGACAGCTCCTGACACCAGACGCACCTCACAACGGTGGCTGCCCGCCCCAGAGGGCGGGCGACTGGGGGAGGGACAGCGCCTGACACCAGACGCCCCTCACAACGGTGGCAGGCAACCCCCCCCGGGGACGGCCCCCCACCACCCCCGCGGCACGCAGCCCCCACAGGGCATGCAAGCCAAGGGGACAGTGCTGGGCCCCCACACCCGCGCACCTCCGCTCACAGCACGTGGGTAGCGGACCCCGACAGCCCGGCCGGAGGGCGGGCAGTCGGGGGAGGGGAAGCGCCTGACCTCAGACGCCCCTCACAACGGTGAAAGGCACCCCCCCCGGGGACGCCCCTTCGCCACCTCCATAGCGAGCAGCGCCAGCCCATAAAGGCGCACACGCTGTGGGGCCGGTGCTGGGTCCACACGCTTGCACCAACTGCACCCGGGACACACGGGTCGCGGAACCGCGGCTGCCCGCCCCAGGGGACGAGCGACCGAGGGAGGGACAGCGCCTGACGCCAGACGCCCCTCAGAACGGTGGCAGGCCACCCCCCCCGGGGACGGCCCCCCACCACCCCCGCGGTGCGCAGCCCCCATAGGGCATGCAAGCCAAGGGGACAGTGCAGGGCCCCCACACCCGCACATCCGCACCCACAGCACAGCGGCGGACCCCAACATCCCGCCCGGAGGGCAGGCAGTTTGGGGGGGGGGGGGGGCTGACCTCAGACGCCCCTCACGACGGCGAACGGTGCCCCTTCCCGGGGACGCCCTTCCGCCACCCCCACAGCGGGCAACGCCGGCCCGCAAGGGCGCATGCTATGGGGCCGATGCTGGGCCCCCACGCCCGCACCAACCGCACCCGGGACACACGGGCCGCGGAAGCCCGGCTACCCGCCCCCGAGGACGGGCAGCCAGGGGAGGGACAGCGCCTGGCACCAGAAACCCCTCACAGGGCATACAAGCCACGGGGACAGTGCTGGGCCCCATACCCGCACACCTGTGCCCACAGCACGTGGACAGCGGGCCCCGGCACCCCCCGGGATGAGGGCAGCCGGAGGACGGAGAGCGCCCGATCTCTGACGCTGGACGCAGCACACGAGGTCATCAGGGCGCTGTGACTCAGAGGCAGCGAAGGAGACCCCCCACAAGAGGACGCGGGCGCGGACTCCGACCTGGAGGAAATCCCAGAGCCCTCCATGGGCAGCACCCCGCGGAACCTGCGCTGCCGGCGGGCAGCGTGCCAACCCTCTGCCCCGCGTGGAAACGGGGCCACTGCACCGGCGAAGGCCGGTGCCCCAAGCAGCACCCCAAGCCCGGCTCAGATGACGGAGCGCTGCCCTCGGTGGGACACGCGGCCGCACGTACCAAACCTGCGCTACGGGGTCGCGCAGGGCTGGATCCTGGATGAGACCACACGCGGCAGCGTGAACATCCAGGAGGCCGTCGACCGAGTCGCCCACACGGGCCAAGCAGAAGTGGCTTTGCACACCCGGGGCCGCCACGGCGGACCCGCGGAGGCGATCATCGTGGAGCCCTCTGGAATGGTGCTGGTCTTGGCGGCAGACATGGTCCCAGGGGTGCTCCACGCATCCCGTGTGCGGCGGGCGCGCCCACAGTGGACCATCCAGGTGTATACCCCCCCACGGGCGTGGCCCTTCTCAACATGGGCGGTGCGCGCCGTCATGTGCACCTGGCACCGGAGGACGCCCCCACAGGAACCGCGGAGGAACTCGCCCGGGACCTCCACACCTGGTCAGCCAGCCAGGATTTCCCCTGGCACAGGCCACGGGGTGGCCTCCCAGTGGCACCCGCGGCAGAGGGGTTCAGCCTCGCGGCAACCCTTCAGCGGCACCCCGTCAAGAGGGCACGCCACTTCCTGCAGCCGGGCACGGTCCCGGCCGCCCCGCCAGACTCCGAGTGGCGATGGGACGCAGGGGGGGGCGCAACCGCTGCCGGGCCCCTGGGTCCTCCCGGTGTGGTATTTGCCCATGGGCACCCTGGCCCATGCCGCCGAAACCGTCAAGGGGGCTTTCCCGCAGCCGCTCCTCCCCGTCGTGGCCCTGCTCCGCAGCCTGCAGGCAGGGGCGGCCTGGGTACGGTGGAGGGAAGAGGGTGGGCGCCCGAGCCCGTATTTCCCCCTGGTCCAGGGCCAGGCGCTACTCCACGCCGAGGGCATGGGGACCGTGGAATGGGGGGTGATCGTGCCCGGCACGGCGTGCAGGTGGATCACTGCGGCCGCCCCACAGCCCATGCTTTCGCTGCCGGCGTGCCAACGCCTCCTACGGGCAGTCCCATCCTTGGCTGCCCACCACACCCTTACGAGGGACGTATGGAGGGCCATGCTGAGCCACACCAGGGAGTGGCTGACGAACCCGGCTGCACGGTACCCGCCGGGGCTGGTGCTCGAACAGCTCACGGCCCCCACACCCAGGGTCCGCCACGCCCTGCACAGGGCGTCGGCCCTTACGGAACCGCTCACCGACGAGGTGCTGGACCTGGCGCTGGAGCCGCTGCGGGTGCTCTACCGGCAGACCCACATCCCGCCCGCGGGCACGTTCAACCGCCTGGGCCGCTTGCGTTTGCAGCGCCGCGTCGAGGTCGCGAACCCGGGAGGCGTGGTGGAACAGTGGTTGACACACCGCAACCCGTCCACCGCACAAGGCCACTGGTACCTACACCAACTCCTCTTCCTACCCCGGGCGGCCCCGGAGCACCGCCGGCGAAACCCGTACCACACGCACCCGAAGCGCCTGGGCGCGCAGAGCCTCCCGCAGCCGGCCCTGCCCGCCCTCTCGCCGGGGCAGGGCCCGGAGGCGCTGCAGCAGGGCCCCCCGCTTGACACGACCACCAGGGTACAGCAAAGGAGAAGCAACGGCGCGGATGGGGCCGAACCGGACTGCACGAACTGCAGAGGGGTGGCCTGGACGGCGGCCTGCAGGCACCTCGCCCGAGATACCACGGGGCTCAGGCAGTACAGGCCAATGGACCGCACGGCGCTGTCACCATGGGTCCCATGGCGGCATGGCCAGCGCAACTGCTCCCCCACGTCCCCTGCCGAGACACGCAGCCCCGCCAGCCAGCCGCAACGCACACGCCGACGGCACCCCTCACGGCGGAGCAGCTATACGTCGTCGCGGCGGCGCTGCTGGCAGACGGCGGGGAGGGTTTCGTCCACCACCACGGCCCAGCGCAGATGGCGGGAAGCATACAAGGGCCGCAGCGCGTAGCGCCCCATCCGTGGCACGCCACACTCCGCGGGCGCACCCGCGTCAGGGACGCGGGCAGCGGCACACCCCCTCCCGGTCCTCAGCAGGGGGAGGCACTGGTGCTGCAGACGGCAGGCTACCAGGCCATCCCACACGGCCACACCGGAGGGTATCGGTCGCATGTCCTGACCGGGGGCCGCTGGACTGTCTGGCACGGCACCGCCAGGCAAGGGGCATTCCCGCCCCAGCCCCCATGTCAACCTGCAGCAGGGGCCCACCCAGGCCTACTATATGACGGCGGACCCCTGGCCGCTAGCAGTCCTGCTACACACCGTCAGCGCCCCAAACAAGAGGCAGGAACCCCCCGCACTGGTCTGGAGCCCCGACCAGGAGGAGCATCTACGGGCCGCATGGCAGGGAGACGCCATCAGGGCCAGGGAGGTCCCGGACCTCCACGCGGGGCCAATCACGCACGCCCGCCCGGCAGCTACCCTAGCGGTGGCTCAACAGGGACAGCAGAACCCACAGTGGGTGTTCTGCATGTTCAGCCCGGCAGACGCGCACATCGTCGTCTGCGACCACGAGCGCCTGCCGGGGCCCGAAGCCGTAGTCCGCGTGGCGGACTGTACCCGCATGATCGTCAAGGCGATGCAGGAGGGCGAACGCCACGCCCTCCTGCTCCAGGTCCGGCTGATGGACAACGAGAGGGCAGCGAGGCTAGAAGTGTGGCCGGCAGCGGCGCACCCCGCCTACCTAGAGCTCCAGCTGGTGGTCCCGACCGCAGTGTCCCACTGGCTGCAAGCCTTCCACGACCTGCGATGGAGGGGCAAGCCCGACTGCCAAATCGGCGCCACGGACTGGCAAGCGTGGCTGCATACAGATGCGCAGCGCGATGCCGTCCGGAGTCTCGGGCCCGCGCCCGCAACACGAGCCCTTGATGCGGCGGCCCCTGGCCGCGTGTTAGCGCCACACACGGTTCCACTGGCCAACCTGCCCTTCGGACCAGCACCAGAGGGCACCATCCAAAAGTCGGTGCCGCCGCCTCCGGCGCGAGGGGCCACAGAACCAACGAAATGCCCCCTGTGTGCAGACAAGTACTACACAAGCGAGGCGATGCTGGAACACCTGGCGTGGCACGCAGTGCACACTGCAGCCCCGGTGGACGACAAGGAGGCGGCCTCCAACATCCTCCAAGGGAGAGCACGGAGGTCCCCGTGGCACGCCCCGCCCCAGGCGGCCGGCCACGCAGACGGCGAGGAGGAGGCACCCAGAGCGGCCCCGAGAACCGGCGATGCGGCACAACAAGGGTCCATCCCCGCGGGACTGGCCCCCCTGGCCCCATGGCCCCGGCGCACCCGGGAGCCCTGGCTGCCCAAGCGGACCCCGGGGCAATGCCGATGCGGGACGGCTGACTCCAGGAGGACACGGCGGACGACGGCCTATGGCTCCTCTCATGGGAGCTGCGCAACAGCCTCGTCCCGCCAGACCGGTCCCTCCGGGACACGCCCCGGCGGCGCCGGCGGCCGGCGGCCTCTACCGACAAGGAGCACCTCATCACCAGCATGCTACCCCGGGAGGGGGGCTTTGCCATCATGCTTCAGGAAATAGGGATCGCCACCCGGGCGCAGGAGATGCAGGTGGCCGCGGCGCTCCAGGACAAGGGGTACACTCCCTTCTTCAGCAGCCGGCTGGCGGAGACGGGAGCCACCTCCAGCCCGGAGAGGGGGAGCCCTCCACACCGCGGTCAGCAGCAAGTACGTGGCAGAGCACGAGGTGCTCAGTTTCACGGAAATCGTCCCCGGGAAGGCCGCGGCCCTGGAAATCCGCACGGACGGGGGAGGCCTCAGCCTCATCATTGTCCACGGACCACAGGCAGGCTGCTCCCCGTGGGCAGGACGGGCAGCGTTCTGGGCCGACATACAAATGTATGCCACGGCGCGCAGCCTCGGTGGGAGACAGCCGGTGGTCATCGCAGGCGACACCAACGTCTACATGGATGCCACCTCCAACCCGGCCATGGGGCACTTCCGCGCAGGCTGGGGAGCCTGCGGTTTCCGGAGGGCCATTGCAGGCGGCGAGGAGGACATGACCCCCACGCTCCCCCTGTCCCGGCACAGGGTGGACACCTTCCTGGTCAACGAACCCCTCCTGCCGTCGTCCCTGCGGGAAAGCATCTGGGCCCGCGGCATGGCACACCCCAAGGTGGTCGGATCAGACCACCTCCCGGTCCGCCTGGCCCTGCCGGGCCTCCACAAAGCGGCAGCGCGCGCGACGATGCCCACCCCCTACAGCCACACGGAGGGCTGCCTCCTCCCGTACGATGCCGAGGCCGCGCCCGTCCAACACTGCCTGTGGGCAGCGGTCACCGCCGCGCAGGATGAGCCCTCCCTGGCGCCCAGGCTGGGTCCCTGTAATGGGATTGCCACTGGCAGCGTAGTACAGTAATCGCAACCGCAGAATGCCAGATGGCAGCCGCGATTCGCGAATGCAGACAGAATATAGAGTTAAAAGATTAAAAAGTAGTACAGATTTGTGTTGTGAATTACAGTGCTTAACATAGAAATGTTGTGTATTTACGCGTGCTGTATCTCTCCAGATACAACAAGCGTAATCATGATGAGACTGAATTCAACAACCAATCAAGTGTCAAGATAATGAAGTCCAGTGCATGTGCTTCGTGTATGTTGGCTTGAGGATGCGTTGCAGGTCGGACAACACCAATATTTGAAGGATTTGACGAGAGTTGGTGATTCGGAAAAGAAATAGACCACAGTCTCATTACACGCTTGCTTGTATCGTGGCCGAGTCGAACAATTCTTGCTCATTTCCATGCCGGAGAGTCTCTCAGAGCGTTGTGAGCGATACAGAGTACAGAGAAACGATGCCGAAGCCGAACTGGACAAACTGGAGCACTCGGTGAGTCAGTTGAGGACTGAAAGTCAACGACGGATCCATCACTTGGAGAGACAAGTGAAGGATGCAGAAGTTGATCAGCGGCGGCTGAAGAACCAAGTGAAGGCCGCGGAAGTGAGTCAAAGACAGCTACGGAGGAACAATCAAACGCTGAAGCACGATGCAACACAGTGGAGACGCTTTGTCAACCAGTGGGAAGAAGAGAATGAAAGGTTTTATGCCCGTGTGAGTGCCGTGTCCGCGGAGCCGGGAGAAACTGCGTTGGGTGCGAGAGTGGCGCAGCGAATGGTGGATGCGCTGAAGAACAGAGTAGCGCTGCTGGAAAAGGCCCAAGATCAAACAGCGCACGAGTATGAAGAAGTGAAGGAGGTTGCGCAAGGTCTGAAACGGATGTGTCACCAAGAGAGAGCGAACAGTGCGATGCTTGTGCACAGCTTGCAAGAGCGACTGGCGCAGGAGCGTGATGCAAGAGAGTTCGCTGTGCAGGACTTACGGAGACGCTTGGCGCAGGAGCGCACGGCGAAGGAGTTTGCGCTGCAGCTTGCGGAGGACAGCACTGCAAGGGAGCAACAGAGCGCTGCGACCATGTACGCCGCGCGAAGGATTTGTGCCGTTGCTGCCTTGGGCGCGGGGAGTACGGCAGCAGCATGCATCGCAGCCCAAGAGCACGTGCGCAGAACAAGGAGGAAACGGGGTACAAAAGGTGGCAGGCGCCACAACAGAGGTAAATTCAGGGCTTAGCCCTTTACACTTATTGTTTGCAGCTTTGAAATTTTTATTTTGAGAACTGTGTGCTCTATGTTGTTTTGGTTGATGGCGGCAGCCGTTGGCGCTGGCCTTCCTGCCCTGCTGTGTTGGCGGTGACGCCTTCGCGCTTTGGCACTGGCCAGCAGTTTGGGTGCAGGTGAGGAGTTTCGCAGTCTGTGGTATTTATATGAATCTCGTGAATCAGATGATGAATCTAAATTTTTCGAGTTTGTGCAGGCGCCTTCTATGGCGCTGACAGTGCAACACAATGCCTCTGGTGGATGCACTGAGGTTTACCTTTGTTTTAGTTTCTTTTGGAGGGGCTTGTACACGGTGTGGTGCAACAGAACCCTTTGGTATATGTTTGCGCTTTTTGGACAGGTGCACGCGCGATGAAGAACAAGATTTTTTTCTCTTTGTTTCACTGGTTACACAAGTGCTACAGTGTTGTATTTCAATGTGCATGGCAACTTGCAACTGCAACGGACTGCGAACCCTATGGGAGAAACAGCGACAGTTGGCAAGTGTTGTTGTGCCTCTGCCATGTTCCATTCCTGCCATGCCTTTTTGTTTGAAAACTGCAGGGTTTTGAAAAGCAGTGCAGGTTTTCCCCTAGGCTGGGAGAATTTTGCAGTGTTTTTTCAAACTTTTTGTGGTGACAAGCAGAAAGAAAAGCAGGATATGGGGACAGGTTTTGTTATATAAGCAGACAACTGAAAAGTAGAATGGTTGTTTTTATATAATATGAAATGCTTTAGCAGGGGAGTGTTACCACACCCCCTGAATCACGTCCCCTGAATGGGAATGGGGTTTTTATAGCCAGAGGTAGAGCAAGCTTTTCCCCAACTCCCAACAGGCTAGGTACAATTTCTGAATGTCTATTTTGTAGGCATTTGGAAAAATAGGCCAGTGACAACCCCACTAATGGGTTATCAGTCCAACCATACCTTTGATTTTCAGAGGTATGGCTGAACTTAGCAGGGGAGTGTAATGGGATTGCCACTGGCAGCGTAGTACAGTAATCGCAACCGCAGAATGCCAGATGGCAGCCGCGATTCGCGAATGCAGACAGAATATAGAGTTAAAAGATTAAAAAGTAGTACAGATTTGTGTTGTGAATTACAGTGCTTAACATAGAAATGTTGTGTATTTACGCGTGCTGTATCTCTCCAGATACAACAAGCGTAATCATGATGAGACTGAATTCAACAACCAATCAAGTGTCAAGATAATGAAGTCCAGTGCATGTGCTTCGTGTATGTTGGCTTGAGGATGCGTTGCAGGTCGGACAACACCAATATTTGAAGGATTTGACGAGAGTTGGTGATTCGGAAAAGAAATAGACCACAGTCTCATTACAGTCCCGCAGAGCAGCACGGCTATGGGTCCATGCCCGCGGCCGCAGTTGACAAGGTGTTCGAACACCTCCACGCGGCGCATGACATGGCACGTGTGGTGGGACGCCGGCAGCCGTCCCCGGCAGGGGCGGACCCGGCGTGGGGGGACCCACCAGAGAGCGGGAAACGGCTCCAGGCGGCGGTCCTCCGCTATGACACCCTGGCAGCGTGCGCGCTGGCGGCATACCAGGCGGACGCAGCACGGCATGGCATCCGGTCCAAGGCGGCGCTGCGGCTCGCGGACGAGCTGCGGGGTGCGTCGCCCGGGTTCGACCCGGCCACACAGGGCCAGCTACAGGAGGAGCTGGAGGGGCAAGCAGCCACCCTCGAAGAGGACATCCGCCAACTGCGCGCACTCCTGGCGGCAGACCGCAAGTGTGCCATCAAGGATTTCTGGCGCCGCCACACCCCCGACATCGCCCAACCGTGGAAAGCCGTGCGGGGAGCCATCGAGGTAGAGGCCCCGAGCCCGTCAGGCTTCTGGAACGTGCGGGTCCCCAACACCCCAACGCTCCTCACGGAGGCCCACGACGTGATGTTCGCGGTTCGCGCCTTCTGGCGAGAACTGAATGACAAACGCCCGGTGGACCTCCCCGGCTTCCAGGCGGTCCTCAGCCGCCACGTCCCCCGGGTCCCTGACGGGGCCTGTACCCAGGTCCAGCAGTACTCCATGCAGGACCTCCAGTCCGCCCTGGACAAGGCCGATGGCAAGGCCCCAGGTCCCAACCACGTGGAGGCCCGTTTCATCAAGGCCCTCCCGGCACACGTCCAGTGGCTCCTGGTCGACTCCTACCGGGCCATCCTCCGCGGCGCCGCGCCACCGATGCACTGGAGGGACGCGCACATCTGGCTCAGCCCCAAGGTACCGGGCTCCGCCGGACTGGACGACTACAGGCCTATAGCCCTAGGCCAGCTCTACATGAAGCTGCTCACGGGCCCCTCACCCAGCGCATCAGAGAAGTGCTCACACGGCACGGAGTGGTCAGCGACTGGCAGCAAGGGGCCCTCCCTGGCTCCAACACCGGCCCCCCACTGTTCATGGCGCAGCGGCAGCTCCAACGGCGAAGACCCAACTTTGACGCCCGCAAGGCCTTCGACACCGCCCCGCACGGCGCCCTCCACCTCATCCTGCGCCACCTCTCCGTGCCGCCGGAGGTCATTGACCACCTGCTCTTCCTCCACACGTGCGCCAGGCTGCGCATCGTCACCGCGCAGGGGCTAACACAACCCGTCAACATGCTGCGCGGTGTCTGGCAGGGCAACCTCGAAAACCCCCTGCTGTACGCGCTCCTCCTGGAGCCCCTGCTCAGGGCCCAGGGGCACCGTCTGCGCCCGCCTGGAGAGGCCGAGCGGAACCTCATCCAGGCCTAAATAGATGACCTGCTGATAGTGGCCCACACACTGCAGCATTTCGTCGAGGGCGTGCAGGCGGTGGCCGCGTACCTGGGGATGATGGGCATGGAGCTCAACCCCCGCAAGTGTGCCATGGCCACCACGGAGGGGGTCCCGGGCCTGCAGCTGCGCCTCTGTCCCCGACTGGATAACCCATGGCACTGGCCACCAGCGGCGGACTCCGTCCCCTACCTGGGACTCCAGCTGCAGCCGGACGGGGAGTTCTCCCTGCAGCGCAAACACCGGCTGCGCCTGGCGGCAGTACACCACTGGTGCCTCAACACCTTCGCACCACCGAAAGTGGTGCAGGATGTCATCCTGGCGATCCTCGGGGGGGGTGGTGCAGTCCATCGCCCCTTTCATCGCCGACGACTCCGACACCGCGCGCCACCTGGACCACATCACGGTCCAGGGCGCAAAGGACAGGGCGCGGTACGCCTTCGACGCCTCGCGGGACAGGCTGCAGGATGACCGGACCCTGGGGCTCACACGGGTGCCAACGCGGTGCCAGCAGGTAGCGGTGGCCCTGTTCGGTACACTCGTCCACCACCGCTCAACCTCCGTGCGCGCCGAGGTCACCAAGATGTTCTGGAAATCAGCCGGCGCGCACGGAACATGCCCCGAGGTGCACTACCCCGTCCCGGAGTTCGCAACCCTAGCGGGAGGCGACTGGGTCCACCGCATACCCCGGGCCCTGGCCGCCCTGCGAGGGGGGCTCTCCAACCCCATCGCGTGCCCCAGGGCAGCCCACGTGTGCGGTCGTACGGCACCTCAGTAGCTACCAGTAGGGCGGTGCCGTGTGGGAGTCCACGGGGCCTGGGCTGGCCTGCTGCCACCTGCACTACCACCCACTCGGTCTGGAGCTGCGCTTGCTCCGCTGCTCGGGTGCATTGGTCGTCCGTAGTCACCAACCACACCGGCGTCGGCGCGTGGGGCCGGGGGCGCAGGGGCTCGGGCCACGCCACATCCGCGTCAGGTTCTTGGTGCTCGCTTTCCGCGAGTACATCGTTGAGGATGTACATGAGGGCCGCCGGCGGGTGGTACGCTGCCCCCCGTGTGGGGGGGGATAGGCTGCCCCGTCGGCAGTAGCCCCTGACGTGCAGGTGCAGGCTGTCCGGGGTCACCCGTGGGCCAGTGTGGGCGTCCTGCTTAGCCCTCGTGGGGTGGACGAGTCTCGGGCGGGGGTCCCGCGCGCCGCCGGTGTGGAAGAGGTGGACCAAAGCGTTGCGCCACCCGGGGTGGTTGATGGGCTCCTGCTCCCGGTGGCAATAGTGGAGGTATTCATCAGCGCATTGGTTGACGCAGTTGCCTCCTGCTAGGGTTGCGAACTCCGGGACGGGGTAGTGCACCTTGGGGCATGTTCCGTGCGCGCCGGCTGATTTCCAGAACATCTTGGTGACCTCGGCGCGCACGGAGGTTGAGCGGTGGTGGACCAGTGTACCGAACAGGGCCACCGCTACCTGCTGGCACCGCGTTGGCACCCGTGTGAGCCCCAGGGTCCGGTCATCCTGCAGCCTGTCCCGCGAGGCGTCGAAGGCGTACCGCGCCCTGTCCTTTGCGCCCTGGACCGTGATGTGGTCCAGGTGGCGTGCGGTGTCGGAGTCGTCGGCGATGAAAGGGGCGATGGACTGCACCACCCCCCCCGAGGATCGCCAGGATGACATCCTGCACCACTTTCGGTGGCGCGAAGGTGTTCAGGCACCAGTGGTGTACTGCCGCCAGCCGCAGCCGGTGTTTGCGCTGCAGGGAGAACTCCCCGTCCGGCTGCAGCTGGAGTCCCAGGTAGGGGACGGAGTCCGCCGCTGGTGGCCAGTGCCATGGGTTTTCCAGTCGGGGACAGAGGCGCAGCTGCAGGCCCGGGACCCCCTCCGTGGTGGCCATGGCACACTTGCGGGGGTTGAGCTCCATGCCGATCATCCCCAGGTACGCGGCCACCGCCTGCACGCCCTCGACGAAATGCTGCAGTGTGTGGGCCACTATCAGCAGGTCATCTATTTAGGCCTGGATGAGGTTGCGCTCGGCCTCTCCAGGCGGGCGCAGATGGTGCCCCTGGGCCCTGAGCAGGGGCTCCAGGAGGAGCGCGTACAGCAGGGGGCTTTCGAGGTTGCCCTGCCAGACACCGCGCAGCATGTTGACGGGTTGTGTTAGCCCGTGCGCGGTGACGATGCGCAGCCTGGCGCACGTGTGGAGGAAGAGCAGGAGGTCAATGACCTCCGGCGGCACAGAGAGGTGGCGCAGGATGAGGTGGAGGGCGCCATGCGGGGCGGTGTCGAAGGCCTTGCGGGCGTCGAAGGAGAAGACGTAGTTGGGTCTTCGCCGTTGGAGCTGCCGCTGCGCCATGAACAGTGGGGGGCCGGTGTTGGAGCCAGGGAGGGCCCCTTGCTGCCAGTCGCTGACCACTCCGTGCCGTGTGAGCACTTCCCTGATGCGCTGGGTGAGGGGCCCGTGAGCAGCTTCATGTAGAGCTGGCCTAGGGCTATAGGCCTGTAGTCGTCCAGTCCGGCGGAGCCCGGTACCTTGGGGCTGAGCCAGATGTGCGCGTCCCTCCAGTGCATCGGTGGCGCGGCGCCGCGGAGGATGGCCCGGTAGGAGTCGACCAGGAGCCACTGGACGTGTGCCGGGAGGGCCTTGATGAAACGGGCCTCCACGTGGTTGGGACCTGGGGCCTTGCCATCGGCCTTGTCCAGGGCGGACTGCAGGTCCTGCATGGAGTACTGCTGGACCTGGGCCCTGGCCCCATCAGGGACCCGGGGGACATGGCGGCTGAGGACCGCCTGGAAGCCGGGGAGGTCCACCGGGCGTTTGTCATTCAGTTCCCGCCAGAAGGCGCGAACCGCGAACATCACGTCGTGGGCCTCCGTGAGGAGCGTTGGGGTGTTGGGGACCCGCACGTTCCAGAGGCCTGACGGGCTCGGGGCCTCTACCTCGATGGCTCCCCGCACGGCTTTACAGAGCTGGGCGATGTCGGGGGCGTGGCGGCTCCAGAAATCCTTGATGACACACTTGCGGTCTGCCGCCAGGAGTGCGCGCAGTTGGCGGATATCCTCTTCGAGGGTGGCTGCTTGCCCCTCCAGCTCCTCCTGTAGCTGGCCCTGTGTGGCCGGGCGGAACCCGGGCGACGCACCCCGCAGCTTGTCCGCGAGCCGCAGCGCCGCCTTGGACCGGATACCATGCCGTGCCGCGTCCGCCTGGTATGCCGCCAGCGCGCACGCTGCCAGGGTGTCATAGCGGAGGACCGCCGCCTGGAGCCGTTTCCCGCTCTCTGGTGGGTCCCCCCACGCCGGGTCCGTCCCTGCCGGGGACGGCTGCCGGCGTCCCACCACACGTGCCATGTCATGCGCCGTTTGGAGGTGTTCGAACACCTTGTCCACTGCGGCCGCGGGCATGGACCAATAGCCGTGCTGCTCTGCGGGACCCAGCCTGGGCGCCAGGGAGGGCTCATCCTGCGCGGCGGTGACCGCTGCCCACAGGCAGTGTTGGACGGGCGCGGCCTCGGCATCGTACGGGAGGAGGCAGCCCTCCGTGTGGCTGTAGGGGGTGGGCATCGTCGCGCGCCTTGCCGCGTTGTGGAGGCCCGGCAGGGCCAGGCGGACCGGGAGGTGGTCTGATCCGACCACCTTGGGGTGTGCCATGCCGCGGGCCCAGACGCTTTCCCGCAGGGACCACGGCAGGAGGGGTTCGTTGACCAGGAAGGTGTCCAACCTGTGCCGGGACAGGTGGAGCGTGGGGATCATGTCCTCCTCGCCGCCTGCCGTGGCCCTCCGGCAACCGCAGGCTCCCAAGCCTGCGCGGAAGTGCTCCGTGGCCGGGTTGGAGGTGGCATCCATGTAGACGTTGGTGTCGCCTGCGATGACCACCGGCTGTCTCCCACCGAGGCTGCGCGCCGTGGCATACATTTGTATGTCGGCCCAGAACGCTGCCCGTCCTGCCCACGGGGAGCAGCCTGCCTGTGGTCCGTGGACAATGATGAGGCTGAGGCCTCCCCCGTCCGTGCGGATTTCCAGGGCCGCGGCCTTCCCGGGGACGATTTCCGTGAAACTGAGCACCTCGTGCTCTGCCACGTACTTGCTGCTGACCGCGGTGTGGGGGGCTCCCCCTCTCCGGGCTGGAGGTGGCTCCAGTCTCCGCCAGCCGGCTGCTGACGAAGGGAGTGTACCCCTTGTCCCGGAGCGCCGCGGCCACGTGCATCTCCTGCGCCCGGGTGGCGATCCCTGTTTCCTGAAGCATGATGGCAAAGCCCCCCTCCCGGGGCAGCATGCTGGTGATGAGGTGCTCCTTGTCGGTACAGGCCGCCGGCCGCCGGCGCCGCCGGAGCGTGTCCCGGAGGGACCGGTCTGGCGGGATGAGGCTGTTGCGCAGCTCCCATGAGAGGAGCCATAGGCCGTCGTCCGCCGTGTCCTCCTGGAGTCAGCCGTCGCGCATCGGGATTGCCCCGGGGTCCGCTTTGGCAGCCAGGGCTCCCGGGTGCGCCGGGGCCACGGGGCCAGGGGGGCCAGTCCCGCGGGGATGGACCCTTGTTGTGCCGCATCGCCGGTTTTCCGGGCCGCTCCGGGTGCCTCCTCCTCGCCGTCTGCGTGGCTGGCCGCCTGGGGCGGGGCGTTCCACGGGGACCTCCGTGCTCTCCCTTGGAGGATGTTGGAGGCCGCCTCCCTGTCGTCCACCGGGGCTGCAGTGTGCACTGCGTGCCACGCCAGGTGTTCCAGCATCGCCTCGCTTGTGTAGTACTTGTCTGCACACAGGGGGCATTTCGTTGGTTCTGTGGCCCCTCGCGCCGGAGGCGGCGGCACCGACTTTTGGATGGTGCCCTCTGGTGCTGGTTCGAAGGGCAGGTTGGCCAGTGGAACCGTGTGTGGCGCTAACGCGCGGCCAGGGGCCGCCGCATCAAGGGCTCGTGTTGCGGGCGCGGGCCCGAGACTCCGGACGGCATCGCGCTGCGCGTCTGTATGCAGCCACGCTTGCCAGTCCCTGGCGCCGATTTGGCAGTCGGGCTTGTCCCTCCATCGCAGGTCGTGGAAGGCTTGCAGCCAGTGGTACACTGCGGTCCGGACCGCCAGCTGGAGCTCTAGGTCGGCGGGGTGCGCCGCTGCCGGCCACACTTCTAGCCTCGCTGCCCTTTCGTTGTCCTTCAGCCGGACCTGGAGCAGGAGGGCGTGGCGTTCGCCCTCCTGCAGCGCCTTGACGATCATGCGGGTACAGTTCGCCACGCGGACTACGGCTTCGGGCCCCGGCAGGCGCTCGGGGTCGCAGACGACGATGTGCGCGTCTGTCGGGCTGAACATGCAGACCACCGGCTGTGGGTTCTGCTGTCCCCGTTGAGCCACCGCTAGGCTAGCTGCCGGGCGGGTGTGCGTGATTGGCCCCGCGTGGAGGTCCGGGACCTCCCTGGCCCTGATGGCGTCTCCCCGCCATGCGGCCCGTAGATGCTCCTCCTCGTCGGGGCTCCAGACCAGTGCGGGGTGTTCCTGCCTCTTGTTTGGGGCGCTGACGGTGTGTAGCAGGACTGCTAGCGGCCAGGGGTCTGCCGTCATATAGTAGGCCTGGGTGGGCCCCTGCTGCAGGTTGACATGCAGGCTGGGGCGGGAATGCCCCTTGCCTGGCGGTGCCGTGCCAGACAGTCCAGCGGCCCCCGGTCAGGACGTGCGACCGATACCCTCCGGTGTGGCCGTGTGGGATGGCCTGGTAGCCTGCCGTCTGCAGCACCGATGCCTCCCCCTGCTGAGGACCAGGAGGGGGTGTGCCGCTGCCTGCGTCCCTGACGCGGGTGCGCCCGCGGAGTGTGGCGTGCCACGGATGGGGCGCTTCGCGCTGCGGCCCTTGTATGCTTCCCGCGATCTGCGCCGGGCCGTGGTGGTGGACGAAACTCTCCCCGCCGTCTGCCAGCAGCGCCGCCGCGACGACGTATAGCTGCTCCGCCGTGAGGGGTGCCGTCGGCGTGTGCGTTGCGGCTGGCTGGCGGGGCTGCGTGTCTCGGCAGCGGACGTGGGGCAGCAGTTGCGCTGGCCATGCCGCCACGGGACCCATGGTGACAGCGCCGTGCGGTCCGCTGGCCTGTACTGCCTGAGCCCCGTGGTATCTCGGGCGAGGTGCCTGCAGGCCGCTGTCCAGGCCACTGCTCCGCAGTTCGTGCAGTCCGGTTCGGCCCCATCCGCGCCGTTGCTTCCCCTTTGCTGTACCCTGGTGGTCGTGTCAAGCGGGGGGCCCTGCTGCAGCGCCTCCGGGCCCTGCCCCGGCGAGAGGGCGGGCAGGGCCGGCTGCGGGAAGCTCTGCGCGCCCAGGCGCTTCGGGTGCGTGTGGTACGGGTTTCGCCGGCGGTGCTCCGGGGCCGCCCGGGGTAGGAAGAGGAGTTGGTGTAGGTACCAGTGGCCTTGTGCTGTGGACGGGTTGCGGAGTGTCAACCACTGTTCCACCACGCCTCCCGGGTGCGCGACCTCGACGCGGCGCTGCAAACGCAAGCGGCTCAGGCGGTTGGACGTGCCCGCGGGCGGGATGTGGGTCTGCCGGTAGAGCACCCGCAGCGGCTCCAGCGCCAGGTCCAGCACCTCGTCGGTGAGCGGTTTCTGTAAGGGCCGACGCCCTGTGCAGGGCGTGGCGGACCCCGGGTGTGGGGGCCGTGAGCTGTTCGAGCACCAGCCCCGGCGGGTACCGTGCAGCCGGGTTCGTCAGCCACTCCCTGGTGTGGCTCAGCATGGCCCTCCATACGTCCCTCGTAAGGGCGTGGTGGGCAGCCAAGGATGGGACTGCCCGTAGGAGGCGGTGGCACGCCGGCAGCGAATGCATGAGCTGTGGGGCGGCCGCAGTGATCCACCTGCACGCCGTGCCGGGCACGATCACCCCCCATTCCACGGTCCCCATGCCCTCGGCGTGGAGTAGCGCCTGGCCCTGGACCAGGGGGAAATACGGGCTCGGGCGCCCGCTCTCTTCCCTCCACTGTACCCAGGCCGCCCCTGCCTGCAGGCTGCGGAGCAGGGCCACGACGGGGAGGAGCGGCTGCGGGAAAGCCCCCTTGACGGTTTGGGCGGCATGGGCCAGGGTGCCCATGGGCAAATACCACACCGGGAGGACCCAGGGGCCCGGCAGCGGTTGCGCCCCCCCTCGCGTCCCATCGCCACTCGGAGTCTGGCGGGGCGGCCGGGACCGTGCCCGGCTGCAGGAAGTGGCGTGCCCTCTTGACGGGGTGCCGCTGAAGGGTTGCCGCGAGGCTGAACCCCTGTGCCGCGGGTGCCACTGGGAAGCCGCCCCGTGGCCTGCGCCAGGGGAAATCCTGGCTGGCCGACCAGGTGTGGAGGTCCCGGGCGATTTCCTCCGCGGTTCCTGTGGGGGCGTCCTCCGGTGCCAGGTGCACATGACGGCGCGCCTCGCCCATGTTGAGAAGGGCCACGCCCGTGGGGGGGTGTACACCTGGATGGTCCACTGTGGGCGCGCCCGCCGCACACGGGATGCTTGGAGCACCCCTGGGAGCATGTCTGCTGCCAGGACCAGCACCATTCCAGGGGGATCGACGATGATCCCCTCCGCGGGTCCGCCGTGGCGGCCCCGGGTGTGCAAAGCCACTTCTGCTTGGCCCGTGTGGGCGACTCGGTCGACGGCCTCCTGGATGTTCACGCTGCCGCGTGTGGTCTCATCCAGGATCCAGCCCTGCATCACCCCGTAGCGCAGGTTTGGTACGTGCGGCCGCGTGTCCCACCGAGGGCAGCGCTCCGTCATCTGGGCCGGGCTTGGGGTGCTGCTTGGGGCACCGGCCTTCGCCGGTGCAGTGGCCCCGTTTCCATGCGGGGCAGAGGGTGGGCACGCTGCCCGCCGGCAGCGCAGGTTCCGCGGGGTGCTGCCCGTGGAGGGCTCTGGGATTTCCTCCAGGTCGGAGTCCGCGCCCGCGTCCTCTTGTGGGGGGTCTCCTTCGCCGCCCCTGAGTCACAGCGCCCTGATGACCTCGTGTGCTGCGTCCAGCGTCAGAGATCGGGGGCGTGTTTTGCGTGGGGCCGCGGGTTCCGCCATTGTTGTGTCGCTGTGCCTAAGAGCAGGGGGTGGGGTGCGGATTTCCTGTGGCTGGTGTACGTGCTGTGGGCGCGGCGAGGCGTGGGTTGGGGAGCTCGTACGCTGGTTCCGCGGGCCGGCATTCATGTATGCGTGTGGGCATCAGGTGCTCTCCCCCCGCCGTCCGTGGTGACCCCGTTGCGAGGGGCGTCGGAGGGCGGGCGCTCTCCGTCCTCCGGCTGCCCTCATCCCGGGGGGTGCCGGGGCCCGCTGTCCACGTGCTGTGGGCACGGGTGTGCGGGTATGGGGCCCAGCACTGTCCCCGTGGCTTGTATGCCCTGTGAGGGGCGTCTTGTGCCAGGCGCTGTCCCTCCCCTGGCTGCCCGTCCTCGGGGGCGGGTAGCCGGGCTTCCGCGGCCCGTGTGTCCCGGGTGCGGTTGGTGCGGGCGTGGGGGCCCAGCATCGGCGCAATAGCATGCGCCCCTGCGGGCCGGCGTTGCCCGCTGTGGGGGTGGCGGAAGGGCGTCCCTGGGAAGGGGCACCGTTCGCCGTCGTGAGGGGCGTCTGAGGTCAGGCGCCCCCCCCCCCCCCCCCAACTGCCTGCCCTCCGGGCGGGCTGTTGGGGTCCGCCGCTGTGCTGTGGGTGCGGATGTGGCTTGTTTGCCCTGTGGGGGCTGCGCACCGCGGGGGTGGTGGGGGGCCGTCCCCGGGGGGGTTGGCCTGCTACCGTTGTGAGGGGCGTCTGGGGTCACGCGCTGTCCCTCCCTCGGTCGCTCGTCCCCTGGGGCGGGCAGCCGCGCTTCCGCGACCCGTGTGTCCCGGGTGCAGTTGGTGCAAGCGTGTGGACCCAGCGCCGGCCCCACAGCGTGTGCGCCCTTATGGGCTGGCGCTGCTCGCTATGGAGGTGGCGAAAGGGCGTCCCCGGGGGGGGTGCCTTTCACCGTTGTGAGGGGCGTCTGAGGTCAGGCGCTTCCCCTCCCCCTACTGCCCGCCCTCCGGCCGGGCTGTCGGGGTCCGCTACCCACGTGCTGTGAGCGGAGGTGCGCGGGTGTGGGGGCCCAGCACTGTCCCCTTGGCTTGCATGCCCTGTGGGGGCTGCGTGCCGCGGGGGTGGTGGGGGGCCGTCCCCGGGGGGGGTGGCCTGCCACCGTTGTGAGGGGCGTCTGGTGTCAGGCGCTGTCCCTCCCCCAGTCGCCCGCCCTCTGGGGCAGGCAGCCGGGGTTCCGCGACCCGTGTACTCCGGGTGCGGTCGCTGCAGGTGTGGGGACCCGGTACCGGCCCCACACGTGCGCCCTTGCGGGCAGGCGTTGCGCGCCATGGGGATGGCGGAAGGGCTTCCCCGGGGGGGGGGTGCCTTTCGCCGCCATGAGGGGCGTCTCTGGTCAGGCCCTCCCCCCTCTCCCGGATGTCCGCCCTCCGGGCGGGCTGTCGGGGTCGACACCCACGTGCTGTGGGCACGGGTGTGCGGGCGTGGGGGCCCAGCACTGTCCCCTTGGCTTGCATGCCCTGTGGGGGCTGCGTGCCGCGGGGGTGGTGGGGGGCCGTCCCCGGGGGGGTTGGCCTGCCACCGTTGTGAGGGGCGTCTGGTGTCAGGAGCTGTCCCTCTCCCGGCCGCCCGTCCTCTTGGGCGGCAGGTGGGATTCCGTGACCCGTGTGTCCCCGGTGCGGTCGGTGCGGGCGTGGGGACCCAGCACGGGCCCCACCACGTGCGCCCTTGCGAACCGGCGTTGCTCGCTGTGTGGGTGGCGGAAGGGCGTCCCCGGGGGGGGTGCCTTTTGCCGTTGTGAGGGGTGTCTGAGGTCAGGCGCTCCCCCTCCCCCGACCGCCCGTCCTCTGGGGCGGGCAGTCGGGGTTCCGCGTCCCGTGTGTCCTGGGTGCGGTCGGTGCGGGCGTGGGGACGAAGCACCGGTCCCACAGCGTGTGCCCTTGCGCGCTTGCGTTGCTCGCTGTGGGTGTGGTGAAATGGCCTCCCTGGGGGGGCGGTGCCTATCGCCGTTGTGAGGGTCCTCTGAGGTCAGGCGCTCCCCCTCCCCCAAATCCACGCCCACTGGGCGGGGTGTCGGGGTCCGCCACCCACGTGCTGTGGGCGCGGGTGTGCGGGTGTGGGGGCCCAGCACTGTCCCCTTGGCTTGCATACCCTGTGGGGGTGGTGGGGGGCCCGCCCCGGGATGGGTGGCCTGCCACCGTTGTGAGGGGCGTCTGGTGTCAGGCGCTGTCCCTCCCCCGGCCGCCCGTCCTCTTGGGCGGGCAGTCGGGGTTCCGCGACCCGTGTGTCCTGGGTGCGGTTGGTGCGGGCGTGGAGACCCGGCACCAGCCCCACAGCGTGCGCCCTTGTGGGCCGGCGTTGCTCGCTGTAGAAGTGGCGGAAGGGTGTCCCTGGGGAGGGCGCCTTTTGCCGTTGTAAGGGGCGTCCGAGGCCAGGCGCTCCCCTCCCCTGACTGCCCACCTTCTGGGCCGGCTGTCGCGGACCGCCGCCCACGTGCTGGGGGCGCGGGTGTGCGGGTGTGGGGGCCAGGCAATGTCCCCGTGGCTTGCACGCCTTGTGGGGGCTGCGTACCGCGGAGGTGGTGGGGGGCCGTCCTCGGGGGGGGACGCCTGCCAGGTTGTGAGGGGCGTCTGGTGTCAGGCTCTGTCCCTCCCCCGGCCGCCCGTCATCTGGGGCCGGCAGCCGGGGTTCCGCGACCCGTGTGTGCCGGGTGCGGTTGGTGCGGGCGTGGGGACCCAGCACCAGCCCCACCGCGTGCGCCCTTCCGGGCCGGCGTTGCTCGCTGTGGGGGTGGCGGAAGGGCGTCCCCGGGGGGGGTGCCTTTCACTGTTGTGAGGGGCGTCTGAGGTCAGGCGCTCCCCCTCCCCCGACTGCCCGCCCAATGGGCGGGCTGTCGGGGGCGGCCCCCTCGTGCTGTAGGCGCGGGTGTGCGGGTGTGGGGCCCAGCACTGTCCCCTTGGCTTGCATGCCCTGTGGGGGCTGCGTGCTGTCGGGGTGGTGGGGGGCCGTCCCCGGGGGGGTGGCCTGCCACTGTTGTGAGGGGCGTCTGCTGTCAGGCGCTGTCCCTCCCCCGGCCGCCCGTCATCTGGGGCGGGCAGCCGGGGTTCCGCGACCCGTGTGTGCCGAGTGCGGTTGGTGCAGGCGTGGGGACCCAGCACCGGCCCCAGCGCGTGCACCCTTGCGGGCCGGCGTTGCTCGTTGTGGCAGTGGCGGAAGGGCGTCCCCGGGGGGGGTGCCTTTCACCGTTGTGAGGGGCGTCTGAGGTCAGGCACTCCCCCTCCCCTGACTGCCCGTCCAATGGGCGGGCTGTCGGGGTCCGCCACCCACGTGCTGTGGGCGCGGGTGTGCGCGTGTGGGGGCCCAGCACTGTCCCCTTGGCCTGCATGCCCTGTGGGGGCTGCGTGCCGCGGGAGTGGTGGGAAGCCGTCCCCGGGGGGGGTGGCCTGCCACCGCTCCGAGGGGCGTCTGGTGTCAGGCGCTGTCCCTCCCCCGGCCGCCCGTCCCCTGGGGCGGGCAGCCGGGGTTCCGCGACCCGTGTGTCCCCGGTGCGGTTTGTGCGGGCGTGGGGACCCAGCACCGGCCCCACCGCCTGCGCCCTTGCGGGCTGGCGTTGCGCGCCGTGGTGTTGGCGGAAGGGCGTCCCCGGGGGGGATGCCGTTCGCCGCTGTGAGGGGCGTCTGAGGTCAGGCGCTCCCCCTCCCCCGGCTGCCCGCCCTCTGGACGGGCTGTCGGGGTCTGCTACCCACGTGCTGTGGGCGCGGGTGTGCGGGCGTGGGGGCCCTCCACCGGCTCCGTGGCTTGCGTGCCCTGTGGGGGACTGCGCGCCACAGGGGTGGCGGGGGGCGTCTGGGTTCAGGCGCCCCCTCTTCCCTGCTGCCCTCCCTCTGGGCGGGCTGCCGGGGCCCGCTGGCCACGTGCTGTGGGCGCGGGTGTGGGTGTGTGCGGTGTGTGTGGTGTCTGTGCGGTGCGTGTCGTGGTGCCTGGTGCCGCCTCTTGCCTGTTCCTCTGGTGCTCCCCTCTGCGGTGCTTCGGTGCGGTGTTGTGCCCGCCGTGTGCCGTGTGCCTGCCGTGCTCCCTTCTCTGCGCGCGTCCCTTGCTCGGCTGCTGGCTACCCCCTGTTTCTTTCGTGGCTTCGTCGCTCTTTACCCTTTCCTCTGCTTGCCCTTCTCCCTGGCATGCACCTTTTCCCTGCCTCCGCCCCGGTGTGTGTCTCTGTCTTTTTCCTTGCCGGCTGGTCTTTCTCTCTCATTCGGCCCTGTGAGACAAAGGAAGGATGGTGGTATGTGGGCCTTTGCTGGCTCGGTGCGGTCTTCGTGTAACGTTGGTAACAACGTTCATTGCGGCTGTGTGCTCTGTTGCGCGCCGTATAACATACCTGTCTTCGCACTTGTGTTTACGTGTGTGCGCACGCTCCTCCCCCTTCGCACCATACCATGGCGTGCTTATGTCTCTCTCCCCTTACCCATACCTTTTCGTGTGTTGCTTGTCGTGGCGCCGTTGTACTCCCTATGCGAAAAGGGGCGTGCGAGGGCGGGCGTCCTCCTTCCTACTCTCCCTGCTCCCTGGTTCGTCCCACACCTCTGTTGGTCTCGGTTGTTGGCGCGGGTCGGGCGAGCGTGGTGTGTAACATACCTGCACTTGCAGCGCGACCTGGTGTGTGCACACACCTCTTTCCTTTGTTCTTTTCGTTGGTTGCTCCTCTCGTGCGCGCGGCGCGGCATGTAACATACTTGCGTGACTCCCTCCTTACATGTATCTTTCTGTGTGATGCGTGTCTTGGCGCCGTTGTACTCCCTATACAAGTGAGCGTGTGGGGGCGAGGGTTGTTCCTCCTACTCTCCTCGTTGGCCCCGTCTTGGTTCACACCTTTGTTGGCGCGGGCCCTTGCGGCCCTGCCTTGCCCTTGCGTGCACGTGTGCGTGTTTTTCTCTGCCGTGGCGCGTTTTACATCATACTTGCATCCGGCATGGTTCCACACACCTCTTTGGTTACCTTTGTTCGTTGTCCTTCTCGCGTGCGCGGCGTGGCATGTAACATACTTGCGCGACTCCCTGCTTACCCGTATCTTGTCGTGCGTTGCGTGTCTTGGCGCCGTTGTACTCCCTATTCAAGCGAGCTTGCAGGGGCGGGGGTTTTTCCTCCTACACTCCTCGTTGGGCCGGCCTTGGTTCACACCTTTGTTGTCTTGCACTTGCGTTCATGTGTGCGCGCTTTTTTCCAACGTGGCGTGGTTCCTTTCATACTTGCACCCGGCCTGGCTCCACACACCTCTCTGGCGACCTTTGCTCGTTGCCCTTCCCGCGTGCGCGGCGTGGCATGTAACATACTTGCGTGGGTGTAACATACTTACCTCACCTGCATCTTTTCGTGTTTCGTGTGTCGCGGCGCCGCTGTACTCCCTGTTTGGCCACCTTTGTTCGTTGTCCTTCCCGCTTGCGCGGCGAGACATGTAACATACTTGTGTGGCTCCCTCCTTACCCACATCTTTTCTGATTTTGCGTGTTACGGCGCCGTTGTACTCCCTATGCAAGTGGGCGTGCGGGGGCGGGGGTGTTGCATCCTACATGCATGGTCTCATACTTGCGGTATGTCTCCACCGTGGCGCGGTTTGTAACATACTTGCTCTCTCCTTGCCTACATCCTACCGTGTTGTGCTTGCTACAGCGTTATTTGGCGTTGCGTGGCATATAACATACTTGTGTTTCGGCGGCCGGTGGCGTTGTTGTTGTTTGTGTGTGTTTTGTATTTGCTTGCTTTCTTCCGTTCTTCTTTGTGCGTGTATTCCCCTTCTTCGTGGTTGGGGCGCGCACAAGTCCCTAGCGCCTAGGGCACGCAATTTGCTAGGTGTTTGGGGCAGGCAACGCTCAGCTTCTTGACTGTTGCGACTCTATTGTTTTTCTTTTCTGTGAGTGTCCTAAATTTTGCGACCCCGCCAAACAGCGGCGTAAAATTTTCCGGAGGTTTCTCAGGTCGGAAAAAACGCTTTTTCGCTTTATTTCATCTGGCTGTGGGTCTTTTTCCTGGCTTTTTTTTTTCTTCTGCTGCGAGCGCTCGGAGGTTGAGGTGTATGCCTGGACGTGCTGGTCTAGTGCTGTGCAGAAAGCGAGGCAGGACACAGGGTCCAAAGGATAATGCTGTCTGCACCTGGGGCAAAGGTAGTCGTGAAGCATGTTGCTCCATTGATAGCCGTGCGCATTATAGCACCCGGCCGCCAATTTGAAAAACAGGGATGAAAACAAGGAAGCCTTGTTGTAAAGGCTGAAGCTAGGGCCAACTGCTATGTTGGTATGGGAATGTTTCAGCAGTAGGTGGCGGAATTGCGGCGCTTTGAATTTATGAAGGACAGGCTGGTGGTGTACCGCGACTGAACCCAGGGGGGGGGGGGGGCGGGAGTAGGTCGGGACTGAAAATCAGACTGTTAGCTGCCCATTTTGAGAAATGGTTGCTGATTTCGTTGCAAACAATATTGGCATGCCCTTTGATCCACAGAACGTGGAGTGGCTTGACGATGAGACGTAGGGCGCCATGCACTACGATGGTCCAGGTGTCGTCTCGGAAAGGGCTGGGCTCAGAGGCCTGGCATTTCTGGAGGCCGGACACCACCTGATCGTTGTCGATCAAGAGACACACTGCGTACTGTGAGAACTCCCTGTGAATCCAGCTTATGGCTGCTATCGCCCCCCAGAACTCCGAGCCTAGGGAAGAAGGATGTGCCTATTCACAGACCAAATTCGCAAAGAATTTGCAATCCTGTGGATTTCACGGCGAATTTGCAGCAAATTCGAAGTTCGAACGAGTTCGCAGCTAAGTCGCTGAATTGAATCCGATTCGCCGCGAATCTGCATCCCTAGCGAAGGGGGCCTCGGAGCTCCAGCAGCGGGCGCAGACGCGGTGCCGGTAGTCTCTGCTGAGGGCTTTCTGCCGGACCGCCTGTTATGTGTTGTCGGGGAGTACCCCGAGGGTGTGGAAGGCCGATATGAGGTCATCCAATTCCGGGCGGGGGTGTCCCTCGGTGGTTGTCATATAGGTGTGACGTCCCGTGAGGTGGGGCACAAGAGCGTCCAACGGTTATCTTTCTGCGGTGCCCCGGTGGAGGAGGGCCAGCAGGGTGCGGTCTTCGACCGCCTTGCTTTCCACCTTCAGCCCATCGTAGCCCTCCACGTCCCGGAGCAGCGCGGCTGCGAGGTCAGTGCAGTGCATGAGGAGGAGGGGTCCTGGAATGTCAGCCAGCCGGGACAGAACGTCATCATACGTAGGCCCCCCTTTTTTGAAATGCGCCACGGTACGCCGGGTGCCCCCCTCCTCAGGGGGGAGCAACAGGACGGTGGCTGCGTTGCGCCCCCCCCTGCGTATCCCCGCGGCCCGGAGTATGTTGGCGGTTTCAGGTTTGAGGTTTGATTTTGCGGGTGCTAGACACCTTTTGGCCCCGTGGGGCCCCCTGGTCAGGCCAGGTGATATCCTCCCCACCGGGTCCTAGTGGGGGGCCCTCCAAGACACACCTCCTGCCTGGTGGCGGAGTCCCCCCGGTTCACAGGGCTCGGAGCCCCGTCCCTCCCCGGCTTCCCCATTTCGCCACTCTCCGGTCAGTGCATCAATTCGCAGCCGTGGCTGCGGGCGCTTACCCACCGCGTCGCCCCCCTAATGCGTTGTCGCCCGGGGCGCTGGCGCCGCCAGGCCCGTGCTACTGGCTTGTCGCCAGTGGGACCCCCTTGAGCTGGCGCAGGCTGCCTAGCCTAGGGGTTGGGGTGTGGCGCTGTGCGCCACTACTGCCTTGGCGGCTGCAGTGCCCCGTCAGTGTGTGCGCGGTGCTCGCGGCCGGTTCGGGGGGCTCGGGCCGGTACCTGGTGTTGTGTCTCTCCCGTTTCCCCCTTCCCGCCGCGCGTGCCCCGCGCTGCGTGTTGCGGGTCGTCCCGTCCGGGTGTCCCTTACCCTCGCTCGCTGGTACGCCATTTCACGCGGTCTGTGCGTTCCGCGAGCTCGGTCCGGTTGCCCTTTTGGTAGTCCCCGCGTGCCCTTTGCGTGTGTGTGCGCTCGCGCTCCCGCAGCGTCCCCCCCCCCCCCCCTGGGTGGTGTGGCGTGCGCACCTCGTGCGGTCCCGGCACTGGGTGCCCCACCGCGTGTCCTGCCCCGGTCCCTTGCTCCATCTGGCGTGCTTGGGGGGGGGCGGTCCGGTCCCGGTTCCCCCCTACCTGGCTTGGGGCTGTTGTTGCGAGGGGCGTCTGAGGTCAGGCGCTCCCCCTGTCCCGACTGCCCGCCCACTGGGCGGGGTGTTGGGGTCCGCTACCCACGTGCTGTGGGCGCGGCTGTGTGGGTGTGGGGGCCCAACACTGTCCCCTTGGCCTGCATGCCCTGTGGAGCCTGCGTGCCGCGGGGGTGGTGTGGGGGGGGGTCCCCGGGGGGGGGGGGGGGTGGCCTGCCACTGTTGTGAGGTGCGTCTGGTGTCAGGTGCTGTCCCTCCCCCGACCGCCCGTCCTCTGGGGCGGGCAAACGGGGTACCGCGACCCGTGTGTTCCGGGTGCGGTCGGTGCGGGCGTGGGGACCCAGCACTGGTTCCACAGCGTGCGCCCTTGCGGGCCGGCGTTGCTCGCTGTGGGGCTGGCGGAAGGGCGTCCCCAGGGGGGGGTGCCTTCCACCATTGTGAGGGGTGTCTGAGGTCAGGCGCTCCCCCTCCCCCAACTGCCCGCCCACTGGGCGGGCTGTTTGGGTCCGCCACCCACGTGCTGTGGGCGCAGGTGTGTGGGTGTGGGGGCTCAACACTGTCCCATTGGCCTGCATGCCCTGTGGGGGCTGCGTGCCGCGGGGGTGGTGGGAGGCCGTCCCCGGGGGGGTTGGCCTGCCACCGTTGTGAGGGGCGTCTGGTGTCAGCCGCTGTCCCTCCCCCGGCCGCCCGTCCTCTGGAGCGGGCAGCCGGGGTTCCGCGACCCGTGTGTCCCGGGTGCGGTCGGTGCGGGCGTTGGGACCCAGCACCGGCCCCACAGCGTGCGCCCCTGCGGGCCGGCGTTGCTCGCTGTGGGGGTGGCGGAAGGGCGTCCCCGGGGGGGGTGCCTTCGACCATTGTGAGGGGTGTCTGAGGTCAGGTACTGTCCCTCCCCCGACTGCCCGCCCACTGGGCGGGCTGTTGGGGTCCGCCACCCACGTGCTGTGGGCGCGGGTGTGTGGGTGTGGGGGCCCAACACTGTCCCCTTGGCCTGCATGCCCTGTGGGTGCTGAGCGCCGCGAGGGCGGTGGGGGGCCGTCCCCGGGGGGGGTGGCCTGCCACCAATGTGAAGGGCGTCTGGTGTCAGGCGCTGTCCCTCCCCCGACCGCCCGTCCTCTGGGGCGGGCAGCCAGGGTTCCGCGACCCGTGTGTCCCCGATGCGGTCGGTGCGGGCGTGGAGACCCAGCACCGGCCAGACAGCGTGCGTCCTTGCAGGCGGGCGTTGCTAGCTGTGGGGGTGGCGGAATAGCTTTCCCGGGGGGGGTGCCTTCCACCATTGTGAGGGGCGTCTGAGGTCAGGCGCTGTCCCTCCCCTGACTGCCCCCCCACTGGGCGGGCTGTTGGGGTCCGGAACCCACGTGCTGTGGGCGCGGTTGTGTGGGTGGGGGGGGCTCAACACTGTCCCCTTGGCCTGCATGCCCTGTGGGGGCTGCGTGCCGCGGAGATGGTGGGGGGCGGTCCCCGGTGGGGGTGGCCTGCCACCGTTGTGAGGGGCGTCTGGTGTCAGGCGCTGTCCCTCCCCCGGCCGCCCGTCCTCTGGAGCGGGCAGCCAGGGTTCCGCGACCTGTGTGTCCCGGGTGCGGTCGGTGCGGGCGTGGAGACCCAGCACCGGCCCCACAGCGTGCGCCCTTGCAGGCCGGCGTTGCTCGCTGTGGGGGTGGCAGAAGGGCGTCCCCGGGGGGGGTGCCTTCCACCATTGTGAGGGGCGTCTGAGTATATTGGAGTATGTTGGCGGTGTGGAGCACAGGGCGGGGGCAGAGGGGCGCCCGGAGGAGCGAGGAGAAGTCGACTCTCCATCCCATAGGGGGCTCCGGGGCCGCCCGCAGCAATAGCGTGTTCTCTGCGTCCCAAAAGCGCTCAGGGCCGGGTTCACGGGTCACCGTCGGTCGCTGTTGGGTGTGCAGTCCCCAGCCCTCCAGTGGGACGACGGCGTACTGCGTTGCTGGGGTTTGCCAAATGCGCGTTGTCGCGCACTGGCAGCTCCACTCGTGCGCCCACTCTGCGCCCACGATGTGCGCTTCCCATGCAGTCATCGAATAGACGTCTGATGAACCAGGGTGGGAAGAGCGCAGCCCTGAGGTGCTTCGAGAAACCCCCGCGCAGATCCCGGTAGGGGAGGGGATCCTCCTTGGTGGGACACTCCAGAGTGCCGCTCAACAGGCGGAGGGAGGCCACTAAGCGCCTGCTGGGACGCGGAGGAGGGGTGAGACGGTCGCTGTCCGCCGCAGTGGGCCATCTGCTGTGGGGCGTGCGGAGGAGCTGCTCCAGCGGGTGGTTGCAGAGCTTCCACGCGAAGTCCTTCAGCCAGAGCATGTGCTGGAGGGACTCGTCCACAGATTTCCCCCCTAGGGGGTCCTGAAGGGCAATCGCGCGGAGCTGCGCCTCCGCCGCCTCAGGCACCAGCCCGGAACACAAACCCTCTGTCCAGTCAGCGCCCGCCGAGCGCCACGAGGCGACCCACCGGACCTTGTCCCCTGGCGGGAGGTGTCGGCCCCCTTCTTGGACCGCCTGGCGGTAGTAGGGCCAGAGGAGCCGCCAATGCCCTTGCCCTTGCCCTTGCAGAGGAGGCATGGCTGTCAGAGGTGGAGGACGCCGGAGAGCCGCTCCTTCCGGATGCGGAGCCTGCGTTCCACCGGCGTGTGGCCATCCCTGGCCCGCAGCGCCCGGTGGTTGCTGGCCGCCGCGGTGAGGTTTCGGGTGTGGACGTAGACCGTGGCGTGGGCCGTGCCCAGGGGTGTGTGCCCTTGATACGTCGACGTGTGGCCGAGTTTTGCCTGCAGCGCCACCGCGCCAAGCGTCCGCATGGTAGGCGGCAGCAGTTCGAGGTGGCCGTCACTGCCGGCGACGATGAGCTGGGCTTGGCCGGGGCCCGGCGGCGTGTTCTGCAGGACGGTGTCGTGGGATGCCGTGCAGTCCGCTTTGTGCAGCAGCGCGTCGCTGTGGTGGGAGGTGGCTCGGGCAAACCAGAACGAGTGTTCGGTATGCTGCCTGCGCACGGGAGGGCTGTTCCGAAGCCACTTCAGGGACATCTGGTTGACTGCCTTCACGGCGCCTGCAGGAACCCCCGTGGTCCGCTCGTGGTCCGTGTGCCGCAGGAGGTGGGGGATGACCTCAGCGTCCACTGCATTGACCCATGGCCTTTGGACGCCGTACTGCAGGGGGAGGGAGTTGACCAACCCCTCCCCGTCGGGTACCGTGCCCGGGATGGCCACCGCCCGCGTGCGGGCAAGGTCTGCAGCGAAGGCGACACTGGGGGCGTGCCTGCAGGGCCGGCCCCCCAATGCGTCAGAGGACGTGTGGCCCCAGGGTTCTGGGACACAAAAGTATTCAGTGGGGCTGAGCGATCCCGCATTGCGGGCGGCGTAGTGCCATTTGATGTCGGGGTGGCCGGGGGCCTGCTGGTCTACACTCAGGGTCAGAGTGTTGCTGGGGCGGGTCGCCGGATGGTCATCGACCCGGACGTCGGCTCCAGTGACCGTGCTTGCCCAGGATTGGAGCGCCGTCAGGTGCTCCCAGAGCCGCGCTGGGCCTCCGCGTGGATGTACCACCAGGTGGCCCCTGTCCTCGGGTTGGTGCTCCAGCACGTGCACCGCCATGTGTGGGTCGTGTGGCACCGCCGTAGCCACCACCAGGGTGATGCGCGGCGTAGAGCCCGGGGCCTGGGCTGGCCCGCTCCCACCTGTACTATCACCCATTCAGCCCGGAGCTGTGCTTGTTCCGCCGCCTGGGCGCACTGGTTGTCCGTTGTCACCAACCACACCGGTCTCGGCACGTGGGGTTGTGGACGCAGGGGCTCCGGCCAAGCCACGTGCGCATTGCGACCCTGGTGTTCGCCGTCCACCGGCACGTTGCGGTGGATGTACATGAGGACCGCCGGTGAGTGGTACGCCGCCTCTTGCTTGGGGGGGGACAGGTTGCTTGACGGCGCTAGCCCCCGACGAGGAGGTGCAGGCTGTCCAGGATCACCCGCGGGCCAGTGTGGGCGTCCTATTCCGCCCTCATGGGATGGAGGGGCCTCAGGCGGGGCTGACGTGTGCTGGTGGTGTGCAACAAGCTGACCAGGGCGTTGCGCCACCCGGGGTGGTTGGTGGGCCCTTGTTCACGACGGCAGTAATGGACGTGCTCATCGGCGCACTGGTTGAGGCACCCGCGCACCGCCACCGGTCACGGGTCGTCGGTGTCCGCAAAGGGGTGGTGCGGCCCGTGGTGCCCGTGCCATGGCGCCGTGTGCGGCAACATTAATTGGCATGTGTTGTGGTGTCGCAGCTTGGCGTTACGCAGCGTGACGACATTGCCTGGGTGGAACTGCAGCGTGACCTGGACCGCCCTGGGGCACTCAATAGGGCTGTACAGCCCCACCCCCAAGGCGGCCCAGTTGCCTCCCGCCAGGGCCGCGAACTCAGGGACGCGATAGTGCACCTCAGGGCAGATGCCATTTGCAACGGCGATTTTCCAGAACATCTTGGTGGCCTCGGCGTGCACAGAGGCTGAGCAGTGGTAGACGAACGTGCCCACGAGGGTCACCGCCGCCTGCTGGCACCGTGTCGGCACCTGTGTGAGCCGTAGGGTCTGGTCCTCCTGCAGGCTGTCCCGGGAAGCGTCGACGGCGTACCTCGCCCTGTCCTTTGACCTGGACCATGATGTGGACCAGGTGGCGCGCGCTGTCAGAGTCGTCAGCGATGAAGGGGGCAACATCCAGGGTCACCCCTCTCCAAGATCGCGAGGATGACATTCTGCACCACTTCGAGCGGGGCAAGAGTGTTTAGGCACCTGTGGTGCACCACTGCCAGGCGCAGCTGGTGCTTGCGCTGTAGGGAGAATTTCCCGTCCGGCTGCCCAGGTAGCGGACAGAGTCAGCCGCCGGCACCCAAAGCCAGGGGCTTTCCAGGTGGGGACAGAGGCGCAGGTGCAGACCCGCGTTTCCCTCCGTGGTGGCCATGGCACACTTGCGGGGGTTGAGCTCCATGTCCATCATCCCCAGGTACGCGGCCACCGTCTCCACGCCCTCGACGAAGGGCTGCAGCGTGTGATGAAGCCGGGTCGGACCCCCGTGGCCATCTTTGGGTCAGTTCGGGTGTGTATCTATGGGCTGGCCAGCCGCCATGGGCTGATATCATACTCTCCCATCCATTCTGACCTAACCTGATGTGATGGTGTGATAGGTTTGGCCATTCCAACTATCAGCGGCCACATTCAATACCGAGGCGTCGCCGGCTGAGATTTATATATCGAAATGTCAGGAATCAACAGGGTTTTTTTATCATAATGTTTCCGTAATTTTTCAGCCTTCCGTTCTGATTGTCAATGTATCGGCGACTGTCAGTTGGCTCGCGATTTTGCGGTAACCGATTGGTTAACTGTTATTTCCAGATATTTTAGCGGAAACCCTGATGAAGGATTCAATTTCATCAGAAAAGGGTTCGTTGCTTCTGCAATTTTCATGTTATACACTCGCGTAATTAGTCCGATTTTTTCAGACATTCAGAATCGGATTCTCCACTTCGAGGTCGCCACACTTGATATGATGACTTTCGAGTGGTCGTACATTTTTTACCGATCACGAATCAACCTTTCTTTTGTTGTCTCCTTCATTTTTCTTGGGGATATAGGCGAAACTAAATTGATTCGTGAGGCCACGTTGACAAATCATATCTCCGGCTCTCGGCAAGGAATATCAATTTTGAGATAGTGGCTGGAATCGCCTTGGTCTCAACTTAATTTGGTAAGCGTCAAACGCCTTTGATGTGTACACATGCCCGCTGTAGCAAGGGATAATGGTCAAGAGGGTAGAAAGTGATATATAACTCTTGGACCATGCAACCGAATATTTGTATGCGACTTTCGAGTGTACTGCATGAGTGTTGGTGTTGCACAGACATTTTCTTTGGGTTCCTACGTATTTTTAACGTTAAGTTATGTCCATGGAGGGGCATGGCATACCATGGTGGGAGCCACTTTTAAGCGTATGTGTTATATGGATGGTATGTGCTTCGCAATGCTCACGCCCATGTTATATATCTCCGTTTGTAGGAAGATATGTGGAGTCATACGTGGCAAGGGCTTCGCCCATGTCCAAATGGTGAGCTCCATAGAGCTAGACTAAGTCTACCGCACATATAGTGCATGTGGGAAGGCTTACAGAGCGCCCCACAAGCGCCACTATCAATTTTCCCATTTTCATGGTATGTATCGTGAGGAGGTTCGAAGGTGTCCCTATGCGTCCATGTGGGGATCCAAGTGTGGGATTTTTCGCAAATTATCCCAAGCAATTGTGTTTTGAACCATATGTTGATACCATGGGTGACTGAAGTTATATACTATTGTGATTATCTTGGATTTAGCAACATTTGCATGTTTTTGACCTCATTTTATGCTCATTCTTGTATTTTATGTGCTCAACTGGCCGGCTAACAGTAAAGTGCCTAGAGATTCGTGAACTATGGTATGTTGCTTATATGTTGGCAGATGCTTCGGTGTTGCACCTCACCATATGCCAGATCACGTGGTCACTTTGACGTGGCACACGAGGCCTCACAAAATCAGGTCTCAAATTCGTGAGTTGAGTTGTGAAGCATGGCATATATATATACGGAGGGGTTTTGGTGCCAATGTTGAGATATTCCTGGGGATGGACCTTTGATCTATATCACCCATGTATTTTACGCTCCGGGTTGACACATGCATGGAGCATTTGAACATTTGCCGTATGCATTTTTGAGTATATAATTGAATTTTGGGCACTATGGTGTGATTTGCCTAATTCTGCTATGTTGTGAGGTCATCTGCATGGGGCAGTTCGCCAAGCCCAATTGACTCCAAGTCCAACCAAAGTTATGTCAGGGTAGGGCATGGTCCTGAGTGCCACTCTAGGCCATGACACTCCAACTTCCCTATTTGGGGTAGGATTTAGAGGCTTGGGATAGAACACATTTTTGGGGTTTGTGTAGTGACCTTTGGCACATGGCATTTAGCCATCTTATTTGACCTGGTTCAGGGCAATATGTTGGTGAGTCAAGGGAAGGTCTTGAGTCCAGGGAATGAGGGGTCTATGGCTGTGATTGTGTATGTTTCCATCTTTCCCCAATTTTGATTTATTTGTTTTCATGTGCCAATTTCAGGGCTTCCTTCTGTTTTCCATTATTCTATTGGTGCAATTCTATGTACATGCCCAACGCCCGTGTCTCCGTGTGCACCGTGAGACGACCGGCGTGTTGAAAGAAATCGTTGAGTGTCAACGCGGGACCTCAAACACCCTTGGAAGCCCTCAGTGTGGACTATTTGGGATTGGAGCTATTGTACTTGGGAATTGGTTATTGCAACGGATCAGGGTTTGTGTGAAGGAGCCATATTTTAGTATTTGTTTGTGGGAAATTGTGCAGGATAGGGCAAGATCATGCAGAACCTGGTGAGAAGCAAGACCATAGGAGTGACAGGACATGGTGGAAGGGGTACAGCAGGGGCCGGTCCTGGTAGTGACCTTCTTTATGGTAGCAGAGGAGTACCTGCCCCCTACTGCCGCACCGGGGACTTGGGCCCTCATGAGCCCTGCCCAAGGACGCCCCGGGTGCAGATCGTCGAGTCCGTGGAGTCGACGCCGGACTAGGAAGCCCAAGAAGAGCAAAGATGCTCAGAAAGGAGAGCCCTTGCAGGACATGGGCTAGACATGGAGGACCTGGCCTCCATGTGTGAAAGACAATGCCGCAAGGCTTGCAATCTCCGCTCCGCTGCAGAGGAGTTGGAGGAGACTGGTAGCAACGGCAGGGCCCGGCGTTACCGGAAGCGCGGGTCCCCAAAACCCGCGGCGGAAGCCAGGGCGATGGAGACGGATAACAGCCCGGTCAGGCTGTGGTCAGGTGCAGAATCCGAGGGGCACTCCGAGGGCTATCGGACGGCTTACCCTTCGGAGTCGGAGGAGATGGCCATACGGCCCACAAGGGCGCACACGGCCCCCGAACCCAGCCTGGATCATGACGCCGAGTCGTTGGAGAGGCCTACTAGAGCCAGAACGGCGCCTGTGGCCCAGCACATGGAGCCAATGCAGGATAACATGGGCGACACACCCGTGGCGGAGGAGTCCGAGGCGCCGGGAACCGTGGGATGCGCCGGATCGGGTGGGAAGCACGTTGAGTGCCACTGCGAGCACGTATCTTTCCTCATCGGCAAGTAACCAAAGATGGGGATGAACGCAATCGTGCAGCACCTCGACCGCCTGGACAACCAGAAGGACGGCCTAGAGGAGGACATCGCGGGAATCCTGGATGACCAGTCGGCAGCGGAGAGAGACATGGCGGGGCTGCGAGCGGAGCAGGACAGGTACCGGGAGAAGCTGGAGATGCCCCTGCAGAAGCAGCAGCAAGAGGTGGACAGCCTCCTCCACCTGGTGAAGGACATGTCGGGACGCCTGAAAAGGCTAGAGAAGTTACAACCCCTCGCCTCGGGTCCGGAGATCCCAGCAAGGCCGGCAACGGCAGAGCTGGTGGAGCGGGCTAAGACCATCAGGGGCGCCATGGAGGAACCCATGGGCGGCCCTGCAGAGGCACCTTACGCGCCTCCGCGTGTTGACCCGGGTGCGCTGCCGTTTGTTCCCATGTTCAGCGAATCCATAACGCTCGGGAAGCATACGGCACCGGCGGGGTCCATGCGGGAAGAGCACGCAACCACGGACCCGAGTAGCCTGACGGTACAGACGTCCCATGCCGCCCAGGATCCACCGACCACTACGTCTGCCCATGCAGTTTATGCGGAAGAGGAGATCCAGATCCAGACCATGCCGGGGCGAACCATGGGAAGGGCCGACGGACATGGTTGAGGCCATCCAGGCAGAAACCTGTGGGTGAAGGACCCCACTACGGGGATATGGACAGCCGGTGGAGCAAGTCCTTTCCGCATCCCAAACCCCATGGGTTCAGGCCCAACTGGACCGCACTCCATGGAGGAGAGGGATGTACGGGGAGTGTACGCACAACCCCCGGCCACAGGTGGTATCCGTCTCGGTGGAGTGGTGGCTGCCGACGTCGGAGACACAATCAGGGTTGACGACCTCAGGGGAATCAAAATCCCCTATTACGATGGCAATCCCTCCAACCTGGATGACTTCATCCTGGATTGGGAGAACTTCGCCGAGGAGGTCGTCGGCGATATGAAGGGAGCGCCAAGGGACAAGTGGGTATGTCGGACATTCCCACACAGGCTGGCGCAGGACCTGAAGGAGGAGCTCACTGATCAGATCCGCGAGGGATTGATCCAGACAGAGCAGGCCTGCCTCCAGTGGCTGGAGGACGAGGAGCGAGTGGACGCCCCCAACCAGAAGTTGGAGGATTTGTGGTCCATTCCGCTGCCGCTGGAGCGCCGGGAACTGAGGGTCCGAGAATGGAATCGGTACATCCGCAAGTACCGAAGAAGCCTAAAGCTGGTGGAGGACTGGAACGAGTCCAGCAAGATCCGCCACCTGCTGAAGGACGTCCTCCCCGGCCACTGGAAGAGGAGAGTGGAGGACGAGGAAGAGAAGAGAGCAAAGAAGCGCGTGGCCGTACGGATCATGGCATCTGAGGACACCCACGCCGGAATAATGGAGTTTTCCCGGCGAAACCTCGGCGAGCCCAGCCGAATGTTGGGGTTGAAGAATGCCGTTCATGTGGAGGTAATCGGCGACACCATGGGGCAATGGCCGATTCGCCTCAACAACGTGGAGTGGAGGCGCGGAGAGCCGCTGAGGATGCAGGTCATCTTCACCCGCATGAGCCTGGACGAGATCGTGAAGTACATCAGGGTGGAGCTGAAGCTCAACACCAAGAACGAGGCCCACGTGCAGGATCGACAGGGCCATCGACATCGAGGTCATCAGGAAGATCGCCAACACAGAGACGTCCAGGGAGACACGGTCGGCACCGCTGAGGAAGGGAATGGAAGCGGCCAAGATCTCTGGACTGCGACCACCCGAGAGAATCAAAAAGAAGAAGCCCACTTCTTCGCGTTCGTAGCGCACAATCTGAGGGAGCATGGGCAGGACAGGTCCAGGTGGAACCGCCTGGACCAGAGGACCAAGAACCGCAGAGAACCGCGGAGGATCGGGGACCCGCCGCTCTCGTTCCGCGAGTACAGATCACAGCACACCGGTTGCTGAGTCTGCTACGGTAAGGGGAACGACCATGCACATGACCAGCGGCATTGCAAGGAATATGAGGATGACAAGAAGACCTACTTCGCCGCCCATCCTGACAAGAAGCCCAAGGAGCAACGAATTGCTGATTGGAAGGCAAAGGGCGGAGACGGTGGAAAACGCCAAGGAAAGGGCCAAGGGAAAGGCGGAGGAAAAGGCTATGGTGGAGGACCCGGCCCAGACCGACGCGGGAGATTGATCGAGGAAGTTGCTGAGGACATGTTGGGGACATTGGAGGAACTCAAAGCCCAGCAACGTGGAGCACAAAGTGTGAGCGGATCGCAGCAGGAGGGAGCTGCGGCAGGCCACGTCTAGAGGAGCCCCCACAGGAGTGGGACCCCGGAGGTCTCTCCTCCAAAAATGAGTGGAATCCCAGAGAAAGCGAAGGCACATCGGGTGCCGAAGAAGGCTCCAGAAAAGCCAAAACCACTGAGTTTTGCCACTCCCAACCCCTGGAGCGCCCTGCCAAGGGAAGTGTATGTGGGCAAGGGACGTGGCAAGAAAGAGGGAGCGACCACGGAGAGCTCCGTTGACGGGCAGGACCAGCCCAGGATCCACACCATCCGGGACCATACCCTCGAAGTCCTGATGCACCCGGATGTGCTAGAGTTGCATGCCGTGAGAGTCGTCCATACATCGCAGGGTGACGAGCGGCAGTTGCACTTGAAGGTGCGTGTACGGTGCGGATGAGAGGAGTTGGTGGTGGATGTTTTGGTGGATACGGGTGCCCAGGTGAGCCTGGTCCGGAGAGATTGTTCAAGGAGGAATCCCTGCAGCCGGGCCGTAGACCGGTACGCCTGAAGGTGGCCAATGGAGAGATTATGGGTGGTGGCACCCATGAGGCCACTGTCAGTATGGAATTCGGGGAGCATGACCGCTTGAACCGCCCTGATTTGGCGAAGAGAAGCACTCTATCCGGGAACTTCTATGTGGCAGACATTACAGATTGTGATATGATCATGGGGTATGACTTCATGGTGGGAAACGCCATTGGAGCCCTTCCCCATCGTGCAACGCTGGTTCGGGAGGATAATGAATGCCTTACATGGCTGTCCGCGGACTATGCATGCGGATCATCCCAATGGAATGCTGAGGAAGAGGATGGGATCGTTCAAGCAGTGCAAGCTGTGGGTGCCAAATCCAGAGGAGACAGGGGAGTACAGCTCACGGAATATGAAATGGCACCCCAGGTGTATGCCAGGACGATTCGGACGCTGGGAGCCGAAGCGCCAGAGACGGACGTCTCCGCTTCCCGGGATGCCCCACTTTTGAGGAAGTGTAGGAGGCATTGGCATCGAGGAGACTCAGCCTGGCACAGGCATTGGGGTTTGAAGGAGTGGGGGCCCATGTTCTTGGCATGGCTCCCTGAAAAATACCAGATGTACGGTGGAGAAGATCGTCGCGGATAGGGCGAAGGGGATCCTGGTCATAACCGGCATAGGATCCACCCCATGTCCGCTGGAAGATCTCAAGTCGACGCTGGATTGCATCACCTTGAACGAGATGTCATTTGGGCCAGAGGAGGAGTTGTTCATCGACGCCAAGGACTTATCAATGCCCTCCCCGGGTCAAGCGTGGGGTACCAAGGCTTTCCTGGTGGATGGGGCGCAAGCCCAGCCCACGGGTGATGAAGCATTCATCCGTAGGGTTGAGGCGGTGCCCATGCGGGTCATGTTTGAGCCCAAGGAGGGGACAGATCAGCCAATGGATGGCATTGACGTCCTGTCCCACGCCGAGATTGACCACGTGGTCAACTACATGCGGATGGGGATGCACGACCGTGTGGCAGCCAAGAAGGGGCGAGCCATGGTCACATCTCCGCATTGATGGGATGACAAGATGTTGGTCACCGGCAAGTATGAGAAGGATGAGTTCGTGGCGAGGGTCATGGATCAGATCGCGGACCAATATGATGGTCCGGTTGGGTCGGACCCGCCGACGTCGGATTCTCCAAGAATGGGGGCCGGTAGCGACAAGAACTCAGCTGTTGCCGCAAATTTCCGAAGATTATCGGTGGGAAGTGCACCCCACGACGATGAAGACGGCATATCGGACGAGGAGAAGTCGGACTCGGACCCGGGAGAGGCCTATACCGCAGTGCGGTCGGTTGTATCGATACCGAAGCAAGCGGGTGAAGAGGCCCAGGAGAACCCGAAGGTTGCCGAGCTAAAAGAGAGGCTGATAAATGCCTATCCGCGGCTATTCAGTGGCGTCGCCAACAAAAACCCTCCAGATCGTGGGAGGTTTGGTACAGCGAGGATCAAGCTGAAGCCGAACCCCAAGATCTATCGTCATCGGGAGTACCAACTTCAGGGCGATCGGGCCGAGGCCATGAAGAAGTTGTTGGCCGAGTTTATTGAGCGGGGCTCGATTGAACCCTCCGACAGTGAGTGGGCCAGCCCAGCCTTTATCGTGCCCAAGGGCGAGTGGAGGTTGGTGGTTGATTACAGGGGTTTGAACGAGCAAACCGAGCACTACTCGTACTCGCTTCCCCTGATCGACACCATCCTCCAAAAACAACAAAAAAAAGGGGATTTTCACGGTGTTAGACCTGAAACACGGCTATCACCAGATGCCGCTACACCGCGACTCCAGGCCCTGCACAGCGATGTCGGCGCCGCTGGGACCCATGCAGTGGAAAGTGGTGCCTATGGGCGCCAAGAATGGCAACGCCGCTTTCCGGCGCATGATGGAGGACCTACTCGGTCCTGTCCGGCACTGTGCCGACCCCTTTGTGGATGACATCATCATCGGATCCGGCAAGGAAGACATGACTGAGGACGAGCCCATCGAAGCACAGGAGAAGGATCTGCGCCGAGTGCTCAGCGAGCTCGACAAGCACAACATGGTGTGCAAGCCCATCAAAGCCTCACTCTTCGTGAAGGAAGTGGAGTTTGCTGGTCACGTGGTTGGTCACGGGCAACGCCGTCCCATGCCTGGGAAGCTGGCGTCCCTGCACCACTGGGAGAAGCCCCAGACCATTAGCGAACTCCGATTCTTCATGGGGTTCTGCAATTACTATTCGGGCTATGTCCGGATGTATGCAGAACTGTCGGGGCCGCTGCACAAGATGCTCCAGGTGGGCAAATTCGATGGTGGGAAGGGGAGCAAGAAGAAGCTTGCCTGGCCCCCTGAGGCCGAAGATGCGTTCAGCCGCCTGAAGGAGCGACTCTTGGGGCAGCTGGGGCTATTCCTGGTGGACCCAGACAAGGGATTTGTGCCACGGACGGACTCCTTGGACTATGCCGTAGGGGCAGTCCCTGAGCAGGTCCGGGACGACGGGTCGCACGTACCCGTGGCGTTCTTGAGCCGGATCCTGGCCGAGGGCCAACGTCGAACCTGGACCGCGAGGGAGAAGGAGACGTACGCCATTGTTTGTGCGCTGAGGATGTGGTCTGGCGACATCGGATTACAACCGGTTGTGGTTTGTACGGACCATCAGTCCTTACAGAGCTGGCACAAGGAGCACGTCGACACCCCCTCGGGACCGGCGGCAAGGAGGGCCCGATGGCATGAGACGTTCGCCAAGTTCGACCTCAGCGTCGTATACGTCCCGGGGAAGGACAACACTGTGGCAGGTTGCCTGAGTCGATGGGCCTACCCCGCAGGCAAGGCATGGATGGACATATCCAGCCATGAGGACGCCGAGGAGACCAAGGAGGCCAAGCGCATCATCGAGATGGAGAAGGCCATGGAGCAAGAGGGGGTCAAGTGCTTTGTGGTGATGGCAAACCGTACAGACCTGGCCAAGTTCCGGGGCGCCCGAGTCCAAGCTATTCGAGAAGAAAACCCTCGAGCAATGGATGGTGGCCCCTGTAGAGCTAGTCAGGTCGGTGCTCACGGAAGACTGGTCGGATGACTATGCGGCATCCGACCACTGGAGCAGGTACTGGAATGCCGTAAGCGCCCCGTCGGACGACGAATGGCCTGAGGGCTTGACCGAGGATGGGGACAAATTATTCCTCAAGGACAAGCTATTGGTCCCTGAGAACCGAATGGAGGAGCTCATTGACCACTGGAATAACGCCCAGCTCATGCATCCTGGCCGGGACAAGATGCAGCAGGACCTGGAGTGGCGCTTCAAGTTCCCACCGGGGTACTACGCCATCCTGGACAAGTACTGCAGTGACTGCGCCGTGTGTCGGGCCACGAAGAGCCCGAACCACTCCACGGCTGGCAACCCGGTGTATACGGCTATACCGGAGGCCCCTATGCGGTCCGTGGCCATGGATGTATTCGCCATGCCTGAGGTCACCGTGGAAGGAGAGACCTATGACTGTGTCATCCTGGCGGTGGAGAGGCACAGCGGGTATGTCGTGGCGGTCCCTGGCAAGAAGTCCAACAAGAAGGACATGAAGGACAAGCATGGAGTGGGTTTGCAGGCCAAGACCGTCGCTAATGCCATGATCATGCATTGGCTGATGATTTTTGATGTCCCAGCTGTCATCTGCAGCGATCCGGGCAGTCAATTTGTGGGGACGTGGTTCAAGACAATGTGCAAGCACATGGGTATTTGGCACGCCAAGACCGTGGCGTACCACAGCCTGTCGAATGGCGGGGCTGAGGTGGCCAGGCGGCAGATGTTTGAAACGTTCCGCCAGCTGCACATTGACGAACCGGGCCGGAATTGGTATAATTCGCTGTGGAGAGTACTCCAGGCGTACCACGACATTCTCGGGCCCACTGGACTGTCGCCACATCGTATCCTGTTCTTACGGGATCGAGTGTCACGCACTCTCCCGTGGTTGAGCCATGGCAAAGTGGCCCGGGATGTGAGCGCTATGATGGCCGAGGCAAACAACACGGCGGCGAAAAGTGTGCAAAGCACTTCAGGACGAGCATGAGAAGATGGCCAAGTACTTCAAGCAGGGAGAAGTCAAGAAATATGCTCTCCAAGACAACGTATGCGTGGAGCGGCACCACAAGAATGTCCTGTCGGGGCATCGGCAGGCGTCTTGGTATGTGCCGGGGGTAATCGTGCGGAAGGTCGGGCAGGATGTGTATGCGGTTCGTGTGGGGGATAACAAGATCCTTGACCGCGACCATACCCAGCTCTGTCCCCGAGCACCAGACCCCAGCGGACGTCCCGTCACCTTCGAGTTCACAGCCGGAGATCTGGACTCGGATGACGAGGGTGAGGACGACAACTTCGCCGCCGAGAGGATCCTGACGGACAAGCCGGACCCAGGGACGCCTGGGGTAGGCTATACAAGGTCCGTTGGAAGGGATTTGCTGCATCCAGGGATTCGTGGGAGCCTCCGAGCAGTTTTGTGCTCAGGTATACCGCGGTCTGAATGGAGTATCTCAGGAGAAAGAACATCTCTTTGGATGTCAAGGACGTGTTGGTCCATTTGGTGTCTGCAGTAGCACCGTAATGGATCCCCATTGGCATTTTTGTTTGTTCTTGTGCTTGGGAGACGGGTGAGGGCGTTCATCCGGGGATTTTTGGGCCTTGATTGGCCATATACCCCCTTCACTCGGTCTCCACACATATATATTTCATTGTGGTATACGTATTTAGATCGGTCGACGACGTTTCTCTATCTTTGATCCCCTTGGTCCATGTTGTAGATCAAGAGGAGACCGAATATGGCAGAGGGCACCAATTATGAGTGTCCTCACCCCTCCCTTGGGGCATGGGGGACGCCTACGCCGTATGTAGGGCCTCCATGTGTCCTCGAGACATGGGGGGGGGGGGTTGGAGCCCATTGGGGTCCTCCCGTCCTATCTTCAATTACTTCCGAGCGGTAACAACGCTCTGAGGAGGGGAGTGAAGCCGGTTCGCACCCCCGTGGCCATTTTTGGGTCACTTGGGGTGTGTATCTATGGGCCGGCCAGCCGCCATGGGCTGATATCATACTCTCCCATCCATCTGACCTAACCTGATGTGATAGTGTGATAGGTTTGGCCATTCCAGCTATGAGCGGCCACATTCAATACAGAGGCGCCGCCGGCTGAGATTTATATATCGAAATGTCAGCAATCAACAGGGTTTTTTTATCATAATGTTTCCGTAATTTTTCAGCCTTCCGTTCTGATTGTCAATGTATCGGCGACTGTCAGTTGGCTCAAGATTTTGCGGTAACCGATTGGTTAATTTCTTTTTCCAGATATTTGGGCGGAAACCCCGATGAAGGGTTAAATTGCATCAGAAAAGGGTTTGTTGCTTCTGCAATTTTCATGTTATACACTCGCAAAGTTAATCCGATTTTTTCAGATATTCAGAATCGGATTTTCGACTTCAAGGTCGCCGCACTTGATATTGAAGCGGTACCGTGGAGCCTCGCGGAGCGTGAGGCCTTCGACCCTTGAGACCCGCGGCACACTGCGCTGAACCTGTTTCTTTGATCTGTGCCTTGCACTGAGTTTCCCTTTCGTGCACCTCTGTTTTGTCTGCCATTTTGCTATCACAGCTTGTCTTGCCCTTGCTTTGCTTTGACGTGAGAAAAAAAAGATGCTGATCCCTTGGTATTTCTGCATACTTTGCCGCCGCACTTATGGTCCTGCTTTGCTTTCACGTGAGAAAAGCTGAACACCTTACGAGCTTTTTGAACCACAGGTTGATTTTGAAAATAAAATATCCTGCTGCTCGTTGCATGCAAACATACAAAACCCTTTGATCGTCCAAGCCTTGCTGGCACCAAATGGCAAACGCAGCGCACCAAATCCACAGGAGGTCTAACCTGTATCGAGGGTTTCTTTCAGCGAATCCATCATAGGCTGAGACCTTCCAATTTTCAGCTTCCACGATGCTGAGCGCCATAGGCCAGTAGCCGTAGGCCCTCAACAAGGGCGCTCTTGCCACGATGCTAAGCGCCGCCGGTGTATTTCACCACCTTTGCCTGCGTCCACGATGCCCTGGCATGCTGCCCCAGGACGAGGGATGCGGCGTTCAGGCCAATGTTAGCCTACAAATAATTCTGAGAACCTTGGACGGTCCTCCCATATGACACAAACCTGAACGTCAACGACAAACAGATTCCGTAACAAACAGAGTTAACATACACGACGCAAATCGCATATATTATGCTACAGAATTTAACTATATAAAAGAAATGAAAAATAAAAATACGTAACGGCAGCTATTGGCTGCCTTCAGTCACTCTCCTGACGCAAAATTGCGTCATTTGGGTGGACTTCGCGCTATGCGCCAGAAGCCTTCGCGACGCTAAGCTCTGCTACAAAAATGCAAACGCGGGGATCGTTACCGATTCCGCTTCAATATGATGACTTTAGAGTGGTCCTACCTTTTTCCCCGAACACGAATCAACCTTCCTTTTGTTGTCTCCTCCATTTTTCTTGGAGATATAGGCGAAACAAAATTGATTCGTGAGGCCACGTTGAATAATCATATCTCCGGCTCTCGGCGAGGAATATCAATTTTCAGATATGGGCTGGAATGGCCTTGGTCTGAATTGGATTTAGGGAGCGTCAAACGCCTTTGATGTGTACTCATGCCTGGTGTAGCAAGGGATAATGGTCAAGAGGGTAGAAAGTGATATATAACACTTGGACCATGCAACCGAATATTCTAAAGCAACTTTCGAGTGTACCGCATGAGTGTCGGTGTTGCATAGAAACTTTCCTTGGGCTCCTACGTATTTTTAACGTGAAGTTATGTCCATGGAGGGGCATGGCACACAATGGTGGGAGCCACTTTTGAGGGTATGTGTTATATGGATGGTATGTGCTTCACAATGCTCACGCCCATGTTATATATCTCCGTTTGTAGGAAGATATGTGGAGTCATACGTGGCAAGGGCTTCCCCCATGTCACAATGGTGAGCTCCATAGCGCTAGACTAAGTCTACCGCACATATAGTGCATGTGTGAAGGCTTACGGAGCGCCCCACAAGCGCCACTATCAATTTTCCCATTTTCATGGTACGTATTGTGAGGAGGTTCGAAGGTGCCCCTATGCGTCCATGTGGGGATCCAAGTGGGGGAATTGTTTCCAAATGGTCCCAAGCAATTGTGTCTTGAACCATATGTTGATACCATGGGTGAGTGAAGTTATATACTATTGTGATTATCTTGAATTTAGCAACATTTGCATGTTTTTGACCTCATTTTCTGCTCATTTTTGTATTTTATGTGCTCAACTGGTCGGCTAACAGTACAGTGCCTAGAGATCTGTGAACAATGGTATGTTGCTTATATGTTGGCATATGCTTCGCTGTTGCACCTCACCATATGCCGGATCACGTGGTCACTTTGGCGTGGCACACGAGGCCTCACTTAAATTAGGTCTCAAATTCGTGAGTTGACTTGTGAAGCATGGCATGTATATATCGGCAGAGGTTTGGGAGTCAATGTTGGGATATTCTTGGGCATGAACCTTTGGTCTATATCACCCTTGTAGATTACTGTCCGGATTGACACATGCATGGAGCATTTGAACATTTGCCGTATGCAATTTTGAGTATATAATTGAATTTTGGGCACTAAGGTGTGATTTGCCTAATTCTGCTATGTTGTGAGGTCATCTGCATGGGGCAGTTCGCCAAGCCCAATCGACTCAGAGTCCAACCAAAATTATGTCAGGGTAGGGCATGGTCCTGAGTGCCACTCTAGGCCATGACACGCCAACTTCCCTATTGGGCTAGGATTTAGAGGCTTTGGAGGGAACACATTTTTGGGGTTTGTGTAGTGACTTTTGGCACATGGCATTTAGCCATCTTATTTGACTTGGTTCAGGGCAATATGTTGGTGAGTCAAGAGAAGGTGTTGAGTCCAGGGAATGAGGGGTCTATGGCTGTGATTGTGTATGTTTGCATCTTTCCCCAATTTGAATTGATTTGTGTTCATATGCCAATTTCAGGGCTTTCTTCTTTTTTCCATTATTCTATTGGTGCAATTCTATGTACATGCCCAACGCCCGTGTCTCCGTGTGCACCGTGAGACGACCGGCGTGTTGGAAGGAGTTGTTGAGTGTCAACGCGGGACCTCAAACACCCTTGAAATCCCTCAGTGTGGACTATTTGGATTGGAGCTATTGTACTTGGGAATTGGTTATTGCAAGGGATCAGGGTTTGTGTGAAGGAGGCATATTTTACTTTTTTTGTGTGGGAAATTGTGCAGAATAGGGCAAGATCATGCAGAACCTGGTGAGAAGCAAGACCATAGGAGTGACAGGAGATGGTGGAAGGGGTACAGCAGGGGCCGGTCCTGGTAGGGACCTTCTTTAGTGAGCCACTACCAGCAGGTCCTCTATATAGGCCCCGATGAGGCCCCTCTCGGCCTCTCCTGGCGGGTGTAGGCGGTGCCCCTGGTCCCGGAGTAGGGGCTCCAGCAGAACTGCATACAGCAGGGGGCTCTCGGGGTAGCCCTGCCTTACGTCGCGCAGCATATTGACTGGCTGCGTCAGTCCGTGCGCGGTGGTGATGCGCAGCCTGGCCGCTGTGGGGAGGAAGGGCAGGAGGTCAATGACCACCGGCGGCACAGAGAGGGGGCACAGGAGGAGGTGGAGTGGGCCGTGCAGGGCGGTGTCGAAGGCCTTGCGGGCGTCCAAGGAGAAGACGTATTAGGGCCGCCCCCCGTTGGAGTTGCCTCTGCGCCATGAACAGGGGGGGTCTGGTGTTGGAGCCGGGAAGGCCCCGCTGCTGCCAGTCGCTGACCACGCCGTGTTGTGTGAGTACATCCGTGATCGGCTAGGTGAGGGGGCCCGTTGGCAGCTTCATGTCCGCTCCACCCAGGGCTATGGGCCGGTAGTCGTCCAGCTTGGCGAGCCCGCGACCTTGGGGCTGAGCCCAATGTGCGCATCTCGCCATTGGGTCGGTGGCGGGGCGCCACGGAGGATGGCCCGGTAGGAGTGGATGAGAAGCCACTGGACGGATGCTGGGAGGGCCTTCATGAAGCGGGCCCCTGCGTGGTTGGGGCCTGGGGCCTTGCCATCAGCCTTGTTCAGCGCGGACCGTAGGTCCTGCATGGGGTACTGCTCGACCTTAGTCCATGCCCCTTCCCGGACCTCGGGCACATGGCGGCGGAGGACCCCCTGGAAGCTGGGAAGGTCCACCGGGCGCTTGTCGTACAGCTCCGGCCAGAAATCGCGGACCGCGGACATCACATCGTGGGTTTCCGTCAGGAGCATTCAGGTGTTGGGGACCCGCACATTCGAGAGGCCCGACGGGCCCGGGGCCTCCACTTTGATGACCCCTCTCATGGCCTTCCACCGATGGACGATGTCGTTGGCGTGGCGGCCCCAGAAGTCTTTGATGACGCGCTTGCTGTCGGCTGCCAGGAGAGCGCTTAGGTGGCAGATGTCCTCCTCTAGGGCGCCCGCTTGCCTCTCCAGCTCCTCCTGTAGCTGGCCCTGCATGGCGGGGCAGAACCCCGGCGACGCACCTCTCAGCGCCTCCGTTAACCGGAGCGCGGCTGTGGAGTGGACGCCATGCCGGGCTGCGTTTGGCTGGTACGCCGCTGGTGCGCAGGCTCACAGGGCGTCAAACCGGAGGATCGCCGCCTGGAGCCGCTTCCCGCTTTCGGAGGGATCCCCTCTCATCGGGTCGAACTCCGCCAGGGACGGCTATTGGCGCCCCAGCGCGTGCCAGGGCGTCATGCGCTGGGTGGAGGTGTTCGAACACCTTGTCAACGGCCGCTGCAGCCATGGACCCGTAGCTGTGCTGCTCGGCAGGGCCCAGCCAGCACGCCTCGGAGGGCTCGTCTTGTGCAGCGGTGACCGCCGCACACAGGTGGCGCTGGACTGGCGCGGCTTCGGCGTCGTACAGGAGAAGGCAGCCCTCCGTGTGGCTCTAGGGCATGGGCACCGCCGCTTGCCCTGCCAAGTAGAGGAGGCAGGATAGGACCACGAGGGGCTGTGCCGTACCGCGGGCCCACACGCTCTCCCGCAGAGACCATGGCAGGAGGGGCTCGTTGACCAGGAAGGTGTCCACCCTGTGTAGGGTCGGGTGGAGTGTGGGGGTCATGTCTTCCATAACTGCCTGTCGTGGCCCTCCGGAAGCCGCAGGCCTCCCAGCACGAGCGGAAGTGCTTCGTTGCCGGGTTGGCGGCGGCATCCATGTAGGTTTTGGTATCGCAGGCGATGACCGGCGGGTGCCGTCCACGGAGGCTGCGCGCCGTGGCATACATTTGTATGTCGGCCCAGAACGCCGCCCGTCCCGCCCAGGGGGAGCAGCCTGCCTGCGGCCTGTAGTGTTCAGGGCCACTATATCATGGTTTCAGCATGCTTGGTGATCCACTACCCCTCCTCTTTCAACATGCAGTAGGGCATGAGGATAGCTGATTTGATTTGGCAATTAGGTGTAGGGATAATCCTCAATCAATGTCGGAGATTCTCACTTCAAGTGCAAGCATGCTCTCTTGCGTCATGGCTAGGCGAAATTCTCTCTCCATATGCATGTTCTCATGGGTCATCGCTAGGCGAAATTCTTTCTCCACATGCAAGCTCGCTGGATTGGGATCTGGTGAGGTTATGTCTCTTCGGCAATGGATGGGTTGGGTTCTCCCTCCTAGGATATGGATTGGTGAGGGTCTCTCTCTCAGGGCATGGACTGGGGCGGGACAATCTCTCCCAAGGTCTGGATTGGGGCGGGACTATCTCTCCTTGGGATACAAAAATGTCACCATGGATGTGCTCGGATTTGACCAGGGATATCCCTCCATGTGCACTCTCTCTCATGGCCGGGTCTAGGTCAATTATTGTGACCCGGGGCATCTTCTAACCCAATCTCTCTCTAGGTAGCATGCATTGAATTGGTTCGGTGTCACACGAACATGCAGATAGGCAATAATTTTTCCACATGTCTATGGGTGGATTCGTTCTACTGCACATGATGATTGTGTTTGTCTATGCCTTCCGTTCCCTAGAAATTGGGCACCAGGTGATGGGACTGAGAGGCATGTCCAAGCATGTGAGGGCATGAGGTATATGTTGTGGATTGGCTTTGCACTTTATTCATGCTTTCGGTTCGCAATACTCTAACTGCTGGAGTCCAGTAATTGGTATGTAGCATATACTAACCAGGTGAGGTTTGCCTGGCTGGCCCTTCTTGATGCCTTGTTCGCGAGCAGCAAGTAAACAAACCAGGTTTATTCACTTGTTGGCCATTGTGTCTGTTATTGCTCAGTGATACGCACCCGGCGTTCGGTGTCAACTACCGAAGTATTGCCAGCATGATGATATATGTGATGTGTCTCACGTGTCAGATGACAGGTATTGTCGTGAGATGACTCTCCAAACTCATTTTTAGTGATCCTCATTGCAAACTCTTTACATGTGATCATTGCCTATTCATGAGTGTGGACAAGTCATGTATGTGGCCATACCGTAATTTGTGTTCGAGAAGGGCATGGTGTCATGCTTGATCCACAGTGGGAACGTTTGTCATATATCTCAATTCCTTTTTTTGCGGTTTTGTAGGAAAGGGTGAGGATGGGCCATGTGGGTCCACGGTTATGTTGAATACGATGATGCCATGTGTTGTGTATCATTTCGTTGAATTTTGCCATGTAGCATATGGACTTTATTGATGTCATTGTGTCATGCATGATCCCATGAGTCAATATCAATTTCTCAATGTGTTGAATCGAGGTTGTGCTAGCATGGAGTCATGTGTCCGTAAAGGAACGCATAGTTCACATGTGCATGGTCTATAAAATTGACTCCTGGAGTAGGAATGCAGCATCGTCTTCGATACTCGCATATCTTATTCCAGGGCTTCACTTCCACTTCTGTTTCTTCCTCTCCTCTTGCCCAACATTGTCATTGTTTGTTCCCACTCCATGATCAGTCCTGGTATTGATGAGGTCACACTCAACTTGATTTTGTGATCGATCATTCGGATTCACTGGTCAAGTTCATTAAAATTTATTTTTTATTTGAAAGGTCTTCATCACATGTTCGGACTTTATTGCAAGGGTTACCAAGGGTTGGACCTGCAGGAATTTTGGATTTTGGATTTTACAACGCATGGAAGCTTTGGTTATACTCAGGACAATGGGGGTCACGGCGAAGAAGGTGGGAAAATCAGAAACAGGAGGTAGATCTCGCACAATGGCAGAGGCTGGTCCTACAGACCTTCCTTACTTGATGCAGAAGTGGCATGATGATCCACATGGTGGATCCACGCAAGCCAATCCTACTAAGTTGGCGGTTGGGGAAATAAAGGTATTAACTAAACTAAGGTGATACAAAAAGGGCCAGAAAGTACAGAAACATAGTTCCATCTTTTCTGTTATGCTCCAAAGGGTAGTAAAAGTGCATGGTATTTTGTATTAGCCTTTTATGCAATGGACCTAAAATTGTTGGTGGACGGTGATCAGCAACATTGATGCTGAATTTTTGCTTCGTGCTAGGGTGTAACGCAGAAATCTTTGTAGTAGCAAAGGCCGCAGTTGTAGCAACTCCATGGGCCCTGTCCAGCGGAATTATGTAAATTTGGAAATGTAAGAATGTCATCCTGTCCATCATTGTCACATTTTTTCATTCCCAGGTCAGCCCTACAGTTCGACACCCCAGCTGTTTGACATGGCCCCACCCAACGAATCTAAGGCTAAAATGCAAAAAAATACGGCACTTGATAGAATTCGCGTGCGTCCAGGAGTTATTTTAAAAGAGAGCGCTGAAAGAGAGTACAAGCTGCGAGAGCGACAAAGTGCAAGGTGGAGAGAGTCAAAAAAGTCAGCACTCAACTGCATGACGGACGGCGCTGGCATTCCAGCGAAGAACCGCGACACCAAGCGATTAACAATTCCTTCGCATTCTTCTGAATGCGCGCAGAAAAGTACCCACACGCATGGAGAAAGAGTAAGGCTGGCGCATGAAGAACGTCCTGGGCGCGAAGCTTTGTTTTTTTGCACGTGCCTTTCTCTTATCACAGCTTCAGACTGGCCACACATCCAATGACCAACCTTTCAGCACTGTTCAAGGCATGTACAGCACTCAAAGTATGTATAACATTGTTGAGAAAGATTACTTGATGAAGGCCCGAGAGCACAGTTGACGAGATAGTGGGAGCACTCGTGCAAGACAAGAGCTTTTCATGCATCATGTGGCATGCCTGCCTCTTGCAAAAAGAACTGTAAACCAAGTACCAAACACACTGAGTGAAAAAAAGAAATATCGTCTTGAGAGATGTTCCCTACATATGGGGATAGCGAAAAGATATCCTAGGACCCAAAAGCATAAGGTGCATGGAAGAGCCAATCTTGAGCAGTGATGACTCAAAAGAAAAGTCGTAAAGGCGGAAGCTCGATGTGAAAAGAAACAGCAAATAACGAGAGCCCTAACATACAAGGAGGCACCTGGCTTATGACTCTTAATTGGCAGGATTTAAGGAATGAACATCTAGCTGCCCGCATTCTCACGATGTTCACAAAGGAGACGACAAGCGCATGCAAGGGTAAACCCCAAGGGACCATGGTTCATCTTCAATCCAAATGATGCCAGGGCTCCGCGGTGTAGCCCTAACATGAGTATGCAACGGTCGCCGCTTAAAGAAAATGCGTAGGACAAATGAACCAGGATAAGGATGCAACACGGCGAAGTATGAATATGAAGCCGGATCGGCGGTTGATGCGGCAATATAACAAACATAGTAGACATGATGCAGGTGCTGTGAATGAGGGGGGGGGGGGCATCTCGGTGAATTGAAGGGGGGGAGCGTCTTTGCGGGGCGCGCTGATTAAAAGTAGGGATGCAGGTTCGAATTTGCACCAATTCACTCGAATTCGAATTCGCACCAAATTCGCACCAGTTCGTGGACCCCTCTGAATTCAAATTCGCACCGTCAAGTTCAAAGCCTCTCCGAAATAACTTGAACCGACCTGTCCGTGTGGACCCAGAAGCGGACCTAAAGTTTACTTACCTTTTTTCAATTTATCTCTTTGCATAAAGGTATTCCAAAGGGAGCTAGGTGTCCTACAACAATGACAAATGAAAACCAAGAATACCAAATACACACCCACCGACCATTACTTGTATCTTTCAAACACCTTTTGGAAAAAAGGAACAAAGGATGCACAATCACCAAGCCACACACGAACAATCAAACCTGAACAACCTGATGCCCTCATTGGGCCTTCATTCATTGCATTCTTCAATTCAACCATTGCACTGGAGTTGGGCTAAGAAAGGAAATAACAGAATTTTGGGACTTTTCATTCGCAGATTTCTCCAAACTCTTTGAGACTTGGAGGCTGAACAATCATTGTTGATGATAAGATCCAGCTTTGTATAGTCCCGGTTTCCGTTCCGGCGACATTTTTTTCATCGATCTGGCATTTGAAAAAGCGGACGAGAATGGGAGGCAGGGTGACGGATAGTTGAGTTTCGTAATGAACTAAGATTCTGCCAAGTTTCAGCCTATTAAATCCGAAAGAATGTTGAGAAAACAGCCAGACAAAAGTCAAGAAAATTGCGGATGCAGCACATGCCGCGCTGATGCAACTTTCTGTGTATTCGCAGACCAAATTCGCACAAATTCGCAATCCTGTGAATTTCGCGGCAAATTTGCAGCCCATTGGCCGAATTAAAATCCAATTCGCCACGAGTCTGCGTCCCTAATTAAAAGTGGCAGTACGTAAAGTGGGAGAACGCTACCGTCTTCTCGCCAGAGGGGCGTTTCTGTCGTGACATAGCCACGAGTTGTGAAACTACCGTAGGATGAGAAAGTCGCTCCTTTGGGCGCAATTGCACAAGCGCTGGGAGGGCAAAAGGCGGCCAGACTGCAGGGACTCTTGGAGCAACCGTAGAAGGTGAAGTACCCGTGGGACTGTGAGACTCCCTGAAAGCAGCAGCTCTGTTGGCTTAGGGAATGAACGAGGATGGGGGTTGTGGGCATGCTCTGAGAATATGTGTTTGATGGCAAGTAAGAGGTTCCGTCGCCGTCAGAGCAAGCGGGAGGGCCACACATCCGGAAAAACACCCTTACAGGGATGATCTTGTGAAGCAAATCGTGCATAGGGACTGAAAGGAACTAACCAGCGGATGAAAGAGCACTCCTCATGCGTCGGAGCCCTGAAGTACCACCGAAAAAGTGACTCCGAGAAACACGGTCCCCATCACACAAAGAAGACTTCGCGGGGGTCAGTGTACCGTGTACAAAAATCGAGAAAGGACAAGATATCCATGCTATGAGACACAACAGCGGCGTGGGTGGAGCAGCAGTGGCAGGGCTACTTGTTCATGTTGGTATGAAACAACAAGCCACGTAAGTCGGGAGCCAGTCGTCCACTTGAAAAATACTACACTGAAAAAGGAACTATGCTGTAAATATCGAAAACGAATGCTTTGTGCAAGGTTTGATGGCTTTGCCGGCGCACGAGCCAACAAGAGAGATGCGCAGGCAAGCTTCCCGTAACTACCGCGGAAATTAATGCGAGAGATCCTGTGGCCGGGGCTAGAGGTGGCGGCTGGCAACTGAACGGCAAAGTCAACCTAGCTCGATAGCCGATCCGCTTGTTCTTTGCCCTCAAACCCAAACTATGCTTCAACACATACTACCGATGGCTTGAAAGCTGCCCCCTTCACCTAGGATCTTAGCGGCCAGAGTATCCGGCAAGGGATCCTGCAAAATGCGTTAGAAGTTTATGCGCAGAAATGTAAGAAGTTACAATCAAAACTTGAATTGTAAGCTGGCAAATTTCAATATTCATATCTAGAAAATCATTGTGATTCAGAAGAGGGTAGATTGGATCTCAGTCTCGCAAATTCTGTACCTTTTGCCCTTCAAAAAGATCATTCTGTGGCATGTCTGGTTGATCAACTTATGTAAAATGGTTCCAAGTGCTGATTCCTGTGTGTCCTTGCGTACGATAGTCTTTTGGCTCCTCTAGGATGCCTCAAATGCTCGGAAATGTTTGATGGTCTGTTGAGTCCGTGCAGTACAATGTGGTTGATTTTCTGTGCTTCAGCAATACTGGCACTGACTGAAAATTCTATTTCAGATATTGTGGTCTGTGGGCGAAATGCTACATGTCGCTCTTCTTTACTTGTCTTCTGTTACTTTATTGCTCCAAGCTTAACGTCAGGTATTTGCTGCATTTTGGAGATGAGTCAAGGCATGCATCAAATTCATAGCTGTCTGCGATGATGGTGGCGTTGGAAATTCTGGACTCAGCTCTGATGGGGTGCTGTATTCAGCCGGTTCAGATTTTGATAGCCATCTGCAGCGCTTCATCATTGACTTCATGGGTTTTTTGTATTGCTACATCCCAGGACTGTGGGCCTTTGCTTTGATATTGCTGCAGTCTATTTTGAGTTTGCAACAGTTCTGCAGAGCAATTTGTGTCAGAGGCATGGCACTCATGTGTTCTTGCAGCCGAACATGCTGGTGGGCTTCAGCTCAGTCTTGGCCTGTGCCGCGAATTGACTGTGCCTGCTGCGTAACTTCCACCCTGAGGTGACAGCTTATTTATGAGTTGCTCCTTGCAGTCCCCATTGGTTTTCAGCTCTGTATTCCCTGTGGTGTGCCACCAGACCACTGCAGATATAGTGTGCAGAATCAGAATCAGAATCTGCGGCCAGCCCTGATTGTAACCAGCCTGCCGAGCTTTTGTGCTCTTTTATTGCTATATGGTCTGTTGGATCTGTCAAATGTAGTGTGGCTGTGTTTCTGTGCCTCAGCATTAATGGCACTGACTGAAAGGTTATTTCGAGGAATTTTGGGCAGTTAGGACCCCTGCGACTGGACATTTCCCAATTTAGAGTAGCCCAATGAAGTGCTGTCAACCAGTGTGGACAAATAGGAAGACCCAGATCATCTGGTGATAATCAGGATGCTCCAAAGCAACCGGAGGGGAGAGAGGAGCGTCCAGACAATCCAAGATAAACAGGGTATCCCACAGAGCCCAAAACAAGTACACAGGGTAACAAAGGGACCCGTCATAGGGGAATGAAGGAAGTAGGGCGTAGATAACCCTATCCCTAACTTAGAACATTACATCTGCTACTGGCACCCCATGGGTAACCAGTGTTGTATGATACAATAGTCTCGGACTGATTTGGTAACAAAAAGAATACTCCAAAATGGGCCATCATTCTCAAAATGGCCCATTGTTGGGCACTTTTTGGTGTGTTGCAAGGGCAATTTGCAAGGCCAACGCAATCCAACAATTGCAAGGTCGTTCTTACCACCAATAGTGACTACCCTTAACTACGGTGCATTGGAGTGTCAAATGGCTCATGTACCATGCCTCAAATGATCCAAAAATGGCTCAAAACGCTGAAAATGGGGAACGTTTCATGGTTATTCGCCTCATTTTGTGATGGGGACGCAGCCTATGTATGTCCCCAATGCAATATAGCTCATCCACTATTAGTAATAGGACACAAGGTAATAATCGTCAACTCGGTTTGCATTGGGGATGCAACTAGCCTACTGTAACATGCGAGTGCTCAAGTGGGTAAAGGTGGGCAGAAAGCCTCAAAATGGCCCGTTTTGGGCACTTTTTGGTGTGTTGCAGGGCCTATTTGCTACCCCAACGCAATTCGACACTTGCAATGTCGGTCCTACTACCAATGTTGATTACTTTTGAACATGTTTGTATTGGGCTGTCAAATGGCTCATGTACTATGCCTCCAATGGTCCAAAAATGGCGCAAAACCCTTATAATGGCAAAGGTTTCATGTTTCTTTCGCGTCATTTTGTGTTTGTCACGCAGCCTATGTGCATCTCCAACGTAATATAACTCGTCCCATGTCAGCATCCAGACACAAGGCGATAATATTTTGCTTTTTTTGCATTGGAGATGCAACTAGCTCACATAGGAGTGCTCAAATGATAAACCTCGGAAAGAGCCCTCAAAGTGGCCCATTTTGAGCACTTTTTGGTGCATTGCGAATGAGGGCTATTTGCTACCCCAACGCAATCTAACAATGGCAATGTTGTTCCTACTACCCATATTGGTAATATTCAACTACATTTGCATTGGGATGTCAAAGAGCTCCTGTACTATGCCTCAAATGGTACAAAAATGGCCCAAAACCCTCAAAATAGCGAACATTTCATGGCTTTTTGCCTCATTTTGTGTTTTGTAGGCAGCCTATGTGAATACCTAACGCAATACAAATCGCCCAATGTCACCAATAGGACACGAGGTGATAACATTCAACTTGGTTTGCATTGGGGATGCAATGTGATGGTTTCGAGCAGCAGCAGCACAGCGAGCGTGTGAACGCGCGATCGCGCACTGCAGTCTGCAAATGCACATATGAAACATCGAGATGCCAGCAGCCGTGAACTAAATTGCAGTCATTATTTCAATATCTTTGAACAGGGCTTTCGTCTTCCAATTATGGCTTCGGTTCCATTTGGTGACCCGCTTAACGATCCTGCGCAAGGTTGTCAAATTCTCTGAAACAAGACGATTTTGGAGAAAGAAGACAGCCGTAAAATCGATCCACAACAAGTTGTAGCCAGTTAGGTGGCGGGGTATCATTGTGTCCACCTTCTACGGTTCAATCTTCGACGCCGTCCTTAATTATTTACACTTTGATTACCTTCGAAATGGAGAGGAATTCCGATGAAGCCGCTATGCTGCATTTCGTTCAAGTTTGCGTGTTTCGATCTGACTCACCGTTGCAGCAAGAGTTCTCAAATTCGCTAGAAAAATTGATTGCTGAGCGCATCACAAATCGAGAAGGCCAGTGGTTCCCCTGCATGTTTCACGATCTCCGCAGTTTGCCAGCTGCCGTAAGCGAAGTCCCAGCCACATAAATCAAACTAGAGCAAGAGATTGAATGCCTTGCAATTATCGACAGAGAACGCCACAAGGGCAGCTGCAAACAAACAGCAACGACTAGAAGATGAGCTTTCGAAGAACTACTTCCTTCTCCAAGAGTTTCTGCAGTCCTTACAACGCGATGCTTCGAACGCGTAGCAGTCTTTGAACTAGCAGCAGCCATTCCGGCGCTTCGAGCCTCCACCACAACATCCTTACCAACAACCACCTCCTGCACAGCCATCTTTGAGCTATAGGCCGCAACCGCCTTTGAACCACCACCCACCACCACAGTTTCCACCGCAGCAAGCACCTCTACAAGTACCTCCTTTTGACCGATTGATGAGTTCTCGTACTCCAGCCTTCGAATTTTTGGGCCGCCGAGTCGAGCGTCTGCACAAGTTGGTTCGACCATTTTCTGGCAAGCCAGGGTCAGGAGAATTTTGAACCTGGAAAGAAGATCTTACGCGGGCGTTCGTTTTTTCTGATATCGACTCTCCCAACGATCAAGTCACTGCCCTGCCATTCCTTCTCGAAGGTTACGCTATCGATTACCACCACAGTCTGACAAAAAAAGTACAAGACGAGTGGTTCAAACTAATGGGTTATGGGGACAGCGCTTCAATTGTATCTCCCACGGCCAGTGTACTTGTCTCAGATGCTGACGCTGAGGGAAAACGAGTTTCCTCGACATGACAACTACGTGCGCAAATTTCGAACCTGCGTTAACATCAGTTACCTCCAGATGGGTTACCATATTAACTCTCAATTCATCGAGGGTTCGTCCAACGATGCTTAGTCACCACCTCGTCCGTTGGCAATGGCCCCAGGTCTCCCGGCTCGTCGGTTGGTTTGGTGTCCAATCAGGGTACTGGGCCAGTGTCAGCTCCGGCATTGGGATCCTTTCCCAAGGAACGTCCACTTCGAAGCAACAAGCACAGATGGTCGTATGGCAGGTGCCACACCTCGTCGTGTGAGAACGCATACTCGAGGACATGAAGAAACTCGTCAACAGGTTCTTCTTCGGGTGAAAGGAATCCAGTTTGGGACCCAGGGTACCACAAAAGGCCGCGTACGTGTAGCAATCTTGACGTCCATCAATTTTCTCAACGTCAGGCGGAAACATGCGTCTGCTGCTGGGTTGTCGGGACCAGGCACATACCGCAACGAGAGACTGTACTCCTCATGGAACCGCTACCAAAGTGCCTGTCGTGGCATCAATGGTCGAGGACACGTTTTGAGATGGCGAAAGCTTTTGTGGTCGGTATGTACGTGAACTTGCTGTGGTCCTCGAAGGAGATGAAACTACTGCTTTGGGGCTAGCACAATAGCCAACAGGTCCTGTTCTCGGATGGGGTATGGAGCTTCAGCAAGTTGCATCTTGCGTGACATATAGGCAATAGGTCGAAGATGTCCTTTATACTTCCCATGTGCACATCGCTGTGCTAGCGTAGCCCCTGCGCAATTCTTCGAAGCATCCGTGTACAGATTGTACGTTTGTCAGGGTCAATACCACTCAGATGCGCCGCAGTGATCATTGCTTGCTTGAGCTTGTCGAAGGTGGCTGTGTGTATGGCTGTCCAATCCCATTCCAAGTCCGCCTTGAACATAGCGGTGAGAGGAGCTGCTCCAGCCTGGAATCCTTCCAAAAACTGTTGTTGGAATCCACAAAGACCAATAAACTGGTCAACTTCATGGACGGAGGTCAGAGCAGGCCATCCTCGGATGACGTTGATCTTCTCAGGGCCCATGTGTACCCCATTTTTATCGATGATGTATCCGCGAAACAGGAACTCGTAGTTAGAAGAACATGGACTTCTCAATGCAGGAAAATAACAGGTGATGTTGCAATAAGTCGTGTACCACGTCAAGGTGCTGTTGATGTTCCTTAGCATTGTTCGAGAAGATGAGGATGTTGCGGATATACACCCAAAGAAAGATTCCCAAGTGATTGCGAAGAACATCATTGACAACTCGCTGGAACATTGATGGTGCGTTGCAGAGGCTGAAGGGCATGACGACCCCCTCGAAGGCCCAAAACTGCGTATTGAAGGCAGTATTTTTGATATCTTCATCGTGGATTGAAATTTAGTGGAACCCACTGACAAGGTCGATCTTTGAAAAGACTGTCGATCCCCCCAGCATGCTCAATATGGATTATATCGAAGGTAAAGGGTATCGATCTCGAACGGTTCGGGTGTTCAAAGCTCTGTAGTCGACAAACATACGCTACTTCCCATTTGCTTCTCTCACTAGCAGGCATCCCGCCCCGTACGGGCTTGAGGATGGTCGAATTTGGCCAGATCGGTGTAGCTTGTCCAGTTGACGTCGAAGCTTATCCAACCGGCTGGGATCCATCTTATAGGGGTGTACCCACAGAGGGTCGTCTTTGGTGTCAAGGCGTATTCAGTGGTCTCCTCCAGGTCAAAGCGGAGGCAATTCCCCGAACTCGGCTCTTTGCTGTTCCAATAGACATGAAATCACTTGTCGCTGAACAATTGAGTAACACATGTACTCCTGACTCGAAAGAGCTGTGTCGACGCGCAGAAAGGCGTCCTTGAACCGTGAACAGAGTTGCATGTCCCGGTCCTGTCAACTGAACGTTGACACTCCCAAGTGTCGAGATTTGTTCGGGTTTGTCGCGACTGGTGGTGGAGTGCATCTCTTCTCCAGGACGCAAGCCACCAGGTCTTCGAAAGTGCCTCTTAGGACATTGTGGGTCTCTCCTTACTCTTGGATCGTGATCGAAATCGCCGTTTACTGTCTGGGCTATGCTCTCTTCGAGGTGTGCCTAACCTGGATCCTTTTCACCTCTCTCCCTGTGGAGCATGGGGATGATGTGGGGTGTTGGCATGGGGTTCGAAGGAAACATTGTTGAAGTCGAAGTTGGAGGAACCGTCGTTGGTAGAGGTCTCGAAAGTGCAGCGCCGGGGGTGTCTTCCATTGGCCTGGAAACATTCTGAACTTGCTCGTGTTGATAACCGGCTGCCTTGTACGCTTCAGCAATGGTTGACACAAGCGTGTCGAAGCCAAATAGTGTCCCTGAGCGTCACTTCGAGGGTACTTCAACAATGTATTGTTGGCGTACAGGATCTGCACGAGCCTGCAACATGCCTCGACGATGCTGGCAATGAGATATCAAACCAGTCAGCCAACCCTGATGATCTTCCCGAAGTGGACACGGACCGCCCCCTTCCAGTTACCTTTGGCAACAAACTTCGATATGCCCCGACCTTGACGAATTTGACGGGCTTTCCACGTCATGGAGACCGCACTCTACAACCGCTACCCCTACCCAAGGTTGGCCCCAACAAGCCGTACCCTTCGAGTCTCAAGGGCACACACCCCAGAGTGCACCAGCATTACCAATGCAAGGATTGGACTTCGTCAGCAGTGTGGGCGGCAGCATATCGGGAGGATCCACGCACAAGACACATCCACGAGATCGCCATTCCAAGCCTGACGGCAGGATATCAACTCTGAGACGCCAAATTATCCTTTGATGACGGTAAGGTAGGTGGGTCGGTGCACTCGGTTGTGGAGAGGCGCCCCATGGTTCCCGCTGGCATTGCCGCTGTGACAAACAGGAAGAGGCTCCAGGCTTGAAGAGGGGAGGTGGCCTACCTCCTGCTAGACCTGACTGGTGGCCCCGAAAAAAACGGCCCCGGGCAACACCGGGAGGGCTGATCGCCGCCAGCGTGATGTACTTGTCTCGCGGGGAGGGTGTGTTCCCGTGCTTGCGCACGTCCCCTTCTTTGGGCGGAACCCTAGAGGTTCACCGGACTTCCTAGCGTATCCCGTTCCCAAGGCATGCCTGCATGTTCTTTGTACTGGGGTTCCCATGTGCTTGGGTGTCGCACGCTCCGCCTCGAGTCCCAAAGCAGCGCAGGCCTTAGGATGCAGCCTTACCCCCGGTCTCCGGATCTCGTTTGGCCGGGTCACCTGCATGGCACGGGCTGCCGCAGGGCCCAGCTATGGACACTGGGTTTCCTACTGTTGTGTGGCGCTTGTGCTTGGGTTTGGGTTTTGCGGTAACACCGCCGACTCTGGCTGGGGTCTTGCGTGGGAGTGGTTGGGTAAGGGTTTTGGCTTCTCCCCACAATTCCTAGCTGGGGCTTGTGGTGTGTGCGGCTGGGCTTGGGTTGTGGCTTGTACCCCGTCATTCCTGGCTGGGTTTTTGGGCGTGCGTGGTTGTGTGCGTGTTCCGCCCGTACCCCACCACTCTTGGCCGGGACGTGCGGTGTGGGTGTGTGTGTTTGGCCCGGGTTGCGGCTGCGCCTTGCCACTCCTGGCTGGGGTGTCGGGGGGTGTGCGTGTTTGTGTGCGCTCTCCGTCTGTGCCCCGCCACTTCTGGCTGGCGTGTGCAATGTGGGTGTGTGTACCTGGGCTCGGGTTGCGGCTACGCCCCGCCGTCCCCGGTTGGGGCGTTAAGGTGTGTGTGTGTCTGTGTGTGCATTCCGCTCGTACCCCGCTACTCCTGGTCGGGATGTGCCGTGTGTGTGTGTTTGTGTGCGTGCTCCGCTTGTACCCCGCCATTCCTGGCGGGGTGGTGTGTGTGTTTGTGGGTTTGGGTATTGCCTGCACTCCTCTTTTTTCTGGTTCGGGTGTTTGGGCGCGTGGCCTCTTGCGTGCGCCGCGTCCGTTTTCCGCCACCTTCTGGTGGGGCTGTCTGTGGTGTGGGGGTGTGCGGGAGTTGCCGTGGGTGGTATTTGTCCCACCCCCCCTCCCCTTTTTTTTTTTCCTTCTCTGGACTGCGGGGGGGGGGGGGTGTGGTTTTTGGCCCTGTCGTGTCATGGCATTGTGATTGTCCGCCGCTGCCTGTTCGAGTCTTCGGTCTCTTGGTCTCTGTCCCCCCTTCCCTTCTCGCTTGGGCTGCGCCTATGGGTTTTTTTTTTTCTCATCGTGTGTGTCGGCGTGTCTGGGGTGTCCTTTCCTCCGATGGGCCGCTGCTCTCGGCTGGGTGTCGCTGGATTTGGCAGGGCGGTCCTCCAATGTGCTTTCAGGGGGCCCCTCAGGTGCCGCCTTCGGTGCTGTCTGGCTGGGGGGTTTGCCCGGCTCCTGTTGAGTAGGTGCGCGGCTTCGCGGCTGTGTGTCTGTCTCTTCTCCCCCCCCTTTTTTTGGGGGGGGTCTGCCTGTTCCTCCCTCTGCCCTCCCTGGGCTGGTGCAGACACTGGTCGGCATTCGGTGTGGCTAACCGGGTTGCTGCTGGTGCTTGCGGTTTGCTGGGCCGTGCCGCGGCCCCATGAGTCGGCTGGGTTATGTACACGCTTGGCCTGGTAGCCTTTCCGGTCGGGTTAGGTTCTGGCTCTGCCAGCTGGGTGGTTGCACCAGGCGGTTTCTTGAGGCTTTGGGTTAGGGGCGGAGGGGTAGTCCTCATCCCCCCGCCTCCGTGCTGCCGGCGTTAACTTTCTGGTGGCGCTTTGTGTGGGCGGGCAGTCGCTGTCGTTGCCCGGCGTGTAGTGGCCCTTAGCAGGTGTGCACTGGGCCGCGGTGGCGTTGTCCCACGGTTGTGGGCGTGTTTCCTCCCTCTCCGGGGCGTGCTGCGGCTTGCTCGGGTTAGACCCTCGGTTAGTGTCCCTTGCTTTGGTGTTGTGGTGTACTTTGGTGCGCCCTGCTGTGTCGTGCTGTTTTTCGCCGTGCTGCGTTGTGCTGGTCCGTCCTGTGTTGTGGTGCGCCCCGCTTTGTCGTGCCGTGCCGCGCTGTGTCGTGCCGTGGTGTGTCGTTCCGTGGCGCGGCAGGCCGCAGCGTGCTGTGCCGCGTCGCGCCGAGTTGTGTTGTGGTGTGTCGTGTCGTGGGGTGCCTTGTTGTGGTGCGTTGGACGGCGGTTTGCTGCGGTGCGTTGTGCCGTGTTGCTTCGTGTTGTGCCGTGTATCCCTATGCCGTGGTGTGTGCTGGGCCCTTCCCACTGCCGTTCCGGCGTGGGGTGGGGTCGGCGCGGGTTATACTGGCCCGCCTCGTGGTGCGGGACGCGGGCCGAGGTTGTGTGGCTGGCTGGTGGCAGAGGGGCGCGGTTTGGTGTGGCCTGGCTCGTTGGATCCGTGCTGCGGATGTCTCGGTGTGCCGCTAGGGTTTGTGGGTCAGGCGGGTGTCCGCGGCGTTGCCCTCCCTGAGGGCCTGTGCCTTGGTCCTGTGTCCTCTGGGGGTCCTTGTCCCTAGTCCTTGGTATCGCGGCCGTGTCCTTTTCCTCTTCTGGTGCCTGTGTGGTGGCCCTTGCTGTGGCCGGGGTCGTCGCCTGGCGGTGAGGGCGTGGTGGTGGGCTCCCCAGCGGTGTTCTCAGCGGCTTTCTCGGTGGGTGTAGCCCCTTCTCCCCGTGTGGGTGTGCCCTCCTTCCCCTGTGCGGGCTTGAGCTGGAGCGGTCCGTGTGGCGTCAGGTCCGTGCTTCGGCGGCCTGTCTTGGCGGGCGTGCGCCACCAGGGGTCGCGCGATGTCAGCTGCGGGTGGGGCGGTGCTGGTTCCTCCGTTGTGGCGTGCCCTTCCTGTGTGTGCGCCCTGGTGCCAGTCGTTGCGCTCTCTCCCTCTGTGCCACGGCCCCTGGTCGTTCCCCTTCCTGGCCCGTTTGTGGTTTCCTGCCCTCGTGTTGCGCTTCCCCCGGTGCCCTGTCCCTGTGTGCGCCTGCCCGTTACCTTGGGCCCCTCCTCGCCCCCTTGGCGGGGTGTCCTTTCCCGTACCTTGCCCTTCCCTTGCCCTTGCCCTTTCCCGTCCCGGTGGCGTGGTGGTGGGGTGGGGGAGGGGCCTGTGGGGCGCCGATGGCCCACGCCTGGGGGTCGGTGGTCTGGAGCCACCGGCAGATGGTTTCGGAGGGGTAGGGGCGGCGGAGGCCCTGGACCGCGTCCCGGAGGAGGGCTTCCCATGCCGCCTGTGGCATGACGGCCTCCGGGGCTGCCTCGTTGGGGTTGGCGGGGTTTCGGGTGCGGATCTCCTCGAAGGTGTGCACCATGTGCATCGCTTCTTGCCCTCCCGCCCCCCCGGCCGACTTCACCCAGCGGAGGAACTCCCGCAAGGCGGGGGCAGACCACCAGTCGAGGTGGGCGGGGGCCTGGGGCGGGGAGGGCTCTGAGCTTGAGGTCCTGGAGCGGAGGTGGCGGCGGCTGGGGGGGGAGGTTCCGTACGGCTGGCGGGGGGAATGGTGTGCGTGGGGGGAGGAAGACGTGGACATGGGACGGCGCTGGCGGGCGTGGTGGCGCCCGGGGGAGCGGCAGCGCCGGTTGCGGGGGCTGTGGGTGGAGGATGCGTACGGGCGGTACGGGGAACGGGAAGGTCGGTGGTGTTCGTGTGGGGGGGGGAACGTGGACATGGAACGGCGGCAGCGGGCGCGGCGGCGCCTGGGGGAGCGGGAGCAGCGCTTGCGGCGGCTGGGGGTGGAGGATGCGTACCGGCGGCGCGGGGAAAGGGACGCACCGTGCTGCTCGTAGGGGCAGGGGGATGCGGACATGGGACGGCGGTGGCGTGCCTCACGGCGGCCGGGGGAGCGAGAGCGGCGGGAGCGGGGACCTGGGGGGTCGTGTTGGCGCCTCAGGGAGCGCGAGCGGCGCGAGTGAGCGGTTGAGGCGCGGTGGCGCTGTGGGGAGCGTGAGCGCCGGGGGCGCTGTGCCGCGCCGGGGGGGAGGGAGAGCGCCGCCGTTTGCGGGAACGGGCCTCGTCGCGGGGCGAGCCGGGCCAGTCAGGAGGCGTCGGCGGGTCCTGGGGGGCCTCGCGTGGTGCCGCCTGGTACTGGAGGAGGGGGGCGGGGAAGTACCCCACCCTCCATGGATCTGCGGCGTAGGGGTGCGGCGGCGGTGGCGGCTGGTGGTACGGGTCGAGTGACTGTCCCGGGTGGGGGTGGGCCCAGGGGGCCTGTTTGGCGTGTACGTGGTGGCTGGGCGGATACGGCTCTTGGTACCGGGGGGATGGCCCCTGGTGGTAGGCGGGGTATTGGGGTGGAGCGCCCGGGGGGTGGTGCTGCCATCTCATGCGCTGGTGCTGCTCGTGCACGGGGGGTTGTGGCCCGGTGGGGTAGGGTGGTGGGCAGTGGTAGTGGTGGTGGTGGTGGTAGTGGTGGTGGTGGGGGCGTTGGTGGCGGTGGCGCTGGTAGTGGTGGTGATGGTGCTGCCGGTATGGCACTAGGATCCCTTGTGGATACTCCGGTCCTCGCGGTGGGGCTTGGGGGTCGCGCATCGTTTGCAGCCCCTGGGGCCGTACGGCATGGTGGGTAGTGGGGTGGGTAGGGGGCCGGGCTTAATGGTGACTGAGGTCGAGGGGTTCCACGTCCCCGTAGCGGTCTGGCCGGCGGTAGTGGTGGTTTGTGCGGGGTTGATGATGGGGCGCTTGGAGACGGGGATGTTGACGAGGGTTCTGACGGGGTCGTGTTGGGTGGCAGCCTCGGTGGTGGCGGCGCTCGCTGGGGGGAGGGGGGGCTCGGGATGTGGTGGCTTGGTTGTCTTGGCTTGGGTTTGGGTTAGGGTTTGGGTCGGGGCGCCGTCGCTTGTGCTGCCGTCGTACCTTTTGTGGTTTTTCGATCTGTGTGGGGTGGTGTTGGTCTTGTTGTTGTTGGTGATGGTGGTGGTGTTGTTGCTGCGGGTAGTGTTGTCGTTTGGGTTCCGGTTTTGGCTTTTGGTCGGGTTTTTGGTAGGGGTCCGGTTCGAGGTTGAGGAGGACCTCGTCCCGGAGGTGCGAGGGCACCGGTGCCGGGTGAGGTGGGTTCACGGTGTGCTGCTGGGATGCCTGGGTTGCCTGTTTGGGGGTCGGGGGGCCTCCGGCAGCCTAGCGTGCGGCTGCAGCTTTGGCTTTGGCTGTGGCCCTGTGGATGAGGTCGGCGGAGAGGGGGGGGTCGGAGGATGAGGTGGAGGACGTCAATGAGGATTAAGACGAGGAGGAAGTGGTGGTTTTGGGAGATGCGGGTTGCGCTGTCATGCGGGCGGGTGTGGGTTTGTGGGCCGCGGCGGCCTCTGCTGCGGCCACGGCGGGGAGGATGGAGGGCATGTCCTCGGGCAACGGGCTTGGGGCGGGTGGCTAGGGGGGCCTGGCCGTGGCCTGGCGGCGCGGAGGGCCGATCCCGTCGGCAGCGGTGGGGGAGGGAGGCGCGGGGATGCGGCCTCTGCCTTGTACTTGGCTGGGCTGGGGTCCTGCAATGCGTGAGGGTGTGTGGGTTGGTGTCCGCGGGGGGAAACAGTTCGCGTGGGCTGCATTTTGGGGGCCGGGGGGCTCTGGCCTGGGGTTCCCGGGGTGTGTCGGGGGGCGTGTGCGGGTCACTGGGCGTGGTCGGTGTGCCGTGGGGCGTGAGGCTCGTTGCGCTGGGTGTGTGGCGGTTGTCGGGTGTGGGGGGTGGTGAGGGGTGTTTGGCAGGTGGGTCCGTGGCGGGCGTGTGTGGTTATTTGGTCGGGTTGGGGAGGCCCGTGTCGCGGGGCCCGGGGCTGTGCGTGATGGTGGGCCTGTGTGGGTCGCCAGGTGGGGAGCGAGGGGGGAGGGGCAGGGGCGGGGATTGCGTGGGGGGGGGGGGTTGTTGTGTCGGTGTATGTGTCTGCTTGCAGCGGCGCGCCTGTGTGGTCAGTTGTAGGCTGGACGGTTCGGAGGAGAGTCTTGCCGTCTTCTGGGGCCGCAGCAAGGATTTCGCAGATGAGCGTGCGTATTTGGTGCACCTCTCGGTCAGTGGTGGGAAGAGGGTATTCTAGTCCTGGGCTAAGGTCCACGCGGCGGAGGACCCTGTGGATGGCGTGGTACCCGCGGGTGAGGGAGTGCTGTGGCCTGTGGGGGGGGTCGGTACGCGTGTGTGGGCCTGCCTCAACTTGTGTATGGTCGGTGGGGATGGCCAAGATCCAGGGCACGGTCCCCATGGATGGCCAGCGGCGCTTGATCCACTGTTTGGGCAGAGCATTGCCAGTCCCAGGTGGTAGCCCGCCCGTCGTGAGGTGATTTGGGCCAGGGCGCGGCCTGGGGGTTTGTCCCCCGGCTGGAGGACGCCCCTGAGGACTTTTTGCGGGGTAATGGGGTCCCCTACTCCCCTTGGTGGGGCTGCCCCTGGGGCGAGCATGGTGTCGGTCCCTTTGACGAGCCATTGTTGGTGGAGGATGTTGCTGTAGGGGCCACTACGTAGTGGTGACCGGGCTCGAGGACTGTACACCAGACCTCTGGCGGGAGGTGGTCGCTGTCTGTAGGTGGGGCGGGGAGGTCGTCGTTGGGGGTGCGGAGTCCGGCGGCGCGGAGGGCGGTGTCCCAGGTTGGTGCGGTGGCCTGTTCCCATTGTTCCGGGCGTTCGGGGTCTGCCGGGTGGTCCTTCTCCACTGGGGCCCGTCGTAGGCGTGTGGTCCCTCGACGTGTGACGTTGGTGTTGTTGTCGTGTGTCAGGGCCTGGCCCCACTCGATGGGGGGGATCCAGACGTGCTGCCCTTTGGCGTGTTGGCGGCCTCCCCAGAGGACAAGGTTTACGAAGGCCTCGTGAAGGCCGTTGCCTGGGGTCGCTAGGTCCCGCAGGGCTTTGACGGCGAGCTTTGTCCAGCTCTCTTGTACGCGGTACCAGCCCAGGGGAGTGGGTAGGGCCCTGCCTTGGAGGGTTGCTCGGAGAAGGTCGGGGTCGCGGATGGTGGTCGGTGTGAGGGGGGGGTGCTCGGGTTTCGGGGGGGCTTGGCGGTATGGGCTGCCGAAGTCCTGCGCGTCCACGTCCATGTATAAGTGGCCCTGGGTAGGCTTGCCTGGGGTGGGCGATGCCGGGTGGCCCCGTGGCTGTGAGGTGGGCCCTGGGGTTTCGTGGGTGCTCGTGGCGGGGGGGTCTTGTGGTGGGTGGCCTTCTGGGGTGCTCTTCTGGTGTCTTGGAGGCCTGTGGACGGAGATGGGGGGCATGTGTGGGGCGCGGAGCAGGTTAGTGGACTTCTGGGTCATGCATGGGATGGTAATGGATGAGACGCAGCATGTGTCCCCTGGCGGTGGGGTTGGTGAGTTGTTCCGTGTGTGTCAACAGGAGGTGTTTGCGGTGTACCATTTAGGCCGCTGCTCTGCGGACTGCTTCTAGCTGGAGGTGCGCTGCTGCCTCCATAGGGTTTTGCGCGTGTTTGGTGAGGTGTCTGCCTAGAGCCTGTGTCACCGCCCCTCTCATAGTGGCTTTCTTGAACAGGGGATCCCTGAAGAGGTGTTCGGTGGCCTGGTACATGTGGCTGTGGGTTGGCAAGCCCTTGTGTTGCTGCAGGGTTTCCGCTGGGGACCAGCCCACTAGTGTGTCCCTGCCTGTATGGAGCGCGCATATCTTGAAGTGTTCCCAGTTCTCCGGGGTGGTGTGGTCGCACGGGCAGCGCGTGTGTTCTTCCGGGACGTGGATGTGCTTGCGGGCAAGCCATCGGGCGACCCTGGTGAGGAGTGGCAGTTGTTCCCTGAGGAGCTGAATGTGTGGCTTCTGCAGGTGAGCTGGGATGCACGCTGGGCGTAATGCTGAGTGGTAGAGGGGGGCCGTCAGTTTCTCCTGGAGTTCTTGGATGTGCGCTCGGCTGTCTGTGTCGCCCAGCACGCGGGCGAGATGTTGGATGGGGTTGAGGTAATGGTATGCTCTGTCGTGTGAGGTATAGGGGGCGTCCTCCGGTACCCAGTCCTGGGTCCGATGGGGCTCCGCTTTTGGGGGTATGTGTTGGAGGTGTGTGTTGCTTCGGCCGAGGTCGGGAACCTGGAGGGTCGGCAGGTGCGTACTGCGCTGGTGTACTGCCTGGATGTCGACCTTACAATTTCCGTATTGGTGTCTGTGGGACTCTTGTTTCACGATCTGAGGTTGGACTTAGGGGGGAATGCTGCGGAGCGCTTTCCGGAGCAGCAGTGCTCGGGTGCTGAGGCTGGTTGCGGTGGCTTTGTGGAGTGGTTGTCTTGCTATGCGGAGGAGTAGGTGTGTGCCGACAGTGGCGTCCACTACGAGCCAGACCCGGACGATGTGCGGGAGGTCGGCAGGTACGTAGGTCGCGACTTCGGTGATGGCGTCGGCCATGGCCCCCAGTTCTCCGTGGGCTGACGCCCCGTACGTGGTAGTAAGAAAAAGTGCTTTTCCAATGCTTTAGGGTATACTTTAGTTGTATTAGAGGTGCTCCAAGCACTCATGCATTTTTATCTTAGTATTGGCCCAACCAAACTGGGTGATAATACATTTTGACCTATGGAACCAAACACTAAATCTGGATGTTGTGTGGACCCCTTAATCCTCAAGCTATAGGCACTAAAACATCTTTTCCTGGGCGACTGAGGCACTGATATACTGAGGGCAGAGCCTATGAATTTATCTATGTTTTATCATGAATTCTTAGCTATCCTAGTGGTATGTACCCTAGGGGGCTGGGGCACCTCTTTTTGAGAGGTCCTGGGTTCAATACCCAGTCAGCCTAGCTAAGTAGGATTATCCCATGTGACATGGCAGTGACCTCAGCGCCACAAACCATGCCACCTCAGCATCTATGGAACCCAAAACCAAAGAGTGCACATCTCAAGATGGCACTGTGGATGATAGTGAACCCTTGGGGCAGTATTCGAATCACCTTTCCTCAAACATGTAAACTATTTGATCCTGAGTTGCAATGTATGCTAATTGCTGTGGTCTATTGTTGATAGTTGTCTTTATCTAACTCTTTGTGACTGCACACCTTCATGCTTTGATCCTGATTCTCTTATACTTGCTTATCTTTGGCTTGGGTTATCCTGGATTGGTTGTATTTCAGCAAATAAAACATTTTCTTCATCAAAAACAAGCAGCGGGAACCCTACACCAGCAGCAAGCAGCAGGAGAGGCACAACAACAACACAGTGTTGAAATCACTATAACACTTTCTGGTAGCAGAGGCAGACAGTCTCTGCGAACCGGCAGCAACCCGTGCCGTACATCCAGTGCGCAGAGATCTGTCATATATAAGCAAGAAGGGCGAATATGGACACAAAGAAGGAGGACGGCGCCTGAGGCACCAGCAATGCCAGGACCTGGTGAACCTGGACCTGGACCTAGCGCTGTACCTTCAGAGCCCCTACATGGGCCAGTGGACGTGGTTGATGATTCGCTGGAGAGATTTCAGTCGGCCTTCCGGGCCCTCTCAGTCAAGGAGGTGGACACCGACCCTGTGAAGAGAAAGTGAGAGAGAGAGAAGGATGCTGGAGAAAGCATGGCAGACGAAGGAGTAGACAATGGGCACGACCCGACGAGTGAGTCGACCTTCGAGGGCGCACCAAGCGCTTCTGGCCTCCACGCATCACCCTCTCCTATAACCACCACACTCCCAACTCGAGACCCAGCCGCTACAGCATCCACACCCATAACCACCCCGTCTATGGCTGAGGGCACAGGCTTTACTGGTATGCCCACCTACCCTGCCTATGGTGTGAACCCACCTACCACTGCGTTTCCAGAGGAGACTACTACCAGTGAGCCGGTGGCCTCGAGTTCTGCGCCGCGATGGTATGCGGCTGACTATCACCATCCTCTACCCGCTACGGGAGCCTATGTGGATGTTCCTGGGTATGCAACCCTGAGTGGGCTGAGGAGAGGACCTGAGTCATGCGGGAGCAGGAGTAGAGGATCGGGGAGATCCTCCAACAGGTCCCTGACGCGATCGGAGCTAAAAGAGGCTCTTCAAGGAGCCACCTCTGAACTTGTGGGCGATCTCACTCAAGAGATTCGGGCCAAAGTAGAGCCCCTGATTCCGCCCCAAGCGTCGCCTACCACGGTGGGAATGTCACCCCATCGAGTACAGGCTAACCACCTGGTGGCAGGGTTGACAAATACCCTGGGGAGCCTGAGGAGCCTACCGATGCCGACCCCTGCAGCAATACCGAGAAGCCCTTTCGTACCGAGGACGGCCCAGCCACCCTACAGCCACGTGGGGAATTCTACGAGAGCCCAGCTGGACCGGCTGGGGCTAACAGCCCTGAGGGCATTGGTTGACGTGGAGCCCTATGGCTCTGGTGACCTAGGCGGAGACCCCTCTGACGATGGGCCGCCTTCAATGACTTCTGCTTCGCCCTCAGAGGGAGACGACCCTGAGAACCCCAAGAACCCGAGTGGGCGGAAGAAGAAGAAGAAGAGGAAGACCAAGCGCGCTGAGGGATGCAGGTCTCAGGAGGCTAAGGCCATTGCCACCTCCAAGATCGTGGTGAACTTGCGGGAGTTCACAGGCAAGGACCTCGCGATTTCCTTCAGAATTTTGGCCGGCTTCTCCGATTGACCGGCCAAACCCACGCTAGTGGACGGGTCAAGTGCGATCTGCTCCTGCAGTGTTGCAAGACCAAGTACCTGGAGAAGCAGGTCAAGCAGATCGTGACTAAGTCCGCCACCTTTGCCGACGTGTTGGTTGCCCTGGAGAGACAGTATCCGGCCTATGAAACCATCCTCTCCATCAGGGCCGACATCCAGAACCTGGCCGTGCTGCCCAACAACCCCAAACCTGGTGAAGCGGTACCGAGAACCTATGGCTCATGGCCCAGAGGCCTGTGAGCCGTCACACCCGTGCGGAAGCCGTTGACACCGGCTGTCAGCGGGATATCCCTGTTCTCTAATCCGCGAGATCTGGAATCTGATTTCTAACCATTACATCAATGTAAAATTACCATAATTTTATTGTCTTGGTCGATTTTCGGTCAGAAATCGGTGAAAGACCCGAATTCTACCGTGATTTCTAATTGTCGTGAAATCGCAGCCTGTTGTCGCCTGCTCGCGCGCCTTCGTCGCTTCTCCTTCGCGAGTTTTGTGATGGATTTTTCTCGGGCACCTTTGACGTTCTAAAGGAACTCAAGAGCTCCATCTAGAGGGTTTTTCCTGTACTTTCATCTGCTGTGTTCACCAGAATGTTTCGCCGTGGCGTCTGGGAGAAAATCAGCGCGCAAGCTTTTCCGTCAATCGCTTGAACTCATGGTTCTCAAGGACCATGAGTTTGGACAGAACCCTACATTCCCCACCTATGCCTTTCATCCATGCCCCTTTCACATGGGCATATCACTTTGAATAGGGAAGAGGGCAATAGGGATGTTTTGGGCAGCCTATGGGTTTCGCAAACCCAAGTCGTTTGCGTGCGCAAACGCTAACTTTGTGGCCTTATGAGCATGAACGTTAAAAGCAGAACAGAATGCTCACAAGACCAATAGCCCTAGGTTATTTTTGTTTTTCGACCCAACTCAACGATGGCTCCACGCAATTCAATGCGTACCGAAACTCTGTTTTCGAAAGAGGGCAAGTTTTCGTCGAAAAATAGGCCAAAATGGCCAATCCCCCGAGGCTCGTACTCGAAGCCTATGGGGAGTTGAGCCTTGAACCAAGCCAATATGTAAAGTAGAGACCACGAAGAACATTGTGGATGGCTTGGTTGATTTGACAACCTTGTCTTCTTTTTTATGTAATGTTGCCTTGTGAGCACGCGTGCCATACTGCCTCTTTGCACACCCGCTCACATGCAAGCACTAATGACATGAGTGGGCGGAGACGATCTAACCATAGTGGGCATATTTGAAGGCACCTACTATGGGCCTACTCCAAAACTGTTTGCTCATATTTTTGTTCCTCAATGACCCAAAGATATGTACAGACCAATATGGCCGATATACGCACTTTTTCCCATAAATAGTGTGCTTCAAGGATTGAGGTGTTAAGAATGTTTCCAATATGTCTTGAACCTCAACCCTTGTTGCAAAAGGGAAGCAAAGCTTCGGTTTGCATCAATGCAAAAGCCCGAGGCTCCTTTCTCTTGTGATACGGAGATACGATTTTTCGAGGACCTGAGTCATGCGGGAGCAGGAGTAGAGGACCGGGGAGATCCTCCAACAGGTCCCTGACGCGATCGGAGATAAAAGAGGCTCTTCAAGGAGCCACCTCTGAACTTGTGGGCGATCTCACTCAAGAGATTCCGGCTAAGCTAGAGCCCCTGATTCCGCCCCAAGCGTCACCTACCACGGTGGGAATGTCACCCCATCGAGTACAGGCTAACCACCTGGTGGCAGGGTTGACAAATACCCTGGGGAGCCTGAGGAGCCGACCGATTCCGACCCCTGCAGGAATACCGAGAAGCCCTTTCGTACCGAGGACGGCCCAGCCACCCTACAGCCACGTGGGGAATTCTACGAGAGCCCAGCTGGACCGGCTGGGGCTAACAGCCCTGAGGGCATTGGTTGACGTGGAGCCCTATGGCTCTGGTGACCTAGGCGGAGACCCCTCTGACGATGAGCCGCCTTCAATGACTTCTGCTTCGCCCTCAGAGGGAGAAGCCCCTGAGAACCCCAAGAACCCGAGTGGGCGGAAGAAGAAGAAGAAGAGGAAGACCAAGCGCCCTGAGGGATGCAGGTCTCAGGAGGCTAAGGCTATTGCCACCTCCAAGATCGTGGTGAACTTGCGGGAGTTCACAGGCAAGGACCTCAGCGAGTTCGCTGAGAATTTTGGCCGGTTTCTCCGATTGACCGGCCAAACCCACGCCAGTGGACGGGTCAAGTGCGATCTGCTCCTGCAGTGTTGCAAGACCAAGTACCTGGAGAAGCAGGTCAAGCAGATCGTGACTAAGGCCGCCACCTTTGCAGACGTGTTGGTTGCCCTGGAGAGACAGTACCCGGCCTATGAAACCAACCTCTCCATCAGGGCCGACATCCAGAACCTGGCCGTGCTGCCCAACAACCCCAAACCTGGTGAAGCGGTACCCAGACCCTATGGCCCATGGCCCAGAGGCCTGTGAGCCGTCACACCCGTGCGGAAGCCGTTGACACCGGCTGTCAGCGGGATATCCCTGTTCTCTAATCCGCGAAATCTGGAATCCGATTTCTAACCATTAAATCGATGTAAAATTACCATAATTTTATTGTCTTGGTCGATTTTCGGTCAGAAATCAGTGAAATACCCGAATTCTACCGTGATTTCTAATTGTCGTGAAATCGCCGCCTGTTGCCGCCTGCTCGCGCGCCTTCGTCGCTTCTCTACTGCGAATTTTGTGATGGATTTTTCTCGAGTACCTTTGAGGTTCTAAAGGAACTCAAGTGCTGGATCTAAAGGGTTGTTCTTGTACTTTCATCTGGTGTGTTCACCAGAATGTTTCGCCGTGGCGTCTGAGAGAAAATCAGCGCGCAAGCTTTTCCGTCAATCGCTTGAAATCATGGTTCTCAAGGACCATGAGTTTGGACGGAACCCTACATTCCGCCCCTATGCCTTTCTCCCATGCCCCTTTCACATGGGCATATCACTTTGAATAGGGGAGAGGGCAATAGGGATGTTATAGGCAGCCTATGGGTTTCACAAACCCAAGTCGTTTGTGTGCGCAAACGCTAACTTTGTGGCCTTATGAGCATGAACGTTAAAAGCAGAACACAATGCTCACAAGACCAATAGCCCTAGGTTATTTTTGTTTTTCGACCCAACTCAACGATGGCTCCACGCAATTCAATGCGAACCAAAACTCTGTTTTCGAAAGAGGGCAAGTTTTGGTCGAAAAATAGGCCAAAATGGCCAATCACCCGAGGCTCGTACTCGAAGCCTATGGGGAGTTGAGCCTTGAGGCAACACAATATGTAAAGTAGAGACCACGAAGAACATTGTGGATGGCTTGGTTGATTTTGACAACCTTGTCTTCCATTTTATATAATGTTGCCTTGTGAGCACGCGTGCCATACTGCCTCTTTGCACACTTGCTCACATGCAAGCACTAATGACATGAGTGGGCGGGGACTATCTAACCATAGTGGGCATATTTGAAGGCACCTACTATGGGCCTACTCCAAAACTGTTTGCTCATATTTTTGTTCCTCAATGACCCAAAGATATGTACATACCAATATCACCGATATACGCACTTTTTCCCAGAAATAGTGTGCTTCAAGGATTGAGGTGTTAAAAATGTTTCCATTATGCTTTGAACCTCAACCCTTGTTGCAAAAGGGAAGCAAAGCTTCGGTTTGCATCAATGCAAAAGCCCGAGGCTCCTTTCTCTTGTGATACGGAGATACGATTTTTCGAGTGACCACGTTTGGGTGAATTTTGACCGTTTGGCCCAGAATGGCCACAAACCCCTTCTCCCTCTGATTTCACCCCCAAGGTTGCGTGCGCCACTTGACCAAGGGTAAAGGCGATTCCGAGAGGGCACATAAACCCGCATTGAATCGGGTGTTTCCGCATGTGGCCTCTCCTCATGATGGGAGAGTTGTGAGTCACCCAATTTGGGGTATGTTGCCATTCTGCCCCATTTGTGTGTCACTTTCTCTCCAATGGCCAAAATAGCTAGAGGCGACCATGAGGGTTGGCAATTGGCATATATTGGGACCAAAGTCACATGTATCACTAGCATATTTGGTTGGAAAGTTCCTCGCCGTGGCCATGGAGATATGGAATCATGAGTGCGGGCCATTTCGGCCAAATTTCGCTGTTTTTGCCATTTTATGCCATATTAGAACCACCATATCTCCATGGGACAAGGGACCTAGCCGGGAAGAAAGTGCAATTATTGTACCATATGACCGAGGGTTGTACACCATTGAGTTTCGTATTCGCTCCTCAGGCTTATCCGGAGTTATTCAACTTTTGGTGCGATCGATGATCCCCCCCTTTGCACCGCATGTTGCTTTCTACCCCATACGCGTGTTCATCCCCTCGGTGAACAGTAAGCAGCCAGCGTGACAGCAAACCATGACCCAGGGCATGGGACCAGAGGGGATATCAAGGGTCGTGAATCAAGGCTTGGCGCGACAAGATCGCCAAGGTTTCCTACCCTGACCGGTCGCCCGAGACGACCGATTTTGCCATTTTGGCATTTGTGGACCCAGTTTTGATCATCACCACGCCAAGGGCCATGGAGATCCTTGAGAGCCAAGTACATGTGACTCTCAGTTGGACTCCCAGTGGATCGCATATGGAATGGCGTATCCGATCTCCAAGCCAGCGTGGAGATATACCATTGAGGACACCCCCAATCTTGGCTCATTTTGAGCAGCCAAAACGACCCCCTTTTGGCACCCCAATTTCACCCCCCCGTGTGGTCCATTGGCGGCTGCATATCTCTGTGCCCATGTGGACCCCCGACCTAATGTCAAGTCGGGCATTCAGATGTAGGTCCTAGGTCAGGCCTCCTACCCTCTGAGCTATTGGCCTTGCCCTGGCCGCGCGAGCGACCCGTGGGGGTGACTCCAATTTGGATGATTTTGGCATCATGACCCCACATGGCGAAACCGTGGCGCCCCGGTGCTGGGGACTCAGAGGGAGCCAGGTTGAGTGCAGGCTCTATGGAATTGGTACTTGAGGGGCATAGGGTCAGTTGCCTCGTCCCTACCTCTGGCTGGTCCGGACGAGGGGTCGATTTTGGAGTATTTGGAGCTAATGTCAGTTTGGGCTGAAACAGCCCATTGTCAGTTACCAACTCCTAGGGGATAATGGCAGGGCCTAATCTCTGCCTCAAAGGGGAGTTGCAACCTGCCCCCAAGGGAGCATGGGGACCAACTGTCCGTTGGCCTTGGAGTCCCTTGGTTCCCCGGAACTGGCCTGTGGCTCGGCGGGACATCCTCCCCTATTGGCTGCGGGTGGAAGGATAGGCCTACCGCTTCCGCCAGAAGCGCTGGAGGGTCCGGACCCGGCCGGACAGGCCCGGGGAAGGGCTGCGCCCCAACAGGATTGATGAGGACGAGAACCCCAACGAGTACCCGTCAGGCACTACGATCAATGTCTCTATATGGGACATGATCGAGAAGAAGTTCCCGGAACCAGGGAATGAGCGTACGCTGCAGGGCAGGAGCAGCAGCGCGTCTCCCGGGAAGGAGAAGCGATCCGCCGGGGACAAGAAGCAGGACAGGAAACGGCGGGAGTATCAGGAATCCCTGGCCGCCGAAGCCGCCCAGGCAGGGGAGAACGAGACCAAGGGCGGAGCCCCAGCCCCCAGCCCCCAACAGGCCAGTGGCGGTCACCACCCCGGCCACACCACCCTTGGCGACTTTTTAGAGGTCGCCAGAAAGGCCAGGGCCAAGCCCCGTCAGCTTCACCTGAGGAAGTCAGGCCCCAGCAGCGACGTGGAGTCGGCCCGTCGTGGGAGGATGCCGGCCGACCAGGCCAGCTCCAGCAGCAGCGTCGCTCCCGACCAAAGGGACGTGGCCCGCGCCTGAAAGCGCGCCTGTGGGGTGCCCTGCAACCTTCAGGTTGCCCGGCAACGGGCCACGCAGCAGGACGCTGCTGTGGAGGGCGCCGTCAGCATCGCCCAGGAGGAGGCTGCAGATTGGGGCAGAGGCATGGCCTTCCATGCCTCTACCGTGGCAGCCATTGCGGCCGGGCTCACGGCTGCAGCCGTCCAGAAGGCAGCAACTGCCCGGGTCAGGAGTGAGGTGGCGGCAGCCGCCCAGGAAGCCCGCCTGGCCGAGGAGCTAATTGTCCGTAAGGAGGCCGAGGTGAAGGCGTTGGAAGAGGCGCTTGCCCAAGATAGGCAAAGAAGGAGGCGGAGGAAAGGGCCAACGCCGAGGCAACAGCAAAGGCCCAAGCCGACGCCGCCAGGGGGGACGCCATCGAGGCCGCGCGACGGAAGGTCGCTGAGGAGAGGGCCAAGACGGAGGCGGAGCTGGCGGCGTTGGAAGCTGAGAGAGCTGGGCCGCAGCGGGCTCGGGAAGCCGAGACTGCCCGTGCCCGGGAAGAGGCCGAAAGGCGAGCTGCCGCAGCCACGGCCGCCGCAATGGAGGAGGCGGAGGCCAAACTTCGGCGTGAGACAACCCTGGGAGGGTCCAGAGTGGAGACCCTTCGAAAGCTCTTCGAAGGAGACGCCTCCTCCAAGATGAAGCTGGACTTGGAGGAGGTCGACTCCGGCAGCAGTGGGGACAGTGGCCCCGCCACCCTCCAACGAAGGAAGGGCAAGGGGAAGAATCCCGAGAGGACACGGAGGCCCGCTGGCGGACATCCCCACAACTCCGACCCCTTCTTCACCGCCAGCGATGGGGACGGACGAGACCGCCGACATCGCCGGGGAATGGCTGGAGCAGGAGGCGGAGACGTCCCCATGGAGCCGGAGGGTGAGCGTGAGGATCTCCCTCCTCCCTACCGGAGCTCGGAGTCCACCGAGTGCGAGACCGGAAGGGCCAGGTGGGGCGACATGGACGAGGATGATGACATGGACTTGGGCTACACGGAGAAGCCCCCATCCTCGGACCCACCGAGGGGACCCGGCAGAGGCCCACCAAGACCCCCTGGCGGAGGACCATCAGGACCCCCTGGAGGACGCCCACCAGGTGGACCCTCCGGAGGCGGACCCTCGGGCGGGGGAGGACCCCCTGGACCGGGTGGGCCCAGCAGAGGCCCTCCTGGAGGTCCCCCTGGGGACCCCGACGGCTTACCGGAGGATGGTGACCCGGATGCCACCTGGCGGTGGATTGTCCACCTCCGCAGGAGGGTCCAGGCCCTCGAGCGCAGGGTAGATACGGGCAAAAGCGAGATGATCCGCATCGCCAGGGTTGCCGCGGGAGCACAGAAGGAGCTGGACATCGCCAGAACGGAGATGGTCAAGATCGCCAAGGTCGCCACCGCCGCCAAGAAGGAGCTGGACATCGCCAGGGGCGAGACCAGGTCACTGAACAAGGTCATCAACGGCCTGCAGCAGAGGTTCGACAGCCTGGAAGGCCTGGGGAGAGTCGGCAGCGACTCCCCACCCCTGGAGTCCGGCTCCTAGGATGACGGCTGGGGACCTGGACCAGGTTCAGGCAGAGCCCACGCCCCCGGCAGAGCCCCCAGGAGTCGCCCCAGCGCCAGTGCCCCCTCTCTCAGCGCCCCCTCTCATCACAGCGCGGGCCGCCGTAACGAGCGTGTGCCGCCCGGCAGTGGCAGTGAGGAGTGGCGTGACGAGTGGCTCAGTGCGGAGTACCACAACCGCCGTGCTCAACCGCGGACACCGGTACGCCCCCGACGCCCCGCACCAGTCCAAGAGCCAATCCCCATGGCTGGTGCGCGATGCCTTGGACTCAGGGATGAGGTCCCCGAAGGGGAGGTGGAGTGGGATGTCGGCGGAAGCGAGGAAGACCTGGAGGAGTTCGGCATTACCCCGCCGCGTGGTGTACGACGGGGGGCCGCTGGACGCAGCCGCTGGCGCCGTGATGAGGAGATATACATGTAAGAAGTACGGCGCGAACATCCAGGTTCGGCGTTTATGGAGGAAACACGGCGTAGCCACATGGATACCGCGGAGGAGAGGGAAGTGGCCGCCGTTGAACTCCGTGGGGGACGCCGATGGGAACCTCGGTCAACCTCGCGGCCGGCGTTCATGGTCTCTAAGGCCGCGGATGCCGCCGTGTGGGAAAACCTGAAGGACATCAAGCCCCCGACGTACGATGGCAACCCCCTCAACCTCGACCGCTTCTTGGAGAAGCTGGACTGTCACTGAAGACATGGATCCCGCAGAGGCGGAGAAATATGTCTTCAAACGGTTCAGGTACCGCCTGCTTGAGGTGCTCCAAGAGCTATACTTCGCGGCAACCAAGGAGGGGAAAATTAAGACCCTCAAGGAAGCCAAGACGTGGCTCAACGAGCAGGAGCGGGTAGACGCTCCGCAGGTGGCTGCCGAGCGATGGAGGTCCATCAAGCTTCAGCATGATGGACAGGAGATCCGCCTACGGGACTGGCGAGACTTCCGAGGGCAATAAACCCTCTTCCGCCGCAATGTGGAGGACTGGAATGAGGGTGACAGGCAGGCCCGCCTGCTTCCCATGCTGCCAGAGGCATGGATCAAGGGAGTCACCAAGGAGGAAGCGAAGAGAGCCAAGTACAACCACACGGTCTAGATGATGCTCCCCAAGGAGTATCATACGAACTTGGTAGCTTGGACAAAGAAGAACGTGACCCGGGATGTCAAGCGGCACTCCCTGCGGAACGCCCTCCTCATCACCGGCACGGGCGATCGTGGGAAGACCGCGATGTGGCGCCTTGATGAGTGTGACGTGGGCGCCCAGACCATCTGTCCGCAGGCCATAACGGCGCGGATGAGTTGCGACGAGGTCTTGGAGTGGGTTGGAGAGGAAGTACTCAAGGAGTACCGGAACCTCCACCACACCCGCGGGTTGAGGCCCTGCGACCGTGATGTCAACTACGTTGGCGAGGGGTCTGGCGGGGAAGCTGCCATGGACCAAGCGGGAGCCGATGACGATGAGGCTCTCGACGACGACGACGATGACGATGAGCCTGCCGAAACGGCCGTTTGTGCCTTCGTGGCCAACAACCCGAGCACGGGGAGCAACCGGCGAAGCTGGAAGCCCCTACAGAAGGGTTGGAAGAAGAATGAGAAGAAGGAGCCTCGCCGCATTGGCGACCCTCCGCTGTCCTTTGGAGAGCTCATACGAGCTCACCGTCAGGGCTGTTTCGTGTGTTATGGGAGGAACAAAGGGTTCAACCATGACCACCGGACATGCCCCATCCACAAGGCCGACACAGAGGCCTACAAGAAGGTGCACGGGTCGAAGAAGCGTGCACCCGCGGGTATCCGGGAGACCAAGGTGGAGGTCACCAAGGACGAGCTCTCCAAGCTGATGTCGGTGGGGACCGAGTTGGCCAAGGAGATCCAGGAGATCAAGAGGTCCTGGGTTCCGAAGTCGGATGACAAGAACAAGGACAAGGACAAGAAGGGTAAGAAAGGGGGAAAGAAGAAGGGAGTCAACGAGGTTGATGCGGAGGAGAGCATCCCTACTACCCCAAGCGACGCCCCTTAGCGGAGCCCCTGCAGCCAGGGGCCCCAGCTAGGGCGGTCGCAGGATGGTGTCGCGGGAAGCGCGACACCATCCCAGTTTGGAGACAATGAGCACAAAGGGATTGCTGCGGGCGAAAGGCCCGGTCTGGCACCCAAGACAAAAGACAGTCGCAGTGTTAGGACTTAGGGCAAGTGAAGGCACGAACACTTGCACCTGTCCATCCTTCGCGACGGAGAATGTATTTGATGTGCTTCAAGATCTATCCGAGAGTATCGGAGGATCACGCGAACCGCAGCATAGGGTGTTATAATGATTTCAACACTGTGTGTTTGTTGTGCCTCTCCTGCTGCTTGCTGCTGGTGTAGGGTTCCTGCTGCTTGTTTCTGATGAAGAAAATGTCTTATTGTTGAAATACAACCAATCCAGGATAACCCAAGCCAGAGATAAGCAAGTAGAAGAAAGTCAGGATCAAAGCATGAAAGGCTGCAGTCACAAAGAGTTAGATAAAAACAACTATCAACGATAGACCACAGCAATTTGCAACTCAGGATGAAATATTTTACATGTTTGAGAAAAACTGATTGGAAAACTGCCCCGAGGGCTCCCTATCATCCGCGGTGCCATCTTGAGATGTGCACTCTTTGTTTTTGGGTTCCATAGGTGCTGAGGTGGCATGGCTTGTGGCGGTGAGGTCACTGCCATGTCACATGGCATATTCCTACTTAGGCAGGCTGACTGGGTATTGAACCCAGGACCTCTAAAAAAGAGGTGCCCCAGCCGCCTAGGGTGCATACCACTAGGATAGCTAAGAATTCATGAGAAAAGATAGATAAATTCACAGGCTCTGCCTTCAGTATATCAGTGCCTCAGCAACCCAGGAAAAGATGTTTTAGTGCCTATAGCTTGGGGATAAAGGGGTCCACACCACATCCTGATTTAGTGTTTGATTCCATAGGTCAAAATGTGTTATCACCCCTTTTGGTTGGGCCAATGCTAGGATAAAAATGCCTCAGTGCCTAGAGTACCTCTAATACAACTAAAGTATACCCTAAAGCATTCGAAGAGCACTTTTCCTTACTCCTCCTTTGTGCTGTGGTGGCCACCACTGTCGCATTTTCAGGAAAAAGGTATTTTTTCTTGGCCTTTCCTTGGTTTCCACACCTACTTTAAAATACCCATAGCTTCCCTAACACTGGAAGAGAGCGCTTTACCATGGCCAGCGACTCTTGCTGCATTGTCGATGACAATCTCCAACAGAAAACTCAGCGCTGTTGGCGCTGCCTGGGTTCCTGTGGTTTGGTGGGGTCCGAGTAGGGCATGCCAAGACCATATGCATGTACATCCCTCCCTCCAAGCTGCAGCGTAACACAACCCAACGCCAGACTCTCATAGGACGCTCGACCCAAGTCTCAAGGAACCTGATGGAGACACCTGTCCTGGTACTGGGGCGAGGGTGCGCTGATTTAATTGGAATTGCCCCTTGGAGGGGTCTTGATTCAGGTTCAGTCTCCTGCTGCTGCTTTTCGGCCAGAACAGCAGCCTACTCAACGAGGCTTTGCGAGGAGGTCTGTAAAACAGAGAAATGGGAGAATGAAGGACGAATCCACGCAAGCACGAAGCGACAACACCTAGATCCGTCAAATGACGGCCTAGAATTTTTCTGAAGGCACATACCTGAACAGAATCCAATGGTGCATCAGATGCAAATTTTTATAAAGTTTGTAGTCATCTCTTGATTTTTTGAATCAAGAAAGTTTTACGCAGAAAGAGGCGGCGCGCAGGAGCGGCTCCTAGCGAAGCCCCGGAAAGTAAGGAAATAATGAGATTATAAATGTATGTCTCACGTAAACAGGAAAATGACGACACACACATAGATGTGAATCAAGATTCCACCCACATTGCCAGAATAAACCAAAAATCAAGAATTTGAGAAATAAGAATATGACTTCAATGAATCAGGTATAAACTGCAGGTGTGCTCGTTCTGTTTGCCCGACGCACACTGTTCGCCATGTGTTGTCCTTTTCAAGCCTGGTAGCACGATAGAACACGTTAGAGGGATAGATTAGAAAGATTGCAGATGATTAGAGGTAAGATCAGGGTGCTTAGACATAAACACAACTGCATAGCGACAATTTTCGCTTGTGTCACGCTTTTCTCCTCACCTTGCTTCACTCTTCAGCGGTAGGTAAGTTGGGTAAGCCCAGCTGGGGCCAGCCCCTGGTGGAGTTCGTGATGGTGTGTAAGATTAGGAAGTTTGCTTGTTTAGGTTACCCAGGGGCTCCTCGGTACGTTCTTTAAGAGAACCTGAGGAGTCTCTCAACGCTTGCTTGCTTGACAGGGGTGTTTGAGGACAGCGTATTATAGGTCACAATGAGAAGCTTATAAAACGTGGAGTGTGGCTTGGTTCCTCAGCCGCAAACATCCCTTCATTGGCCTTTGCTTTACAGGTGGGCAGGTAGGGTGATTGGTGCAGCAGCGTTCGTCTTTTTCTTGCCCTGCTAAACAAGGGCGCTGATCCAACAATCAATTAACTGCGCCTCAGCCAGGAGTGGCGAGGGCAGTTCGACTCCATCAACATCCACGCTGTGCACGCCACCTGTACGCCTCTCCCCCCCAAGCCCTAGCAGGGAAACGTGTTGTGACGTCCCTGTTAGGCCACATTTGCTTAGCAGGGCTGTGTTCTCTTGTCTCCTTCACAGGAGGGTCATTAGGACCCACAACTTTATCTTCAACACCACCCAGTAGAGCGTGAGTGTAGGAGTGGTAATCCCGAGTGGGGGCTTGAGCCAGTTGCAGTAGCGCTCGCCCACCAGGATGGTGCCACTGTAGGGTGTGTAGGACCTGTAGTGCGTGTGTCAATGTCCCACCCGTTTCCTGCAATTTTAGCAGGGTTGGTGGGCTGTGGCAGTGGTTAGGTCAGCGTTTTGGCCACTTAGCAAAATGGCGTTTTCATGACTTCATACCTTTTGGTCACCCCTCCCTGTAGTAGACAGATAGGTAGGGAAAACAATGCCTGGATTAGTACGCTGGGTATTCCCCCAAGGTTTTGCCCCAGCACAGAAATTAGGCGCTTAGGGGAGGGGAGACCCGCAGGTACCCCGTGGCATCAATGAGACAGCCCTCCAGGTTTAGCAAGCGTGCAGACTTGGGTATAATTAGGACACCACTTCTGCGGCTTGCTCTCAGGAACTTGGGAATAGCACACTCACACATGCGCTTAGGCATATAAGGATAAGGTTCAGTCCCTAGCTTTAGTCTTGGAGGCAAGCGTCTCAGCGAGCTTCAGCAACTCACCAAGGTTGTTCCGGGACAAGTAGTCAACCAGAACTGTGTTTAGGCGTCCCCAAGGTAGAACAAACGCAGAGAAGGGCTCCCAGGTGGCCTCTTCGACTCCAAACCCTTCCCAGAGTGTGAGGAAGCGCCAACCCTGGCAGTAGCGGTGGCGTAGGACAGACTCCACCAGGTAGAAGCCCTTCTTGGCCATCTCCTTGGCGTTCATGTCGGGAAGTTCCCCTTCAACTTCCATAGGGCTGGCAGCCCCTTGTAAGTCTAGGGCGGCGATCTCCTCGTCCTTAAGCTCCCACTCTTCCCCACAGAGGTCTTCAGGGTTATAGTAGCGCTTGAGATGTTGAGCAGCGCACACCAGGGTCCCCCCTAGACGGGGAGAACACCGCACGGTGATACGGTGTCCATCCACAGATAGAATCTTGTAGGGCTCGAAGTATGGGTCGTCGCTGGTAGAGCGTGGCCAGGCGGGTAGTCGGCTGTGGTGCACCAGCACCCAGTCCCACTCTTGGTAGGTGGCCGGTACTAGGTGCTTGTTCTTCTTGTTCCACTGACGCTCCCTCACTCTCTGGAGCATAGCCTTGGCCTTGTCCACCTTCGCTTGTTGCTCTTGGGCCCATTCACCCACAGAGGAATGGCTGTCCTCTGGATAGGGGGCATGTAGGAACCACGCCGGGCGCCCTAGGAATAGCTCATGGGGCGAGTAGCCAGTAGCTGAACTCTCTTGGGAGTTCATCATCAAGGATATGACGGGGAGTAGTCTCACCCAGTCTCTGGTGCGTTCAGTTTTGCACCATATCCTTACATTTTCCTTGAGGACACGGATCTGTCGCTCACATAGGGGGTTGCTCCTGTGCGAGTAGGGGATCCCCGTAGACACCTGGACATTGAGGGATCTGAGGACCCTCTTGTACCAGCCGGTATCTGAGCGTACTCGTACGTCCCCATCGGAGTTGATCTCCTTGTGCGCCCCATAGACACAAAACCACTCCTCCAGGAATATCTTGATAGTCTCCTCCCCGTAAATGTGCTTGGTACATGGGAACACCCTGATAAACCTGGTCAACCCACAGGTTACCACGAGGGCGAAGTCATAGCCCCCGAACTTCGGCATCTCCGTGTAGTCCACGTATAGAACACTGTTAGCACAGTGAGGGATGGGCAGGGTCGAGTAGGGACCTCTGTCCCTGATATCCCCTGGTTTGCAAGACCTGCACGGGCACTTGTCCACGATAGGCTGGAGGGTTTTCCGCAGTTGGTCGTCAGTCCACGTAGTGTGGAACCACTCCTTGAATAGCCTCAGGGTACGGTCAGCACCCACATGACCGCTGGACTCATGGGTCCACTTCAGCAGCGCTGGGACTCTGTCACTAGGTACCACGATGCGGTGCTCGTGCCAGAGGTAGCTATTGTCCCACTTCCACTGATCTTGGTTGACCAGGAGGGGTTCAAGGCGTTTCTGCAGGCGCTTGTAGATATCCCCAAACTCCTTCAGGTACTCCGATTGTTGGAGTCCATCCAGGGGGCGTATCATAGTCATGTTGAGGTCCAAGTGGACGTCCATATGGCTGAACGCCTCCTTAGCCAGTGCTTCAGACCGGGCACCAATCAGGGCGTCGAAGTTGTTGCGGCTGATGTAGTCTGCACACTCGTTCTTCACTCCCTGGATATGGTGTACCGTCAGCCATAGTTGACTGAGGTAGGGTCACCAGCGCCGTAGCTTGGCCTTCTCAGGTGGAGGGCCCTTCTCAAAAGTGCGGACCGGCTCTTGGTCGCACAGCCAGACCACAGGGTTACTCCCCAACAGTCGTGATTGTGAGGATAGCACTAGCATACCCGTGAGCAATTCCTGCTCATAGGTGGAGTAGTTCGTCCTGGCCTGGTTCCGCTTCCAGTACCAGTGGCCCAGAGGTACTAGGACCCACTTGTCGTCAGGGTAGCACTGCTTGAGAGTTCCACCTCGGTTGAGACCTTCAGTCCCCCATTGGGAGATGGCCGAGTCGAACTCCTCCTTCTCTAGTGCTTGCCATTGGAACAACGTTCCACCACCGCCCACATTGCTGGCGTCGGTCACCAGGATAATCTCCCCTTGTGCCCTAGGCACGCCCAAGCACTTAGCGTTCGCCACCTTGTCTTTGAGCTCGTCAAACGCTTGTTGCTCCTGTGGGCCCCAGCGCCAAGTAGTACTCTTCTTGATCAAGTCCGTCAGAATGGCGCTCGTGTAGGTGAAGTGTTTGATATGGCGGCGATAGAAGTTGCACGCCCCAATGAAACTGCGTACATAATGAAGTCCTTTCTTGGGGTCTTAGTGTCGTACCTTAGCGTCCATCAGGGGTTTGGCCTTAGAGGCCGCTGGGGTCCACCACCCATAGCAAACGTCAAACCCCACGTACTGCATGGTCTCCTGCATGAACTCACACTTCTCCAGCTTGAGTCGTGTGTGGTTCCTTTGGCAGACCGCAAAGAACTCACCCAAGAGGATTAGGTGGTCCTCCTGGGTATTGGTCCCGAGGCATACATCGTCGATGTGTGCTTCCATCTGGGACCCACGGGATATGAGTTCCTGCACCTTAGGTCTCCTTCATAGGATGGACAAGATCTTGTTCATCAGCTCTTGGAATAGAGCGGGTGCGTTGGCCACGCCAAATGGCATGACCTTCCACTTGAACACTCTCCCCTGAGTCGTGATGAAGGCTAGTAGCTCCTGAGCGTTGGGCGTCAGGTCCACTTGCCAGAATCCGCTCCTCTTGTCCATCTTGGTCTTGTAGCGACAGGGGGCTATCTTCTCAACGGTAGACTCCATATTAGGAATGGACCCTGAGTGGTTCAGCGTTTTGTTGTTCAGCTCTCTGTAGTCCAATACCAGCCATTTGGCTGTAGACCCAGGTTTAGCCCCCAGGAAACAGGGGCTGCAGTGTTGGGGGTAGTTCCGTCCTTGTACTCCAGGACTAGGCCAGCGTCGATACATTCTTGTATCTGTCGCTCCATCTCGTCGGCCTGCTCTTCAGGAGCTGGATAGGGTCTCCTCCGGATCTTGTGACCCACGAACTCGGGTTTCAGCTTGAGGTCCATCTGTACCAGCTTGTCACATGAGGCCGGAGGGGGTAGTTCTCCGAACACCTCCGGATGGGTCCTTATAAGCGTCTGCAACCGCGGGTCCAATAGCTTGATCTTGTCCTCCATGTCATCGTCAGAGTGTAAGTTGCTTGCTTCCTGAGTAATAGACGTCGGGAGGTGATCCTTCACCGACTCTTTGCCCTTGGTAGTATCCTTCAACCCTTGGTAGGCATATAGTAGGTCTCGTTCAACCATCTCCGATGGACGATGGCAACATAGGCACGCTCGAGGGGGTTCACATACACATTCCTCCGAGAGGTCCTCATCTTCTGGGGTCCTCACATGGGCACCCCACACGCTCTTCATGAGCTGAAGATCTACCTCTCTTTGCCGGGTCGTGATCTCCTGTTCCAGGTCCTCCTTCGATTCCAGATCTCCCATACGTCCTCGCTTCAGTGGCCATGAGCTGCGGGTAGGCTTAGCATAGCATAGCTTTTTCGCCACTTCCTCTTGGAGTCCACATACTCCCTTAGCCTGGATCGAGGGTCCGGCTCTTCGTCCACGGGGTCTTCAACCCTCATGGAGAGTAGGGGTTTCATTGGGGCGACGTACTCGGCGTTCTCCACTTCCTCCACACAGGTCTGCACGAAGAAGGCGTCGTGCTCAGTTTCGTCATCTGAGTTGATAGAGTTAGGTAGCTCCGATAGTCCACACTCAGAGACTCCATCAGGAACAGGTACATGGCAGGGAGAGTTGGGGGCGTTGGTGTTAGTCACGACGTGTTCATCTCCTCTGGGTATAGTCTCAATAGCATCTTGAGGTCGTAGTCAATCCTTCAAGTCACGCAAGGCGAGTCCATCGCTTTCTCGTTGTATAGCCTGGACCAGAGTCGAGTCCAGATCCTCCCAGGGGATGAAGGTAAGACCTCTGTCCACCACGCTGAGCATACTCCCCCATCCGGGTTTCCCAATAGGCGTCTTACGCCCCAGAGGCACGTAGATGGCCTCATCAGGTAACCGAACAGAGCTGATAGTCAGCCTGTCCAGGAGGTTTCGCCAGTACTCGTTGCCCCGATGGGCTCTCCAATCGGGGGAACACAGGACCATACAGGAACGTTCCAAGGCCACCTTGGTCAAGACCTTCCCCAGTTCACTGAACCTGGGGTTCCCGTAGGCCATCCCGATAGAGGGCCATTAAAATTTGTAGCTGCAGTTCTTCCCCTTGTTGCAGTAAAGGTCCAGTACATGCTGCTTGTCGCTGGCGAACAACTCCACACTCAGGTCTTCTCTAGAGTAACCCAACTCCTTCAGAACCCGGTCTAGGACTTCCCCCAATAGTTGATAGTCCTCAGTTTTGGAGGCCGCCATCATGTTCGAGGGCTCCTCCTTTGATACCCTCAGGTAGCTCGAGGTATGTTCCGACTGCTCCAGTGGCACAGACTCTCTGCCACTGCCGTGGTCCACGTAGAGGAGGTAGGGCGCTTGCAGCGTCAGGGATTGTATCTGGGAGTGCTGCACGAAGAAGTCAGTCCCCAATACAAAGTCGAAGGCCTCAGTGTCGATCACATAGAACTGATGGGCGATAGTTCGAGAGCCCATAGGTACCTCCACTTCACAGTTCCCGCAGCTGTGCAAAACATGTCCATCCCCCATTCGTATAGCCGCGGTGGTCAGGGTGTTCTTCAGGCTCCCACAAGGTAAATTTTTCTTGGCCACTATAGATATGGTGGCTCCGGTATCCAATACCCCCAGGTATTCGCGTCCCCCTAGCTGGATACGTACCCAGAACACCACGTCCAGGGCCCCACCTGAGCGTCCCCGTCAGAACTCCGCAGGACAGGTCACCTCGACCTCCTTGTTTCGCAATTTGCGGGCCATCCTCATGAAACGGCTTCGCTTCTTAGCGTTGCCGTCATCACCACCTTCATGCTCACGCTTGGTTCCTTGTTCTCGCTGGGCCTGCGTCTGCGAGCGTGTGGTGGGAACAGACTGCCCTCCAGAGGGCTCGGAGTTCCCCCCTGGATTGAGGTTAGGGTTGCCTCCGTTCTTGTCCGTGTTCTTGTTGTCCTTGTCTGGCTGGCGGTTAGCGCCTCCTCCTCGTCGACCTTGACTTTTGTCTTGCCCTTGTCCACGTCCTTTCGACTTGCTCTTGCCTGAGTCGTTGCCTTTGCCTTTGCCTCCACCTTTGCCAGAGCCTTTGCCAGGATCCTCACCCTTCAGCTTCGCCGACAGGCGCTGCTTGTGGTAGCACTCATCCTCGTAGTGCTTCCTCTTCCCACAGAAGGCACAGGTGATAGTACACCTGTTGTGATCCGGCATCTTTGCCTTGGCGCCGGTGTTGGTCTCCTGCTGCTTCCCTTGGACTACAAAGCAGTCTCGCTGCTCGCAGTCAGGGGCGTGCTGCAGGTGGCCCTGCTCGTCTCTGGCATCACACCAGAAGAGCTCCTTGACGTTTTTCATGATACGGGCGTGTTTGGGGGTAGTCCCCTGCCCAGGTCTGGATCCTTGGGACCCTTTGCCATGGCTTCCAGAGCCTCCACCTCCAGGACGGTAGTTGTTCAGGTGCTGGTCGCTTCCTTTCTCCAGCACCAGCTCCAGGAGTAGTACACATATATCCTCGTAGTGGAGGTCTCTAGCCTTGCGCTCTGCCGTTGAACGGCACTCGTCCCACAGCTCTCGAGGGAGCTGAGCCACCAACCAGAAAAGCAGGTCGTCGCTGCTGTAAGAACCGGGCGCCAATCGTTCAGCCCAGTGATCCAGGTCAGCCAATAGCTCAGAGACCCTGCCAGGTTTGTGGTTGTTGAGCAGCATGGGCAGGTTCTGGATCTCGGCCCTGATGGAGAGGTCGGTTTCATAGGTCGGGTACTGCCTCTCCAAGGCAACCAACACATCGGCAAAGGTGGCGGACTTAGTCACGATCTGTTTGACCTGCTTCTCCAGGTACTTGGTCTTGCAACACTGCAGGAGCAGATCGCACTTGACCCGTCCACTAGCGTGGGTTTGGCCGGTCAATCGGAGAAACCGGCCGAAATTCTCAGCGAACTCGCTGAGGTCCTTGCCTGTGAACTCACGCAGGTTCACCACGATCTTGGAGGTGGCAATAGCCTTAGCCTCCTGAGACCTGCGTCCCCCAGGGCGTCGGGTCTTCTTCTTCTTCTCCTTCTTCTTCCCACTCCGGTTCTCAGGATCCTCCGGGTCGTCGTCCTCCGAGGGCGAAGCAGAAGTCATCAACGGCGGTTCATAATCCGAGGGCTCTCCGCCTAGGTCACTGGAGCCGTAGGGCTCCACATCCACGATTGCCCTAAGGGCTGTCAGCCCCAGCCGGTCCAGCTCGGCTCTCCTAAAATTCCCCACATGACTGTAGGGTGGCTGGGCCGTCCTCGGCACGAAAGGGCTTCTAGGTATCGCTGAAGGGATCGGCATCGGTCGGCTCCTCAGGCTCCCCAGGGTGTTTGTCAGCCCTGCCACCAGGGGGTTGGCCTGTACTCGATGGGGTGACATTCCCACCGTGGTAGATGACGCTTGGGGCGGTATAAGGGGCTCCAGTTTATCTCAAATCTCTTGAGTGAGGTCGCCAACAATTTTAGAGGTGGCTCCGCGGAGCACCTGGTTGATCTCCGACCGCGTCAGGCACCTGTTGGAGGATCTCCCCGATCCCCTACTACTGCTCCCGCATGACTCAGGTCCTCTCCTCAAGCCACTCAAGGTTGCATGCCCAGGAACATCCACATAGGCTCCCGTAGCAGGTAGAGGATGGTGATAGTCAGCCACATACCATCGCGGCGCAGATCTGGAAGTCACCGGCTCACTGGTAGTAGTTGTTTCTGGAAACGCAGTGGTAGGTGGGTTCACACCATAGGCAGGGTAGGTAGGCATACCAGTAAAGCCTATGCCCTCAGCCATAGGCCGGTTGGTTATGGGTGTGGATGTTGCAGCGGCTGGGTCTGGAGTTCGGAGTGTGGTGGTTGTAGGAGAGGGTGATGCGTGGAGGCCAGAAGCGCTTGGTGCGCCCTCGAAGGTAGGATCATTCGTCGGGTCGTGGCCTTGGTCTGCTCCTTCGTCTGCTATGCTTTCTCCAGCATCCTTCTATCCCTCTCTCTTTCTCTTCACAGGATGGATGTCTACCTCCTCGACTGAGAGGGCCCGGAAAGCCGACTGAAGTCCTTCCATCGAATTCTCCGCCACGCCCAATGGCCCATGTAAGGGCTCCGAAGGTAGAGGTAGGTAGGTAGGTCGACTCGGGACTGGGGTTGCCCCGCAGCAGGGACTTACCAAGGGGCTTTTGCTCACCCATCCACGGCCCTACTTCACGTGCCCCCACAAAGCGGCTACCCCACATGGGGGAAGGGCGCGGTCGCCGCGAGCAGTACCCTACAGCGGGTTCTGCCCAGAGAGGTAACCCATGTTCGACCGAAGTCTCACATTCCTCTCCTTCGGGCAGATGATACGTGGGGGAGGGTCCCACCGCACATCCTCATCAACCTCCGGATTCTGGGGCCCAGGGGCCCGGAGCCAGGCCATAGGGCCTGTCCTGCAGGCACCCCCACCTGGGTTGGTTTTCAGTAGGTGTGAGGCGACTTGAAGAAGCACGTGCTACGGGACTCGCATGCCGTGGCGGACACTCACACCTCCTGACTCGGTCGAGCTTGCGCTCTCCCGGGGGGCCGGGGGTTCGAAGTAGGTCGTTGTGGCCGGTTGGTCGGTCGTATGGTACGGTTGCGGTGCAGTTTGGTAATGTAGGTTGGTCGGTTGCGTCATGGTAGAGCCAAGTTTTGTTCGTGGGCATGGTCGTCGGCGGGCGCGGCGCACCACGGTGTCACCAACCCTTTGGACGCCGTTCCCGTCTCGACCCGTGCACGCCTGGCTGGTTTGGTGTTGGCCGGCTTGCGTGTGGTCTGTTTACAGTCAAGTGGCGGCTGCAGCTGCGGTGTTGTTGGTTCGCGGTCGTCTTGGCCGCCTCATGGTCGGCTTGGTTTGCGTGGGTTCCATTGCGCTGCTGCCGGTGGTCGTTCCGCCGCATGTTGTCTATGCAGCTGGCATGTCCGTGTCGGTGTTGGTCAGTGGTGTCGTGGTTTGTCCAAGTGTAGTGTTGTGTAGTTTGTTATCGTTGGTTGGTCGCGTTTGTATTTGGAAGCGTTGTGGTGTTCTGCTGTGTTCGTGGGCATGGTCGTTGGCGGGCGCGGCGCACCACTGTGTCACCAACCCTTTGAACGCCGTTCCCGTTTCGACCCGTGCACGCCTGGCTGGTTTGGTGTTGGCCGGCTTGCGTGTCGTCTGTTTACAGTCAAGTGGCGGCTGCAGCTGCGGTGTTGTTGGTTCGCGGTTGTCTTGGCCGCCTCATGGTCGGCTTGGTTTGCGTGGGTTCCATTGCGCTGCTGCCGGTGGTCGTTCCGCCGCATGTTGTTTATGCAGCTGGCATGTCCGTGTCGGTGCTGGTTAGTGGCGTCGTGGTCTGTCCAAGTGTAGTGTTGTGTAGTTTGTTACTGTTGGTTGGTCGCGTTTGTATTGGCAGCGTTGTGATGTTCTGCTGTGTTCGTGGGCATGGTTGTCGGCGGGCGTGGCGAACCACGGTGTTGCCAACCCGTTGGGCGCCGTTTCCGTTTCGACCCGTGTACGCCTGGCTGGTTTGGTGTTGGCCGGCTTGCGTGTGGTCTGTTTACGGTCAAGTGGTTGCTGCAGCTGTGGTGTGGTTGGTGCGCGGTTGTCGTGGCCGTCTCATGGTCGGCCGGTTCGTGTGGGTTCCGTTGCGCTGCTGCCGGTGGTCTTATCGTCGAACTCTGCCCGTTTAGCCAGCACGTTTGTGTCTGCGTCGGTTTGTGTCGTCTTGGTTTGTACAAGTGTCGTGTAGTGTAGTTTGGGAACGTTCGTGGGCCGCGTCCGCAGCGGTGGAGTCGCAGTGTTCCTCTGTGCTTGTGGCCATCGTGATCGGGGGGCGCGGCTTGCTACGGTGTCGCTAGCTCGTTGGTCTTCGCTCTCGCACCGGCCCATGCATGCCCGGCCAGCTTGGCGCTCGTCGGTGCGCGCGCAGTCTGTTAACGGTCACGTTGCGTCCGCTGTAGTGGTTCTGGCGGTGTGTGGTCGTGTTAGTCGCCTTTTGGTTGGTTTGTTCGGCGTTCGTTCCTTGTTGTCCCAGCCGGTGTTCGCGCAGTCCGATTTGTTGTGCGCAGGTGTGCCGCTTGTTGCGATGTTGGTCGGTGCCAGGTCTGTGGGACCGGCACGGTACGTTTGTACTGTGCGCTGCCCGCCCGCCGCGAGGGAGAAAAGCCATGACAAGTGGCTGGACCGCTGTAAAAAAATTTTTTTCTTCCCCCCTGTCGGTGCCCTGTTCCCTGCCCCGCCCTGGCAGTGTTGCATGCACAATCGATTATCCGGTATGTCGTGGTGCTCCGTAGCCGTACTTCCAGTTTTGCTTGTGCCACTCATATGTACACCCCCGTCAGTGGCAAGGCCCCGCCGGTCCCCCTCGGTGTGTCCCTGTGCTCCCCATGGGAGCCCCAGGGCATTGCTCCAGCTCGGTGGTGCTGTGCTCGTGCTCGTGCCTGTCTGTCTGCCGTGCGCCTTCTCGTGTCGTGCGTTTCAGGTCATTTGGGTGTCGTGTCTGTGTCACGGCGCCGGGTTTGGTGGCTACGATGCTTAGGGTGGTTCGGCTTGTGCTGTGGTGTCGGGACGCTCCGTCCGACGTGGCGGGTTGGGCTCGGCGTAACACACCCGTGCCTGTTGGAACGGGGGTCGGCGCGGCCCCGTGCGGTGAGCTTGTGGCCCCCCGCATGCCCCGGGTAGGGTTGTGGAGGACAGGAGTACCGGGTAGTGTTGCAGCCCCCCTCCCTCTCATGGACGCTGTTAACTGTCTGCGGGGGGTGTGCCCCTCGTACCATTCGCATAGGTTATACGTGTCGTAATCTTACGCGTCCCAGGCGCTCAACTCCCCGGCGGAGGTGCGCGCTGGTCCCTGCAGTGCACTTATCTCCGGATGCTCGCCCTGGACGGTAATACTCTGGCCGGTGGTTCGTTAACTTTCTTGTGGTTATCGGCCCGGCCGCGGGTTCCGCGTATTTGGCCGGGCCCTTTGCCCGGCCCCTTGTTGATCCGGCTCGCGGGAGAGGAGGGTGAGGCGGGAGGACGGGTCCGGGCGTGGCGCCGCCTCGTTCCCTGCTGCAGGTGGCTCGCGGGGTCCGAGAAGCGTGGCCCTCGCCCGGGGGGCTGTAGGAGGAAGTTGTGGGGTTTCTGTGCGTGCTTGACATCACGGGTTGCGAAGGCTGGCCCCCACTCTCCGGGCATCTGTTGCACGTGTTGGGCATGTTGACGTCCGTCTCGTCGGTTTGTCGGACCGTCAGGTGTTGCTGGGGTGTGTTGCGCGGCTGTGTGCCACCGGGTCGTCGCGGTAGGACCTGTCGCCAGGCGCGGCTCATGGTCCTGGGGGGGCGTCTCATGCGTCGCACCGGGGCGCCGTGGAGGTTACTGAAGTTTGCGTGCACAAGGGCTGGGCGTGCCGCCCGGGTCTCTGCCTCAGTGCGGACGGCGGGTTGCTGTCAATCGCCCAGCGCCAGCGCCCGGATCCGGTGGCGTGCGCTGTTGGACAACACTCCCGTGGTCATCGGTTCGGCCGCGGGCTCCGCGTGTTTGGCTGGCCCCTTTGCCTGGCCCCTCGCGGACCCGTTACGTTGGAGAGGAGGGTCAGGTGGGATGGCGGTCCCGGGTGCGTCGCTGCCCCCTTTCCTGGTTGCAGGCGGGTCGCTGAGGTCCGGGAAGTGCGGCCCTCGTCCGGGGGATGTGGGAAGAGGTCGCTGGGGTCGTATTTGTGTCCGACACCGTGGGCTGCCAAGGCTAGCCTCCACTCCTTGGGTGTCTGTTGTGCGTGCTGGGCAGGTGGACGCCGTCCCCGCTGGTGTGTCTGGTCGACTGGTGGTGCCGTAGCATGTTGCGCGGCCTCGCGTTGCTGGGTTGTACGAGGGGTCGTGTTGGGCGAGGTCTGCCCGGTCGGGGTCGTTGTTGCTCGTGGCCGATCCCGCTGTCGCTGGCGTGTCGGTCATCGTCCGGTCCTCTGGTGGGAGGAGGCGGTCCCGGGTCCGCCGCGCCGCTTCTTCCCTGCGCGTGGCTGGTGTGGGACTCGTGCCGCGGTCCTGTTGTTGGTCGCGGGTCAGGGCCCTGGGGGGTTACCCGCATGTCGTACAAGGGCGCTGCGGAGGGCACTGAGGATTTTGTGCACCAGGGCCGCGTGCGCCGCCCCGGCCTCGGTCTCAGTGCGGATGGCGGGCTGCAGCTGCCCACCCAGCGCCAGTGCCCGGATCTGGTGGATCGCGAAGACAGGGCATAGGTTGGGCTCAGTGGGGGTTTCCGCCGTCGGTTCCGGGATGGCCTCCATCTGCTGCCGGCCGTCGAGGTAGAATCTCCACGCCGCTGACCACGCCCTGGTGTGCGGCCAGCGGCGCCGCGCCCACCGCCAGAGGCAGTAGAGGGCGTGGCCTGGGTGCCAGGTGCCTGCCGCCCCCGACACAATGGCCGTCAGGGGGTCCGGGTGTTGGTTTGGGAGCAGGGGGGTAGGGTTGTCCGGCAGGCCCGTGGTCGCCCGGAGCATGGAGTCCACGGCCTCCAGGCTCCAATGGTTGTCCTGCGGGTGCGGGATGATCCGCACCTGGTAGTAGTGGCCATTCTCCAACACGATCATGGCGATGGTACCGGGGTCACGTTCGCGCGGCGGGGTTGCTGCGCGCGTCGTCTCCGGGTAGTGCGCCGTCAGGTTCGTGAGGTTGTGCCCCCTGCTACGGGCGGTCCCGCTTTCCCATGCCTCCAGGCCCTCGTGCGGTGGGATACGGAGGTTGTCGGGTCTCGGTGGTGAGGCGGGCCGCTCCCGGCCTCCGGTGGCGGGTGCGGCCCTGGGGTCCGTCGGTGGCGCTATGAGCGTGTGTACTCAGCCCAGGTGTGGGACCCACACGCCCCCTTGGGCCGGTTGATGGGTGTTGAACCACCAGATCCACGCTTCAATGAGGTCGTCAGAGACCTGTGTCCCGGGGGTGACGAGCGCCTGGAGCTGTCGCACAAAGATTTGGGTTGTCAGGGCATGTGGCAGGGGGACTACGGCGAAAAGCCTGTTCGGGTCGACGTTACGGAGGTGTTTCCAGAGGGTGGCCACCAGCTCGCTCGAGGGCGTGGAAGCGTGGATGTCGTAGAGCGCCTTCAGTTCCGTGTCGTCGAAGGGATCCGTGCCCCGCTGCTGTGGCGGTCGGGGGGTTTGATTTGGTTTGGGTCAAGGCCTGTGCCGGACGCCCTGGCCCATGGTCAGCACTCGCCTTTGTGCCGACACGACTGGGCTAGGTGAATCGCGGTTGTCCGGTCCCAAGGCCTGCCGGACTGTTGACCGCCCCGTACCCCGTGGTGGCACACATGGGAGGGAGATGCCGCCGTGCCTGTGTGTGTGGCGCGCGCGGGGCAGGAGGGCGGGGCGTGCATGCTGGTGGCGCTTGCAGGGCATGACGGGTCACACGGCTGCGCCGCGCCTGGCCCTGCCCGCTGGCGCCGGTGCCGCTCCAGTGTTTCTGGTTTCCCCCGCTGCGGCTTGGTCCGTCCGTGTCGCCGCTTGTAGTGGCGTCCCGGCTGTTCGTGTGGTCGTCGGGTGTGAACCAGGGTCCGCCACCACCGGGCCCTGGCTGCTTGTGGTGGAGGCGCGTCGGGGGGGGGGGGTGTGGGGGGTTGTGTGATGCCTGGTGCTCCAGGCCCAGGCAGGGAGGCCATGGGAGCCTGACGCTGAGCCCGCCGGGGGAGTGTTCTGACTGGACACGCCGCCTCCCGGTCATTGACATGCTGCCAGCGGCCCCACGACTGCATGAGGCACGGGGGCGCGCTCCCTGGGCGCTCGACTGGGGGGGTCCACACCTCCTGACTGCTCTAGGCACTGGTGGTGTTGTCGTGGACTGGACCATCCGCCCACGGCGCTGAGGGACGGCAGGAGGAGGGGCTCCAGGGCGCGCTGAGCGCTGCCCTGCCCTGGAGCCTGCCCGGGCTCGGGGCCTGGGTGGCGGTGCTACTGCCCGCGTAAACGGGGGGGCCCAGAGGGCACACCACCCGAGTGACCGCTCCGTTTGGAAGGGGGAGGGGGGGGCAGGGGTCGGCAGGTGGCTGTCTGGCCTCCAGGGGTCGCCCGCAACTGAACTGGAGTGCACGGGGCTGTGCTGGCCTAGGCGTCTGTCATGAAGTTGGAGGGGGACGCGCACACCTGGAGGTTCCCCAGGCAGGCCGCTCAAGGGATACCCACAGCACTCAATCTGCGAGCCCTTCACAGCCTCCACTTTTTAGGCCCTGAGGGCGCCGACTCCGTGCACCTCTCCCGTCGGGGGGCAGGCTGGGGGGGGGGGGGTAGTGGTGGTTGGGTCTACCTGCTCACTTGTTTGGGAGAGGAGGACCACCTGCTGGGTTACCATGCGGGTCCCAGATCCCAACATACCCATCGTTCGGCGTCCGCTCCCTGTCCGTGAGGGGAGGGACCTTGATCACCATGTGACGGCCTGCAGTGAGGGTGCGGGGGTGCGAGGGCATGCTGGGGGGGGGGGGTTTGCTGGGCCTGCTTTAGGCCCCATTTCTGTTGGGGGGGGGGGGGGGCAGCAAAAGGCCTGCTCCCCTGTTTCATGGTCTGCAAGGGGGACCAGCCCACGTCCTGCACCCTCCCTTTGTGGTGGCTGAAATTTGGGCCGACAAGGGCGGTCGGGGGGGCGGGGGGGGCATGGCCGGCCGGTCCTGGTCCAGTGCCGCGTCAGCCGGGGAGGGGTGCCGTGAGGTGGCGCCCGGTTGTCCCCCAGGCACGTATTCCGTGGGGGGTTCCCGTTGCCAGGGCATCCAGCAGGGCGTGGCGGTGGGCAGCGGGCCAGCGGGCTCCTGGGGGCTGGAGGTCCCTGTCGTCTCTGTGTCCGCCCTTGGTCCGCTTGCGTCGTGTCCCGGCTGGCGCGATGTGCCCTCTGTGGCCTGGCGGCTTCTGGACTGCGGGGAGGCCTCCCCTCCCGCCCCTTGCGTAGGGCTGGGGTCGGGCGCGGGCTCCCTTGGTCGCGTGTCCGTGCCGTGTGGTCCTCTCGGTAGCGGATCGGCCGCTGACCCCGGGAGGGAGGCGGCAGATGAGCTGGACGTTTCGCCCGCCGTCTGGCGAGGGTCCGCTTGAAGCGTTGCCTGTCGCTCGCGCTCGGCCGGCGTGAGAATGGTGGGGATGTGCGTCCGCTCGGTGCGGGGCCTCTTGGACCGGCGTCTGGGGCCGGATTTCGATGATGTTCGCCGATCTTGGGTGTCGCGGGGGCCCCCGTGGTCCCTGTCCATATCTTCATTGAAGACGACTCGTCGCGCTGCGGGGGGCGGCGTGCGGCTGCGGTGACGGGATCGGTCAGGGCGCCTCGTTTCTTGGCGCTGCTCCGGCGTGTCGCCTTGCACCCTCGAGGCGTGGGGACTGCCCGGGCTCCTCCGTGGGGCGAACGGCCGCAGGGGGCTGCTGTATGTGCCAGAGGGGGAACCCCCACCGGGTGGTGGACCCCGTGGGTGTTCCGGTGAGTTTCGGCGCGCCGCCTGTCTGGGGGGCTCCGGGACGTCTTGGGACCGCGGCTGCCGGTCGCCTGAGGCGTGTCCCTGGTGGCCCGGTGATCCAGGGATGTTCCAGATATTATGGTCCTGCATGGCCGCCCGGATGCGCAGGGCGGCGCGCTGGTGCCACCGCCGGTGCAGTCCGTTCATTTCATCCGGGCTGTAGGCTTCCATATGCGCCATGAGCCTGGTGGCCACAGAGCGCCATTGGTCGGGGCGGTCCATGGTGGCGGGGGGCGTGTGCCCTGTCTGATGACCAAACGTGACGTCTGCCATGGTGCGTGTTCCCTCCGCGAGGTGGCGGGACGGGGAAGAAAGTACCCATCGTATGCGGACCGCCAGTTCGGGCTGCTCCCCTGTGACAAGCCTGGGGATCCAGAAGCTTAGGTCTTGGGTCGCTTCTTGTTCTGCTCGTTCGGTGGGGTGGCCGGCGTCACCCTCCAAGCGTGCATAGTCCAGGTGTCCCCGCCCTCAGGGCGGGGCGGCCCCCGGCGGTGGGGCAACAGGCTCACTCGCGGTGTTGGTGGCCGCTTCCACGCGCGTGCCCTCACCTGCGGCGTTGCGCTCGTCCGTAGTCCGGTCCGCCGCGCCGCTCGCGGTCGTCTGCCCCTCGCCTGTAGCGGCAATCTGCCCCAGGGTGGTGTAGTCGCGCTGGAGGTGCGCCTGTTGTGGCACCGTGAGGGGCGTATCGTCCGTCTGGTCGCGTTGCGGCTCCGGGTGGACGCGTGGCATCTCCGGTTCTGGGACCGCCCGGGGGTCATCCCTGCAGGAGTCCATGAAGGCATCGAAGGAGTCGTCGTCGCGGTTGTGCCCGCTGGGTGACGTTCCTCCTTCTTCCGCGCGCTGGGGCGTGTCGGGTGTGGTTTCCCGGGCCTCTGACCCCGCGCTGGTGTCCCGTGAATCTCGCGGCAGCGCCTCCCCTGGCGTGCTCGTGTCCGCGCGGGCCGCCACGTGCGCCCAAGGGGCGGCGCCCGCGTGATCCGCGGTCGAGGGGCGGTGGGGGCCGTCCGCACAACCGGTGTCCGGAGTTGGCCCCTCGGGTTCCGCGTCAGGCTGGCCATCTGCCAATGCCTTGTCTCCTCAGTGTGCCGTGTCGTTCGTCAGGTCGGCACTCCGCACTGATGTCTGGTCCGTTACCGCGCCAGGTTCCCCCATTGGTGCTGGTGTCGGCGTTCGTTGCGGGGGTCTCTGCAGTCCTTCCGCGCCCACCGCGGGCGCGTCGCGCTGCGGTTGGGTCTGCGGTGTAGGCGGTTCGGCGCCATCATCCGCCGGCGGCGGTGCCCCCCGGGCGTGGCCTCCCGCCACGGGTGGCGGCTCGGGTAGGCCCCTCGGGTCCGCGGGCTGCGGGGCGTCCGCCGGGGCGGCAGTGCGTGGCGGATCCCGGCCGCGGCCTGGGCGGGGGGCCGGGTGACAGGGAGATGACGGTTCTGCCGGCCGTGCCGGTGGTCTGGTTGGTGGGGCGTGGTGCTGATGGGGCACCGACCCGCCGTGCGTTGTGGCCCGTAGGTCCTCCGTGCCGGACGTTGCCGAAGCCCGGGGGGTCAGGCCCCCGGTGGGGCCGTGGGTGTGGGGGTGCCCGGCGTCGGAGGGCGTGGCGGTGGTGGCGTTGGTCGGGGTAGCGGTGTGTGTCCGTGTTGGGGGGTTGTCGGTCGGCATGTACGTTGGGTCCGCTGCCGGCCATTAAGGTGCGCCATGGTGCGGGCGGGGTTCCGGGTGGGCCTGTGTTGTTGCAGCTTGGCTGGCTGCCGGCCGTGGGCCGTGCGCAGGAGCGACAGGTGGTGTTAGGGGTTGCGGGCATCCTGTGGGGCTCGGGGCCGGTACCTTGTGCGGGTGTGCGGTGCCGGGGGGCTGCCCGGGCTGGGTACCCACTGCCACCGTATTCGTGGATACGGGTAGGGTTCCGCTCCTGGCAGGTGATGCTAGGTGTCCCCGGCTCCCTGTGGCCGCATGGTGTTGTGTTGGTTGTCGTTGCGCCGCCTGTTTGGACACACGCTCTTGTCGGGGGCTCTGTGGTGTGCCGGCCCCCGATGGTGCCGGACCACCTGTAGTCCGCGTGGCGTCGGCGGCGAGTTGTTGGTGTGGTTCGGCGGCGGGTGCGGGGGGGGCGGAGGTGGATGGGTCGGGAGATGTGGAGGATGTCGCGGCCGACGTTCGGGCCCGTACGTTCGTGGCCCTAGTCGCTGTCGTGGCGCGGGATCAGGGCAGGGGAGTGGTGATGGTTGCGGTGGTTCTCCGGGGGGAGTAGGATGAGCCGTCGAGCCGGGTACCTCTGGCCATCATCCTGGCCACCGCTGCATTGCCGTATGTGCCCGGTTGTGGTGGCGGGACGTGCGGCTGCAGGGTGCGCTGTGTCAGCGATTCGAGGCTGCGTGGAGGAGGTATGCCCCTTCACCTGAGGTAGGCCGCCCTCTGCCTCTCGGTCGCCCCCGGGGTCATGGCCCCGCCGCAGTGGAGGAAGTCCCCCCACTCGGCGCCATGGGCGCCGCGGGCGATGCCCATCGCCCATTCCGCGTCCCCCACCAGCCAGCCGAAGGCGATCGGGAGGCGGGTGGTGAGGGTGACGACGATGTTTCGGTAGTTGTTTTGGTTCGTGGGGCTGACGTAGCCCCAACTGCCGGGCAGGTTGCCCATGGGGGGCAGACTGCCCCGTGGCGCGTCGTTGTAGTCCTCGTGGTCGGGGACGTAAACCGTGGGGTCCGCGTCCGGGTCTGACAGCGCCCAGGTTGGTGCGCGCCAGGGGGGGCGGGGGGGGGGTTTCGCTGGGTCCTCGTCGGTGAGGACGTCCAACCACTCGACGTCCGGGCTGCCCTGCCCCGCGCCGTCGTTCCAGACGTTTTGCCGGATCAGAGTCCGCAGCGTCTGGAGTGTGAGGTCTTCGTCTTGCATTTCGCGCGGCGGCGGAGGCCTGCAGAGTTGGTGCGATCGCCGGCAGAGTGGGCACGACCACAAGTTCGCGATGCACAGGCTGCAGAGCCAGTGCAGCTGCTCCGTGTCGCCGCAGCCGAGGTCATGCCCGTTAAGGGGGTTGCTCCGAAGGTACAGCGCTAGGTCCAGGTCCGGGTTCACCAGGTGCTGGCATTGCTGGTGCCTCAGGCGCCGTCTTCACGTCAGTGTCCCATCTCTTGGTGTCCATATTCATTCGCCCTTCTTGCTTATATATGACTGATATCGGCGCACTGGATGTACGGCACGGGGTTGCTGCCGGTACGCAGAAACAGTCTGCCTCTTGCTACGAGAAGGTTTTATAGTGATTTCAACACTGTGTGTTTGTTGTGCCTCTCCTGCTGCTTGCTGCTGGTGTAGGGTTCCTGCTGCTTGGTTTTGATGAGGAAAAATGAGCAATTAGCATACATTGCAACTCAGGATGAACTATTTTACATGTTCCAGGAAAACTGATTGGAAAACTGCCCCAAGGACTCACTATCATCCACAGTGCCATCTTGAGATGCGCACTCTTTGTTTTTGGGTTCCATAGGTACTGAGGTGGCATGGCTTGTGGCGATGAGGTCACTGCCATGTCACATGGGATATTCCTACTTAGCTAGGCTGACTGGGTATGCCCCAGCCCCCTAGGGTGCATACCACTAGGATAGCTAAGAATTCATGAGAAAGCATAGATAAATTCATAGGCTCTGCCTTCAGTATATCAGTGCCTCAGCAACCTAGGAAAAGATTCTTTAGTGCCTATAGCTTGGGGATAAAGGGGTCCACACCACACCCTGATTTAGTGTTTGGTTCCATAGGTCAAAATGTGTTATCACCACTTTTGGTTGGGCCAATACTAAGATAAAAATGCCTGAGTGCTTAGAGTACCTCTAATACAACTAAGTTATACCCTAAAGCATTGGAAAAGCACTTTTCCTTACTGCAGCTGGATGCTGCAGACGGGCAGCCTGAGCCCATTGTCCACGACCTGCACCAGTCGCTTATTGAGCTTCTGGAACGGCCGGAGATCCTGAGCTTGCACGCCATGCGCCGTGTGGGGCGTGAGCAGCAGTTGCACCTTAAGGTCCGTGCCTTATGCGGGGAAGTGGAGAAGGTCTTCGGCGTGTTGGTCGACACGGGAGCTCACGTTAGCTTGGTCAAGTCTGGCCTACTTCCGCCAGAGTGCTTGACCGACAGTCGGAAGCCTGTCAGGCTGGAGGTGGCGAACGGCCAGTACATGGTGGGAGGCACGAGGAAAGCGACCATTGGGCTGCAGTTTGTGAACCACCCTGAGCCGAGCCGCCCAGACCTCAGGAAGGAAATTCTCCTGCAAGGTCGCTTCTACGAGGCCCAGATGGACTGGGACATGATCATTGGGTACAACTTCATGATTGAGACGGACTCCGGCGTTCTCGCGGCCCAGGCCTCAATGACCCTGTACCAGGACGACCAGCTCTCGTGGCTTTCGTCACCTGAGCACCATGTGGAGTGCCAATGGATCCACCCGGAATGCAATCAGCTCGAAGTAGCCGCGCTGGGGACTGAGCCAGCTGGGCCAGCAAACCAGGAGTACGGCGTAATGCCGGAAGTGGCGAGCCGAGTGGTTGCGGACCTGGGAGCTTCGGATCTGGCCCTGGATGCGTTCTCTTCAGGAACCTCCGCCCATCTTCGGGGTTGTGAGAAGTACTGGAGCGTCCAGGACTCCGCGTGGCAGAAGCACTGGGGTCCGCATCAGGGTTTGATGTGGATCAATTGCCCCCGATGGGACATTTCAAGGGCAGTAGCGAAGATTCGCAAGGACCGCTCCAAGGCAGTGCTGGTTGTTCCTATGGGATTCACCGAGGAGGGAAGTATCCGAGATTGGGTGGTCTCACTGACCAACATGACGTTAAACAACGTCGTCGTACCGGCTGGAGGGACTGTCTATCAGGATGCTAAGGGACAGCCCATGCCACCCAGGAGATGGCCAACGGAATTCCACTATGTTGATGGGGGCCTTGAGCAGGCCGACACCACGGACTTCGTGTGTGTCGACCGCATCATAGCGGAGCCTTGGAGGCAATGCTTTGCGGTTTCCCCTGTTGACATCAGAGAATCCGAGGACCTCCTCACCGAAGAGGAGTTGGACCCTGTTCAGGGGTATATGGATCAGCCCTTTCACGACTGGGGAAGCCAGCGTGAGGGCGAGGGCCAGGACAAAGCCTGGTGGGAAGTGGACTCGATCGTCACTGGTTCCTATGATGGGGATACCTTCGTAAGGAGGGTGCTGGACCACATGTCCAGCCAGGACGAGCCAATCGGCGGCAACCCACCCACCTACGGCGACCTGTTCTGAGGCAAGACCAGAGATGGCCCTTTGGGCCACCTGGGAAGACCACCTGAGCGATCTTGTGGAGGTACCCCGCAAGTAAGCTCAGTGGTTCAGGTGCCCGGAAAGGCCAAGGCGGAGTCCGATGAGTGCCCCCAGATCCAGGCATTGAGGGCCAGGCTGAAGCAGAAGTATGGGGATACCTTCTTCAGCTGAAAGCCTGTATTCCCCCCACCGGTGCGTGGACCGTATGGTGAGGCCAAGATACGACTGAAGTCGGACCCCCGCGTGTACCGACACCGGGAGTTCGCCCTGAGGGGCGAGAGGAAGGAGGCCATGGAGAAGATCCTCCGTGAATTCATCGAGAGAGGCTGGCTTGAGCCGTGCCACTCCGAATGGGCCTCCCCGTGCTTCGTCGTCCCCCAGAAGGTGGCCGGCGAGTGGCGTCTGGTGGTCGACTACCGCGGCCTAAACGCCCAAACGCAGCATGACAGCTATACGCTGTCCCTCATTGAGGACATGCTGCAAAAACAACACCGGCGGAGGATCTTCACGGTGATTGACCTGAAACATGGTTATCATCAGATGCCTCTCGCGGAGGAGTCCCGTGCTTTCACAGCCATGAGCACACCACTTGGACCCCTCCAGTGAAAGGTGATGCCCATGGGCGTTACCAACGGCAATGCGGCTTTTCAGCGGATGCTGGAGAACCTGCTTGAGCCGGTGCGTGACTATGCGAACCCCTTTGTGGACGACGTGATCATCGCGTCCAGGGACCCCAGTATGAGCTTTGAGGAGCTCCTGGAGGCACATGAGAGGGACGTCACCCGAGTGCTCGACCTTCTGGTTCGGCACAAGCTCACGGGCAGCAGTGACAAGGCCAGCGTTGCGGTAAGCGAGGTGGTCTTCGCTGGCCACGTAGTTGGGAACGGGCAGCGGAAGCCCATACCTGGCAAGGTGGCTGCGATTGAGCACTGGAAAAAGCCCAAAACGGTCTCTGAGCTACGGGCGTACTTGGGATTCTGCAACTACTACTCGGGGTATATCAAGATGTATGCCGAGTTTGCAGCCCCCATGACGACCATGCTCAAGGGCAACCGAGAAGAGACCAAGAAAGGGTCCAACAAGGCTCTGGTCTGGAATGAAGAGTCCGACCGTGCCTTTGAGGGGATGAAGCAGGCGCTGCTATCCGCAGTGGGTCTGCACCTCCTGGATCCTGACTGAGGGTTCGTCCTGCGCACCGACGCTTTCGACTACGCCGTTGGCGCTGTGTTGGAACAAGTGCTTGACGATGGGAGGCACGTGCCGGTGGCCTTCTGGAGCCGAGTCCTGGCGGAAGGCCAGAGACGGACGTGGACGCCCCGAGAAAAGGAGGGGTATGCCATCGTCATGGCTGTCAGGAAATTGGCTGGGTAGATAGCCCTCCATCTCGTCACCGTCTGCATCGACCGTCAGAGTCTGCAGTCGTGGCACAAGAAGCACGTGGACACCCCCTCCGGTCCCGCCTCCCGACGGGCAAGATGGCATGAGACCTTGGCCAAGTTGGACCTCACAGTTGTGTATGTTCCTGGCAAGGACAACACTGTGGCGGACTGTCCCAGTAGGTGGGCCTATCCCGCCAGCAAGGGCATGACGGATGTCTCTGCCCATGGCGATGAGGCTGAGACCGCTGAGGCCAAGAGGATCATAGAAATGGTGCGCCTGATGGAGCAGGAGGGTGTTAAATGCTTCCTTGTCATGGCTGCGGATGCCCCCCTTGGAAGGAGGATGGGCAGAGCGGTCAGAGTACTCGCCCCTGAAAGAGCCGAGTCCGACAAGCACCTCTTCCCTGAATCGTGCCTGCAGGACGACTGGACCGACGACTACGCTAAGTCTGAGGCCTTTGAGGTTGAGTATAGGGCTGTGACCGACCCTGATGACGGGCAGAAGTGGCCAAAGGGGCTGACTGAGGAGGATGGCAAGCTCTACCGGAATGGTAAGCTGCTGGTCCCAGAGTCCCGAGTGCTCCAGCTATGTGAGGCTTGGCACCACCACATGATGCACCCAGGGGTCAGGAAGCAAGCCCTGGATATGCAGCGCCGGTTCGAAATCGACCAGATCAGTCTCTACAATGCTATCAAGAAGGTCAGAAAGGGTTGCTCGGTCTGTCAGGCCTGCAATCCTGACGGCCGGAACGTCAAGGGGGAAGCCCAATGGACTCCGGTGCCTGACCAGCCCATGAAGAGCGTGGCCATGGACGTCTTCTGCATGCCCGAAGTTCACATAGGCAAGGAGACCTTTGACTGTGTGGTCCTTTTTGTGGACCGCCACAGCGGCTATGTAGTAGCCGTTCCGGCACGCAAAAAGGGGTTTCTTGCCAAGGAAGTGGCAGTCATGATGATTCATCATTAGCTGACTGTCTTTGACATCCCCCGTACCATTTGCAGTGACCGAGGGCCCCAGTTTACTGGTTGCTTCAAGGCCATGTGTTCCCTCATGGGAATACGTCATGCCAAGAGCGTCGCCTATCTCAGCCGGTCCAACGGTGGGGCTGAAGTGGCTGACAGACAGCTGTTCGAGAAGCTACGCAAGATTCACATCACCAACCCACGTCAGAACTGGTTTGAGGAGATGTGGCCTGCTCTGAAGGCCCATCATGACACCTCTATTCCGGGTGGATTGTCCCCTCATCAGATTTTGTTCGGCAGGGACCCCCACGGTCGGGGACTTCCCTTATCGGGTAATGGTATGGCCATGGACGCCAAGGAATTCTTTGCGCGGCAAGAGGCAACGGCGCGGGACATCCGCCAGCAGCTCGAGAAGGAGCATGCCGAGCGTCAGAAGTCCGCCCCGAGCTCCACAGCGCAAAAGTTCAGGGTGGGAGACCCGGTGTGGGTGATTAGACCCCGCCCCATGGGCACCCACCGCACCAAAACCTGGTTCACACCCGAAGAGGTGGTCCGCAGAATTGGTGACGACACCTACCGCATCAAGGTGGGTCACGAACAGTTCCGGGAGCGCCACGAGAGTCAACTCCGTGTGCGGGAACCCGGCCTCCGTGCCAAACATGTGTCCCTGGACTATGCCGCACATGTGGCTGATTCGGACGACGACTATGCGGAGCAAGACGACTATACCGTCGGAAAGATCCTGGCCCAGCGTCCGAACGCTTCAGCACCCGGAGGCCTGGAGTTCAAGGTTCGTTAGCGAGGCTATGGGCCGTCCCACGACACCTGGGAACCCGTCTCCTCGTTCGTGCTGCGGACTAATACCCCCTTTATGGATTACATCCGCAAGCACAAGACCAAGCTCCATGTTACGGACTTGGCAGCACTCACCTGGGCGATTGCAGCCAGAGGCGCCTGATCACCGCCCAGAGCTCTCCCCTGTAAGCATCACTGGACTTTCCAGTGTCATTTCGGAATCCACGCTCCATGACATTGCAGAGCATATCAATGCTCATGGAGCTGGGTTGTGAACACGCCAGATGGCCAGTTCAGGCTTAGATGCTTTCGGCAAACATTGTCCGTAAGCATTTTCCTGCTGACATTTCCCTGGCAGGCTTGGACGGCCGCACCGCTCAGTGTGCATAGCCCCCCCCTTCATTATTCCAGATTGAGGCCTTAGGGCCCATACGACGTTGCGCAACGGATGCTGCTGTCATCGGCAGGGCGACTTTTGAGTGTGTGGTCTGGTCCCATGGCACTTGCGGGATCCAGATCAGTCTATGAGTGTCTGCAGACTATATATGGCCTGAACTCAGGCGTTTTTCTGTCCACCCTCCTGCATATGCCTTATCCTGACCGGGGCGTGGTTTGGCGCTCTATCCAGAGTGTGTTTACACGCCTATTTACCCATTTCTTGCTCACTTTTTTGCCCCACAGGATACGTGCATCTGTATGTTAAGTGTTTTCAGCCCATCACCGAGATATGGACTGTTTCCCCCCCCCCGACGGGACACGAATCGGAATGCGAAGGCGCCCGGAGTTGCCGTGTACATGTTCTTACATAAGGTCCAGTCTGGACCAGTACTTAAGTACAGATTGTCATGTTTGAGTGCCCATGATACCGTGTGCCCTAGTGGCTGTGGTGTGCTGAGATCCTGATGGTGCCAGGCAGGAAGCCCAGTTGCCTGACTACACTCCCAGCGGTCCGCCACTGTCAGTCCCAGTGTGAGCCTACCGACTCGCAGACGCACTTGCAGTCGGGTGGCGACCTCTGGTGTCCTGACCTCGGTCAGTCTGCCTGGGAAACTGGTGGTTTGAGGAGTCGACGCCTCCGCCCAGACTGCATGGGGACTCCCCCGTGCATGGCCTTCGTGGTAATGGGGCGAGGGAAAAGACGGCCTTGATGCCCGATTCCTTATGGAGGAGCTCGTTCGGCTTTACCACTCTGGACTCGCGTCGTGGATATGGACATGGTGCGCCCAAGGAAGGACCCGTGGAAACTCTCCCCGCGCCTGCGGACTTGGAAAGCCTGGGGTAGCCTGATGGATCTTTGTGGTTGCTTTCGACCTGTGGGACCACCTCGGTTGTCGTGTGACGACTATGTTGGCCGTGTATGCCACTGCCACTGTGGTAGTGACTGTTGCAGCCGGCACCCGGTGCGCCTGGTATGGGTTAACGGGTCCTTTGGATGCCGAACAATCGCCGCCAGGACCCGGGACTTGATACTTGATACTACACTTGTGGTCACTAACAACTATAGCACCATACCTGTGTCACCATGAGTTGTCATGGGCAACCTGACCCACAACCAGCCTGAAGTGTGAGGTGTGACCTCCCCCTCCCCCCTTCAGGGGATGGTCCTGGGTACCCGCTGCCATGCTTGGGTGTTATCGAGCCCCCCCCCAGGGTTTGCTCTAAGGAGGGGGGTGAAGCGGTACCAAGAACCGATGGCCCATGGCCCGGAGGCCTGTGAGCCGTCACGGGCGTGCGGAAGCCGTTCACACCGTGCTGAGATCCTGATGGTGCCAGGCAGTAAGCCCAGTTGCCTGACTACACTCCCAGCGGTCCGCCACTGTCAGTCCCAGTGTCAGCCTACCGACTCGCAGACGCACTTGCAGTCGGGTGGCGACCTCTGGTGTCCTGACCTCGGTCAGTCTGCCTGGGAAACTGGTGGTTTGAGGAGTCGACGCCTCCGCCCAGACTGCATGGGGACTCCCCCGTGCATGGCCTTCGTGGTAATGGGGCGAGGGAAAAGACGGCCTTGATGCCCCATTCCTTATGGAGGAGCTCGTTCGGCTTTACCACTCTGGACTCGCGTCGTGGATATGGACATGGTGCGCCCAAGGAAGGACCCGTGGAAACTCTCCCCCAGCCTGCGGACTTGGAAAGCCTGGGGTAGCCTGATGGATCTTTGTGGTTGCTTTCGACCTGTAAGACCACCTCGGCTGTCGTGTGACGACTATGTTGGCCGTGTATGCCACTGCCAATGTGGTAGTGACCGTTGCAGCCGGCACCCGGTGCGCCTGGTATGGGTTAACGGGTCTTTTGGATGCCGAACAATCGCCGCCAGGACCCGGGACTTGATACTTGATACTACACTTGTGGTCACTAACAACTATAGCACCATACCTGTGTCACCATGAGTTGTCATGGGCAACCTGACCCACAACCAGCCTGAAGTGTGAGGTGTGACCTCCCCCTCCCCCCTTCAGGGGATGGTCCTGGGTACCCGCTGCCATGCTTGGGTGTTATCGAGCCCCCCCCCAGGGTTTGCTCTAAGGAGGGGGGTGAAGCGGTACCAAGAACCGATGGCCCATGGCCCGGAGGCCTGTGAGCCGTCACGGGCGTGCGGAAGCCGTTCACACCGGCTGTCAGCGGGATATCCCTGTTCTCCAATCCGGGAAATCGGGAATCCGATTTCTAACCATTAAATCGATGTAGAATTACCATAATGTTTTTGTCTTGGTCGATTTTTGGTCAGAAATCGGTGAAATACCCGATTTCTACCGCGATTTCTAATTGTCGTGAAATCCCCGCCTGTTGTCGCCTGCTCGCGCGCCTTCGTCGCTTCTCTGTGGCGAGTTTTGTCATGGATTTGTCTGGAGTACCTTTGAGGTCCTAAAGGAACTCGAGGGCTGGATGTAGAGGGTTTTTCTTGTACATTCATCTGGTGTGTTCACCCGAATTTTTCGCCCGAGAGAAAATCAGCGCGCAAGCTTTTCTGTCAATCGCTCGAACTCATGGTTCTCAAGGACCATGAGTTTGGACGAAACCCTACATTCCCCCCGTATGCCTTTCATCCATGCTCCATCACATGGGCATATCACCTTTAATAGGGAAGAGGGCAATAGGGATGTTTTAGGCAGCCTGTGGGTTTCGCAAACCCAAGTCGTTTGCGTACGCAAACGCTAACTTTGTGGCCTTGTGAGCATGAACGTCAAAAACCAAACGCAATGCTCACAAGACCAAGAGCCTCAGGCCACTCTTGATTTTTGAGCCAACTCAACGATGGCTCCACGCAATGCAATGCGTACCAAAACTCTTTTTTCGAAAAAGGGCAAGTTTTGGTCGAGAATTAGGCCAAAATGGCCAAACCTCCGAGGCTCGTACTCGAAGCCTATGGGAAGTTGAGCCTTGAACCAAGGCAATATGTAAAGTAGAGACCACGAAGCAACTTTGTCGAGGGCTTGGTTGATTTTGACAACCTTGTCTTCTATTTTATATAATGGCGCCTTTTGGGCACGCGTGCCATACTGCCTCTTTGCACACGAACTCACATGCAAGCACTAATGACATGAGTGGGCGGAGACGATCGAACCATAGTGGGCATATTTGAAGGCACCTACTATGGGCCTACTCCAAAAATGTTTGCTCATATTTTTGTTCCTCAATGACCAGAAGATATGTACATACCAATATCGCCGATAGATGCACTTTTTCCCATAAATAGTGTGCTTCAAGGATTGAGGTGTTAAACATGTTTCCATTATGCTTTGAACCTCAACCTTTGTTGCAAAAGGGAAGCAGAGCTTCTGTTTGCATCCATGCAAAAGCCCGAGGCTCCTTTCTCTTGTGATACGGAGATACAATTTTTCGAGTGACCACGTTTGGGTGAATTTTGGCTGTTTGGCCCAGAATGGCCACAAACCCCTTCTCCCCCTGACTTCACCCCCGAGGTTGCGTGCGCCACTTGACCAAGGGTAAAGGCGATTCCGAGAGGGCACATAAACCCGCATTGAATGGGGTGTTTCCGCATGTGGCCTCTCCTCATGAAGGGAGAGTTGTGAGTCACCCATTTTGGGGTATGTTACCATTCTGCCCCATTTGTGTGTCACTTTCCCCCCAACGGCCAAAATAGCTAGAGGCGACCTTAAGGGTTGGCAATTGGCATAAATTGGGACCAAAGTCCCATGTATCTACAGCATATTTGGTTGGAAGGATCCTCGCCGTGCCCATAGAGATATGGAATCATGAGTGCGGGCCCCATCCGCGTGTTCATCCCCTCGGTGAACAGTAAGCAGCCAGTGTGACAGCAAACCATAAACCAGGGCATGGGACCAAAGGGGATATCAAGAGTCGTGAATCAAGGCTTGGTGCGACGAGATCGCCAAGGTTTTCTACCCTGACCGGTAGCCCGAGACGACAGATTTTGCCATTTTGGCATTTGTGGACCCAGTTTGGATCATCACCACGCCAAGGGCCATGGAGATCCTTGAGAGCGAAGGACATGTGAGTCTCTGTTGGACTCCCAGTGGATCGCATATGGAATGGCGAATCCGATCTCCGAGCCGGCATGGAGATATACTATTGAGGACACCCCCGATCTTGGCCCATTTTGAGCAGCCAAAATGACCCCCATTTGGGAAGTAAGAAAAAGTGCTTTTCCAATGCTTTAGGGTATAACTTAGTTGTATTAGAGGTGTTCTAAGCACACAGGCATTTCTATCTTAGTATTGGCCCTACCAAAAGTGGTGATAACACATTTTGACCTATGGAACCAAACACTAAATCAGGATATGGAGTGGACCCCTCAATCCCCTATCAATGTGAGGCTATTCATCTTTTCCTGAGAAGTGACATATCCAGGGCAGAGCCTATGAATTTATCTATGTTTTCTCATGAATTCTTAGCTATCCTAGTGATATGCACCCTAGGGGGCTGGGGCACCTCTTTTTGAGAGGTCCTGGGTTCAGTTCCCGGTCAGCCTAGCTAATTAGGAAGATCCCATGTGACAAGGCAGTGACCTCATCGCCACATGCCCTGCCACCTTAGCACATATGGGACCCAAAACAAGGAGTGCATATCTCCTGAGATGGCACTATGGAGATTGGGTGACTATGGGGCAGTTTTACAACTCTTTTTTCAAAACATTTCAGCTATCTTTGTGAATGTGCAATCCAATTTGCCCTGAGTTGCAGTTTCTGTGAATATTCCAACATCTTTCACTGTTTACACTGCAGCCCTTCATGCTTTGATCCTGATTCTCTTCTACTTGATTATCTCTGGCTTGGGTTATCCTGGATTGGTTGTATTTCAGCAAATAAAACATTTTCCTCATCAAAAACAAGCAGCAGGAAACCCTACACCAGCAGCAAGCAGCAGGAGAGGCACAACAAACTCAGGGTGTTGAAATCACTATAAACCTTTCTGGTAGCAAGAGGCAGACTGTCTCTGCGTACCGGCAGCAACCCCGTGCCGTACATCCAGTGCGCCGAGATCAGTCATATATAAACAAGAAGGGCGAACGAAGATGGACATCAAGAAAGAGGACGCTGACGTGAAGACGGCGCCTGAGGCACAAGCAATGCCAGCACCTGGTGAACCTGGACCTGAACCTAGCGCTGTACCTTCGGAGCCCTTACATGGGCCAGTGGACGTGGCGGAGGATTCGATGGAAGGACTTCAGTCGGCCTTCCGGGCCCTCTCAGTCGAGGAGGTGGACATCCATCCTGTGAAGAGAAAGAGAGACAGAGAGAAGGATGCTGGAGATGAAGCAGACGAAGGAGCAGACCAAGTGCACGGCCCGACGAATAATCCTACCTTCGAGGGCGCACCAAGCGCTTCTGGCCTCCACGCATCACCCTCTCCTATAACCACCACACTCCCAATTCCAGACCCAGCCGCTGCAACATCCACACCCATAACCAACCCGCCTATGGCTGAGGGCACAGGCCTTACTGGTATGCCTACCTACCCTGCCTATGGTGTGAACCGACCTACCACTGCGTTTCCAGAGGCAACTACTGCCAGCGAGCTGGTGACCTCCAGTTCTGCGCCGCGATGGTATGCGGCTGACTATCACCATCCTCTACCCGCTACAGGAGCCTATGTGGATGTTCCTGGGTATGCAACCTTGAGTGGGTTGAGGAGAGCACCTGAGTCATGCGGGGGCAGGAGTAGAGGATCGGGGAGATCCTCCAACAGGTCCCTGACGCGGTCGGAGATCAACGAGGTGCTCCGAGGAGCCACCTCTAAAATTGTTGGTGACCGCACTCAAGAGATTCGAGATACACTGGAGCCCCTGATGATACCGCCCCAAGCATCCCCTGCCACGGTGGAAATGTCACCCCATCAAGTACAGGCCAACCACCTGGTGGCAGGGCTGACAAACACCCTGGGGAGCCTGAGGAGCCGACCGATGCCGACCCCTGTAGCGATACCGAGAAGCCCTTTCGTACCGAGAACGGCGCAGCCGCCCTACAGCCACGTGGCGAATTCTACGAGAGCCGAGCTGGACCAGCTGGAGCTGACAGCCTTGAGGGCACTGGTTGACGTGGAGTCCTATGGCTCTAGTGATCTAGGCGGAGACCCCTCCGATGATGAGCCGCCGTCGATGACTTCTGCTTCGCCCTCGGAGGACGACAACCCAGAGGACCCCGAGAACCCAAGTGGGAAGAAGAAGAAGAAGAGAAAGAAGACCCGACGCCCTGAGGGACGCAGGTCTCAGGAGGCTAAGGCTATTGCCACCTCCAAGATCGTGTTGAACCTGCGTGAGTTCACAGGCAAGGACCTCAGCGAGTTCGCTGAGAATTTTGGGCGGTTTCTCCGATTGACCGGCCAAACCCACGCTAGTGGACGGGTCAAGTGCGATCTGCTCCTGCAGTGCTGCAAGACCAAGTACCTGGAGAAGCAGGTCAGACAGATCGTGACTAAGTCCGCCACCTTTGCCGATGTGTTGGTTGCCTTGGAGAGGCAGTACCCGACCTATGAAAGCGACCTCTCCATCAGGGCCGAGATCCAGAAACTGGCCGTGCTGCCCAACAACCCCAAACCTCGCAGGGTCTCTGAGCTGTTGGCTGACCTGAATCACTGGGCTGGACGATTGACGCCCAGTTCCTACAGCAGCGACGACCTGCTTTTCTGGTTGTTGGCTAAGATCCCTCGAGAGCTGTGGGACGAGCGCCGTTCAACGGCAGAGCGCAAGGCTAGATCCCTCCGCTACGAGGATCTATGTGTACTACTCCTGGAGCTGGCGCTGGAGAAAGAAAGCAACCAGCACCTGAACAACTACCATCCTGGAGGTGGAGGCTCTGGAGGCCATGGCAAAGGGTACCAAGGATCCAGACCTGGGGAGGGGACTACCCCCAAACACGCCCGTATCATGGAAAACGTCAAGGAGCTCTTCTGGTGTGATGCCAGAGACGAGCAGGGCCACCTGCAGCACGCCCATTACTGCGAGCAGCGGAACTGCTTCGTAGTCAAAGGGAAGCAGCAGGAGACCAACACCGGCGCCAAGAAGCAGCTGCCGGATCACTACAGGTGTACCATCACCTGTGCTTTCTGTGGGAAGAGGAAGCACTAAGAGGATGAGTGCTACCACAAGCAACGCCTGTCGGCGAAGCTGAAGGGGTAAGATCCTGGCAAATGCTCTGGCAAAGGTGGAGGCAAAGGCAAAGGTAACGACTCCGGCAAGGGCAAGTCGAAAGGACGTGGACAAGGGCAAGACAACAGTCAAGGTGGACGAGGAGGAGGCGCTAACCGCCAGCCAGACAAGGACAACAAGAACACGGACAAGAACGGAGGCAACCCCAACCCTAATCCAGGGGGGAACTCCGAGCCCTCTGGAGGGCAGTCTGGTCCTACCACACGCTCACAAACGCAGGCGCAGCAAGGACAAGGGGCTAAGCGTGAGCATGAAGGCGGTGATGATGGCAACGCTAAGAAGCGAAGCCGTTTCATGAGGATGGCCCGCAAATTACGGAACAAGAGGTTCGAGGTGACCTGTCCCGCGGAGTTCTGACAAGGACGCTCCGGTGGCGCACAGGACCTGGTGTTTTGGGTATGTATCCGACTAGGGGGACGTGAATACCTGGGGTTATTGGATACTGGTGCCACCATATCCATAGTGGCGAAGAATATTTTACCTTGTCGGACCCTGAAGAACACCATGACCACCGCGGCTATACAAATGGGGGATGGACATGTGGTGCACAGCTGCGGGGACTGTGAAGTGGAGGTACCTATGGGCTCCCGGACTATCGCCCATCGGTTCTATGTGATGGACACTGAGGCCTTCGACTTCGTATTGGGGACTGACTTCTTCGTGCAGCACTCCCAGACACGATCCCTGACGCTGCAAGCGCCCTACCTCCTCTACGTGGACCACGGCAGTGGCAGAGAGTCTGTGCCACTGGAGCAGTCGGAGAATACCTCGAGCTACCTGAGGATATCAAAGGAGGAGCCCTCCAACATGATGGTGGCCTCCAAAACTGAGGACTATCAACTATTGGGGGAAGTCCTAGACCAAGGTCTGAAGGAGTTGGGTTACTCTAGAGAAGACCTGAGTGTGGAGTTGTTCGCCAGCGACAAGCAGCATGTACTGGACCTTTACTGCAGCAAGGGGAAGAACTGCAGCTACAAATTTTACTGGCCCTCTTTCAGGATGGCCTACGGGAACCCCAGGTTCAGTGAACTGGGGAAGGTCCTGACCAAGGTGGCCTTGGAACGTTCCCGTATGGTCCTGTGTTCCCCCTATTGGGGAGCCCATGGGGGAAACCAGTACTGGCGAAACCTCCTGGACAGGCTGACTATCAGCTCTGTTCGGTTACCTGATGAGGCCATCTACGTGCCTCTGGGGCGTAAGACGCCTATTGCGAAACCTGGATGGGGCAGTATGCTCAGCGTGGTGGACGGATGTCCTACCTCCATTCTCTGGGAGGATCTGGACCCAACTCTGGTCCAGGCTATACAACGAGAAAGCGATGGACTCGCCTTGGGTGACTTGAAGGATCGACTACGACCTCAAGATGCTATTGCGACTAGACCCGGAGGAGATGAGTACGTCGTGACTAACACCAACGCCCCCAACTCTCCCTGCCATGTACCTGTCCCTGATGGAGTCTCTGAGTGTGGACTATCCGAGCTACCTAGCTCTATCCACTCAGATGACGAAACTGAGCACGGCGCCTTCTTTGTGCAGACCTGTGTGGAGGAAGTGGAGAACGCCGAGTACGTCGCCCCACTGAAACCCCTACTCTCCATGAGGGTGGAAGACCCCGTCGACGAAGAGCTGGACCCTCGATCCAGGCTAAGGGAGTATGTGGACTCCAAGAGGAAGTTGGTGGCAGAAGGGCTATGCTACGCTAAGCCTACCCGCATCTCATGGCCACTGAAGGAAGGACGTATGAGAGATCTATCCCAATTGAAGGAGGACCTCGCACAGAAGATCACCACCTGGCAAAGGAAAGTAGATCTTAAGCTCATGAAGAGCGTGTGGGGCGCCCATGTGAGGACCCCAGAGGAGGACGACCTGTCGGAGGTATGTGCATGTGAACCCCCTCGAGCGTGCCTATGTTGCCATCGTCCATCGGAGATGGTTGAACAAGACCTCCTATCTGCCTACCAAGGGTTGAAGGACACTACCAAGGGCGAAGGATCGGTGGAGCATCACCTCCCGACGTCTCTTACTCGGGGGGCAAGCAACTTACGGTCTGACGAGGACATGGAAGACAAGATCAGGCTATTGGACTTGCGGGTGCAGAAGCTTATAAGAACCTATCTGGAGGTGTTCGGAGAACTACCCCAACCAGCCTCATGTGACAAGCTGGTACAGATGGACCTCAAGCTGAAACCCGAGTTCGTGGGTCAGAGGATCCGGAGGAGATTCTATCCAGCTCCTAAAGAGCAGGCCGACGAGATGGAGCGACAGATGCAAGAATGTATCGACGCTGGCCTAGTCCTGGAGTACAAGGACGGGGACTACCCCCAACACTGCAGCCCCTGTTTCCTTGTGGCTAAACCTGGGTCTACAGCAAAACGGCTGGTAGTGGACTACCGAGAGCTGAACAAGAAAACGCTGAACCACTCAGGGTCCATTCCTAATATGGAGTCGACCCTTGAGAAGATAGCCTCCTGTCGCTACAAGACCAAGATGGACAAGAGGAGCGGATTCTGGCAAGTGGACCTGACGCCCAACGCTCAGGAGCTACTGGCCTTCATCACCACTCAGGGGAGGGTGTTCAAGTGGAAGGTCATGCCATTTGGCGTGGCCAACCCCCCCGCTCTATTCCAAGAGCTGATGAACAAGATCTTGTCCATCCTACGAAGGAAACCTAAGGTGCAGGAACTAATATCCCGTGGGGCGCAGATGGAAGCACACATCGACGATGTATGCCTCGGGACCAATACCCAGGAGGACCACCTAATCCTCTTGGGTGACTTCTTTGCTGTCTGCCAGGAGAACCACACACGACTCAAGCTGGAGAAGTGTGAGTTCATGCAGGAGACCATGCAGTACCTGGGGTTTGACGTTGGCTATGGGTGGTGGACCCCAGCGGCCTCTAAGGCCAAACCCCTGATGGATGCTAAGGTACGACACTAAGACCCCAAGAGAGGACTTCATGATGTACGCAGTTTCATTGGGGCGTGCAACTTCTATGGCCGCCATATCAAAAACTTCACCTAAACCAGCGCCATTCAGACGGACTTGATCAAGAAGAGTACTAATTGGCGCTGAGGCCCACAAGAGCAACAAGGGTTTGTCGAGCTCAAAGACAAGGTGGCCAACGCTAAGTGCTTGGGCCTGCCTAGGGCACAAGGGGAGATTATCCTGGTGACCGACGCCAGCAATGTGGGCAGTGGTGGAACGTTGTTTGAATGATAAGCACTAGAGAAGGAGGAGTTCGACTCGGCCTTTTCCCAATGGGGTACGGAAGGTCTCAACCGAGATTGAACCCTCAAGCGCAGCCACCTCGACGACAAGTGGGTCCTAGTACCTCTGGGCCACTGGAACTGGAAGTGAAACCAGGCCAGAGGGAACTAGTCCACCTATGAGCACGAGTTGCTCGCGGGTATGCTAGTGCTATCCTCACAAAAACGACTGTTGGGGAGTAACCCTGTGGTCTGGCTGTGCGGCCAAGAGCCGGTCCGCACTTTCCAGAAGGGCCCCCCACCTGAGAAGGCCAAGCTACGGCGCTGGTGTACCTACCTCAGTCAACTACGGCTGATGGTACACCATATTCAGGGAGTGAAGAACGAGTGTGCAGACTACATCAGCCGCAACAACTTCGACGCCCTGATTGGTGCCCGGTCTAAAGCGCTGGCTAAGGAGGCGTTCAGCCGTATGGACGTCCAGTTGGACCTCAACATGACTATGATACGCCCCCTGGATGGACTCCAACAATCGGAGTACCTGAAGGAGTTTGAGGATATCTACAAGCGCCTGGAGAAACGCCTTGAACCCCTCCTGGTCAACCAAGATCAGTGGAAGAGGGACAATAGCTACCTCTGGCACGAGGACCTCATCGTGGTACCTAGTGACAGAGTCCCAGCGCTGCTGAAGTGGACCCTTGAGTACAGTGGTCATGTTGGTGCTGACCGTACCCTGAGGCTATTCAAGCAGTGGTTCCACACTACGTGGACTGACGACCAACTGCGGAAAACCCTCCAGCCTATCGTGGACAGGTGCCCGTGTAGGTCCTGCAAACCAGGGGATATCAGGGACAGAGGTCTCTACTCGACCCTGCCCATCCCTCACTGTGCTAACAGTGTTCTATACGTGGACTACACGGAGATGCCGAAGTTCGGGGGCTATGCCTTCGCCCTCGTTGTAACCTGTGGGTTGACCAGGTTTACCAGGGTGTTCCCATGTACCAAGCACATTACCGTGGAGGAGACTATCAAGATACTCCTGCAGGAGTGGTTTTGTCTCTATGGGGCGCCCAAGGAGATCAACTCCGATGAGGACGTACGATTACGCTCAGATACTGGCTGGTACAAGAGGGTCCTGAGATCCCTCAATGTCCAGGTCTTTCTGGGGATCCCCTACTCGCACAGGAGCAACCCCCTATGTGAGCGACAGATCCGTGTCCTCAAGAAGAATGTAAGGATATGGTGCAAAACTGAACCCACCAGAGACTGGGTGAGACCACTCCCCGTCATATCCTTGATGATGAACTCCCAAGAGAGTTCAGCTACTGGCTACTCGCCCCATGAGCTATTCCTAGGGCGCCCGGCGTGGTTCCTACATGCCCCCTATCCAGAGGACACCCATTCTTCTGTGGGTGAATGGGTCCAAGAGCAACAAGCGAAGGTGGACAAGGCCAAGGGTATGCTCCAGAGAGTGAGGGAGCGTCAGTGGAACAAGAAGAACAAGCACCGAGTACCGGCCACCTACGAAGAGGTGGAGTGGGTGCTGGTGCACCACAGCCGACTACCCGCCTGGCCACATTCTACCAGCGACGACCCATACTTCAGGCCCTACAAGATTCTATCCCTGGATGGATACCGTATCACCGTGCGGTGTTCTCCCCGTCTAGGGGGGACCCTGCTGTGCGCTGCTCAACATCTGAAGCGCTACTATGATCCTGAAGACCTCTGTGGGGAAGAGTGGGAGCTTAACGACGAGGAGATCGCCGCCCTAAACCTACAAGGGGCTTCCAGCCCTATAAAAGTAGAAGAGGAACTCCCCGACATGAACGCCGAGGAGATGGCTAAGGAGGGCTTCTACCTGGTGAAGTCTGTCCTACGCCACCGCTATCGCCAGGGTTGGCGCTTCCTCACCCCGTGGGAAGGGTTTGGAGTTGAAAAGGCCACCTGGGAGCCCTTCTCTGCGTTTGTTCTACCTGAGGGACGCCTAAGCTCAGTTCTGGTTGACTACTTGTCCCAGCACAGCCTTGGTGAGTTGCTCAGGCTCGTTGAGACGCTTGCTTCCAAGACTAAAGGTAGGGACTGAACCTTACCCCTAAGTGTGCTACGTATGTCTGTGTGTGTCTCACTTCTCTCCCGGGCGTGGCTCCCGAATCAACGGGCTTTGCTGATGTCGGACCGAAGGTCCTAGTCAGTTACCAGTACCACTCCTATGGCGCCCAATTTCTGTGCTGGCGCCTATCCTTGGGGGAAGACGGCAAAAGCCCTACCTACTAGAGGGGAGGGGTGGCCAAGTGTGCTAAGGGCATACAAAACGCCCATTTTGCTAAAGGCCAAAGGCTAACGCACTCCCCTGCCCACGAGGAAAAGCACGCGGGACAGGAGACACCACTACTTCACACACCCTACCTACAGTGGCACCATCCTGGTGGGCGAGCGCTATTGCAGCTGGCTCAAGCCCCCACTCAGGATTACCACTCCTACACTCACGCTCTACTGTCGTGGGTCTTAATGACCCTCCTGTGAGGAAGACAGGAGAACACAGCGCTGCTAAGCAACTGTGGCCTAACAGGGACGCCACAACGCGTTTCCCTGCTAGGGCTTGGAGGGAAGGGGTGCTCTTGTTGCGTCGAAAGCGTGGATGTCGATGGAGGCGAAATGCCCTCGCCACTCCTGGCTGAGGCGCAGTTAATTGATTGTGTGATCAGCGCCCCTGTTTAGCTAGGGCAGAAAAATGGGATAACCGCCGAAGGCAGCTGCTGCGTGCACCAATCACCCTACCTGCCCACCTGTAAAGCAAAGGCCAATGAAGGGGTGTTTGCGGCTGAGGAACCAAGCCAGACTCCACGTATTATACACTTCTCAGTGTGACCTATAATACGCTGTCCTCGAACACCCCTGTCAAGCAAGCAAGCGTTAAGAGACTCCTCAGGTTCTCTTAGAGAAAGTACCGAGGACCCCCTGGGTAACCTAAACAAGGTTTACCGTGCGCATTTCGTGTGGCCTACCCCTCAATCCGTGTGTGAATGCACGAGCATGCACGAGTTTGCAAACAACCTTCTGCAATCACTGTCTTGCGGCCTAATCTTACCCAGGATCACGAACTCTACCAGGGGGTGGCCCGACCTGGGCTTACCTACCTTTCCTACCGCAGGAGAGTGAGGCAAGGTGTGGAGAAAAACGAGGCACAAGCAAAAAACGTCCCTATGCACTTGTGTGTATGTCTAATCACGCTGATCTGACCTCTAATCATCTGCAATCTTTCTAATCTAGCCCTCTATCGTTTGTTAGCGCTGCTACAAGACTCATTCACGGAGACAGGAGACGAGCAATGTGCATGCTGCATACGAGATGAGCACACCTGAGGTTTATACCTGAATCATTGAAGTCTTTTCGTTGATTTTGGAATCCTTGGATTTTTGATTCTTCTGTCAGTGTGGGTGGAATCTGTATGTTTCTTTATTCATGTGTGTCTCCTCATTTTCCTGTCTACGTGAGACATACGCTTATAATCTCATTATTTCTGTATTTTCCGGCGCTTCGCTAGGAGCTGCTTCTGCGCGCCGCCTTTTTCTGCGTAGGAATTTCTTGATTTAAAAAATCAAGAGAAGACTACAAATTTTATAAAAATGTGCATCTGATGCACAATTGGATTCTGCTCAGGTGTGTTGTCTTAGAAAAATTCTAAGCCGTCATTTGACGGATTTAGGTGTTGTCGCTTCGCGCTTGCGTGGATTCGTCCATAATTCTCCGATTCCTCTCTGTACAGATACCTTCGCGAAGCGTCGCTGGATAGGCCGCCGTTCGGGCCGAAAAGCAGCAGCCTAGGGACTGAGCAGCATCCAAGACCCCACCAAGGGGCAATTTGATTTTTTTAACGACTACTCTCGCCCTAAGACAGGTCACAGGTCGCCTGCAGGTTTACGAGAACCCATGCGAGTGTGTATATTGCGTCCTGCATTGGGTTTATGTCGCGCTGCGTCTTGGAGGGAGGGATGCACATGCACATGTTTTTGGCATGCTCCGAACCTAACCCAACCAAGCCACAGGAACCCCGGTAGCGCCATGAGCGCTGAGCTTTCTGTAGGAAATGTCACAAACACAGCAGCAAAAAGGCGTCAGCCATGGTGAGCGCCCATTTTTCTGTGTGAGGGAAGCTATAGGTATTTTAAAGTAGATGTGGAAACCAAGGAAAGGCCAAGAAAAGATCCCCTTTTCCTAAAAGTGCGACAGTGCTGGCCACGACAGCACAAGGGGGGAGTAAGACAAAGTGCTTTTCCAATGCTTTAGGGTATATTTTAATTGTATCAGAGGTGCTCCAAGCACACAGGCATTTCTATCTTAGTATTGGCCCAATAAAAGTGGTGATAGCACATTTTGACCTATGGAACCAAACACTAAATCAGGATATGGAGTGGACCCCTTAATCCCCTCTCAATGTGAGGCTATTCACATTTTCCTGAATTGACTGAGAACCGACATATCCAGGGCAGAGCCTATGAATTTATCTATGTTTTCTCATGAATTCTTAGCTATCCCAGTGGTATGCACCCTAGGGAGCTGGGGCACCTCTCTTTGAGAGGTCCTGGGTTCAATTTCCGGTCAGCCTAGCTAAGTAGGAAGATCCCATGTGACATGGCAGTGACCTCATCGCCACATGCCCTGCCACCTCAGCACATATAGGACCCAAAACAAAGAGTACACATCTCCTGAGATGGCACTATGGAGATTGAGTGACTATGGGGCAGTTTTCGGACTCTTTTTCCAAAACATTTCAACTATCGTTGTGAATATGCAATCCAATTTGCCCTGAGTTGCAGTTTCTGTGAATATTCTAACATCTTTCACTGTTTACACTGCAGCCCTTCATGCTTTGATCCTGATTTTCTTCTACTTGCTTATCTCTGGCTTGGGTTAAGCTGGATTGGTTGTATTTCAGCAAATGAAACATTTGCCTCATCAAAAACAAGCATCAGGAAACCCTACACCAGCAGCAAGCAGCAGGAGAGGCACAACAAACTCACAGTGTTGAAATCACTATACAACGTTCTTGGGACCCTAATTTCACCCCCCCCCCGTGTGGTCAATTGGCGGCCCCATATCTCTGTGCCCATGGGGACCCCGTACCGAATTTCAAGTCGTGCACTCAGATGTAAATCCTAGGTCCTGCCTCCTATCCTGCGAGCCCTTGGCCTTGCCCTGGCCAGGCGAGCCACCCGTGGGGATGACTCGAATTTGGATTATTTTAGCATCATGACCCCACATGGCGAAACCGTGGCGCCCCGATGCTGGGGACTCAGAGGGAGCCAGATTGAGTGAGGGCTCTAGACGGTTCTTCCTTGAGGGTCATAGGGTCAGTTGCCTCGTCCCTAGCTCTGGCTGGTCCGGACAAGGGGTCAATTTTGGAGTTTTTTGAGCTAATGTCAGTTTGGGCTGAAACAGCCCACTCTCAGTTACCAACTCCTAGGGGATTTTGGCAGGGCCTAATCTCTGGCTCAAAAGGGGATTTGGAACCTGCCATCAGGGGAGCATCGGAAGCTACTGTGGGTGGGCCTTGGAGCCCCTTGGTTCCCAGGAACTCGCCTGTGGCTGGGTGAAACACCCTCCCCTATTGGCAGGGTTTCAGGGTCCGGATTGAGCAGGGCATGGGTTGTGTTTGAGCCCCCGCCCCCGCCAGCCACTGAGAGGGTCGGGGCTGGGATTGGGATATGAGTTCGGACAGAATGTCTATTGTCCTGTGATGCCCTTACCCCAGTCCAGTCTCAACCCCATGTGTACATATCCTGATGTGTTGCTGTACATACTTTCGTTCCCTTGTTTCAGAGTGGCAAGGATCCTGAAACGCTTTGTCACATGACACGAGCACCAGGATGCCCTTGTGAGCGCAGTGCTTTGCCTGCCTGCTTGCTTGTGCGTGTCTGCCGCAGCGTCCCGTGGCCAGGCCCCCCACGGGAACGCGTGACTGGCAGGGTCTCTGAGCTACTGGCTGACATGGATCACTGAGCTGGACGATTGACGCCCCGTTCCTACAGCGGCAACGACCTGCTTTCCTGGTTGGTGGCTAAGCTGCCTCGGGAGCTGTGGGACGAGTGCCATTCAACGGCAGAGCGCAAGGCTAGAGCCCTCCACTACGAGGACTTATGTGTACTACTCCTAGAGCAGGCGCTGGAGAAAGAAAGCGACCAGCACCTGAACAACTACCGTCCTGGAGGGGGAGGCTCTGGAAACCATGGCAAAGGGTACCAAGGATCCAGATCTGGACAGGGGACTACCCCCAAACACGCCCGTATCATGGGAAACGTCAAGGAGCTCTTCTGGTGTGATACCAGAGACGAGCAGGGTCACCTGCAGCACGCCCCTGACTGCGAGCAGCGAGACTGCTTTGTAGTCCAAGGGAAGAAGCAGGAGACCAACATCGGCGCCAAGGCGAAGATGCCGGATCACTACAGGTGTACTATCACCTGTGCCTTCTGACGGGAGAGGAAGCACTATGAGGATGAGTGCTACCACAAGCAGCGCCTGTCGGCGAAGCTGAAGGGTGAGGATCCTGGCAAAGGCTCCGGCAAAAATGGAGGCAAAGGCAACGGTAACGACACCGGCAAGGGCAAGTCAAAAGGACGTGGAAAAGGGCAAGACAAGAGCCAAGGTTGAGGAGGAGGAGGCGGTAACCGCCAGCCAGACAAGGACAACAAGAACCCGGACAAGAACGGAGGCAACCCCAACCCTAATCCAGGGGGGAACTCCGAGCCCTCTGGAGGGCAGTCTGGTCCCACCACACGCTCGCAAACGCAGGCCCAGCGAGAACAAGGGGCTAAGCGTGAGCATGAAGGTGGTGATGACAGCAACGCTAAGAAGCGAAGCCGTTTCATGAGGATTGCCCGCAAATTGCGGAACAAAGGGTTCGAGGTGACCTGTCCTGCGGAGTTCTGAGGGGGACGCTCCGGTGGGGCCCTGGACCTGGTGTTTTGGGTATGTATCCGACTAGGGGGACATGAATACCTGGGGTTATTGGATACTGGAAGCACCATATCTATAGTGGCCAAGAATATCTTACCTTGTGGGAGCCTGAAGAACACCATGACCACCGCAGCTATACCAATGGGGGATGGACATGTGGTGCACAGCTGCGGGGACTGTGAAGTGGAGGTACCTTTGGGCTCCCGAAATATCGCCCATCGGTTCTATGTGATGAACACTGAGGCGTTCGACTTTGTATTGGGGACTGACCTCTTCGTGCAGCACTCCCAGATACAATTACTGACGCTGCAAGTGCCCTACCTCCTCTACGTGGACCACGGCAGCAGCAGAGAGTCCGTGCCACTGGAGCAGTCAGAAAACACCTGGAGCTACCTGAGGGTGTCGGAGGAGGGGCCGTCGAACATGATGGCGGCCTCCAAAACTGAGGACTATCAACTATTTGGGGAAGTCCTAGACCAAGGTCTGAAGGAGTTGGGTTACTCTAGAGAAGACCTGAGTGTGGATTTGTTCGCCAGCGACAAGCAACATGTCCTGGACCTTTACTGCAGCAAGGGGAAGACTGCAGCTACAAATGTTACTGGCCCTCTTTCAGGATGGCCTACGAGAACCCCAGGTTTAGTGAACTGGGGAAGGTCCTGACCAAGGTGGCCTTGGAACGTTCCCGTATGGTCCTGTGTTCCCCCGATTCAGGAGCCGATGGGGGCAACGAGTACTGGCGAACCCTCCTGGACAGGCTGACTATCAGCTCTGTTCGGTTACCTGATGAGGCCATCTACGTGCCTCTGGGGCGTAAGATGCCGATCGGGAAACCCGGATGGGGGAGTATGCTCCGCGTGGTGGACGGAGGTCTTACCTCCATCCCCTGGGAGGACCTGGACTCGACTCTGGTCCAGGCTATACAACGAGAAAGCAATGGACTCGCCTTTGGTGACTCGAAGGATCGACTACGACCTCAAGATGCTATTGAGATTATACCCGGAGGAGATGAATACGTCTTGACTAACACCGACTCCCCCAACTCTCCCTGCCATGTACCTGTTCCTGATTGAGTCTCTGAGTGTGGACTATCCGAGCTCTCCCTAGCTCTATCCACTCAGATCACGAGGCTGAGCACGACGCCTTCTTCGTGCAGACCTGTGTGGAGGAAGTGGAGAACGCTGAGTACTTCGCCCCACTGAAAGCCCTAATCTCCATGAGGGTGGAAGACCCTGTGGACGAAGAGCTGGATCCCCGATCCAGGCTAAGGGAGTACTTGGACTCCAAGAGAAGGTTGGTGGCGAAAAACCTATGCTACGCTAGGTCATTTTGCAGGGTCGGAGGGAGCGAGTGAGTTAGTGAACGATGAGCGAGGCGTAGTCTGAGCCCGAGTGAGTGAGGGAGCGAGCAAGCAAAGCCGGAGCGAGCACACACGCGAAGCGCACAGCGCATGCACACAAAGGAGGAGATCCGATAGACCAGAAATTTTGCGACTTTGGTTGTTCTGTTGTGTGATTTCTTTCTACTTGATTATAGCTCTGCAATGTACTTTATGTCCATTATTCTATTAGGGTATGATACGAGCCTGAATCGGCTCTTGCCAGGGCCTCTTGCCTCAAGGGCTTTCTTGCCCCTTTGGAGTTATGGACTCTGGGATACACAGACCTCTCAACAACTGGGTATTCGAGTTCTTTGCCATGTCCGTGCCGTGCTTGTTTGCTATTGAGTTCGGAGTTCTAGAGTTTTGGCTTTGCCGATCAGTCCTCAAACATTCCATAAACAAGAGGAATCAAAGTCAAGGTCTACCTATAGACATCTCAGTGCAGTTACAAGCCTGTTTCTGCAGTTACAGGCCGATTCGGTGATTATCACTTGGCTCATGAGGCACTCGGTGAAGGCTCCTCACCTCGCAAGTGCGATGGCAGGAGGGGTCAGAGGAGAGTGAGTTCTGCATTCGCGTTCTTGATCCGGCCTCAAATCAGTGTCTTGGCAGCTCAGCAGCATCCGCCGCAGAGACAGAAGAACGTTTGTCCAGACACAACAAAAGGCAGCTTTGCCGCCGTAACAAAAAGCTCAGCACAACTGAAGGAAAGCTTACCAACCACTCTGTTGTCACTGCTCGTGGTGTGGATAAGTTTGACGGTGCTGCGCCAAATGACTGTGCCCTCGAAACGAAGGATGAGTCTTTACAGAGTCAGCGTGAGGAACGGCGTTTGAGGCCGAAGCCGAGTTATCGACTGCACCAAGGTCAAAATCCCACTGCTGGTTCGAAAATTCTTGTGGAGTTTGCAACCCTTCCTGTCCTTCGCCAACTATGACATTGATGAAGGTCCTTCTCCTATTGTCCCAGTCTTGAAGAAAGTTGAGAGGTCGAACTGAGGTGCCAGTACGGCGCCACCAACAAAATTTAGTGATCGGTATCAGTGTTTCACATCAAATCTTGAGCGGACACTGATGAACGGCGACGACGCCAACACGGGCGACGACAACGCCAAGGAGAGCGACCAACGCCAACAAGGGCTACGGCAACGCCAACAAGGGCGACGGCAACGCCAACAAGGGCAACGGCGACGAGTTGAAAGCATCTGGGTTGAACGCGACTCGACGTGAGTCGACGCGACAACGGCGACGACAAGGACGACGCCAGCGAGCGGCCTTTTTACAATGGGTACAATCCTTTGCCCTATTCACAGCTACAGACAGTCATTTTGGTTCAGGTCAAGGTTCATTTTTAAAGTTTACTGTGTGTTGATTCATGACAGTTTGCACAGGTTGACAGTTAGTGGTGTTTGCAATTTGTTTGCAGTTTTTGTTCAAGTTGAGTAGTTTCGACGTGCCTATAGTGGCTGAAACTGATTCGCCAGTCATATGTTGTGTGTTGTATGGCTTGTGCCAACGGCCATAGCCAGTCGCTGCATGTAAAGTACACAGCCAGCAGAAGCAGTCAGACCGACACCCAGAACAGAAACCACGTGCCACTACCACGGACCACAGCAGGCAGACCAACCTTAATTGCCACAAGTCACACCTGCAGTCAAACAGTTTTTCGCCACAAATCAGTTAGTAATTCATACCTCCAATGTGTTGAAGGTTAGCAAGGGTTGATAGGTTTACCCAGTCAATTGGTCCAACATTGCAGTCATAATTCCATCAGTTTTTCCAGTGGGTGTTCAGAACTTCAGTTACAGTGTCAGAGTTGTGTCCAAACAGAGTGTCTCAGGTGCCAGAGTTTAAACCTCAGTTGGTCAGTCGCGCACAGGTTTTTCTTGATTCTTACTGTGTGTGGGTCATGCAAGTCCAGTTTCCACACGGGCTTTTGTTTGTCCTTACCGTGTGATAGGGAAACTCTGTATTTCCCTTGTCAATAATCAACCTGCCACCACCGGTGACCGCTCACATGTGTACATTCCCCTTTAGGAGAGCTTAGTGTTGTGAGAAACCAGGCGTCTGAACCAGGCGCCACTAAGATGTCAAGTCACAGTAAGGGGCAGTGTGACAAGGGTGAGAGTGAGTGACCCGAGAGTGTAGCGACCAGTGACCAGAGACCACAGACCACAAATGAGTGAACAACCAGAGCAGACCAGGGAGGAACTGAGAGGAACAACAAAAAGCAACACACGGATGACGGCTTCAGTGACGCCTCAGCCACCAACACCACCACACGGACCCACAATAGAGGGAACGCAAGGGAAGACGGAGCACGGACCAGGGAAGCCAGGAACAACCAGACCAGCCACAAGGTCATAGAGTTTCGCACCTAGATCAGGCACAGCACAAGCACAGAGACAGACACCACACTGACAGTGAGGGACAGTCGGATGATGCCATCAGGCCAACAAGCATTTTCTTTTGCCATGTCTGAGTCACGGTAGGGTCATGTTGTCAATTTGATTTACTGTTCACATCAGAATTCCCTGGCGGATCGGAGGCGCAAGCCTGACGACGACCAGTGGTTGATACGTCCAGTTCTGCAGCGTGGTTCATACGCTCAGTTCTGCAGCCACCCTCTGTCTTCTATCCAAGTTTCTATTCTCTTTTCGAATCTTGCATTGTCTAATGCCTCTGAGCAAGCTCTCCGGCATTAGGGGAGAGTCGCTGCGCCACTCCCTACTTTTTGCATTGTGCTGTACAGTGTATGGTACTTACTGAGTTTACATGTACGCTGGTCCTTTTGAGACAGACAGTTTTTATTTCCGCCGCCCGCCCCAACCATCCTCACCGCCCGGCTTAGGGGAGTGTAAGGGAACCAGTGAGCGAGGGTCGGAGGGAGCGAGTGAGTGAGTGAACGATGGGCGGGGCGTAGTGTGAGCCCGAGTGAGTGAGAGAGCGAGCCAGGAAAGCCGGAGCAAGCACACACGCGAAGCGCACAGCGCATGCACACAAGGGAGGAGATCACATAGACCACAAATTTTGCGACTTTGGTTGTTCTGTTGTGTGATTTATGTAGACTTGATTACAGCTCTGCAATGTACTTTATGTCTATTATTCTATTAGGGTATGATACGAGCCTGAAGCGGCTCTTGCCAAGGGCTCTTGCCACAAGGGCTTTCTTGCCCCTTTGGAGTTCTCGACTCTGGGATACAGGGACCTCCCAACAACTGGGTATTCGAGTTCTTTGCCATGTCCGTGCCGTGCTTGTTTGCTATTGAGTTCGGAGTTCTAGAGTTTTGGCTTTGCCGATCAGTCCTGGGACATTCCATAAACAAGAGGATTCAAAGTCAAGGTCTACCCATAGACATCTCAGTGCAGTTACAAGCCTGTTTCTGCAGTTACACCTGCAGCTCATGGCCACTGAAGCAAGGACGTATGGGAGACCTTTCCCAATTGAAGGAGGACCTCGAACAGAAGATCACCACCTGGCAAAGGAAGGTGGATCTTAAGCTCATGAAGAGCGTGTGGGGGGCCGTGTGAGGACCCCAGAGGAGGACGACCTCTCGGAGGAACGTGTATATGAACCCCCTCGAGCGTGCCTATGTTGCCGTTGTCCACCGGAGAACATTGAACGTGTCCTACTTTACGCCTACCAAGGGTTGAAGGATTCTACCAAGGGCGAAGAGTCGGTGGAGGATCACCTCCCAACATCTATTACTCAGGGGGCAAGCAACTTACACTCTGACGAGGGCATGGAGGACAAGATCAAGCTATTGGACCCGCGGGTGTAGACGCTTATAAGGACCCATTTGGAGGTGTTCCGGGAACTACCACCCCCAGCCTCATGTGATAAGCTGGTACAGATGGACCTCAAGCTGAAACCCGAGTTGGTGGGTCACATAATCCGGAGGAGACCCTATCCGGCTCCTAAGGAGCAGGCTGAGAGGACTGAGCAACAGATACAAGAATGTATCGACGTGGGCCTAGTCCTGGAGTACAAGGACGGGGACTACCCCCAACACTGCAGCCCCTGTTTCCTGGTGGCTAAACCTGGGTCTACAGCCAAACAGCGGGTAGTGGACTACAGAGAGCTGAACAGGAAAACGCTGAACCACTCACGGTCCATTCCTAATATGGAGTTCACCCTTGAGAAGATAGCCACCTGTCGCTACAAGACCAAGATGGGCAAGGTGGACCTGACGCCCAACGCTCAGGAGCTACTAGCCTTCACCACCCCTCAAGGGAGGGTGTTCAAGTGGAAGGTCATGCCGTTTGGCGTGGCCAACGCACCCGCTCAATTCCAAGAGCTGATGAACAAGATCTTCTCCATCCTACGAAGGAGACCTAAGGTGCAGGAACTCATATCCCGTGGGGCCCAGATGGAAGCACACATCGACGATGTATGCCTCGGGACCAATACCCAGGAGGACCACCTAATCCTCTTGGGTGACTTCTTTGCGGTCTGCCAAAGGAACCACACACGACTCAAGCTGGAGAAGTGTGAGTTCATGCAGGAGACCATGCAGTACCTGGGGCTTGACGTTGGCTATGGGTGGTGGACCCTAGCGGCCTCTAAGGCCAAACCCCTGATGGAGGCTAAGGTACGACTGGAAGACCCCAAGAAAGGACTTCATGATGTACGCAGTTTCATTGGGGCGTGCAACTTCTATGGCCGCCATATCAAAAGCTTCAACTACATCAGCGCCATTCTGGAAGACTTGATCAAGAAGAGTACTACTTGGCGCTGGGGCCCACAAGAGCAACAAGCGTTTGACAAGCTCAAAGACAAGTTGGCCAACAGTAAGTGCTTGGGCGTGCCCAGGGCACATGGGGAGATTATCCTGCTTACCGACGCCAGCAATGTGGGCGATGGTGGAACGTTGTTCCAATGGCAAGCACTAGAGAAGGAGGAGTTCGACTCGGCTATTTCCCAATGGGGGACTGAAGGTCTGAACCAAGATGGAACTCTCAAGCACAGCTACCCTGACGACAAGTGGGTCCTAGTACCTCTGGGCCACTGGAACTGGAAGTGGAACCAAGCCAGGGGGAGCTACTCCACCTATGAGCAGGAATTGCTCGCGGGTATGCAGGCGCCATCCTCACAAGCACGACTGTTGGGGAGTAACCCTGTGGACTGGCTGTGCGACCAAGAGCCGGTTCGCACTTTCAAGAAGGGTCCCCCACCTGAGAAGGCCAAGCTACGGCGCTGGTGGACCTACCTCAGCCAACTACGGCTGACGGTACACCATATCCAGGGAGTGAAGAACGAGTGTGCAGACTAGATCAGCCGCAACAACCTCGACGCCCTGATTGGTGCCCGGTCTGAAGCGCTGGCTAAGGAGGCGTTCAGCCGTATGGACGTCGTGTTGGACCTCAACATGACTATGATACGCCCCCTGGATGGACTCCAACAATCGGAGTACCTGAAGGAGTTTGGAGATATCTACAAGCGCCTGGAGAAACACCTTGAACCCCTCCTGGTCAACCAGGATCATTGGAAGAGGGACAAGAGCTAACTCTTCCACGAGGACCGCATCGTGGTACCCAGTGACAGAGTCCTAGCGCTGCTGAAGTGGACCCATGAGTACAGCGGTCATGTTGGTGCTGACCGTACCCTGAGGCTATTCAAGCAGTGGTTCCACACTACGTGGACTGACGAACAACTGCGGAAAACCCTCCAGCCTATCGTGGACAAGTGCCCGTGTAGGTCCTGCAAACCAGGGGATATCAGGGACAGAGGTCTCTACTCGACCCTGCCCATCCCGCACTGTGCTAGCAGTGTTCTCTACGTGGACTACACGGAGATGCCGAAGTTCGGGGGCTATGACTTCGCCCTCGTGGTAACCTGTGGGTTGACCATGTTTACCAGGGTGTTCCCATGTACCAAGCACATTACCAGTAAGGAGACTATCAGGATACTCCTGGAGGAGTGGTTTTGTGTCTATGGGGTGCCGAAGGAGATCAACTCCAATGAGGACATACGAGTGCGCTCAGATACCGGCTTGTACAAGAGGTTCCTGAGATCCCTCAATGTCCAGGTGTCTACGGGCATTCCCTTCTCTCACACAAGCAGCCCTCTATGTGAGCGACAGACTCGTGCGCTCAAGGAGAATGTAAGGATATGGTGCAAAGCTGAACCCACCAGAGACTGGCCGAGACTACTCCCCGTCATATCCTTGATGATGAAGTCCCAAAAGAGTTCAGCGACTGGCTACTCGCCCCATGAGCCATTCCTAGGGCGCCCGCGTGGTTCCCACATGGCCCCTATCCAGAGGACACCCATTCTTCTGTGGATGAATGGGTCCAAGAGCAACAAGCGAAGGTGGACAAGGCCAAGGCTATGCTCCAGAGAGTGAGGGAGCGTCAGGGGAACAAGAAGAACAAGCACCGAGTACCTGCCACTTACCAAGAAGAGGACTGGGTGCTGGTGCACCACAGCCGACTACCCGCCTGGCCACGCTCTACAAGTGATGACCCATACCTCGGGCCCTACAGGATTCTATCTGTAGATGGACACCGTATCAACGTGCGGTGTTCTCCCCGTCTAGGGGGGACCCTGGTGTGCGCTTCTCAACACCTGAAGCGCTACTATGATCCTGAAGACCTCTGTGGGGAAGAGTGGGATCTAAACGACAAGAAAATTGCCGCCCTAGATCTACAAGGGGCTGCCAGCCCTATGGAAGTTGAAGGGGAACTCCCTGACATGAACGCCGAGGAGATGGCTAAGGAGGGCTTCTACCTGGTGAAGTCTGTCCTACGCCACCGCTATCGCCAGGGTTGGCGCTTCCTCACCCTCTGGGAAGGGTTTGGGGTTGAAGAGGCCACCTGGGAGCCCTTCTCTGCGTTTGTTCTACCTGAGGGACGCCTAAACTCAGTTCTTGTAGACTACTTGTCCCCGAACAACCTGGGTGAGTTGCTGAGGCTCGCTGAGACGCTTGCCTCCACGACTAAAGCTAGGGACTGAACCTTACCCCTAAGTGTGCTACGTATGTCTGTGTGTGTCTCACTTCTCTCCCAGGCGTGGCTCCTGAATCAACAGGCTTCGCTGATGTTGGACCGAAGGTCCTAGTCAGTTACTAGTACCACTCCTATGGTGCCCTATTTCTGTCCTGGCGCCTATCCTTGGGGGAGGATGGCAAAAGCCCTACCTACTAGAGGTGAGGGGTAGCTAAGTGTGCTAAGGGCATACAAAAAGCCCATTTCTGCTAAAGGCCAAAAGCTAACGCACTGCCCTGCCCACGTGGAAAAGCACGCGGTACAGGAGACACCACTACCCTACACGCCCTACAGTGGCACCATCCTGGCGGGCGAGCGCTACTGCAACTGGCTCAAGCCCCCACTGAGGACTACCACTCCTACACGCACGCTCTACTGGGTGGCGTTGGAGATGAGGACAAGGGCCCTAGCGGCTCACCTGTGAGATTGCAAGAGAACACAGAGCTCCTAAGCTTCTGTGGCCTAACAGGGACGCCACAACGCGTTTCCCTGCTAGGGCTTGGAGGGAAAGGGTGCTCTCGTAGCGTGCACAGCGTGGATGTTGAAGGTGTCAGGCTACGCTCGCCACTCCTGGCTGAGTCGTAGCTTGTTGTTTGTGTGATCAGCGCCGTATATTTTAGCACGGCTTGGGACTGCACCAGTTCACCCTGACCTTCCCACCTGGAGAACATAGGCGGATGAAGGAGCGTTTGCAGCGGAGGAACCAAGACCATCTCCACGTACTATACGCTTCTCAGATGGCCCTATAATACGCTGTCCACAAACGCCCCTATCAAGCAAGCAAGCTTAAGAAGCTCCACCCGTTCTCTTATAGAACGTGGGGTGGAGCCCCTGGGTAACCTAAACAAGGTTTACCATGCGCATTTTGCGTGGCCTACCTTGAATGCGTGTGTGAATGCACGAGCATGCACGAGTTTACCGTCAATCGGGGTTAGCCACTGTTTCTCTTCCTAATCTTACCCACAATCACGAACTCCACCAGGGGGTGGCCCCACCTGGGCTTACCTACCTCACTCACCGCTGGAGAGTGAAGCAAGGTGAAGGAAAAGCGAGACACAAGCGAGAAGCGACACCATGCATATGTGTGTATGTCTAATCACCCTGGACTTACCTCTAATCATCTGCAATTTTTCTAATCTATCCCTCTATCGTTTGTTAGCGCTGCTACAAGGCACGTTCACGGAGACACCACATGAGCAATGTGCATGCTGCATACGCGACGAGCACACTTGTGGTTTATACCTGATTCATTGAACTCCTTCTGTTGATTTTTGAAATCTTGAATCTTGAATTCTTACTGTCAATGTGGGTGGAATCTTTATGTTAGTCTATTCAGGTGTGTTTCGTCAATTTCGTCATTCTGCGTAACATTTATAATCTTATTGATTCTTTATTTTCCGGCGCTTTGCTAGGAGCCGCTCCTGCGCGCCGCCTTTTTCTGCGTAAGAATTTCTTGATTTAAAACATCAAGAGATGACTAGAAATTTGATGAAAATGTGCATCTGATGCACAATTGGATTCTGTTCAGGTGTGTGCCTTCAGAAAAATTCTAGGCCGTCATTTGACGGATTTAGATGTTGTCGCCTCGCTTTTGCGTTGATTCGTCCCTCATCCTCCCTTTCCTCTGTTGTAGAGACCTCCTCGCAAAGCCTCGTTGAGTAGGCCGCTGTTCGGGCCGAAAAGCAGCAGCAGGAGACTGAACCAGAATCTACACCCCTCCAAGGGGCGATTCTAACCAAATCAGCGCACCGTCGCCCCAGTAGGAGGACAGGTGTCGCCATCAGGTTCAATGAGACTTGGGTCGAGCGTCCTATGAGAGTCTGCCGTTGGGTTGTGTTACGCTGCAGCTTGGAGGGAGGGATGCAAATGCATATGGCCTTGGCATGCCCTCTTCTAACCCCACCAAGCCACAAGAACCCCGGCAGCGCCAAGAGCGCTGAGGTTTCTGTTGTAAATTGTCATCAACAATGCAGCAAGAGTCGCTGGCCATGGTAAAGCGCTCTTTTCCAGTGTTAGGGAAGCTATAGGTATTCTAAAGTAGCAGTGGAAACCAAGGAAAGGCCAAGAAAAAAACCCTTCTTCCTGAAAATGCGACAGTGGTGGCCACCACAGCACAAGGGGGGAGTAGAAAAAAGTGCTTTTCCAATGCTTTAGGGTATACATTAGTTGTATTAGAGGTGCTCTAAGCACTCATGCATTTTCATCTTAGTATTGGCCCAGCCAAAATGGGTGATAACTTATTTTGACCTATGGAACCTAACACTAAATCAGGGTGTTGTGTGGACCCGTTAGACCCCAAGCTATAAGCACTAAAACATCTTTTGCTGCGTGACCGAGGCACTGATATACTGAGGGCGGGGCCTATGAATCTATCTATGTTTTTTCATGAAATCTCAGCTATCCTAGTGGTATGCACCCTAGGGGGCTGGGGCACCTCTTTTTGAGAGGTCCTGGGTTCAATACCAAGTCAGCATAGCTAAGTAGGATTATCCCATGTGACATGGCAGTGACCTCAGCGCCACAAACCATGCCACCTCAGCACCTATGGGTCCCAAAAACAAAGAGTGCACATCTCAGGATGGCACTATGGTTGAGAGTGAGCCCTTGGGGCATTTTTCCAATCAGTTTTTCTCAAACATGTAAAATATTTCATCCTGAGTTGCAATGTATGCTAATTGCTGTGGTCTTTTGTTGATAGTTGTCTTTGTCTAACTCTTTGTGACTGCAGCCCTTCATGCTTTGATCCTGATTCTCTTCTACTTGCTTATCTCTGGCTTGGCTTATCCTGGATTGGTTGTATTTCAACAATAAAACATTTTCCTCATCAAAAACAAGCAGCAGGAACCCTACACCAGCAGCAAGCAGCAGGAGAGGCACAACAACAACACAGTGTTCAAATCACTATAACGCTTTCTGTGGTGTGGCCTGTGTGGTGGTCCATGTGGTAGTGTCATCTGGTGCGGGTCAGTTGCAGGGTGGTTCCCCCGGTGATCGGCGTGAGGGCGGATTCGCCTGAGGCGTCGGTGAAGAAGAGTAGGTCCGCCGGTGATGGTTGTCGGAGGCGGCATGGGTTCATGGGCAGGTAGGCGTATATGGCGAGGCCCGTGGTGAGGTGGGCCGACGGGGTTGTGGGCTGCAGGATGGGGGTGGCGTACACCCCTATTCTTTTGGAGATGATGTGCTTCGCGTGGGGGGACATGGTTATGAGTGCTTGTTCTGGCTGTCCTTGTGTGAGGTAGGAGTAGATGTAATGGAAGATGTAGGCCGCGTCCAGGTTAAGGTCGCGGCATGTGAGGGTTTGTGTTCGGTGTTCCGATGTGTGGCAGGAGTGGTGGAGCGGATAGTAGGGGTGTTCGTGCTTGCCCGTTCTGCCTGGTTCGTACATGCTGTAACGGATGGCGATTTCTGCTGGGTCGGGGCGGGGCCAGGTCGGCGTTGTGGTGAGTAGCCACTGGGGTTTGTGGTCGGGGTTCCACGCCACTGTGGGGTTCGCAACGGCGCGGTGGAACCATGGGGCCACCCAGGCGTACGCTTGTGGTGGCAGGTGGGCTGTGGGGTGGGTGTGGTGGCCTGCTCTGAGGTGCAATACCGGCCATGATGTGTTGGGCGCTTCGGGGTCACAGGCCCAACATGTGCGCGGCGTGCTCTGGGAATCGCGGGGGACCTTCAGTAGGTCTTGGGCGGTCATGTGGTGCTTCGGTATGCGCCATTTTGCTCCGTGGTGGATGAAGGTGGTCTGTGTGGGTTTGGCTTCGTTCGGGGCCAGTAGTAGGGTTAGCGGTCGGACCGGGCCCGTCAGCGGGGGGATGGGTTCGTGTTTTGAGCCGTTGGATGCGTAGGGTGGTGTCGCTGGGATGGGACGGGGGTGCTGCTTTTTGAAATCCTGGTAGGCCGCCTTCATATCTCTGCTTCCCGGCAGAGTGTGCCCCGCTGCTCTAGCTGTCTGTGTGCGGTACTGGTGGAGGAGACGGTATTGAGGCCATTCGGGAAGTTGTAGGAAGGGGTGGTGGACTGCCCCGCTGCGGTGAAGGGCCCGCATTTGGGGGAGGCTGACAGACACTACTTTGACAACGTCGACGACGGTAACTTCTTCCACCTGTAGACAGTGGGCAAGCGCAGTCTCGTACCCCGGACGCTTGTGACATCCCTCGTGGCCATGTACCACTAGTCAAAGTTCTACGGCCATTCAAAAGTGCTTGGAACCATGGCATTTATCAAATGTGACTCTGTCTGTTCCCGCCTTCGACACTATGCGGAACGCTACGTCTTGAGTTGTGACCTGTGCCAAGCAGGTAAAACACGACATGTCAACACTGCTAGTTAGCCCAGGCCCCTACCGGTGCCCGACACCAGTTTGGACAGCGTGTCTGTCGTTTGGGTCTCTGGATTGCCCCAAACCACGCGAGGTCATGACGCTTTTTTGGCTGTGGTCGACCGGTTTTTGAAGGGTGGAAGGTTCATCCCTTGCCGCAAGGATATGACAGCCGATGACCTCGTCTACGTGTTCCTACGTCAAGTGACTCGACTCAAAGGATGTCCTCGACAAATCGTCTCCGATCGGGACAAACTGTTCCAGTCTCAGGCGTGGCAGGAATTGGCGCACCGCTTCAAGATTGAGATGCATCAAACAGTGGCCAACCGCCTTTGAGGCAATGGCCTGGCGAAGAGATCCACCCCATCGATTCTTCAACGTTTGCGAACACACGGCATCTTTGGCAACAACGAATGGGATGCTGACCTCTTGTTCGCCGAGATCTAGTTCAACAACCTGACATCCAACAGTCTTCAACTGTCACTCTTCGAGATTGACGAGGGACGCACAGCACACATTTTCCGTTAGATTTCTCCAAGATGACATCTCACGCACATGAACCTTCGACCCTGAGTGATTACATGCATCGAGCTGAATGTACCTTTGATTCTGTGCGCGCCATGCATGCTGAGGACCGTCCACGCCAAATGCATGTGGTCCTACAAATGGACCGACACGTTCGAGTGCCTGAGGTGGCGGAGCGATGGGGGGTGCTGGTACCCAAATATCGACAAAAGGAGAAATGGGTCATTGTTTGGTGTGGTCCATACAAAGGTCTCGGAGTGCCCAACAAGGGCGAGAATGGTAAACTGGACATACCAGGCCGCTTAGACCGGTTGAGCCTTTTCAATCGCAACAGCGTAGAGCCTTACATCCATCGAGAGGGACAGCCAGTGTGGGAGTTCTCGATGCCAGCTGTCAATACTGGAGCTTCCCCTCGACTCGTTAAGTTTTTGGCTAGAGGTCCAGTAGGGTCCAGAAAGCGCCGCACATTCTTGTACCCCCGTGAGTGCAATGATGACAGGTGGTCTTGGGAATTGCGTAAAGCTCTAGATGAGGATCCAGTGTACATTGAGTTCCTGCGACTCCACCCAGAGTGACTTCACCCTCTTTAGAGCATGAATTTTCTAAAACCCATGCGTGGATGCAGATCGACTACGGGAGCCTCAGAGACACGTTGAACCCACAGCTTCGCCAAGCAAGCATCCCGGACTTCCTCTTAACCTCCACCCTCTCAAGCATCCGCGCCAGACTTGATCGATGTCGACAACATGGACAACGGCTACGCCGCATCAGCCTCAGTGGCATGGACCTAAGTGCAGCCGAGCTACAGTCGATAAGTTGCATCGACCTCAGCCCAGCCGAGCTACCGTCGATCAGCTTATGCGGGCAGCTCGAGGGGCAAAGGAGGCAAAGGAGGAGGCAAAGGAGCTTCGAGCTACAAGCCCGAGCGTGTGTCCCCCCGAGGGACATTTGCTGGGGTAGCACCGAGTGGTCGAGTCATCATGTCAGGAGGCAGGACTGGCTCCTGGATACTCGAAAAAGCCCTTGCCAAAATGCCTTTTTTGGTGTCGACTTCAGAGGAAGGAACCCCAACCGACATCAACCTCAGACTCTATAAGATACCATGACGCCCTCTCCCGGACGATGCTGAATATGTTCCACAGCTATTAGTAGACCCTTGTGAGCCTCATTATCAGTCTAAACCTGAATCAGAGGAATGGTTCGACTCACGTGCAGAGTGGTTCAACCAACATGAGGAAGAGGATCTCAACTGCTACACGGAATACGACTGAATTCCTCTTGTTTTGCTCAGTGCTCTGACGGGACAAAGCATGGGTCAAAGAGCCATCGACGGACTCGTGGATGAGGGAGTCGAAAGTCCCGAAGAGGCAAGCATCCACTCAAACAGCTACATACACTGACGATGACAATACGTATGCCGACAACTACGATATGCCGGAAACCTACCAGGAGGACTACTATCTCGATCAAGATTGGCCACCCGGCTATGACGAAGTCCATCAACTGGAATCCTTGTGGCAACCATATTACCGCGCGGGCCACGAGAAGGAGTTGGACACTGTCCATGAACTCCAGGTAGGTTGGTAGGTCGGTGCTCTCGGTCGTGGAGGGGCGCCCCATGGTTCCCCCTGGCGTCGCCCGTGTGATGTACAGGAGGTAGGTAGGTAGGTGCACTCGGTCGTGGAGAGGCGCCCCATGGTTCCTCCTGGCGTCGCCCCTGTGACGAACAGGAAGAGGCTCCGCGCTTGAAGAGGGGAGGCGACTTACATCCTGCTAGACCTGACTGGTGGCCCCTAACAAAGCGGCCCCTCGGCAGCAGCGGGAGGGCTGATCGCCGCCAGCGTGACTGCTTGTCTTGCCGGGAGGGTGTGCCCGTGTGCTTGCGCACGTCCTCTCCTTTGGGCGGAACCCTAGGGGTTCACCGGAATTCCTGGTGTATCCAGTCCCAAAGGAATGCATGCATGTTCTTGGTACTGGGGTTCCGATGTGCCTGGGTGTCGCACAATCCGCCTCGAGTCCCAAAGCAGCGCAGGCCTTAGGATGCAGCCTTACCCCAAGTCTACAGATCTCGTTTGACCAGGTCACCTGCATGGCACGGGCTGCCTCAGTGCCCGGGCTATGGACACTGGGTTTCCTACTGTTGCGTGGCGCTTGTGTTTGGGTCTGGGTTGTGCTTGGGCTCGGGTTTCGGCTGCGCCCAACTACTCCTGGCTGGCCTGTTCGGTTGTGTGTGCGCTTGTGTGCGTACTCCGCTTGTACCGTACCACTCCTGGGTGGGGTGTGCGGTGTGGGTGTGTGTGCTTGGGTTCGGGTTTCGGCTGCGCCCCGCCACTCCTGGTTGGGGTGTTGGGGTTTTTGTCTGCTTGTGTGCGCGCTCCGCTTCCAGCCCGCCACTCCTGGCTGGGGTGTGCAGTCCGGGTGTGTGTGCGTCGGCTTGGGTTTCGGCTGCGCCCCGCCACTCCTGGCTTGGGTGTCGGGTTGTGTTTGTGTTTGTGGGGGCGCTCCGCTTGTGCTCCGCCACTCTTGGCTGGGGTGTGCGGTGTGGGTGTGTGTGCTTGGGCTCGGATTTCGGCTGTGCCCCGCCACTCCTGGCGGGGCTGTTGGGCTGTGTGCGTGCTTGTGTGCGTGCTCTGCTTGTATCCCGCCACTCCTGGCTCGGGTGTGCGGCGTGGGTGTGTGTGCTTTGGCTTGGGTTTCGGCTGCGCCCCGCCACTGCTGGCTGGGGTATTGGGGTTTGTTCGTTTTTGTGGGCGCGCTCCGCTTGTACTCCGCCACTCCTGGCTGGGGTGTGCGGTGTGGGTGTGTGTTCTTGGGTTCGGGTTTCGGCTGCGCCCCGCCACCTCTGGCTTGGGTGTCGCGGTTTGTGTCTGCTTGTGTGCGCGCTCCGCTTGCACCCGAACGCTCTGGGCTTGGGTGTGCGGTGTGGGTGTTTGTGCTTCAGTTCGGGTTTCAGCCGCGCCCCGCCACTCCTGGCTGGGGTGTTGGGCTGTGTGCGTGCTTGTGTGCGTGCTCTGCTTGTACCTCGCCCCTCCTGGCTGCAGTGTGCGGTGTGGGCGTCGGTGCTTGGGCTCAGGTTTCGGCTGCGCCCCGCCACTCCTGGCTGGGGTGTTGAGGTGTGCGTGTCTTTGTGGGTGCGCTCCCCGTGTACCCCCCCACTCCTGGCTGGGGTGGGCGGTGCGGGTGTTTGTTCCTGGGCTCAGGTTTCGGCTGCCCCCCGCCACTCCTGGCTGCGGTGTTGGGCTGTGTGCGTGCTTGTGTGCCCGCTCTGCTTGTACCCCGCCACTCCTGGCTGGGGTGTGCGGTGTGGGTGTGTGTCCTTGGGCTCAAATTTCAGCTGTGCCCCGCCACTCCTGGCTGCGGTGTTCGGCTGTGTGCGTGCTTGTGTGCCCGCTCTGCTTGTACCCCTGCCACTCCTGGCTGGGGTGTGCGATGTCGGTGTGTGTGCTTGGGCACAAATTTCGGCTGTGCCCCGCCACTCCTGGCTGGGGTGTTGAGGTGTGTGTGTGTTTGTGGGTGCGCTCGTCGTGTACCCCCCCACTCCTGGCTGGGGTGGGCGGTGCGGGTGTTTGTTCCTGGGCTCGGGTTTCGGCTGCCCCCCGCCACTCCTGGCTGCGGTGTTGGGCTGTGTGCGTGCTTGTGTGCCCGCTCTGCTTGTACCCCGCCACTCCTGGCTGGGGTGTGCGGTGTGGGTGTGTGTGCTTGGGCTCGAATTTCGGCTGTACCCCGCCACTCCTGCCTGGAGTGTTCGGCGGGTTTGTGTTTGTGGGTGCGCTCCTCGTGTACACCGCCACTCCTGGCTGGGCTGTGCGGTGCCGCTGTGTGTGCCTGGGCTCGGGTTTTGGCTGCGCCCCGCAACTCCTGGCTTGGGCGTTGCGGTGTGTGTGTGTTTGTGGGCGCGCCCCGCCTGTACTCCGCCACTCCTGGCTGGGTTGTGCGGTGTAGGTGTGTGTGCTTGAGCTCAGGTTTCGGCTCCGCCCCGCCACTCTTAGCTGGGGTGTTGGGCGTGTTCGTGTTTGTGGGCGCCCTCTTCGTGTACTCCGCCACTCGTGGCTGGGGTCTGCGGTGTAGGTGTCTGTGCTTGGGCTCGGGTTGCGGCTGCGCCCCTCCACTCCTGGCTGGGGTGTTTCGGGGTGTGTGTGTTTGTGTGCGCGCTACGCTTGTCCCCTGCCGCTCCTGGCTCGCGTGTTGGGCGCGGGTGTGTGTGCTTTGTGTCGGGTCTCCGCTGCGCCCTGCCACTCCTGGCCTGGGCGGTGGGGTGTGTGTGTGTTTGTGGGCGCGCCCTGCTTGTACCCCGGCACTCCTGGCTGGGGTGTGCCGTGTAGGTGTGTGTGCGTGGGCTCGGGTTTTGGCTGCCCTTCGCCACTCCTGGCTGGGGTGTGGGGGCGTGTTTGTCAATGTGCACCTTCTGCCTGTACCCCGCCACTCCTGGCTGGGGTGTGCCCTGTGAGTGTGTGTGCTTTGGCTTGCTTTTCGGCTGCGTCCCGCCACTCCTAGCTGGGGTGTTGGCGGGTGTGTGTCGGTGTGCTTTGTCTGCTTTTACCCCACCTTTCCTGGCTGGGGTTTGTGGTGTGTGGGTTGGGTGTTGCCTGGCACATGTTCCTGTGCCGTGGTTCGTTGCGGGTTGTGCGCGCTGCCCGGGTTAGCGGCACCCGATGGCCGTTGTTGCTTGGTACCCGTCCGTGTGCCTTGGTTGTGTCCGGCGGCGTGCCTCTCTGGCGTGCCTTGTGGCCCCGCTTTGGTGTGCCGCGCCTCGTCCGGTCCGGTCGCTCTTGGTGCACCAGTCGGCTTTCCCGACGCCGTGCTGCCTTTCCCGATCCCGTGGGCTTACGCCCCCGGTTTTACTGGGCGGCTGCGCATCGCACGCGGAGGCTGGCCGAGAACCGGGCTCATTGCGCCTGCCCGTGGCCGCTGCTGAGGCAGCGGCGCTGTACTCGCTCCGCGTCGTACCCGTTCGGGGCCTCGCGATGGGGTTGTCCCTGGCGGGTCCCTCCAACGCCGGTCTTGGGCTGCGTGCGCTGCGGTTGTTGGCGTGTGTGGACCCGGTCACTAACGCGTCCGGTTTCCCGTACCACCCGTTTTTCGACGGGCGACTCGGCCGGTGCACCGGGGCTGTTTCGTGTTGACGCCGACAACGCCCCTCTCGGGTCAGAGGACGCCAAGCCTGGGTCCGGCGCGTGTGTGCGTGTGCGTGCCCTTCTTGGCCGGGTTGGGCGGGCCGGCCTCCCGGGCGCCTTTTGGTGCGCCTCACCTTTTTCTGTGGCCGGTCTTGGTGCGCTCCTTGTTTGCTCGGCCCCCACCAAGCTGGGGCTGCCCTTTTTGCTTTTGTGCGCCCCTGTTGTCTCTGGCTTTCCGTGTTTTCCGGCCCGCGGTGCCTTGGGCCTTGGCGCCTTGTTGTCCCCCCGCCCCCCCCCCTTCTTTTTTCTTCATTTTTTTTCCCTTCCTGTTTGCTTTTTTTCCTTTGTCTCTTGGGTTTTTTTGTTTTCGCCGGTTGTGCGGTGCGGGGTTGGTTTTTGTGTCTTGGGCTGTCAGGTGTGCCAGTGTGTGCTTTGGTGGTGCTGTCCCTGTCGTCGCTCTTTGTGCGGTGCTCTCTCGCCCCTCTGGCGCTGGCTGGTGTTGTGCCGTGTTGCCTGTTGTGTTTGGGTGTTTGCTGTTGGGCCTGGCTGTCCTCTGTTGTCTCCTGGTGGGTCTTGGTGTCGTGTTTCGGTGGTGCTGTCCTTGTCTGGCCACGTGGCTTGCCGTCCTGTGGTGTGGTGTGGTGTGTCTTGGTGTTCCGCTGCCCTGTGTTGTGTTCTGTCGCGCTGTGCTGTCCTGTTTTTGTGTGCTGTCGTGCTCTGCTGTTTGTTTGCGTCGTTGCCTGTGCCTGTTGTTGATTCCTGCCGCTGCGCGTCTGCTGTGTGTGTTCCCGGGTGTCGTGCTGTGCTTTCCCTGTCCCTTCCGCCCTGTCCGGTGCTGTGCTGCGCTGTGCTGGTGCCCTTGCGTTGTGCTGTCCGCGTCGTCTGTGCTGTTTCTGGTGCCTGGTGCTGTTGGTTCCTGGTGTTGCTGCCTGTTTTTGGGGTCCGCTGTTGGCTCTGGTTGCCTCGCGTTGTCGTTTGGTGGTGTGTGTCGGCTTTGGTGCCCGTGTCTGGCCTGGCCGTCGTTCGGTGTCTTCCCTGTGCCTTCCTGCTCCCCTGTGTTGTGTCCTGTGGCGCTGTGCTGCCATGTGGTGCTATGCTGTGGTGCCCTGTCACCCTTTTCTTTTTTTTTGCCTTGCTGGTGGCGCTGGTTTTCAGTTTCCCCTATTAAATTTCCTGCAAAACCCATGAAAGTGGTTTTCCGTTTTCGAAAAAAAAATTAAAATCATACTCTACGCAACCCAAGCGCGATCAGCAAGACTACATTTTACTCTCTGACTTACGTGTTACCCGTCGGCCTCCATGGCGTCGTTGTTGAAAGTACTCCGAGCTCTGTTTCCCATACTTGAACTTGTAGTTGAATTTGGTGGTCGTGGTCTTGACGGTGCGTGATTTCCGCCTGCAGCGAAAAGGAGGCAGAGGCGCTGAGGGGGAAGCACCAGCGGGAGGGAGAGGTACATGGTGAAAAACAGGAGGTGTGAGGAAGCGATTGCAGGGGCGCGGCGTGTTACGAAAAGAATTTTCGAGTTTTACGCGTTGCTTGTGACGCATTTTTCTTTGCGTAGACGGTGAATTAGGCAACGAGAGGCACGGCGTTATATTCCTATTAACGTTACGGCGCTTACGGCGCTATTTTTTTGTCTACTTAAGCTCAAAATTTTGGACGTCGTGTTTGAACGCGTTTCGCCGCGCGTATCTTGTTCCAGCCGTTTTCTATGCTAATTAGCGTTATTTTTAGCTATTTAGAAACTATTTTCGTCGTGTTTTTCTAACTTTTTTGTTTCTATCTGGCAACAGGGCAGAGCGTGCGCTTGACTCGTTGAGATTTTGGCTAGACGTCGAGTAGGGTCCAGAAAGCGTCGCATACTCTTGTACCCACGTGAGTGTAATGATGACAGGTGGTCTTGGGAATCGCGTAAAGCTCTAGATGAGGATCGAGTGTACATTGAGTCCCCTGCGACTCCACCCAGAGTGACTTCACCTTCTCCACAGCATGAATTTTCTAAAACCCATGCGTGGATGCAGATCGACTACTGGAGCCTCAGAGACACGTTGGACCCACAGCTTCGCCAAGCAAGCATCCCGGACTTCCTCTTAACCTCCACCCTCTCAAGCATCCGCGCCGGACTTGATCGATGTCGACAACATGGACGACGGCTACGCCGCATCAGCCTCAGTGGCATGGACCTAAGTGCAGCCGAGCTACAGTCGATAAGTTGCATCGACCTCAGCCCAGCCGAGCTACCATCGATGAGCTTATGTGGGCAGCTCGAAAGGCAAAGGAGGCAAAGGATGAGGCAAAGGAGCTTCGAGCTACAAGCCCGAGCCTGTGTCCCCCCGAGGGACATTTGCTGGGGTAGCACCGAGTGGTCGAGTCATCATGTCAGGAGGCAGGACTGGCTCCGGGATACTCGAACAAGCCCTTGCCAAAATGCCTTTTCTGGTGTCGACTTCGGAGGAAGGACCCCCAACGGACCTCGACCTCGGAATCTATAAGATACCAGGACGCCCTCCCCCGGACGATGCTGAATATCTTCCACAGCTACTCAAAGATCCTTGTGAGGCTCATTATCAGTCCGAACCTGAGTCAGAGGAATGGTTCGACTCACGTGCAGAGTGGTTCAACCAACATGAGGAGGAGGATCTCAACTGCTACACGGAATAGGACGGAATTCCGCTTGTTTTGCTCAGTGCTCTGACGGGACAAAGCATGGGTCAAAGAGCCATCGACGGACTCGTGGATGAGGGAATCGAAAGTCCTGAAGAGGCAAGCATCCACTCAAACAGCTACATACACTGACGACGACAATACGTATGCCGACAACTACAATATGCCGGAAACCTACCGGGAGGACTACTATTTCGAGCAAGATTGGCCACCCGGCTATGACGAAGTCCATCAACCGGAATCCTTGTGGCAACCATATTACCTCGCGGGCCACGAGAAGGAGTTGGACACCGTCCATGAACTCCAGGTAGGTTGGTAGGTAGGTGCTCTCGGTTGTGGAGAGGTGCCCCATGGTTCCCCCTGGCGTCACCCGTGTGATGTACAGGAAGAGGCTCTGCGCATGAAGAGGGGAGGTGGCTTACATCCCGCTAGACCTAACTGGTGGCCCCCGACAGAGCGGCCCCAGGGAGCACCAGGAAGCCTCATTGCCGCCAGCGTGACGAACACGTCACGCCAGGAGGGTGTGCCTCCGTGCATGCGCATGTCACCTCCTTTGGGCGGAACCCTAGGGGTTCACCAGACTTCCTGGCATATCCCGTTCCAAAGGCATGCTAGCGGCATGGTCTACGTACTTTGGTTCCGGGGTGCTTGGGTGTTGCACGCTCCGGCCCAAGTCCCAAAGCACCGCCCGCCTTAGTAAATCGCCTTACTACCAGGCTCCAGGTGAGGTTCCGCTGGGTCACCAGCATGGCACGGGCTACGTTAGTGTCCGGGCTATGGACACTGGGTTTCCTACTCTGGTAAGGCGCGCGCGTTTGCATTTGGCGTTTGCAGTTTTCCCCCTTTCCTGGGTAGGGTCGGTCTTGTGTGTGCTCGGGTTTGGGCTTTTGCCCCCTCCTCGCCATTCTTGGCCTGGGGTTGTAGTTTGTGCGTGTCGGTACGGTTTTTGCCTTTATCTCGCCTTTCCTGGTTGGGCTTTGCGGTCCGTCCGTTTGGGTACGGGTTGCGGGGTTAGTGGTGGGTGTGTGTGGGTACACGTTTCGTGCCGGCCCCGCCTTTGTTGGCCGGGGCTTGCGGTCCGTGTCTGGGTTCCGGTTTGGACGTAACCTCACCTGTCTTGGCTGGGTTTCTGGCATGTGTGTTTGGGTCGGGGTCTCTGCGGTACCCCGCCATTCCTGGCTTGGGTTTGTGGCGTGTGGTCCGGTGTGGGTTTTGCCTGAAGTCCCCCTTTCGTGGTTGGTTGGGGTCTGTCGGTTGGTGTTTCCCGCCCTTCCTGGCTCAGGTTTGTTGGTGCCCTGTGTGGGGTGGGTGGTCCCTCGCCGGTCATGGCGAAGGGTCCTGCTGGGTGCCGTGGTTCTTCACCGCTCCTAGTTGGGGGCCCTGTGGTTGCTTGCCCCTGCCCCTCTTCGGGGGGTGCCGCTGTTTGTGTTGGAGGGTTCTGCCGCCGTTCCTGGGGGGGGTTCTGTGGGTGACGTTCTCCGCCTTTCGTTGGTGTGGGTTGACGTACGCTGAGATCGGGGCGGTGGTCAGTCCCGCGTTGTGGTGGGCCTTGTGGGTGATGCCTCCCGTCCTACCCGGTTAGCAGCTGTTGCTGGTTGCGGGGGGGGGGAGGTCCTGTGGGTGTGGCCTCCTGGTCTTTCTTGTTGCGGGCCGCTGGTAGCTGTGGTGGGTGGTCGTTTTGCCTGTTTCGGTGGGGTTGCTCGTTGGTGGTGCTCCTTGTTGCGGCCGGTTGGGGCTTGCCGTATACTGTGGTGGGGTGGATGGCTGCTTGTCCCCCCCGGCCGTGGTTCCCCTGGCTCCCGCCCCCACTCCTGTTTTGTTTCTGGGGTTTACCGTTGGTGTCGCTTGCGTGGCTCTGCTCCCTTGCCGGTGGCCCCTGCTGTGTCTGCGGGCCCGTGGTTGGTGGTTTGCCCCTTGCCAAGCAGGGGGCCGGTACCAGCCTGTCTAGGGTGGTCTTTTGTCTGGCCCGGTGGTGGTTCCGTGGCCGCTGTAGTCCGCCCTCGCTGGTTGAGGCCTGTTACCGGGCTGGACGGGCTTGTCTCCCGGTTTCCTAGACGTGGGCTCTGTGGGTTCTGTCCGTGGTCCCGCCTGGCCGGGGGTTTGTCCTCATTGGTGGGGTGTTCGTTCGCTCTTGCAGGTTTATGGCTGTCGCTCTTGCTGCCCCCCGCCTCCCTTGGTTGGTGGGTTTGTCCTAGTGGGGTGGGGAGGGCTCCCCCTATGGCTCGGTCTGGCAGTTTCCTGCTCTTTTGTGGGTGGGGTACCCCCCCCCTACCTTTTTTTTAGGGGGATGGGGGATTTGCCTTGTCCTCCCTCTGCCCTCTCTCTGCCGCTGCATGCACTGGTCGGTGAACGGTGTGGCCAACTGGTCTGCTGATCGTGCTGTGGCGTGTCGCTGTGTTGTGTGTGACCACGGGCGGTGCCCTGGCTCCGTGCGCCTTGTGGTTCATTCACACGCGTCGGCCGGCGGTCCGTCCCGTTTGGTGGGGGCTAGGCTCTGGCTCCTTCGGCTGGGCGGCTGCGCCAGCCGGTTCTCTGGCGCGCGCAGGGTAAGAGGGGGCTGGGAGGTGGCTGGGGTGGCACTCTGGGAGTGGGGTTGCCTGGTGCTCCCCCCGCCCCTGTGCCACGTGGTCGTGTTTGGCGGGTTTAAATTTCTTTGGCCCGTGGCAGTTTGTGCCGGCGGGCCATTGTTGGCGTCCGGGGGGGGGGTTGTGTCTTGTTCTGCCGGCCTCGTGACCGGCGCCCTCGCTGGGAAGGGGAGGGTTTCCCCCCATCGGGAGTCTGGTGGACACTGCATCTTAGCTTGTGTTGTGTGGTTCGGAGCGTTGAGCTGACGGTTAATTAGTGGCGGGCTGCTGTGATGTGGTGTTTCGTGCCGGTGGCTGTTTTTCCCCCCACTACCGGGCTGAGACGCTTTGTCATCGGGATATGCCGTCCGTTAGCCTTCCGTGGGTTAGTCCGTTCTGTACTCTCTGGTCCGGCGTGCGGTGGTGGCGGTGAGGGTTGGGCTGGCGGCTTGGCTGCGGGGCCCTCGTGCGGGAGCTCTGTGCAGGCGTGGGTTGTCTGGTTGGCTGGCGGCGGCTGGGTGTGATCCAGTGTGATTGAATTTGCTCCCCTGGTCGGTGTTGTCGCTTTCCTGGGTGGGCCGGCTGGCCTGGCACTGCGGGCGTGTGTCCCAGGGGTTGCCCTCCCTTCGCGCCTCTGCCTTGATGTGCTGGTGTCCTGTGTCCTCTGGGGGGTCTTCTTCCCGTTGAGCGTGGCGGGTCTAGCAGACTGGGGTGGTGCGGGCCCCCTCGACCTGGCTTGTTCCCCTCCCTCGGGTGTTCCTCCTCCTTCCTGCCCCCGTGCCGTTCCCTGTCCCTGGTGTTGTGGCCCTTTCCCCTTCCCTCCCCTGGTGTTAGTGCCCCTGTGTCGGTGTGGATTATCCTGCAGTGGACGGCGGCCGGGGTCGTCGCCTGGGTGATGGGGTGCGGTGGTTTTGGTACCGGTGGCGCGCCGTTCTCGGTGTCCCCCTTCGTGCGGGTACCCCTCTCACCTCGTGCGGGGGCCGGTGGTTGGTTGGCGTGACTCGGTGTGGTGGATGCGGCTTGTGTGGTGCCAGGTCTGAGTGGGCTGGCTGGCCTGGCATGGCGGGCGTGTGTCCCTGGGATTGTTTCTCTTTTGGACCCGTGCCCTTGGGCGGTGGCGTCCAGTGGGGGCCCTTCCTCTCTCGGGTGTGGTGCACCCCTAGGTGGCGGTGTGGTGGCTTTTCGCTTGTTGGGCTGGCTTGCGCTGATTACGTGCTCGGGGGTGGAAAGGTGTCGGTCCCGCTGGTTCGGCGCGTCCCTCTTCTGTGGGTGCTAGCCTTGGTTCCTGTTCTTGGGTCGTACCCCATCCCTAGCGTTGTGGCCCCTTCCCTTTTCCTCTCCCAGTGTTGGTGCTCCTTGTGTTGCTGCGGTGGTTTCTTGCTCTTGTGGTGTTCCCGGTGTCCCCTTTCCCGTGGGTGCACTCGCCTCACCTTGAGCCTTTCTTTGCCCCTTTGCCGTGGGCCTTCTCTTTCCCCTATCCTTGCCTGGCGCCCTGGTGGTGGCGTGGTGGTGGGGCCTGGGGGGCTCTGATGGCCAATGCTTTGGGTTGGCTGGTTTGGAGCCACCGGCCGAGGGTTTAAAGGGTGTAGGGGGGGTGGAGGCCATGAGCCACTTCCCGGAAGCGTTTCCCATGCGCTCTGCGGCGTGGCGGCCTCTGGGGCGGTGTTGTTGGGGTTGTAGGGGGTGCGGGCGAGGAGTTCCCGGAAGCTGTGGTCGCGGTGGTGCTCCTCACGCCTGCTCGCTCCCCCAGCCCACCTTCCCAAGCGACGGAGCTCCGGCAGGGTAGGGGGGGACCATCATGTGAGGTCGGCGCTAGGGTAGGGGGAGGGCTCCGAGCTTCGAGTCCGGGAGCTGAGACGGCAGGGGCCGGGGGCGGCGGACGTGTGTCGGTGGTGTGGGAAGCAGGAAACGCGGGGCCGGGGGTGCCGTTTATGCGGGGAGGGGGACGCGGACATGGGGCGGCGGTGGCCTGTGTGGCGGTGTCGGGGGGAGCAGGAGGGGCTGGAGCGGGGTCTTCGGGTCTTACGGCGGCGCCTCGGGGAGCAGGAGCCCTGAGAGTGGGGCCTGCAGGTGGCAGATGTGCGCTAGCCTTGTGGCGAGCAGGAGAGGCAGGGGCGGGAACGTCGTTCGGGGGGGCAGGGGGAGCGGCGCCGTTTTTGGGAGCGGGATTCCTCGCGGGGCGAGCCGGGCCATTCGGGGGGCGATGGCGGTGCAAGGGGGGCATCGTGCAGTTGCGCCGAGTAGGGGGATGGAGGCGGGAAATATTTTGCCCTGTGTGGATCCGCTCCGTTGTGCCGGCGTTGTGCCGGGGCGGGTGTGTGCGTTGGTGGGGCTGGCGGGTGGTACGGGTCTAGGGGTACCCGAGGTGCGGGTGCGGGTGGCCTTGGGGGGGCTGGCCTCCTCGGACGTGGGTGTTGTGGCTGTCCGGATACAATTCCTGGTAGGGGGGGGGGGGGCAGCTCCTGGTGGTAGGCTGGATACTGGGGTATGGCGCCCGGTGGGTGTTGCGGCCACCCCGAGTGGTGATGTTGCCCGTGCATGGATTGTGGGCCGGCCGAGTAGGCTGGCAGGCGGTGGTGGTGCGGCCGGGGTTGGTGGTGATGGTGGTGGTGGTGGTGGTGCTGGTGGTGGTGCTGGCGATGGTGGTGCTTGTGCTGGTGGTGGTGGTGCTGGCGGTGCTGGGGGCGGTGGTGGTGGTGGTGGTGGTGGTGACGGTGGTGTTGAGGGTGGTTGTGGTGGTGGTGGTGGTGGTGATGGTGGTGGTGGTGCTGGGGGTGGTCGTGGTTGTAGTGCTGCGGGTATGCCCCCAGGGTGCCTTGGCGCACCGGTGGGATAAGGGGCTCGGGCTTCATTTGCAGCCCTTGGGGCTGCAGGGTTTGGTGGCCCGTTCGGGCGGCCTTCGGGTTGAGTTTGACCGAGCCCGCGGTTGAGGGGTCCCATGTCTCCGGGTCGGTCTGGCCGGCGGTTGTGGTGGTTTGTGGGGGCCGGATGGCGGGGCGCTTGGAAATGGGGATGTGGACGAGGGTGTGAATGGGGCCGTGTTGCCTGCGGCCTCCGTGGTGGCGGTTCATGCTGGGGGCAGGGGGGCGTGGGATGCGCTGGGTGTGGGGTTCTGCCGGCGGGTGAGGTTCTTCTGTTGCTGCTGTGCTGTGCTGAGCGCGCCCTGTGGGGTTGGTGACGGGTCCCCACACCCGCACCCCCCTCACCCACAGCCAGTGGGTAGTGGGCCCCGGCCGCACGCCCGAAAGAACGAGTTGTCGGGGGTGGGCAAGCGCCCGACCCCGGACGCCCCACACCAAGGCAAGAGGCGCCCCCCCCCCCCCCCCCTCCGGGCACTCTGTCGGCCCAAATTTCAGCCACCACAAAGCGAGGGTGCAGGCCGTGGGCTGGTTCCTCGAGGGGACCAGGAAACAGGGGAGCAGACCTTTTGCTGCCCCCACCCCCCCCAACAGAAATGGGGCCGGACCGAAAGCAGGCCCAGCACCCCCCCCCCCCCCCCCGCATGCCCTCACACCCTCACTGCAGGCCGTCACATGGTGATCCAGGTCCCTCAGGGAGCGGACGCCGAGCGACAAGTATGTTGGGATCTGGGACCCGCATGGTAACCCAGCAGGTGGTCCTCCTCTCCCACGCAAGTGAACAGGTAGACCCATCCACCACCCTACCCCCCCCCCCCCCCAGCCTGCGCCCCCGACGGGAGGGGTGCACGGAGTCGGCGCCCTCAGGGCCTAAAAAGTGGAGGCTGTGAAGGGCTCACAGCTTGACCGCTGTGGGTATCCCTTGAGCGGCCTGCCTAGGGAACCTCCAGGTGTGCACGTGCCCCACCAACTTCATCACAGACGCCCAGGCCAGCACAGCCCCGTGCACTCCAGTGCAGTTGTGGGTGACCCCTGGAGGCCAGACAGCCACCAGCCGACCCCTGCCCCCCCCCCCCCCCTTCCTCAACGGAGAGGCCATTCGGGTGTGGTGCCCTCTGGGCCCCCTCGTCTACGCGGGCTGTAGCGCCGCAGCCAGTGCAGCCAGCACTGGTGGCACCCAGGGCAGGGAAGCACACTCTGCGCCTTGGTGCCCCTCCATCTGCCCAGGGTACGCCCTCGGCCGTGGGAGCCGGACCCAGCCCGCGAGGCAGCACCACCTGTGCCTAAGGCAGTCAAGGAGTGCGGGTCTGACCCCAGTCGTGCCACGTACCACCGCCTTCCCGTGCCAATAGGCAGTCGTGGAGTGGTTGGGTAGCATGTCCTTGTGACGTGGAGGTTGCGAGCCCAGGCCCACATCTCCCCCGGCGGGCTCAGCGTCAGGCTCTCCAGCCTCCCTGCCGGGGCCTGGAGCACCAGGCACACACTTCCCCGCGCCATGTGCGCCAACGCCGAACAACAATGAAGCAAGCAGGTGTGCCACAGCCCCCCCCCCCCCCTCAGACACACAAGGGCACATACACACAGGCACGGCGGCATCTCCCGCCCGCGAGCGCCACCGCGGGGTCTGGGGGCGGTCAACAGTCCGGTAGGCCTTGTGACCGGACACCCGGGTACGGCCGCCCAGTCGGGTCCCGCAGGGAAGGCGGCGCGGACCGTGGGTAGGCGACCAGGCGAGGCCTTGACCCAACCCAACCCAACCCAACCCCCTCCCGGGCACCCTCATGCCGCCCCCACAGCGTGCAAAGCCAGCACGCAAGAGCGCGCGCTGTGGGGTTGGTGACGGGTCCCCACGCCCGCACCCCCGGCACCCGCAGCCAGTGAATAGTGGGCCCCGGCCGCACGCCAAAAAGGACGAGTGGTCGGGGGTGGGAGAGCGCCTGACCCCGGACGCCCCACACCAAGGCAAGAGGCGCCCCCCCCCTGGGCACCCTCATGTCGCCCCCCCAGCGCGCAAAGCCAGCACGCGAGAGCGCGCGCGGTGGGGTTGGTGATGGGTCCCAACGCCCGCAGCCCCCTCACCCACAGCCAGTGGGTAGTGGGCCCCGGCCGGACGCCCGAAAGGACGAGTGGTGGGGGTTGGGAAAGCGCCGGACCCCGGGCGCCCCGCACCCAGGCAAGAGGCGCCCCCCCCGGGCACCCTCGTGCCGCCCCCACAGCGCGCAAAGTCAGCTCGCAAGAGCGCGCGCTGTGGGGTTGGTGACGGGTCCGCACGCCCACACCCCCCGCGGCCACAGCCAGTGGGTGGTGGGCCCCGGCCGCACGCCCGAAAGGACGAGTGGTCGGTGATGGGAGAGAGCCCGACCCCGGACGCCCCACACCCAGGCGAGAGTTGCCCCCCCCCGGGCACCCTCATGCCGCCCCCTAAAGGAGCAAAGCCAGCTCGCAAGAGCGCGCGCTGTGGGGTTTGTGACGGGTCCCCACGCCCGCACCCCCCGCACCCACAGCCAGTCGGTAGTGGGCCCCAGCCGCACGCCCCAAAGGACAGGCGGTGGGGAATGGGAGAGCGCCTGACCCCGGACGCCCCACACCCAGTCAAGAGGCGCCTCCCCCGGGCTGCCCTCCTGCCGCCCCCACAGCGGCCAAAGCCAGCACGCGAGAGAACGCGCTATGGGGTCGGTGACGGGTCCCAACGCGCGCACCCCCCGCAACCACGGCCGGTGGGTAGTGGGCCCCGGCCGCACGCCCCAAAGGACGGGCGGTCGGAGGTGGGAGAGCGCCCAATCCTGGACGCCCAGTCAAGAGGCGCGCCCCCCCGGGCACCCTCATGCCGCCCCCATAGCGCGCAAAGCCAGCTTGCAAGAGCGCGCGCCGTGGGGTTGGTGACGGGTCCCCACGCCCGCACCTCTCGCACCCACAGCGAGTGGGTAGTGGGCCCCGGCCGCACGCCCGAAAGGATGAGTGGTCGGGGGTGGGAGAGCGCCCGACCCGGACAGCCCACACCCAGGCAACAGGCGCCCCCGCCGGACACCCTGGTGCCGCCCCCACAGGGTGCAAAGCCAGCTCGCAGGAGCGCGCGCGGTGGGGTTGGTGACGGGTCCCCACGCCCGCACCCACCCAACGGGGGAGCGCACAGCCCCAAGCCAGGTAGGAGGAAACAAGACCGGGCCGCCCCCCCCCCCAAGCAAGCCAAACGGAGCACAGGACCGAGGCAGGACACGCGGAGGGGCACGGACCGCGTGGAACAGCCCTACCAGCGCCCAGCACCGGGACCGCGCGAGGTGCGCGCGCCACACCAACCCGAGGAGGGGGCGGGGGGGGCGCGGACGCCGCGAGAGCGCGAGCGCACACACACAAAAAGGACACGCGGGGGAAACCAGAAAGACAACCGGACCGAGCCCGCGGAACGCACAGACCGCATGGAATGGCGTACCAGCGAGCAAGGATAAGGGACACCCAGACGGGACGGCCCGCCACACACAGCGCAGGAAACGAGGGGCGTGAAGGGGGAAACAGAAAAGACACAACAACCGGCACCGGCCCCAACCCCTCCGAACCGGCCGCGAGCGCCGCGCACACAGGACCAGGGCACTGCACCCGTCAAGGCAGTAGTGGCGCACTGCGCCACGCACCAGACCCATGGCTAGGCAGCCTCCGCGCCAGCCCACGGGGGTCCCACTGGCGACAAGCCAGTAGCACGGGCCCGGTGGCGCCGGCACCCCGGGCGACAACGCATAAGGGGGGCGACGCGGTGGGTAAGCGCCCGCAGCCACGGCTGCTAAGTGATGCACTGACCGGGGAGTGGCGAAATGGGGAAGCCGGGGAGGCACGGGGCTCCGAGCCCTTTGAACCCGGGGGACTCCGCCACCAGGCAGGAGGTGCGTCATGAAGGGCCCCCCACTACGACCCGGTGGGAAGGATATCACCTGGCCCAACCAGGTGGCCCCCCGGGGCCGAAAGGCGTCTAGTACCCGCAAAATCAAACCTCAAACCTCAAACCTCTTTTGTTGCTGCTGCCGCCCCTGTCATGGCTGTTGTCAGTACCACTGCGTGCGGTGATGATGGTGGTGCTGCTGGTGGTGGTGGTGCTGTTGGTGCTATTGCTGGCGCTTCTGCCGCGGCTGTGGCTTGGGGTCGGGCTTCTGTTGGGAGACCGGCTCGAGGAGGAAGAGGACATTGTCTTCGAGGAGCGGGGGGACCCACTCACGGCAGGTGGTGCTGGAACTGCCCGCGTGGTGGTCGGGGGGCCGCTGGCGGCCTTCTGAGCGGCTGCGACTTTCACCTTCGCCGTGGCCTACTGGATGAGGTCGGCGGAGAGGGGCGGGGAGGATGATGACGAGGATGAGGACGAGGAGGAGGTGGTGGTCTTGGAGAATGCGGGTTGTGCCGTCACGCGTGGCGGGGGGGCCTTGCAGGTTGCGGCGGCATCCGCCGCCGCCACCGCAGGGAGGATGGACGCCATCTCCTCGGGCTGCGGGTTGGGGATCGGTGGCTGCAAGGGGCTGGTTGCGATCCGGCTGTCCGGGGGGCGGATGTGGCCGGCAGCGGCGTGCCGGGGAGGAATGGGGCTGCGGTCTGCGCCAAGGGGGCTGCACCGGGCTGGGCTCCTGCAATTTGCGAGGATGTGCGCGTCCGTGCCCACAGGGGGAACAGTTCGCGCGGGCTGCCTTCGTGTGCCGGGGGGGATGGCCCTATGGTAATGGGGGTGTGCGCAGTGGGTGTGTGTGGGCTGCTGGGTAGGATAGGTGTGTTGCAGGGCGGGAGGCTCTTCGTAACGGGTATGTGGGGGCTGCCGGGTGTGGAGGGGAGTGGGCCACGCGTCATGGGGCTGCCGTGTGGCGGGCGTGTGCGGGTTTTCGTGTTCAGGGGGGATCCTTGTTGCGGGGCCCGGGGCTGTGCGCGCTGGGCGAGTGTGGACCATTTTGTGGGCGGGGGGGGGGGGGAGAGGCAGGGGGTGTGGGGTGCGGTTTGTGTGCGGTACATCGGCGCTCGTGTTCGCTCGCAGTGGTGTGCATGTGTAGTCTTGCGTAGGACTGGAGGTTAGGAGGTGGGGCTTGCCGCCCACCGCGGCTGCGGCGAGGATTTCGCAGATGCTTGTCCGCACCTGACGTACCTGTTGGTCGCTGGTGGGGAGAGGATATTTTAGGGGTGGGTTGAGGTCTACGCGCCCGAGGATTCTGTGGACGGCGTGGTAGCCGCAGGTGAGGGGTTGTTGTTGGCTTGGGGGAGGGTCCTTTCGTGTGCGGGGGCCTGCTTTGACTTGTGTGTGGGTGGTGTGGATGGGCCAGATCCAGGGCGCGGTTCCCGTGGGTGGCCAGCGCTGCGTGATCCACTGGGACAGGCAGAGCATGGCCAGCCCTAGGTGGTAACCTGGCTGACCACAGGTGATTTGGGCCAGGGCTCGGGCTGGGTTGGCGGCAGCCGGAGCTGAGCCCCCCGGCCGGAGGACACCTCTGAGGACTTTGTGTGGGGTGCTGGGCTCTCCAACCGCCTTTGGGGGTGTGGTTCCTGGGGCGAGCATGGTGTCAGTCCCGGTGAGGACCCATGGGCCATCCGGGTGTGCAGTGGCGTGCACTACGTAATAGTGCCTGCGCTTCAAGACTGTACACGAGACCTCCGGCGGGGGCCGCTCGCGGTCTGTACGAGGGGGGGGGAGGTGGTCATCGGGGATGCGGAGGCCGGTGGTGCTGAGGGCGGCGTCGTGGTTGGGTTCGGTGGCGCTCTCCCATTCCTCCGATCGGTTTGGGCTGCCGGGTGGTCCTTCTCCGCTGGGGCCTGTCGAAGGTGGATGGTCCCTTTGTTGGTTCAAGTGTCGGTGTCGTGTGTCAGGGCTTGGCTTCACTCCACGGGGGGGATCCAGACCTGCTTGTCTCGCGTCTGCCGGCGAGCCCTCTGGAGGATGAGGTTCATGATGGTCTGGTGGACGCCTTTGTCTGGGCCGCTGAGGTCGCGGAGGGCCTTGATGGTGAGGGCCGTCCAGCTCTCTTGTAGGCGGTACCAGCCCAAGGGGGTGTCCACGGCCCTGCCTTGGAGGGCTGCGTGGAGGAGCTTGGGGTCGCTGATAATAGTCGCTGTGAGGGGGGGGTGCTTGGGGTCAGGGGGGGCCTGGCGGGGTGGGCTGCCGAGATCCGGTGCGTCTACGTTGTTGTGTGTGCGTTCCTCGGTGGGTGTGGCCGGTCTGGGCGGTGCTGGAGGGTCTCCTGGGCGTGCCGCGGGTGGTTCCGGGGTGTCACAGGTGCTGGTGGTGCGGGGGCCCTGTGGTGACCTTTCTTCCGGGGCGCGCTGCTGGTGTCTTGGAGGCCTGTGGATGGACATGGGGGGTGGGTCTGGGCTGTTCAGTAGGTTACTGCACATCTCGGTCACATACGGCATGGTAACGGATGAGACGCATCATGTGTTCCCTTGCGATCGGGTTGGTGGTTTGCTCCGTGTATGCCAACAGACGGCGTTCCCGATGTGCCGTTTGGGCCGCCGCCCTGCAGACCGCTTCTAGTTTGAGGTGTGCCGCTACCTTCATCTGGTTTTTGCCCTGTTGGGTTAGGTGTCGTTGCAGGGCTTGTGCCACCGCCCCTCTGATAGTGGCCTCCTTGATCAGGGGATCTCTAAACAGGTGGCTGGCGGCCTGGTGTGCGTGGCTGTGCGATGGCCAGCCCTCGTGTTGCTGTAGGGTAGCCGTTGGGGACCAGCCCACTAGTGTGTCTCTGCCCGCATGGAAGGGGCACGACTTGAAGTGTTCCCAGACCTCCGGGGTGGTGTGGTTGCATCGGCAGTGGGTGTGCTCCTCCGGGATGAGCATGTGTTTGCGGGCGAGCCACCGGGCAACTCTAGTGAGGAGTGGTAGTTGCTCTCTGAGGAGCTGGATGCGTCGCTTCTGCAGGCGGGCTGGGACGCATGTTGAGCGGACTGCTGCGTGGTAGAGAGAGACTGCCAGTGTCTCCTGGAGCTCCTGGATGTATGCTCGGCTGTCTGCGTCGCTAAGTACCCGGGCAAGATGTTGGATGGGGTTGGAATAGTTGTAGGCTCTGTCGTGTGAGGTATAGGGGGCGTCTTCTGGTACCCAACCCGAGGTCTGATGGGGTTCTGGCTTCGGGGGTAGGTGCTGGAGGTGTGTATGGTTGCGGTCTGGGTTGGTATCTGGAGGGCCGCAAGGTGCGTCATGCAACGGTGCACTGCCTGGATGTTGACTTTACGGTTCCTGTACTGGTGCCTGTGGGACTCCTGCTTCACCATGTGGAGCTGGACCTAGGGGGGGAGGCTGGGGAGGGCTTTCCAGAGTATCAGTGCTTGGGTGCCGAGGCTGTCGGCGGTGGCCTTGTGGAGCAGTTGCTGTGGTATGCGGAGGAGTAGGTGTGTGTTGACAGTGGCGTCCACCACGCACCAGACTCGGACGATGTGTGGGAGGTTAGTCTTGTGATGGCGTCTGCCATGGCCCCCAGTTCCCCATGTGAGGAGGCCCCGTAGGTGGTGTGGCCCCGTGTGGGTTAGTTGCAGGGTGCCTCCCCCTGTGATGGGGGTGACGGCGGACTCGCCTGAGGCGTCGCTCAAGAAGATGAGGTTCGCTGGTGATGGCTGTGGGAGGCGGCATGGGTTCGTGGGCAGGTAGGCGTATATTGCAAGGCCCGTGGTGAAGTGGGCCAGCGGGGTTGTGGGCTGCAGAATGGGGGTGGCGTATACCCCTATCTCTTTGGAGATGATGCATTTCGCGCAGGGGGACACAGCTATGAATCCTTCCTCTTGTTGTCCTTGTGTGAGGTACGAATGGATGTGGTGGAGGGTGTAGGCTGAGTGGTGGAGTGGATACTAGGGGTATTTGTGTTTGCCCGTTTTAGCCTGACTCGTACATGCTACAGCAGATTGCGACGCCGACGGGGTCGGGGTGGCGCCAGGTTGGTGTCGTGGTGAAAAGCCATTGGGGTTCGTGCCTGGATCCGCTGCTACGATGGGGCTGGTGTCGGTGCAGTGGAACCACGGAGCCACCCTTGCGCAGGCTCGCGGTGGCAAGTGCGTTCTGGGGTGGGTGTGGTGGCGCGCTACGAGGTGCAATATGGGCCACGGGGTTGTGGGTGCGCTGGGGTCGCAGGCTCAACATGTGCAGAGCATCTGTTGGGAGTCTTCGGGGACTGCCGGTTTGTTCTTGGGGCGTCATGTGGTGTTTTGGTATGAGCCACCTCGCCTGGTGAAGGATGATGGTGGTCTATGTTGGTTTGGCTTCATTTGGGGCCAGTAGTAGGGTTAGTGGAGGGCCTTGCCCGTCACTGGGAGGACGGGTTCTTGCTTCGAGCCTATGGGCGTGTAGGGTACCGCCACTGGGATTGGACGTGTACCTCCTCATTACACTCCCCCTAGCCCTCACAATCGAACAGGTTTACCCGGCTTACGCACCCTACCCCCTCCCCTCCCCCCTGGTTGGCTTCGCGGACGACACGAACCTCACGGTCGCACACATCCCACACGTACCCCACACCCGAGACCCCGGACCAACAGTCAGCTAGCAAGCCAACAACTTACTGGACGCCACCAACTCCTACCTCTCCCGCAACAACCTCATCGTCCACCCCACAAAGTCAGTGGCCATGATCAAGGGGTCTGCCACAGCCCCCACCCTAGGGCCACAAGGGCCCCCCATGCAAGTCGTGGAAACCACCACCCACCCCCGGGGTGATCCAGACCGCCAACCCTGAGGATACCACCCTCCCTCCCAAGTTGCAGTCACACCTGGCCCATCTCCCCAGATATGCGTCCCCGGCCAACAAGGCCCTCTCCCTATCCGACCATAGCCTGGCGTACTACCTCACCGGGGTCTTGAAAGCCTCCGTAGGCTTCCAGGCACTCCACCTGACACACCCCAACACCGCCCTCCAGCCAGCCATACGCGCCGTCACCAAGGCATCGGCAGCACACGGGGGCTGGCCCACCTCCATGGCCACTGGCGTCATCTGGGCAGCATGGCCCCAGTATGTGGACGCCATAGGGGAGGAGGTGAAAGCGGCCTACACCGGACACACCGCCCTTCTCCTTCACCACATGACCCACAACCACTCACCGGAAGTCCGCGAAGTCGCCACGATCGGCCTCCAAGCCGCACAACGGGCCCGCAACACATGCCCACGCTGGATACTCCACCAGACGGGCATGCCCACCAACAGGAACACGCGCCTGTGGAACCACCTGCAGCTTCTGCTCCCGTCCCCGCACCACGCCATACTCACCAACCACACATTCCCGGAGGAAGGACCCCTGGCAGTCCCCTGCGGCGACCTCCACCATCACCCCAAAGGCATCATCAACACCATAGACCTTGTCGGGGCCTCCATCAGCGTAGTATACGTCACCCTCCCCCAAATGCGGGTCCTTCACCGCAGCAGGGGTACACCACACCTCCTTCCTACAACTTCTTGAATGGCCTCAATACCGCCTCTTCCACCAGTACCTCACACAGACAGCACGAGCAGCAGGGCACACTCTACCGGGAAGCAAAGACATGGGGCAGCCTACCGGGACTTCAAAAAGCAGCACCCCCGTTCCATCCCAGCGACACCACCCTACGCACCCAACGGCTCCAAACACGAAACCCGTCCCCCCGGTGACGGGCCCAGTCCGACCGCTGACCCTACTACTGGCCCCGAACAAAGCCAAACCCACGCGGACCACCGTCATCCACCACGGGGCAAAATGGCGCATACCGAAGAACCACATGACCGCCCAAGACCTACAGAAAGTTCCCCACGACTCCCGCGCACATGTTGGGCCTGTGACCCCGAAGCACCCACCACACCATGGCCCCTGTTGCACCTCATAGCACGCCACCACACCAACCCCACAGCCCACCTACCACCACAAGCCTACGCATGGGTAGCCCCATGGTTCCACCGCGCCGATGCAAACCCCACGGTGGCGTGGAACCCCGACCACAAACCCCAATGGCTGTTCACCACAACGCCCACCTGGCCCCGCCCCAACCCAGCAGGAATCGCCATCCGTTACAGCATGTACGAACCAGGCAGAACGGGCAAGCACGAGCACCCCTACTATCCGCTCCACCACTCTTGCCACACACCGGAACAGCCAACACAAACCCTCACATGCCGCGACCTTAACCCGTACACGGCCTGCATCCTCCACTACATCTACTCCTACCTCACACAAGGACAGCCAGAACAGGGACTCATAGCCATGTCCCCCCAAGCGAAACACATCATCTCCAAAGGAATAGGGGTGTACAACACCTCCATCCTGCAGCCCACAACCCCGGTGGCCCACCTCACCACGGGCCTCGCCGTATACGCCTACCTGCCCATGAACCCATGCCGCCTCCCACAACCATCACCGGTGGACCTACTCTTCTTCACCGACGCCTCAGGTGAATCCGCCCTCACGCCCATCACTGAAGCGGTACCCAGAACCCCATGACCATGGTGGGGTATACAACCGGTCTCCGTGTGCCCACTAACCCCATGTACGGAGGGGAAGACGCCCGGTGAAGCCCGGTGAGAGCCCGGCAGGAGCGAGTCCCTTGATGTAAAGCCCCCGTGACGGCATTCCGGCCACTTGGGGCATGTTACCATGTACCGGCAAACTGCCATTTGCCGGTATCTTACTATTTCACGCCAATCTGCCCCGCACCGCCTTCGGCCGTCGATTCGGCAACCTAACCCTAAGAACAGATGTAGGTAAGACGTGTTTGTGTGAGAGATCTGGGCATTTCAGCTATTAGCGGCCGCATCGGCAACCGATGCGTCGCCCGCTGAGATTTACACATCAGAATATCAGGAATCAACAGGGTTTTTTTTTCATATTGTTTCCGTAAATTTTCACGCTTCCGTTCTGATAATCAATGTTTTGACTGCTGGCGGTTGGCTCGCGACTTTAGCGTAACCGCCAGTTCAACTGTTATTTACAGACATTTTAGCGCAATCCGTGACGAAGACTCTAAAGTCTTCAGGAATTGCATTGATGCATCTGCAACTTTCACATTGTACACTCGCAACCTTAATCCCAATTTTTCGGGATGTCAAAATCGGATTTTCGACTTCGACATCCCCGCACTTGATTTGACCTCTTTCGAGTGGACCTACGTGCTTCCCTATGCACGAATCAAATTTTCTTTTTGTCTTGCCCTCCATTTGTCTTAGAGATATGGGCAAAACAAAGTTGATTCGTGAGGCCACTTGTGAGGGTCATATCTCGTGCTGCTTGCGAGGAATGACAATAGGGAAGCATGGGATGTATTCACAATACTCCCGACGTAATGTAGGAAGCTTCATACGCCTTGCGTCTCCACACGTGCGCGCTAGCGTAATGGATCATGGTCAAGAGGGTAGAGTTTGCGTTATAACTCTTTGGCCATGATATTGCGTGCGTTAAGATAACTTTCGAGTGTAGCGCGCGAGTGTTGGTGTTGCATAGGAAGTTTCCTTGAGCTCCTTTGAGCGATTGACACAAAGTTTTGCCCTTGGAGGGGCATGACATATCGTGGGGGGAGCTACCTTTTTGGGCAGTATGTGGTATGTGCCATGTGTTGTATTGCGTGCCCATTTGGCGGGTTTGGCCAAGAGCGATACACCCACCAATGGACCTCATATTGCACGAGGTCCTTCCTTATATTCCCCACGATGAATTGCAAGCCTAACCTTCGTGGAGGAAAGCTTGTGTGGCGATCCCAAAGCGATGCGTTGGGAGCAAGGTGTGTGTTTTGCAATTTTTCATATTTTCATGTGCCCACTTGGGAAGTAGCGCTCGCGACCTTTCAAAGCGCTCGGAGTGGAGCACATATGTGGAATCGCAGGTGATTAGTGTCAAGTCATTGTGCTTAGAAGGATTGGTCGATTACTCAGTCCAAGCCGAAGATATTATAATATATTTGTGCACCTTTCAAGGCCCTTTTGGGTGTTTTTTTCGCCAATATTGCTGTTTTTTGCCCGTCATGATGTCAAGTGGCGACCGTGTATCTCAACGTTGCGCTCAATTGACATCATGACTCAAGTATGTAATGGGGGTACATACTTCGGTGCCCAACATATCTTGAACCCGGCGAATCACTCCCCTTGGGCTTGGCATACCGTGGCCGCCATGTTGGCGATTTGGGACTATCCCAAATCATGGGCTCACTTGGCGACCCTGCCATTCCCAAAACCGGAGGAGTTGGGCGACGCCCAAAGGATATTTTGGACAGATATGACTTGATATCAATTCTATGGCACACTCTGGTCCAAGTTGGGCATGTGCCTCATTTGCCCAGACCATGAGTGTGCGCACTTTCGGCCATTTTGAGCAATTTTCCACATTTTCCGCCCGCCCTGCACCATGTTCAGCCACCTCGTGCACGCCAGACGCATGGACCAATGGACCATATATGACATGGGTGATATGGGCATTGGTCCCCATGGCTCGCACACCATGTGGGCGAGGCGGAGCAACCTTCGTTAGGGTGCTAGCCCAAAGTGAGTGTGGACAATTTTGCCATTCTGGCACTTGTGGACCCAATTGGGATTGTCACCACGCCGAGTGGCATGGAGATCTTCGAGAGCCAACGGCATGGGGGTCTCTGTTGGACTCCCCCTGGATCGCGTATGGAATGGCAAATCTGATCCCCAAGCCGGCGTGGAGATATACTATTGGGAGCACCCCCAAAATTTTGGCTCATTTTGAGTAGCCAAAATGACCCCCGTTTTGGGACCCCAATTTCACCCCCCCGTGTGGTCAATTGGCGGCCCCATATCTCTATGCCCACAGGGAGCCCGGACTCAAATCCAAGTTGTACACTCGGATAGAAGTCCTAGGTCCTGCCTACTACCCTGTGAGCCATTGGCCCTGCCCTGACAGGGCGAGTCACGCGTGAGAATGATGCCGATTTTGGTGATTTTGGCATCATGACCCCACTTGACGAACCGGTGGTGCCCTGATGCCGGGACCTCAGAGGGAACCAGGTTGGGTGAGGGCTCCAGGGAGTTTGTACTCGAAGGGCGTAGGGTCAGTTGCCTCGTCCCTACCTCTGGCTGGTCCAGACGAGGGGTCAATTTCGGAGATTTTTGAGCTAATATCAGTTTGGGCTGAAACAGCCCATTTTCAGCTACCAACTCCTAGGGGACAATGGCGGAGCCATATCTCTGGCTCAGGGGGGAGTTAGAACCTGCTATTAAGGGAGCATAGGGAGCTACTGTCGATTGGCCTCGGAGCTCCTTTGTTCGCCAGGAAATCGCCCTTGGCTGGGCAGGACACACCCCCTATTGGCAGGGTTTCAGGGTCCGGACTGAGCAGGGCATGGGTTGTGTTTGAGCCCCCGCCCCCACCAGCCACTGAGAGAGTCGGACCTGGGATTGGGATACGAGTTTGGACTGAGTGTCTATTGTCCTGTGATGGCCTTATCTCAGTCCAGTCTTAACCCCATGTGTACATATCCTGATGTGTTGCTGTACATAATTTTGTTCCCTTGTTTCAGAGTGGCAAGGATCCTGAAACGCTTTGTCTCATGACACGAGCGTAATTGATGCCCCTGTGAGCACAGTGCTTTGCCTGCCTGCTTGCTTGTGCGTGTCACCGCAGCGTCCCGTGGCCAGGCCCCCCAAAGGAACGCGTCAAAAGCGTTTCACCGCCGCGGGGTTACCCATCCCTCGCGTGCCACTCGGGGCCACCAACCCCGAGCAGCGCGGCGCCGCAGCTCGCAGCTCGCAGCTCGCAGCGCAGCGCAGCGGCTCGCAGCGCCGCCCAGCGACAGCGCCGAGTCCGTGAAGGAAGTGCGGGGACCGGAACTCCGTCATCAACGAGTTCCCTCGGCCGCCCAGCTAGGCCGCACCCCCAGCTACAGCAACCACTTGCACAACCACCGGCCGACCAGCACCGGCCGCACTCCCAGTCCAGTGCTACGTCAACCGCTCCAACAACCACCACGAGGACCAGTCCGTTGAGCGGAACGAGAGCCCACCAAGGACTTCGAGACCAAGTACGCCCCCTGCTGCCATGGTAAACTGGCAAGAAGCGGGTAAGACGTGGCCGCGGCCCCACCCCCATGCGGTGCGCCTACTGCGTGGGTTGGTGTGGGACCAGCACTACCGCCACAGCCACCCCCAGTGCAAAGGCGGCATGCCCGGGAGCTTCGAGCTCCGCCAGGACATGGGCCCAGACCGCCTGCAGGCAGTTGAAGACTGGCTGCGGGTGGAAGGGTTTGCCTTCCGCTTCCAGCAGAGGCGCTGGAGGGTCTGGACCCGGCCGGACAGGCCAGGCGAAGGGCTGCGCCCCGACGGGATCGAGGAGATGAGAAGCCCAACGAGTACCCGTCGGGCGCCACGATCAACGTCTCCATGTGGGACATGATCGAGAAGAACATCCCGGAACCAGGGGGCGAGCGCACGCTGCAGGGCAGCAGCAGCAGCGCGTCTCCGGGGAAGGAGAAGCGGTCCGCCAGGGACAGGAAGCGGGACTGGAAGTGGCGGGAGTACCAGGCATCCCTGGCCGCCGAAGCCGCCCAAGGCGCCAAGGGCGGAACCCTAGCCCCCAGTCCCCAACTGGCCAGTGGCGGTCACCACCCTGGCCATACCACCCTTGGTGACTTCCTCCAAGTCGCCAAGCCTGCCAAGGCCAAGCCCCGTCAGCTGCACCTGAGGAAGTCAGGCCCCAGCAGCGACGTGGAGTCGGCCCACCGCGGGAGGATGCCGGCCGACCAGGCCACCTCCAGCAGCAGCGTCGCTCCCGACCAGAGGGACGTGGCGCGCGCCTGTGAGCGCGCCTGTGGGGTGCCCTGCAACCTTCGGGTTGCCTGGCAACGGGCCACGCAGCAGAAGGCTGCCGTGGAGGGCGCCGTCGGCATCGCCCAGCAGGAAGCTGCGGAGTGGGCGCATGGCATGGCCATCCACGCCTTGACCGTGGCAGCCATTGCGGCCGGACTCACGGCCGCAGCCGCCCATCAGGCTGCGATTGCCCAGGTCAAGGGTGAGGTGGCGGCAGCCGACGAGGAAGCCCGCCTGACGCAGGAGGCCATTGCCTGCAAGGAGGCCGAGGTGAAGACGCTGGAAGAGGCGCTTGCCCAAGAGAGGGCAAAGAAGGAGGCGGAGAAAAGGGCCCACGCCGAAGCGACGGCCAAGGCCCAGGCGGACGCGGCCAAGAAGGATGCCATCGAGGCCGCGCGACGGAAGGTCGCTGAGGAGAGGGCCAAGACGGAGGCGGAGTTGGCGGCGTTGGAAGCGGAGAAGGCTCGGCTGCAGCACGCCCGGGAAGCTGAGGCGGCTCGTGCCCGGGAGGAGGCCGAAAGGCGAGCTGCCGCAGCCACCGCCGCCGCAATGGAGGAGGCAGAGGCCAAGCTCCGCCGCGAGACTCCCCCGGGAGGATCCCGAGTGGAGACCCTTCGAAGGCTCTTCGAAGGGGACGCCTCCTTCAAGATGGCGCTGGATCCGGAGGAGGTGGACACGGGCAGCAGTGGGAGCAGTGGCCCCACTGCCTACCGACGGAGGAAGGGTAAGGGGAAGACTCCCGAGAGGGCACGGAGGCCAGCGGGCGGACACCCCCACGACAGTGACCCCTTCTTCACCGCCAGCGACGAGGATGAGACGTCCCCATGGAGCCGGAAGGTGAGGATGAGGATCTCCCTCCTCCCTACCGGAGCTCGGAGTATTCCGAGACCGAGACGCCCAGGTGGGGCGACATGGACGAGGATGACGACATGGACTTCGACATCACGAAGAAGCGCCCATCCCCGGACCCACCCAGGCGACCTGGCGGAGACCCACTGGGACCCCCTGGCGGAGGACCATCAGGACCCCCTGGAGGACGCCCACCAAGTGGACCCCCTGGAGGCGAACCACCGGGCAGGGGAGGACCCCCTGGACCGGGCGGACCCGGCGGAGGCCCTCCTGGAGGACCCCCTGGGGACCCCGACGACCCACCAGGGGACGGCGACCCGGATGCCACCCGACGGTGGATTGTCTACCTCCGCAGGAGGGTCCAGTCCCTCGAGCGCGAGGTGGACACGAGCAAGGGCGAGATGACTCGCATTGCCAGGGTCACCCCGCGCGCACAGAGGGAGCTGGACATCGCCAAGATCGAGATGGTAAAGAGCGCCCAGGTCGCCACTGCCACCCAGAAGCTGCTGGATATCGCCAGGGGCGAGACCAGGTCGCTGAACAAGGTCATCAGCGGCCTGCAGCAGAGGCTGGACGCGCTGGAAGCCCCAGGGAGCGTCGGCAGCGACCACGCACCCCTGGAGTCTGGCTCATCGGACGACAGCTGGGGACCCGGACCAGGTCCAGGCAGACCCCACGCCCGCGGCGGAGCCCCCAGGAGTGGTTCTAGCGCTAGTGCCCCCTCTCTCAGCGCCCCCTCTCACCACAGCGCGGGCCGCCGCAACGAGCGCGTGCCGCCCGGCAGTGGCAGTGAGGAGTGGCGTGATGAGTGGCTCACTGCGGAGTACCGCAACCGCCGTGCTCCACCGCGGACACCGGTACGCCCCCGACGCCCCGCACCAGCCCCTGAGCCAATCCCAATGGCTGGTGGACGTTATGGTGGACTCAGGGATGAGGTCCCCAGAGGAGACGTGGAGTGGGATGTCGGCGGAGCTGAGGACCTAGACCTGGACCTGGAGGAGTTCGACATTTCCCCGCCGCGTGGTGTACCACGGGAGGCCGCTGAACGCACCCCCCGGCGCCGTGATGAGGAGGCGTACATGGAGGGAGTACGGCGTGAACATCTAGGTTCAGCGTACATGGAGGAACCACGGCGTAGCCACGTGAATATCGGGGAGGAGATGGAAGTGGCAGCCGTGGGAGTCCGTGGGAGAGGCCGATGGGAACCTCGGTCGACCTCGCGGCCGGCATTCATGGTCTCTAAGGCCGCGGATGCCGCCGTGTGGGAAGACTTGAAGGACATCAAGCCCCCAATGTACGACGGCAACCCCCTCAACCTCGACCGCTTCTTGGAGAAGCTGGACGATTGGGGGATGACCGTCACTGAAGACATGGATCCCGCGGATGCGGAGAAATATGTCTTCAGACGGTTCAGGTACCGCCTGCCGGAAGTGCTCCAAGAGCTATACTTCGTGGCGACCAAGGAGGGGAAAATCAAGACCCTCAAGGAAGCCAAGAAGTGGCTCAACGAGCAGAAGCGGGTGGACGCTCCGCAGGTGGCTGCCAAGCGGTGGAAGTCCATCAAGCTTCAGCATGATGGACGGGAGATGCGCCTACGAGATTGGCGAGACTTCCGAGGGCAATACACCCTCTACCGCCGCAACGTGGAGGACTGGAACGAGGGTGACGAGCAGGCTCGCCTGCTCTCCATGCTGCCAGAAGCATGGATCAAGAGGGTCACCAAGGAGGAAGCCAAGAGGGCCAAGTCCAACCACACGGTCAAGATGATGCTGCCCAAAGAGTATCATACGACCGTGGTGGCTTGGACGAGGAAGAACGTGGCCCGCGATGTCAAACGGCACTCCCTGAGGAACGCTCTCCTCATCACCGTCTCGGGCGATCGCGAGAAGACCGCGATGTGGCGCCTTGACGAGTGTGACGTGAGCGGCCAGACCATCCGTCTGCAAGCTATCCCGGCGCGGATGAGCTGCGACGAGATCCTGCAGTGGGTTTGAGAGGAGGTGCTCAAAGAGTAGCGGAACCTCCACCACACCCGCAGGTTGAGGCCCGGCGACCGTGACGTCAACTACGTTGGCGAGGGGTCTGGCGGGGAAGCTGCCATGAACCCAGCGGGAGCCGACGGCGATGAGACTCTCGTCGACGATGACGACGACGATGAGCCCGCCGAGATGGCCGTTTGTGCCTTCGTGGCCCACAACGGCGCGGGGAACAACCGGGGAAGCTGGAAGCCCCTGCAGCCGGGTTGGAAGAAGAAGGAGAAGAGGGACCCTCGCCGCATTGGCGACCCTCTGCTGTCCTTTGGGGAGTTCATACGAGCTCACCCTCAGGGGTGTTTCGTGTGTTATGGGAGGAAGACAGGCTTCAACCATGACCACCGAACATGCCCCATCCACCAGGCCGACACGGGGGCCTACAAGAAGGCGCACGGGTCGGGGAAGCGTGCACCTGCGGGTATCCGGGAGGCCAAAGTGGAGTTGGACAAGGACGAGCTCTCCAAGCTGATGTCGGTGGGGACCGAATTGGCCAAGGACATCCAGGAGATCAAGAGGAACTGGGTCCCCAGGTCGGACGACAAGAACAAGGAGAACAAAGAGAACGACCAGAACAAGGACAAGGACAAGAAGCCTAGGAATAGGAGGAAGAAGGGTGTCAACGAGGTTCATGCGGAGGAGAATACCCCTACTTCCACAACTGACGCCCCCTAGCGGAGCCCCTGCAGCCAAGGGCCCCAGCTAGGGCGGTCGCAGGATGGTGTCGTGGGAAGCGCCACACCATCCCAGTCAGGAGATGGTAAGCACAAAGGGACTGCTGCGGGCGGAAGGCCCGGTCCGGCACCCGACAGTCGCGGTGGCGGGGTGAGGGCAAGTGAAGGCACGAACCCTTGCACCCGTCCATCCTTCGCGACTGAGAATGTATTCGATGCGCTTCAAGATCCATCCGAAAGTATCGGAGGATCACCCGGACCGCAGCTGGATGCTGCAGATGGGCAACCTGAGCCCATTGTCCACAACCTGCACCAGTCGCTTGTTGAGCTTCTGGAACGGCCGGAGATCCTGAGCTTGCACGCCGTGCGCCGAGTGGGGCGTGAGCGGCAGTTGCATCTTAAGGTCCGTGCCTTATGCGGGGAAGTGGAGAAGGTCTCCGACGTGTTGGTGGACACAGGAGCTCAGGTCAGCTTGGTCAAGGCTGGCCTACTTCCGCCAGAGTGTTTGACCGACAGTCGGAAACCTGTCAGGCTGAAGGTGGCGAACGGCCAGTACATGGTGGGAGGCACGAAGGAAGCGGCCATCGGGCTGCAGTTCGTGAACCATCGTGAGCTGAGCCGCCCAGACCTCGGCAAGGAAATCCTCCTGCAAGGTCGCTTCTACGAGGCCGAGATGGACTTGGACATGATCGTTGGGTACAACGTCATGATGGAGACGGACTCCGGCGTCCTCCCGGCCCAGGCCTCAATGACCCTGTACCAGGACGACCAGCTCTCCTGGCTTTCGTGACCGGAGCACCATGTGGAATGCCAATGGATCCACCCCGAACGCAATCAGCTCCAAGTAGCCGTGGTGGGCACTGAGCCAACTGGGCCAGCAAACCAGGAGTACGGCGTAATGCCGGAAGTGGCGAGCCGAGTGGTCACGGACCTGGGAGCTTCGGATCTGGCCCTGGATGCGTTCTCTTCAGGAACCTCCGCCCATCTTCGGGTGTGTGGGAAGTACTGGAGCGCACAGGACTCCGAGTGGTAGAAGCACTGGGGTCCACATCAGGGCTTGATGTGGATCCATTGCCCTCGTTGGGACATTCCAAGGGCGATAGCGAAGATTCGCAAGGACCGCTCCAAGGCAGTGCTGGTTGTTCCTATGGGATGCACCGAGGAGGAAAGTACCCGACATTGGGTAGTCTCATTGACCAACATGACCTTAAACAAGGTCGTCCCACCGGCTGGAGAGAGTGTCTATCAGGACGCTAAGGGACAGCACATGCCACCCCAGAGATGGCCAACGGAATTCCACTATGTGGATGGGGGCCTTGATCAGGCCGACACCACGGATTTCGTGTGTGTCAACCGCATCGTAGCGGAGCCATGGCGGCAATGCTTCGCGGTTCCCCCTGTTGACATCGGAGAATCAGAAGACACCCTCACTGAAGAGGAGTTGGATCTGGTTCAGGGGTATATGGATCAGCCCTTTCACGACTGGGGAAACCAGTGTGAGGGCAAGGGCCAGGACAAAGGCTGGTGAAGTGGACTCGATCGTCTCTGGTGTCTACGATGAAGATACCTTCGTAAGGAGGGTACTGGACCACTTGTCCAGCCAGGACGAGGCAATCGGGAGTAACCCACCCACCTACGGCGACCTTTTCCGAGGCAAGACCAGAGATGGCCCTTTGGGCCACCTGGGAAGACCACCTGAGCCGAAGGCGAGCGGGGTCGCTACCCCTCAAGTAAGCTCCGTGGTCCAGGTGCCCGGAAAAGCCAAGGCGGAGTCCGATGATTGCCCCAAGATCCAGGCATTGAGGGCCAGGCTGAAGCAGAAGTATGGTGATACCTTCTTCAGCGGAAAGCCTGTGTTTCCCCCACCGGTGCGTGGACCGTATGGCGAGGCCGAGATATGACTGAAGCAGGACCCCCGTGTGTATCGGCACCGGGAGTTTGCCCTGAGGGGCGAGAGGAAGGAGGCCATGGAGAAGATCCTCCGGGATTTCATCGATAGAGGCTGGCTTGAGCCGTGCCACTCCGAGTGGGCCTCTCCGTGCTTCGTGGTCCCCAAGAAGGTGGCCGGTGAGTGGCGGCTCGTGGTCGACTACCGCGGCCTAAACGCCAGAACGCAGCACGACAGCTATACGCTGCCCCTCATTGAGGACATGCTGCAAAAACAACAACGGCGGAGGATCTTCACGGTGATTGACCTGAAACATGGTTATCATCAGATGCCTCTAGCCGAGGAGTCCCGTGCCTGCACAGCCATGAGCACCCCACTTGGACCTCTCCAGTCGAAGGTGATGCCCATGGGCGTTACCAACGGCAATGCGGCTTTTCAGCCGATGCTGAAGAACCTGCTTGAGCCGGTGCGTGACTGTGCGGACCCCTTCGTGGACAACGTGATCATCGCGTCCGGGGACCCCAGTATGAGCTATGAGGAGCTCCTGGAGGCACATGAGAGGGACGTCACTCGAGTGCTGGACCTTCTGGTTCGGCACAAAACTCACGGGCAGCAGTGACAAGGCCACCATTGCGTAAGCGAGGTGGTCTTAACTGGCCACGTAGTTGGGAACGGGCAGCGAAAGCCATTACCTGGCAAGGTGGCTGCGATCGAGCACTGGGAAAAGCCCAAAACGGTCTCTGAGCTACGGGCGTATCTGGGGTTCTGCAACTACTACTCGGGGTATATCAAAATGTATGCCGAGTATGCAGCCCCCATGACGACCGTGCTCAAGGGCAACCGAGAGGAGACCAAGAAGGGGTCCAAGAAGGCTCTGGTCCGGGATGCTGATTCCGACCGTGCCTTTGAGGGGATGAAGCAGGCGCTGCTATCCGCAGTGGGTCTGCACGTCGTGGATCCCGACCGAGGGTTCGTCCTGCGCACCGACGCTTCCGACTACGCCGTTGGGGCTGTGTTGGAGTAAGTGCTTGACGATGGGAGGCACGTGCCCGTGGTCTTCTGGAGCCGAGTCCTGGCGGAAGGCCAGAGACGGACGTGGACGCCCCGAGAAAAGGAGGCGTATGCCATCGTCATGGCTTTCAGGAAATGGGCTGGGTACATAGCCCTCCATCCCGTCACTGTCTGCACCGACCATCAGAGTCTGCAGTCGTGGCACAAGGAGCACGTGGACACCCCCTCTGGTCCCGCCTCCCGACGGTCAAGATGGCATGAGACCTTGGCCAAGTTCGACCTCACGGTTGTGTATATTCCTGGTAAGGATAACACCGTGGCAGACTGTCTCAGTAGGTGGGCCTATCCCGCCAGCAAGGGCATGACGGATGTCTCTGCCCATGGCGATGAGGCTGAGACCGCTGAGGCCAAGAGGATCATTGAAATGGAGCACCTGATGGAGGAGGAGGATGTTCAATGCTTCGTCATCATGGCTGCGGCTGCCCCCCTCGGAACGAGGATGGGCAGAGCGGTCAGAGTACTTGCCCCTGATGGAGCTGAGTCCGACAAGCACCTCCTCCCTGAATCCTGCCTCCAGGACGGCTGGACCGACGACTACGCTAAGTCCGAGGCCTTTGCGGCCGAGTATAGGGCTGTGACCGACCCTGATGACGGGCAGAAGTGGCCAAAGGGGCTGACTGAGGAAGATGGCAAGCTCTACCGGAACGGTAAGCTGCTAGTACCGGAGTCCCGGGTGCTCGAGCTGTGCGAAGCTTGGCACCACCACATGATGCACCCAGGGGTCAAGAAGCAAGCCCTTGACATGCAGCGCCGGTTCGAGATCGACCAGATCAATCTCTACACCGCCATCAAGTAGGTCAGGAAGGGTTGCTCGGTCTGTCAGGCCTGCAATCCCGACAACCGGAACGTCAAGGGGGAAGCCCAATGGACCCCGGTTCCTGAACAGCCCATGGAGAGCGTGGCCATGGACTTCTTCTCCATGCCCGAAGTGCACATTGGCAAGGAGACCTTTGACTGTGTGGTTCTTTGTGTGGATCGCCACAGTGGCTACTTAGTAGCCGTTCCGGCACGCAAAAAGGGGTTGCTTGCCAAGGAAGTGGCAGTCATGATGATTCGTCATTGGCTCAGCGTCTTTGACATCCCCCGCACTGTTTGCAGTGACCGAGGGCCCCAGTTTACTGGTGGCTGGTTCAAGGCCATGTGTTCCCTCATGGGAATACGTCATGCCAAGAGCGTCGCCTATCTCAGCCGTTCTAACGGCCGTGCTGAAGTGACTGGACGGCAGCTGTTCGAGAAGCTGCGCAAGATTCACATCACCAATCCACGGCGCAACTGGTTTGAGGAGATGTGGCCTGCTCTGAAGGCACATCATGACACCCCCACTCCAGGTGGTTTGTCCCCTCACCAGATTCTGTTTGGCAGGGACCCCCTTGGTCGGGGACTTCCCTTGTCTGGTGATGGTATGGCCATGGATGCCAAGGAATTCTTCGCGCGGCAAGAGGCAACGGCGCGGGACATCCGCCAGCAGCTGGAGAAGGAGCATGCTGAGCGTCAGAAGTCTGCCCCGAGCTCGACAGCGCAGAAGTTCAGGGTGGGAGACCCGGTGTGGGTGATCAGACCCCGCCCTATGGGCACCGACCGCACCAGAACCTGGTTCACACCCGGCGGGTGGTCCGCAGGATTGGTGAGGACACCTACCGCATCAAGGTGGGTCACGGACAGTTCCGGGAGCGCCACGAGAGTCAGCTCCGTGTGCGGGAACCCGACCTCCGTGGCCAACATGTGTACCTGAGCTATGCCGCACATGAGGACGATTCGGACGACGACTATGCTGAGCAGGACGACTATACTGTCGAGAAAATCCTGGCCCAGCGTCCGAACGCCTCCGCACCCGGAGGCCTGGAGTTCAAGGTTCGTTGGCGAGGCTATGGGCCGTCCCACGACACCTGGGAACCCGACTCCTCGTTCGTGCCGCGGGTTAATACTCCCTTCATGGACTACATCCGCAAGCACAAGACCAAGATCCATGTCTCGGACTTGGCAGCACTCACCCGGGCGATTGCAGCCAGGGGCGCCTGATCGCCGCCCTGAGCTCTACCCTGATGCATTTTGAGCGCTTGTGTGGTCGACGGATCAACCCTTACTTGCTTGCTCTCTTCCATCTTCCGGTGACCTGCCATCAGAGTGGCCTTATACCCCCCCCTGCTGAATCCAGAGGAGGATGGCCCCTCTATTCAACTTCTATTCGTCACTCCCCCCCCTGCTGAATCCTTGGGAAACCAGGTAGGGCGACTGACCTATTTTCTGAGCTCTTAGGGCCTTGAAGCCCATACGACGTTGCGCAACGGATGCCGCTGTCATCGGCATTGCGATTTTTTGGTGTGTGGTCTGCTCCCATGGCACTTGCGGGATCCAGACCAGTCTACGTGTGTCTGCAGACTATATATGGCCTGAACTCAGGCGTTTTCCTGTCCACCCTCCTGCATATGCCTTATCCTAACCAGGGCATGGTTTGGCGCTCTGTCCAGAGTGTGTTTACACGCCTATTACCCCGTTTATTGCTTACTTTTCTGCCCCCCCCAGGATATGTGCATTTGTATGTCAGCACATCACCGAAGTATGGACTGTTTTCCCCCCCCCCGATGGGATGCGAATCGACTACGAAGGCGCCTTGAGTCGCCGTATACATGCTCTTATGTAAGGTCAAGCCGGGACCAGTACCTAAGTACAGATTCTTCTGTTTGAGTGCCCGTGATACCGTGTGCCCTAGTGGCTGTGATGTGCTGAGATCCTGATGGCGGCAGGCGGGAAGCCCAGTTGCCTGAATGCACTCCCAGCGGTCTGCCACTGTCAGTCCCAGTGTGAGCCTACCGACTCGCAGACGCACTTGCAGTCGGGTGGCGACCTCCGGTGTTCCTGACCTCGGTCAGTCTGCCTGGGAAACTGGTGGTTTGAGGAGTCGACGCCTCCGCCCACACTGCATGGGGACTCCCTCATGTATGGCCTTCGTGGTAATAGGGCGAGGGAAAAGACGGCCTTGATGCCCGATCCCTTAAGGAGGAGCTCGTTCGGCTGTACCACTCTGGACTCGCGTCGTGGATATGGACATGGTGCGCCTGAGGAAGGACCCCTGGGGACTCTCCCCCAGCCGGCATGCCTTGAGAAGCTTGGGGTAGCCTGATGGATCTTTGTGGTCGCTTTCGACCTGTGGGACCACCTCGGTCGTCGTGTGACGCCTATGTTGGCCGTGTATGCCACTGCCACTGTGGTAGTGACCGTCGCAGCCGGCACCCGGTGCGCCTGGTATGGGTTAGCGGGTCCTTTGGATGCCGAACAATCGCCGCCAGGACCCGGGACTTGATACTTAATACTGTACTTGCAGTTACTAACAGCTACAGCACCGTACCTGTCTTACTGTGGGATTTGGGCGGCCTAACCTGCAAATCAGCCTGAAATGAGGATGTGACACCCCCCCCCCCTTCAGGGGATGGTCCTGGGTACCTGCTGCCATGCTTGGGTGTTATCGAGCCCCCCCCAGGGTTTGCTCTAACGAGGGGGGTGAAGCGGTACCCAGAACCCCATGACCATGGTGAGGTATACAACTGGTCTCCGTGAGCCCACTAACCCCATGTACGGAGGGGAAGACGCCCGGTGAAGCCCGGTGAGAGCCCGGCAGGAGCGAGTCCCTTGCCGTAAAGCCCCCTTGACGGCATTCTGGCCACTTGGGGCATGTTACCATGTACCGGCAAACTGCCATTTGCCGGTATCTTACTATTTCACGCCAATCTGCCCCGCACCGCCTTCGGCCGTCGATTCGGCAACCTAACCCTAACAACAGATGTAGGTAAGACGTGTTTGTGTGAGAGATCTGGGCATTTCAGCTATTAGCGGCCGCATCGGCAACCGATGCGTTGCCCGCTGAGATTTACACATCAGAATATCAGGAATCAACAGGGTTTTATTTTCATATTGTTTCCGTAAATTTTCACGCTTCCGTTCTGATAATCAATGTTTTGACTGCTGGCGGTTGGCTCGCGACTTTAGCGTAACCGCCAGTTTAACTGTTATTTACAGACATTTTAGCGCAATCCGTGACGAAGACTCTAAAGTCTTCAGGAATTGCATTGATGCATCTGCAATTTTCACATTGTACACTCGCAACCTTAATCCGAATTTTTCGGGGTGTCGAAATTGGATTTTCGACTTCGACATCCCCGCACTTGATTTGACCTCTTTCGAGTGGACCTACGTGCTTCCCTATGCACGAATCAACTTTCCTTTTGTCTTGCCCTCCATTTGTCTTAGAGATATGAGCAAAACAAAGTTGATTCGCGAGGCCACTTGTGAGGGTCATATCTCGTGCTGCTTGCGGGGATTGACAATATTGAGGCATGGGATGTATTCACAATACTCCCGACGTAATGTAGGAAGCTTCATACGCCTTGCGTCTCCACACGTGCACGCTAGCGTAATGGATCATGGTCAAGAGGGTGGAGTTTGCGTTATAACTCTTTGGCCATGATATTGCGTGCGTTAAGATAACTTTCGAGTGTAGCGCGCGAGTGTTGGTGTTGCATAGGAACTTTCCTTGAATTCCTCTGAGCGATTGACACAAAGTTATGCCCTTGGAGGGGCATGACATATCGTGGGGGGAGCTACCTTTTTGGGCAGTATATGGTATGTGCCATGTGTTGTATTGCGTGCCCATTTGGCGGGTTCGGCCAAGAGCGATACACCCACCAATGGACCTCATATTGCACGAGGCCCTTCCTTATACTCCCCACGATGAATTGCAAGCCTAACCTTCGTGGAGGAAAGCTTGTGTGGCGATCCCAAAGCGATGCGTTGGGAGCAAGGTGTGTGTTTTGCAATTTTCCATATTTTCATGTGCCCACTTGGGAAGTAGCGCTCGTGACCTTTTAAAGCGCCCCAAGTGGAGCACATATGTGGAATCGGAGGTCATTGGTGTCAAGTCATTGTGTTTAGAAGGATTGGTCGATTACTCAATCCAAGCCGAAGATATTATAATATATTTGTGCGCCTTTCAAGGTCCTTTTGGGTGTTTTTTTCGCCAATATTGCTGTTTTTTGCCCGTCATGATGTCAAGTGGCGACCATGTATTTCAACGTTGCGCTCAATTGACATCATGACTCAAGTATGTTATGGGGGTACATACTTCGGTTCCAAACATATCTTGAACCCGGCGGACAACTCCTCTTGGGCTTGGCATACCGTGGCCGCCATGTTGGCGATTTGGGACTATCCCAAATCATGGGCTCACTTGGCGACCCTGCCATTCCCAAAACCGGAGGAGTTGGGCGACGCCCAAAAGATATGTTGGACACATATGACTTGATACCAATCCTATGGCACACTCCGGTCCAAGTCGGGCATGTGCCTCATTTGCCCCAACCATGAGTGTGCGCATTTTCGGCCATTTTGAGCAATTTTCCACATTTTTTGCCCGCCGTGCACCATGTTCAGCCACCTCTTGCACGCCGGACGCATGGACCAATGGACCATATATGACATGGGTGATATGGGCATTGGTCCCCATGGCTCGCACACCATGTGGGCGAGGCGGAGCAACCTTCGTTAGGGTGCTAGCCCAACGTGAGTGTGGACAATTTTGCCATTTTGGCACTTGTGGACCCAATTGGGATTGTCACCACGCCGAGTGGCATGGAGATCTTTGAGGGCCAAGGGCATGGGAGTCTCCGTTGGACTCCCCGTTGATGGCGTATGGAATGGCAAATCTGATCTCCAAGCCGGCCTGGAGATATACTATTGGGCGCACCCCCAAATTTTGGCTCATTTTGAGTAGCCAAAATGACCCAATTTTGGGACCCCAATTTCACCCCCCCGTGTGGTCAATTGGCGGCCCCATATCTCTATGCCCACAGAGAGCCCGGACCTAATTCCAGGTTGTACACTCAGATGGAGGTCCTAGGTCCTGCCTCCTCCCCTGTGAGCCATTGGCCTTGCCCTGGCCGACGAGCCACGCGTGAGGATGATGCCAATTTTGGTGATTTTGGCATCATGACCCCACTTGACGAACCCGTGGTGCCCTGATGCCGGGATCTCAGAGGGAACCAGGTTGGGTGAGGGCTTCTGAGAGTTCGTACCCGAAGAGCATAGGGTCAGTTGTCTCGTCCCTACCTCTGAAGGGTCCACACGAAGGGTCAATTTTGGAGATTTTTGAGCTAATATCAGTTTGGGCTGAAACAGCCCATTTTCAGCTACCATCTCCTAGGGCATAATGGCGGAGCCATTTCTCTGGCTCAGAGGAGAGTTGGAACCTGCCGTTGAGGGAGCATGGGGAATCATTGTCGGTTGGCCTCGGAGCCTCTTGGTTTCCAGGAACTCGCCTGTGGCTGGGCGGGACACCCCCCCTATCGGCAGGGTTTCAGGGTCCGGACTGAGCAGGGCATGGGTTGTGTTTGAGCCCCCGCCCCCACCAGCCACTGAGAGAGTCGGACCTGGGATTGGGATACGAGTTGGGACTGAGTGTCTATTGTCCTGTGATGCCCTTACCCCAGTCCAGTCTTAACCCCATGTGTACATATCCTGATGTGTTGCTGTACATACCTTTGTTCCCTTGTTTCAGAGTGGCAGGGATCCTGAAACGCTTTGTCTCATGACACGAGCGTAATTGATGGCCCTGTGAGCGCAGTGCTTTGCCTGCCTGCTTGCTTGTGCGTGTCACCGCAGCGTCCAGCGGCCAGGCCGGGGGGCCACCCTGCAACTGACCCACACCGGGGGACACTACCAAATAGACCACCACACGGGCCACACCACCTACGGGGCCTCTTTTCACGGGGAACTGGGGGCCATGGCTGACGCCATCGCCGAAATCGCGACCCACCTACCCGCCCACCTCCCGCACGTCGTCCGGGTCTGGTTCGTAGTGGACGCCACTGTCGGGACACACCTACTCCTCGGCATAGCAAGACAACCACTCCATAAAGCCACCGCGAGGAGCCTCGACAACCAAGCACTGCTGCTCTGGAAAGCCCTCTGCAGCCTTCCCCTCTACGTCCAACTTCACATCAGGAAACAAGAATCCCACAGGCACCAATACAGAAATGGTAACGTCGACATCCTGGCAGTACACCAGCGCACTACGCACCTGCCGGCCCTCAAGGTGCCCAACCTCGGCCGAAACCACACACACCTCCAACACATACCCCCCGAACCAGAGCCCCATTGGACCCCTGACTGGGTACCAAAGGAAGCCCCCTATACCTCACACGACAGATCATAGCATTATCCCAACCCCATCAAACATCTCGCCCGAGTGCTCGGCGACACAGACAGCCGAGCACACATCCAAGAACTCCAGGAGAAACTGACGGTCCCGCTCTACCACTCGGCACTATGCCCAGCAAACGTCCCAGCTCACCTCCAGAAACGACGCATTCAGCTCCTCAGGGAGCAACTACCACTCCTCACCAGGGTCGCCCAATGGCTCGCCCGCAAGCAAATCCACGTCCCGGAAAGGCAGGCCCGCTGCCCGTGCGACCACACCACCCCGGCGGACTGGGAACACTTCAAGATGTGCTCCCTTCATACAGGCAGGCAGACGCTAGTGGGCTGGTCCCCGGCAGAAACCTTACAGCAACACGAAGGCTGGCCAAGCCACAGCCACGCACACCAGGCCACCGAACACCTCTTCAGCAATCCCCTGGTCAAGAAAGCCACTATGAGAGGGGCGGTGACACAGACCCTAAACCGAAACATCAACAAACTCGTGGAAAACCCGATGGAGTCAGCAGCGCACCTCCAGCTAGAAGCAGTCCGCAGAGCAGCGGCCCAAATGGTACACCGCAAACACCTCCGGTTGACACACACGGAAAAACTCACCGACCCTACCGCCAGAGAACACATGCGGTGTCTCATCCATTACCATGCCGTGCATGACCCAGAAGTCCACTAACCTGCGCCGCGCCCCACGCACGCCCCCCATCTTCGTCCACAGGCCTCCAAGACGCCACAAGAGCACCCCAGAAGGCCACCCACCACAAGACCCCCCCGCCACAAGCACCCAGGACACCCCAGGGTCCACCTCACAGCCAAGAGGCCACCCGGCACCGCCCAGCCCAGCCAAGCCCGCCCAGGGCGACCCATACATCGACGTGGAAGCGCAGAACCCCAGCAGCACACTCCGCCAAGCCCCCCCGGAGCCAGAGCACCCCCCCTCACACCGACCACCATCCGCGACCCCGACCTCCTCCGAGTAACCCTCCAAGGCAGAGCCCTGCAACGTCGCCTGGGCTGGTGGCGCTTACAAGAGAGCTGGACCAAGCTCACCGTCAAAGCCCTCCGGGACCTAGCCACCCCAGGCAACGGCCTCCACAAGGCCATCGTAGAGCGGGCAACACGCCCAAGGCCAGCACGTCTGGATCCCCCCCATCGAGTGGGGCCAGGCCCTGACACACCACATCGACACCAACGTCACACGTCGAGGGACCACACGCCTACAGCGAGCCCCAGCAGAGAAGGACCACCCAGCAGGTGCGAACCATCCGGAACAATGCGAACAGGCCCCCACACCAACCCGCGACACCGCCTGCCTCCGCACCCCAGACGACCACCGCCCTCCCCCACCTACAGACGGCCACCACCCCCCGCCGGAGGTCTGGTGTACAGTCCTCGAGCGCGGGCACTACTACGTAGTGGCCGCTACCGCAACATCCCCCGGCCCACAATGGCTCGTCAAAAGACCCACACCAGGCTTGCCCCAGGAGCCACCCCGCCAGGGGCAGTAGGGGACCCCACCATCCCGCACAATGTCCTCAGGGGCGTCCTCCAGACAGGCGACAAATTCCCGGCCCGCGGCCTGGCCAAAATCACCTCAGGGCGGGCGGGCTACCACCTGAGACTTGCCATGCTCTGCCTGACCGGATGGATCAAGCGGCGCTGGCCATCCATGGAGACCGTGCCCTGGATCTGGGCCATCCCCACCGCCCACACACAAATCGAGGCATGCCCAGACACGCGGAAGAACCCCCCCCCCAGGCCACAGCACTCCCTCAGCTGCGGGTACCACGCCATCCACAGGATCCTCTGCCGCGTAGGCCTCAGCCCAGAGCTAGGATACCCTCTTCCCATTACTGACCAAGAGGTGCACCAAATATGCACGCTCATCTGCAAAGTCCTTGCCGCGGCCGCAGAAGACGGCAAGCCTCTCCTCCAAACCGCCCGGCCTACAACGGACCACACAGGCGCGCGCTGCAAGCGGACACATACACCGACACAACACACCCCCCGCGCGCAATCCCCGCCCCTGCGCCTCCCCCTCCGCTTCACACCAGGCGGCCCACACACGCCGACCATCGCGGGCAGCCCAGGGCCCCGCGACACGGGCCTCCCCCACCCGCCAAAAAAACCGCACACGCCCGCCACGGACCCTCCCGCCGAACACCCCTCACCACCCCCCACACCCAGCAACCCGCAGACACCCACCGCAAGGAGCCCCAATCCCCACGGCACAACCAGCTCGCCCAGTGACCCACACACGCCTCCCGCACACACCCCGGGAACCCCAGGCCCACCCCCTCTCATGCCCCCGGATGCGGCCCACGGGCTGTTTCCCCCCGCGAGCGCCAACCCACACAACCTCACGCATTGCAGGACCCCGGCCAAGCCGAGCCCACATGGCGAAGACCGCAGCCCCGCCCCTCCCTCCCCCACCGCAGCCGACCACATCATCCCGCCGGGCCTCCAGGTCACATCCGGGCCCCCACAGCCACCCACCCCTAACCTGCGGCCCGAGGACATGACCTCCATCCTCCTCGCCGTGGCCGCAGCAGAAGCCGCCGCGACCCACAAGCCCGCACCCACCCGCATGACAGCGCAACCCGCGTCCCCCAAAACCACCAGTTCCTCCTGGTCCTCATCCTCATCGAAGTCCTTCACCTCATCCTCCGACCCCCCCCTCCCTGCCGACGCCATCCACAAAGCCACGGCCAAAGACAAAGCTGCAGCCGCACGCCAGGCTGCCGGAGGCCCTCCGACCCCCACACAGACGACTCAGGCACCCCGGCAGCACACCGGGAACCCCCCCCCAACCGGCACCGGTGCCCTCGCACCTCCGGGACGAGGGTCTCCTCAACCTCGAACCGGACCCCTACCCAAAACCCGACCCCCAACCCAAACCGGAACCCAAACGACAACACCACCCGCAGCAGCAGCACCATCAACACCACCAACAACAACAACACCAACACCACCCCACACAGCCCCGAACACCACAAAAGCTATGACGGCAGCACAAGCAACCCCGCCCTGACCAAAACCCTAACGCGAACCCAAACCAGGACCCCCACCAACCACATCCCGAGCCCCCCTCCCCCAAGCGGCCGCCGCCATCACAGAGGCGGCCACCCAACACGACCCCGTCCAAACCCTCGTCAACAGCCCGATCTCCAAGCGCCCCATCATCGACTCTGCACAAAGCACCACCGCCGTCGGCCACACCCACCCGGGGACGTGGGACCCCTCGACCTCAGTCACCGTTAAGCCCGGCCCCCAACGCGCCCCCACTACCCACCAAGCCGTACGGCCCCAGGGGCTGCAAGCGATGCGCAACCCCTCCACCCCACCGGGGAAACCAGAATATCCACAAGGGATCCTAAACCCATACCCGCAGCACCATCACCACCACTACCAGCGCCACCGCCACCAACGCCCCCACCACCACCACCACCAGCACCACCACCAGCACTACCACTGCCCACCACCCTACCCCACCGGGCCAGAGCCCCCGATGCACGAGCAGCACCGGCGCATGGAATCGCAGCACCCGGGCGCACCACCCCCAAACCCCGCCTACCACCAGAGGCCAGCCCCCCCGTACCCGGAACCGTATCCGCCCGGCCACCACGTCCACGCCGAAGGGTCCCCCCGGGCCCACCCTCAACTGGGAGAGTCACTCGACCCGTACCACCAGCCGCCACCGCCGCCGCACCCCTACGCGGCAGATCCATGGAGGGTGGGGGACTCCTCCCCCCCTCCAGTACCAGGCGGCACCACGCGAGGCCCCCCAGGACCGGCGTACGCCTCCTGACTGGTCAGGCGCGCCCCGCGACGAAGCCCGGTCCCGCAAACGGCGGCGCACCCGCTCCCCCCCCACACCGCGCACCCACCCCCGTCGCTCACGCTCCCCACAGCGCCACCGCGCCTCAGCCGCTCACTCGCGCGGCTCCCGCTCCCCGAGGCGCCACCACAACCACCGAGGGCCCCGCTCCCGCCAATCCCGCTCCCCCGGGCGCTACCACGCACGCTACCGCCGTCCCATGTCCACATCCCCCTCCCCCCGGAAGCAGCACCGTGCGTCCCATTCCCCGCCCCACCCGTACGCATCCTCCGCCCCCAGCCCCCGCCACTGCCGCTCTCGCTCCCCCGGGCGCCGCCACGCAGGCCACCCACGTCCCATGTCCGCGTCCCCCTCCCCCCGCGAGCAGCACCAAGCTTCCTGTTCCCCGCGCCGCCCGTACTCATCCTCCACCCCCAGCCCCCGTCACCGCCGCTCCCGCTCCCCCGGGCGACGCCACGCCCGCCAGCGCCGTCCCGTTGCCACGTCTTCCTCCCCCCACGAACACCAGCGAGCTTCCTGGTCCCCCTGCCGCCCGTACGCATCCTCCACCCCAGCCGCGGCCACCACCGCTCCACGACCTCGAGCTCGGAGCCCTCCCCCCCCCAGGCCCGCGCCAACCTCGCCTGGTGGTCTGCCCCCGCCTTACGGGAGCTCTGCGGCTGGGTGAAGTGGGCCGGGGGAGCGGGAAGGCGAGGAGGGTTGCACATGGTGCACACCTTCCAGGAGATCTACACCCGCACCCCCACCAACCCCAACGAGGCCGCCCCGGAGGCCGCCATGCCGCAGGCAGCATGGGAAGCCCTCCTCCGGGACGCGGTCCAGGGCCTCCGCCCCCCCTACACCCCCCAAACCCTCTGCCGGTGACTGCAGACCACTCACCCCCAGGCAAGGGCCATCGGCGCCCCACAGCCCCCCCCCCCAGCCTGCCACCAGCACACCGGGAAGGGAAAGGGCACAGGCAAGGGGAGGGCAAGGGACGGGAAGGGACATCCCGGCAAGGGGGCGAGGAGGGGGGTTGCGCGGTGTCCGCTGCGGGTGGGGCGGTGCTGGTCCCTCTGTTGTGGCATGCCCTTTCTGTGTCTGCGCCCTGATGCCCGCCGTTGCGTTTTCTCTCTCTGCGCCAGGGCCCCTGGTCCTTCCCCTTCCTGGCCCGTTGGTGGTTTCCTGCTCCCATGTTGTGTCGCCCACGTTGCCCTGTCCCCTCGGAGGCACATGCCCACCAACACACGCCGCCGAAGCACGAACCTGACGCTGTACGGACCGCCCCGGCTCACGCCCACCGGCCACCGGAACCCGCACAGGGGAAGGAGGGCACACCAACGTGGGGGGAAGGGCCTACACCCACCGAGGGAGCCGCAGAGAACACCGCGGCGCAGCCCACCACCGCGCCCTCACCGCCAGGCGGCGACCCCAGCCACAGCAAGGGCCACCACACAGGCACCGGAAGAGGAAGAGGGTACGGCCGCAGCACCCAGGGCTAAAGGCAAGGACCCCCAGAGGACACGGGACCATAGCACAGGCCCCCAGGGAGGGCATCCCCACGGACACCTGCCTGACCCACCCGCCCAGGCAGCACACCTGGACCCCCACAGCACGGAACCAGCGAGCCACTCCACACCTAACCGCACCCCCAAGCCACCAGCCAGCCACAAAACCTCGACCCGCGTCCCGCACCACGACACGGGGCAGTCTAACTAGCACCGATTCCACCCCACACCCCCACCAGGGCACAACACAAGGCAATACGGCACACCGCACCGCAGCGCACCGCCATGCAAGGCACCACGACAAGACACCCCAAGATACGATACACCACAACACGACGTTGCGCGACGCGGCACAGCGCGGCACACCACGGCACGACACGGCGCAACACTGATCGACAAAGCAGGGCGCACCACAACAGAGCACGGACCAGCACGACGCAACACGGCAAAACACAACACGACACACCATGGCGCACCATAGCAATCCACGACACCAAAGCAACGGACACTAACCGAGGGTCTACCCCGACCAAGCCGCCGCACACCCCGGAAGACGCCGCACCAGCCCGCCGCACACCGGCAAGGGGCCACTGGACGCCCGGCAACGACGGTGGCGGCCCGGCCACACAAACCGCCACCAGAACGTTAAAGCCGGCACCGCGGAGGCGGAGAGACACGGAAACCCTAACCCTAACCCAGGGCCTCACAAAACCGCCTGGCGCAACTCCCCAGCCGGCAGAGCCAGAACCTAACCCGACAAGAAGGGCCACCGAGCGAAAGCGTGTACATAACACACCCGACCCATGGGGCCGGGGCAAGGCCCATCAAAACGCAAGCACCAAAAGCAACCCGGTTAACCACACCCAATGCCGACCTGTGCGTGCACCAGCCCAGGGAGGGCAGAGGGAGGAAGAGGCAGACCCCCCCCCAAAAAAAAAGGGGGGGGGGCACGAGATAGGCCCACAGCCACGAAGCCGCCAACCAACACCACAAGAGGCGGGCAAACTCCCAGCCGAACGGCACGGAAGACAGCACCCAGCCCGAAGGAACACCAGAGGATCACCAACCCCAAAACCTGCGACACCCAACCGACAACAGCGGCCCATCGGAAGAAAGAACACCCCGCACACGCCAGCACACACCTCGCAGGGGCAGAGACGTGCAAAAAAAACAAAAAACACGAAGGCGCAGCCCGAACGAGAGGGGAAGGGGGGACGGAGACCACGGGACCCACAACCGTGACAGCCAGCGACGGACACCACAAAGCCACGACACGCCAGGACCGAAAACCACACCCCCCTACCCCCCCCCCGCAGCCCGAAAAAAAAGCCCAAAAGGGGAGGGGGGGGGACAAACCCCAGCCACGGCAACTCCTACACACCCCCACGCCACAGGCGGCCCCCCCAGAAGGTGACAGGAAACGGACGCGGCGCACACAAGAGGCCACGCGCCCCAGGATCCAAGCCAGGAAAAAACCGGAGAGCAGACGAAACCGAAATCCACACACACACACACCACCCCACCAGGAATGGCGGGGTAGAAGCAGGGCACACGCACGAACACACACACACCCCATTGCCCCAAGCAGGAGTGGCGGGGCACAGCCGAAACCCGAGCCCAAGCACACACGCCCACACCGCACACCCCAGCCAGAAGTGGCGGGGTACAAGCGGGGCGCAGACACAGACACACACACACCCCAACACCCCAGCCAGGAGCTGTGGGGCACGGCTGCAACCCAAGCCCAAGCACACACCCCCGCACCGCACCCCCAGGCAGGAGGGGTAGCGGACCAAGTGGGACGCGCACACAAAGACACACACACACCCAAACACCTCAGCCAGGAGTGGCGGGGCGCAGCCGAAACCTGAGCCCAAGCACACACGCCCACACAGCACACCCGAGCCGGGAACGGTGGGGGACAGGGAGAGCGCGCACACAACCACGCACGCCCCGAAGCCCCAGCCAAGAATGGTTGGCTGCAAGCCAAAACCCAAGCCCAACCGCATACACCACAAACCCCAGCCGGGAAAGGAGGGGCGAAGCCACAACCTGTACCCGACCACACCCACCCAAGACCCCAGGCAGGGTTGGCGGCGTTACCGAAACCCGAGCCCAAGCACAACCCGGACCCAAACACAAACGCCACACAACAGTAGGAAACCCAGTGTTCATAGCCCGGGCACTGAGGCAGCCCGTGCCATGCAGGTGACCCGGCCAAACGAGATCCAGAGCCCGGGGGTAAGGCTGCATCTTAAGTCCTGCGCTGCTTTGGGACTCCAGGCGGAGCGTGCGACACCCAAGCACATCGGAAGCCCAGTACCAAGAACATGCATGCATGCCTTGGGAATAGGATACGCCAGGAAGTCCGGTGAACTACTAGGGTTCCGCCCAAAGGAGAGGACGTGCGCAAGCACGGGGGCACACCCTCCTGGCGAGACAAGCACGTCACGCTGGCGGCGATCAGCCCTCCCGGTGTTGCCCGTGGCCGCTTTGTTGGGGGCCACCAGTCAGGTCTAGCGGGATGTAAGTCGCCTCCCCTCTTCCCGCGCGGAGCCTCCTCCTGTTCGTCACAGCGGCAACGCCAGCGGGAACTATGGGTCGCCACTCCACAACCGAGTGCACCTACCTACCTACCTGGGTGTTGTGCTCTGAACTCTCGGTTGGCCGTCTCCATGTCTTTGTTGTCCAGCAAGTGGTTCCCCGTGGTTTTTGCCGTTTGTGTCGGGTAGTGGTGGAAGAGCCGATGTTGAGGCCACTTGGGGAGCTGTAGGAAAGGGTTGTGGTGTGCCTCGCTGCAGTGGAGGACCCTCATTTTGAGGGAGGGCGACATATACCACTGTGATTGAGGCGCCGACGAGGTCGATGGTGTGGATGGAGCCTTTTGGCTGGTGGTGGAGGTCCCCGCAGAGCACTTCCACGGGGCCTTCTTCCTGGCAGGTGTGATTGGTGAGTATGGCGTTGTGTGGGAAAGGGAGTAGAAGTTGTAGATGGTTCCAGATGCGGCTGTTGGTGTTGGTGGGCATGCCCGTCGGCTGGAGTATCCAGCGTGGGCATGTGTTGCGGGCTTGCTGTGCGGCCTGGAGTCAGATTGTGGCGTCTTCGCGGACCTCTGGAGAGTGGTTGTGGGTCATGCGCTGGAGGAGGAGCGCGGTGTGCCTGGTGTAGGCCGCCTTCACCCCGTCCCCTACGGTGTCTCCGTAATGGGGCCACGCAGCACGGATGGCTCGGCTTGGTATGGAGGTGGTCCAGCCCCCGTGTGCCGCCCATGCCTTGGTTACGGCGTGTGTGGCCGGTTGGAGGGCTGTGGCGGGGTGTGTTCAGTGGAGTGCCTGGAAGCCTGTGGAGGCGTTCAACACCCCCCTGAGGTAGTACGCCAAACATCGGTGTGACAGGGAGAGGGCATTGGTGGCCGGGGACGCATATCGAGAAAGGTGGGCTAGGTGTGACTGCAATCCTTGGGGGGAGGGTCACATCGTCGGGGTCGGCGGTTTGGATGACTTCCAAGTGGGTTGTGGCTTCCACGACGTTCACAGGCAGCCCTTGGGGCCCCAGGGTGGGGGCTGTGGCAGCCCCTCTGATCATGGCCACCAACTTCGTAGGGTAGACGATGAAGTTGTTTGGGGGGGGGCAGGAGATGGTCACTTCCAGTAGGTTGTCGGCTTGCTGGTTGATTGTGGGTTGGTCGTCCGGTGTGTGGGGTTCGTGCGGGGTGTGTGGGACCGTGAGGTTGGTGTCGTCTGCGAAGCCCAGCAGGGGGAAGAGACGGGGTAGGGTGCGTAGGTTGCGTAGTCCTGTTCGATGGTGAGGGATAGGGGCAGCGTGACGAGGAGGTACAGGAAGGGCCCTTCTGCCGCTCCCTGGGAGACCCCGCTGCCCGGCTCCAGGAAGGGGGTGAAGCCAGGTCCGATGCGGACTGTGTACTTGCAGGTGCTGATGTATTTCGAGGTGAAGTTGTAGAAGCGGAGGCCCAGGCGTTTCCAGACCACTTCCAAGAGGAGCCAGGGGGTGTTCAGGAAGGCTGCCTTGCTGTCGAGGGAGGCGATGAACTCCGACGTCTAGGCAAATTGGGAATGAAACTGCCCTGTCGATTTGGGACACATGAGGAGGACCTGCTCGCTCGGTACTATAGCAAGCTGGACCCAAATATGCTCCTCTTTGCGTCAGACTTGATATCCAAGCATAAGCCGCTGAATCCGCAGCACGCACATCTCATATCGACAGCGAGAGCCTGCATCGACAACCTACGCGAGACCATCGACATGGAGGATTGGCGCACAACCGCATCTTGTCCCATGTACCGCATGCAAGCTGCTCCCCACACGTCATTCGACGGGAATGGGAATCTAGGTAACGCACCCGGTTACAAATCGTATGGTCAAAAAGAGGTGGCCTACCGTCAACTTCGATCAGCCCTTGTTGCATTGAGAAATTTTAACGAGGAGATTGACTACCAACGCCGCAATCAACTCGAAGAGGAGCACCTACTGGGTAAGATCATCTACCTGAATGGCATGCATCGAGAACTCTGTGGAATTAGCGACCTGATCCACTTCGCTGACAGAATCGACCGGGTCTTTCGATACCGACGTCACTAGACAGTGCGCAAGATGCGTCGACTGGCTCCGCTAGCTATCTCAATTCGTGGGCTCGTTCGAGACCTCACGAAGGTCTGTCAAGTCCACATTTGGCTATTCCAACTTGGAGCACCCTTCCTCGGGTATAAGGCCCATTTGGTCCGTCGACGGCATTAACTTGGACGCCTACGAGGTACTGTTCGACTTTGGTACAAAAGGTACCGATGTCCCTGAATTCGAACAAAAGACCTAATGGTCCAGTTACAAGAGTACCATCAATTGGGCCAATGGAGTGGGCCCTACGCCTACAATGTAGTTGCTGCGGACATGCCAATCAACTAGGTTTAGCTGACCACGACCGATCAAGTTGCCACTGGAGAGATCAGCTACCACGACTTCGACAAGGAGATGTGAAGGGTTGCACGCCTGCCGCCAACTGTCGAGAGGTACGTCAACCTTTTTCCCTTCGAAAATTGTGGAGATCTTTTTCGACGCCTAGGAACCTTCAAGTTCCTCATGTCTCCCATCAAAAGTGCGTATGATCCAGACAGGAACTTTTTGTCCCGGTCGATTTCCTTTCGAAACGACGTGTACTTTGATGAATAAAAAGACCTCGAACGAATGATTCGGCCGCGAGTAATCAGTTTCATCCGGATCCCCTCAAATACCGGTTCTTGCCAAAGGACTCCAAGGTGTATGGACACCACCACGACGTGCGGATGTTCAAGTCCCTCACGCCGATCAAGACCGACTTCAGAGCCGCTCATCAGTGTAACGTAGACTGTCGAGAAGACATTCTTGACCCTGTCATTGTCGACACGGCGGCGAGCCTTGTAACTGCAGACGCAGTTCGATTCCCCCTGCAGAGTACACTCTCCGATGGGCTGTATGTGCATCAAAATCTCGGTCGACTCGAAGCCGATCGTCGAACAGAAACTCTCGAGATCCTCGATCGATACGGCCTTGGCCCCGGCAACGATGATGTCAGCGCGGTCATTGTTGCCCAAGGGGTCTCGATTGCCGACGTTTGATGGTGGCAGGTCAACTCCAGGACGGGACAGGTTTTCTACAACGATACTGCCGGTGGCGGCTCCAGTCAGAAGTATCGATGGACTGCTGGTCGGCACGATGCACCATCCTTCGAAACCACTTCTCGACCTGACATTTGGAACAAGTCATTATGGGAGCAATCAAGCATCTGGGACTTCTACGCTGCCAGAGCCGGGACGCCGGGTATGGGACAACATCGCGCTGTTGCCCGCGAACACTTGTTCATTTTTTAGTACAAATATCCCGTTGATGGACGACCTGGCGACCCCAACCTTTGATTGCTGGCTCATGGAGCCGGAGCTCTCATCCGGAAGCTTGCTTTTGAAAGCGATTTCCCTCGGCCTAATACTGGGGACAACATCTCCAGGTGGATGGCCAGTCCTGAGACGAAGCGAGACGTCCACCAAGTTTGTCGACTGCATGTCAAGGACACGTCCCCATTTCAATGTGGCCCCAACAGGTGGTTCGACCCAATCATGATGCCAGGTAATGACTAGATTGGCCTAACGTGTCCTGTCGATTCTGACGAATGTACCCTTTCGTCGACTGTTTGTTTTCCGAACAATTGGTCTTGATAGCTGTGTCCTTGTTTTATGGTATTTCAACGAGCCCACAGCCTTGTTGTGGGTAGTGCCGCACCGTGGCGAGGCTTCTGTAGCTTCAAGCCAGACACAGTGACAGGTGGGACACGGCCTAACAGTAGGCGCTGACGACAGGTGTTTTCTGTACTCTACCGGAGGTCTGCAAGTCTGGATAAACAAAAGTGCCGTGGCACCACTCGCACTGATGGTTCGACCATTATTATCTTTCATGCTGAAACCAGACCGAGTGGTCAGGAGCAGAGGTCGCAGTGGCACGGGCAGCAACATTGCTTGGCACAGAAGACTTAACGATAGTGTTGACTGAATGGTATCCTGCAAACAGATATGGTACACATAGCTGATATGCACAAATGAGAATTGCACCCTATCATCCACTAATTGATATAACTACTAAACATCCAAGATTGCCTTATCTATCCCACATTCTATGTTCCTGACAAGGAAATGGAATATGATATACCCTATCCCATATATATGCCATATATAGGGCCATATAATGTTCCTTTAGGGGTAATATGCCAGGGTAGGGTTGTGACCTGCTTCATCCCCCCACTTAAAACGACTGCCACGGGCAGGAAGTATATGCCCAAGAGGAACGTAGCAGTCACAATCAGCAGCAAATGGCAGGTTAGCAGGATTCCCTCCCATAGAGAATGGAACCTACGCAGGCAATCTCGGAGCCGGCCGCACGGCCGCTGAAGTAGTTCTGATCGGTGGGAATCGAACCACCGCCAAAGTCCGGAAATTAACCAACGGGATCCCGCAGATCCCGCAATAAGTAGTAGGCGAAATCGCGAGCCGTTGCGCGCAGAGTCTGGTCCCCGCGTGTCGCATAACGCATTGTGGGGTCCAGCAGGTAAAATTGGTATTTTTGTTCAGAATTCAAACTAAAGGCATAGTGGAATCACACTTTTAAACAAAACTGAAGGTAATGGTACATGCGAATTGGCGCGACGCGACAGTGCCAAAATTTTACTTTTGACAAAGAACAGCCGGCAACAGGGACGGGAGACACTGACAGCAGCTTGGCACAGTGCCTGCCAAAGGGAGCACGTGGGATAGTGGAGATAGAGTTCAGGGAAACAATCACAAGGGACACTACAAAACCTGCTGGCCTTCGGCCAGCAGACTGGTACCACGGGGGGCTAACAGTCCTGTCCTGCAGTGCAACGCGGGACAACTGTGGTAACCGCCCTCACAGCCAGCATGCTCAGTTTTCACACATCTGAACAATGAACACTGTGATGAACGACTTGTGCTGCGCTGTTGCCTTGCGATGCATGACTGTCTTGCGCCCGCCTCTGCCTTGTGCATGCTTAGGCCACTAATAAACACGGCCACGATGGCCCACCGTGCGCGCGGTAGCTCACTAAATAGAGAAAAGAGGCCACGATGGCCTCAGGGTAAGTCACCGCCAACACTAGGCACAAAGAAAAACACGGGTACGATGCCCACACCTTCCACCTTTGTGTCTCAGAGCATTAATGAGGGCCTGCATCTGCTCGATGTGCTTGATGTGCTTGTTTAACCCTTGTAGTAACGAGTGAGCTCTTGCTTGTAAGATGTAAGCTTGCTTGCTCACTTGCTTGAAAATTCTCAGACAAGGCCTAGCCAAAGGCCCACTCCTAAACTGACCCGACACACAACAAAAATGAATCTGTGGGGTGTCAGAGGATGGGAACGGAGTGGTGAACGGATCTCGGAGTCCCAGGAACCAGCCACGGTTGTGGCTGATTGCTACGGGCACGGCTCAGCCAAGGACCGTGTCCGTGTGGATGCTTAATTTAGCATATGTGTCACACGTGATGCACCACGTAGAGGGTAAAGGAGGAGGTACGGAGATGGGATGAGGGTGTGAGTAGACACACTTAAATAGACAAACCTCATGACCATATAATAATAACCTGACCTCAATTCTAACCCTCCACCTAGGGGCCATATTACGTATATACATCACATATACACATAACAGAGCGATGCACGCAGACAAACACAAGACATACTTGAGCGCGCACACCCATTGGCAGTGACCGGAGGCACACACTCGCCCGGAGGGCATCACAGGGTGTGGGTCTCGCGGTGGCGGCCTTGGGGCACATGTTTCCACACGCTCACACAACCAAAATCTCCCACAAACTACTCACGTACATACAGCAAACGGTAAACATACTCACAATAGAACACGTGTATAGATATGCCACCTTGTTGCTTGGTGTTCGTGTGTGTCTTGAGGGCGTGCGTATAGACACTTGAGTTAGTTTGAGCGGTTCCTTTGTCGGTGGGTGTGTTACCGGCGGGCAGTAAGGCAGGGGGTCACCTCCGTGTGCAAACCTGTGGAGGTCGCCCGTACTGTCCCGCTTGTATATCAGCCCACGCAGCTCCCCGGGGGCACGATGACACGCCCCGGAGGAGCTTTTTACTCCCACTACCCCCATACACCGTGTATGACGGTGCATGTTTACACCTCCGTGTGTAAACTTGCTACCGTGTACACGGTTACAAAACCAAAAGTAGGTCATCCTAGTTCTTGCTTGATCGGGGGGCGGGTGATAACTCAGGTAATAGGTAACCATATACTCCCGTAATTAACATAAGCGCATGCACACACACGCACGCGATCAAACGGACACGGGGCACACCCGGTTTTGGTGTGTCACGGAGAGGGAGGTCCGTGTGTGTTGTGAAAACCCAAGTCCACGCACGGGCCTCCACAAAAACATGCCACGCCCATATCCCAACCCGTTTGGTTGGACGTTGGGATAGAGGACCCCTCGGGTGTTGTGGGAAACCAAGCCCACTCGCAGAAACTCTAGGGAAAATATCAACATACATATCCTCTCATATACATATGCATGTGCACACTCGTCCTTTTCGTCATGTTGTTTGTTCCCTCTCGTTGCAGGCAGGAATATCCCCCGTGAAATTCATCAAAGACATGAAGAGAACACCCAGCCAGCATGCGGCCGCCTGCAATGGCAATGCAGGGTACCCGCTCCAAACCCGGGCACGCATAGCGACCGGGGATACATACCCAGGCGGCGGAGATGGCCCAAATCCGCAACGCCATTGCCTTTGAAGACCCCACCCACTCATGGAGTGACGGGGCAAAGGCAGCCATTGCAATTCATATTAGAATACTTGTATGTAGAGGACAGGTAGGTAGGTAGGTAGGTGCACTCGGTCCCGGAGAGGCGCCCCATGGTTCCCCCTGGCGTCGCCCCTGTGACGAACAGGAAGAGGCTTCGCGCGTGAAGAGGGGAGGCGGCTTACTTCCCGCTAGACCTGACTGTTGGCCCCCAACAAAGCGGCCCCGGGCTACGCCGGGAGGGCTGATCGCCGCCAGCGTGACATGCTTGTCTCGCCGGGAGGGTGTGCCCCCGTGCTTGCGCACGTCCCCTCCTTTGGGCGGAACCCTAGGGGTTCACCGGACTTCCTGGCGTATCCCGTTCCCAAGGCGTGCATGCACGTTCCTGGTACTAGGGTTCCGAGGCGCTTGGGTGTCGCACGCTCCGCCTCGAGTCCCAAAGCAGCGCAGGCCTTAGGATGCAGCCTTACCCCCGGGCTCCGGATCTCGTTTGGCCGGGTCACCTGCATGGCACGGGCTGCCTCAGTGCCCGGGCTGTGCGCACTGGGTTTCCTACTGTTGTGTGGTGTTTGTGTTTGGGTCCGGTTGGCGGTTGGGTGCGGGTTTTGTTAACCCCGTCAGTCCTGGCTGGGGTCTTGGGTGGGTGTTTTTGGGCTCGATTTGTGGTGTTGTCCCTCTAGTGTCGGCTATTTGTGGTGTTCGTGGTTGGGCTTCGGTTTCGGCCTGCTTTTGGGACGTGTGTGGTTTCGTGGGTGCCCCGCTTGCCCCCCGCCGTTTCCGGTTCCGGCGCGCGGTGTGGGCGTGTGTGCTGGGCCCGGGTCTCGCCTGTGCTCCGTCCGTCTTGGCTGGGTTGCCGGGGTGTGTTTTTTTTTTTTTTTTTTGCGCTTTGGTTTTTTCTTTTTTTTTTTTTTTTTTTTTTCTGGGCTTTGTGGTCCCTGTCCCTCCATCCCCTTTCCTTCGGGCTGGGCTGGTGGCTCTCTTTTTTTTTTTTTTTTTTTTTCCGTGTCCCTTTTCCCCGTGGTCCGCTGTTACTGGCTTGGTGTTGCCGGTTTCGGGTGGGTGGTTCCCCTGTGCCTCTGCGGGGGTCCCCCCTTTTTTTTTTTTTTTTTTTTTCCTGGGGGGGGGGGCTGGCCGCCTGTGGTGGTGTTGGCGGGTGGTTGGGCGGCTGTGGGCTGTTTTCGTGCCTTTTCCCCTTCCCCCCTCCTTTTTTTTTTTTTTTGGGGGGGGGGGCTTGCCTGTTCCTCCCTCTGCCTTCCCTGGGCTGGCGCACGCACTGGCCTGTATTCAGTGTTTTCTTCCGGGCTGCTGTCTTCAGTTGCGTTCTGTGTGGCCATGTTCCGGCCCCATGGGTCGGGTGGGCTCTGTACACGGTGGGCTCGGCGCCCCTTCTTGCTGGGTCAGGTTCTGGCTCTGCTGGTTGGGCGGCTGCGCCAGGCGGCTGCTTGTGGTTTTGGGTTAGGGGGCTGGGGTTGCTCGTGTCCTTACCCTTCTGCGGTGCCGGCTGTATTCTTCTGGGTGGTCCGTCACCGTTGTCGCCTGGCGCGCTGTGGCCCCGTGTGTGACCTGTGGTGCTGGTGTGTGGCGTGGTGGCGCGGCGCCTTCCCGGGTGTGCGGTGGCTGGCTTCGGTTAGTCCCTCAGGTTAGGGTCAGTTGTGTCGTGTTGTGCCGCTCTGTGCCGCGTCGCGTCGCGTCGTGCTGTGGTGCGTTGCTCTGTGGCGCGCTGTGGTGCGGTGTGCCGTGGTCTCGCGTGGTGCCGCGGTGGGTCAGTGGAGGTCAGCCTGGCCTGTGTGGGTCGGTTAGGTTTTCGGGAAATTCTGCTGAATGATCACGGTGTCCTTGGGGCGTGCACACTGACTCTCACCCATGGACTCAATCTTCACCGGGCGTCGCAGACAGGCAGGTGTACTCGGGGTGTAGGAAAGGCGTTTCTTCTCCAAGGCAGACAAACAGACAGCAGGAGTCGGACGGTGGAGGTGGCTTCCGAACGCTGTTTGAGTGGCGAACGGCTTTCACTGCAGCTCGGCTGCGCTGGCAGGGTCCGGGTCGGTGCCGCCGGCAGGGATGAGCTCGTACTGTAGGGTCAGGGGGATGTCCATATCTCCGGTGCTGAACTGCTGGGGTCCGGGGCACCGGTAGTATTCTTGGCACTTCCAGTCTTCACGGCGCTCGGAGATGGCCTTGAAAGGGGCACCGTCCAGTAGCACCAAAGCCGTTGCGATCGATCACAGCCTTTCGCTTCCCCTTGCGGTGCTCGATATTCTTCATAGACGGGATCGGTGTGCCGCCGCAGTGCCATTCCTCCACTGGACGCATCAGGTTGGTGACGGACGTGAGACCAGCCGAGATGAAGCCCCCGCAGCAATACTCTGCGTCAAACCGCGACGGTAGCGCAGCCCGGCCCTTATAGCCCATGGTGTGGTCGCGTGACGGTCCGTGGGGTTGCCCTCCCTGGGGGCCTGTGCCTTGGTCCCGTGTCCTCTGGGGGTGTCGGTCCGTAGTCGTGGGTGCCGCGGCCGTGCTTCCGTCCTCTTCCGGCGCCTGTGAGTTGGTCTTCGTGGTGGTCGGGGTCGTCGGTTGGCGGTGAGGGCATGGTGGTGTGCCGTGCGGCAGTGTTCCCTGCGGCCTCCTCTGTGGGTGTGGCCCGTTCTCCCCGTGTAGGTGTGCCCTCCGTTCTCCGTGTGGTTTCCGGTGGCCGGTGGGCGTGCGCTGGTGTGATCCGCATGGCGTTCGATGTTTGCTTCGGTGGTGTGTGTTGGGGTGTTTGGTGGGGGTGGGGCGGCGCTGGTCTCCCCGTCGGTGTGGGTCGTGGTACCTGTCGTGGTGCCCTTTTCCTCCGTGTCTTGGTCCCCGTTCCCGCTCCTTCCTGGTTCCTGGGTGGTGTCCTGCCCCCATGTGGTGTCGCTTCCGGCGCCCTGTCCCTGCGTGTGCCTGCCCTCACTTGGGGCCCTTCCGTGCCCTCTTGCCTGTGTGGTCCTTGGTGCCCCTTGCCCTTCCCTTGCCCTTGTCCTGCCCCTTCCTGGTGTGGTGGTGGTGGGAGGGGCGGGGTGGGGAGGGGGCGCCGGTGGCCCAGGCTTGGGGGTGGGTGGCCTGGAGCCACTGGCGGAGGGCTGGGGGGGTGTAGGGGGGGCGGAGGCCCTGGACCGCATCGCGGAGGAGGGCCTCCCATGCCGCTTGCGGCATGATGGCCTCCGGGGCGGCCTCGTTGGGGCTTGCGGGGGTGCGGGTGCGCACCTCCTCGAAGGTATGCACCATGTGCACCCCATCGTGCCTTCCCGCTCCTCCGGCCCATTTCACCCAGCGGCGGAGCTCCTGCAGAGCGGAGGGAGACCACCAGGCGAGGTAGGCGGGGGCCCGGGGGGGGGGGGGTCCGTGCCTGGGGTCCTGGAGCAGCGGGGGGAAGACGTGGACCTGCGGTGGTGGCGGGGTTGGCGGTGCCTGGGGGAGCGGGAGCGGCGGCGGCGGGGGCTGGGGGTGGAGGACGGGTACGGGCGGAGGGGGGAGCGGGAGGGGGAGGTGGACATGGGGCGGCGGTGGCGCGCTCGGTGGCGTCCGGGGGAGCGGGAGTGGTGGTGGCGGGGGCTGGGGGTGGTGGATGGGTACGGGTGGCGGGGGGAACGGGGAGCCCGGCGGGGCGTGTGGGGGGAGGGGGAGGTGGACGTGGGGCGGCAGTGGCGTGCCTGGCTGCGTCGGGGGGAGCGGGAGTGGTGGTGGCGGGGGCTGGGTGGCCGGCGGGGGGAGGGGGAGGGGGACATGGGGCGGCGGTGGCGCTCGTGGTGGTGCCCGGGGGAGCGGGAGCGACGGGAGCGGGGTCCCTGGGGGTCGTGGTGGTACCTGGGGGAGCGGGAGCGGCGCGAGTGGGTGGTTGAGGCGCGGTGGGAGTGTGGGCGCCGTGGGCGGGTGTGCCGTGCGGAGGGGGAGCGGGAGCGCTGCCGCTTGCGGGACCGGCCCTCGTCGCTCGAGTCGGGCCAGTCCGGAGGCGTCGGCGGCCTCTGGGGGGCCTCGCGCGGCGCCGCTTGGGGGGGGAGGTCCCCCGTCGTCCTTGGGGCCCCTTCGGCCATCGGATGGTGGCCGGGGGGGTACGGGGCGTCACGCGGTGCTGGTTGGGGGGGGAGGTCCCCCGTCGTCCATGGGGCCCCTTCGGCCATCAGATGGTGGCCGCGGGGGTACGGCTGGTACGGGGGTGGTGGCTGGTACGGGGGGGGTGGGTATGCGGGCGGGGCGTTCGGCGGCTGCCATCCCGTCCGCTGGTGCTGTTGGTGTACGGGGGGTTGTGGCCCGGTGGGGTAGGGCGGTGGGCAGTGGTAGTGGTGGGGGTGGTGTTGATAGTGGTGGTGGTGGGGCCGCTGGTGGTGGTGGTGTGTGTAGTGGTGGGGTTGGTGTTGCGGGTATGGCCCATGGAGTCCTTGTGGGTTTTCCGGTCCCCCTTGCGGGGGTGGGGGGTTGGGCATCGTGGGCAGTCCCCGGGGCTGTACTATGTGGTGGGCATAGGGGAAGGGTTGGGGGCCGGGCTTGACGGTGACGATGGTTGAGGGGTCCCACGTCCCTGGGTCGGTTTGGCCGGCGGTGGTGGTGGTTTGTGGGGGATGGATGATGGGGCGCTTGGTGACGGGGATTTTGACGAGGGTTTGGACGGGGTCGTGCTGGGTGGCCGTCTCCGCGGTGGTGGTGGGTGCCGGCGGGAGGGGGGCGCGGGTCGTGGTGGGTGGGGGGTCCTGGCTTGGGCGAGGGCCCGGGCGGGGGTGGTATCGGGTGGTTTTGTGTCGTTGCTTATGCGGTGTTGTGTGTGGTCGTGTGGGCGCCGGCTTGGGTTTGGGGTTGGGTTTGGGGTTGGGGTCCGGTTTGGGTTTGGGGTCGGGTTTGGGGTTTGGGTCCGGTTCCAGGTTGAGGAGTACCTCTGTCCGGAGGTGTGAGGGCGTCGACGCCGGGTCGGGGGTCGTCCCGGTGGGTTGCCGGGGTGCCTGAGTCGCCTGTGTGGGGGTTGGGGGGTTGGTGCGTGCGGCCGCGGCTTTGGCTTTCGCCGTGGCCTTGAGGATGAGTTTGGCGGGGAGGGGGGGGTCGGAGGATGAGGTGGAGGAGGTGGACGAGGCTGAGGACGAGGAGGAGGTGGTGGAGGCGGGTTGGGCTGTGATGCGGGCGGATGTATGTAGAGGACAACCCCTCCCTCTAGGCTTAAGTCCTCGCCGTATGTAGTGGCAATTTTGCACGCCACGAAATGTTTTCCATGTAATTTGAGCCACAGGAGTACTTCGTACCTTGTATACATTACACTCGTGTGTACAAGGGCAAATCGGTGGAAAACCATCACGCCCAACAGTAAAAGGGAAAATGGGTTGTACCTGCCGACCCAACGAATTTTGCAAGCCTTCGCCATTTTGAGCAAATGTTTCAGCTCGTTGGCTTGGGTCACGGGTCAGGGACCGCCGTGGGGTCGTGGTTTCGGTACTGGGCGGCACTCCGAAACCTTGCAAGCACCACCATGCGCACAACCCGGTAGAGTCTTCAGGAAGTGCTTGCCACGTTGTTAGCACCCTTGACGGGGGGCGTCATTGTGGGCAGGACTTTGTCCTGGTGGTGGTAGGAGTGCTCCAGTAAGACCCAAGGATAGGCGTTTGAATGGCATTAAGACCCCCGAAAGAACACATCCCACTTCCGCCCCAGGCTATATGCCACGCCACCCCACCCCAAGGACTCTCAAAGCCTTTAGCGGTGAGAGAGGTAGACAGTGGGGTAAACATGCGTTACCTACCGCCCTGCTCCGGTGAGAATTTTTGTAACCGAGGAGCGCACCGTGCATGCACGTTATCTTCATATTCTTTCCTGTCTCCCACCGCTTCTCACTCTCTTGTCCTTTCCCGCAACAATAATATATCCCCATATTGGTTATGGTTTTCTTTTCGTGGCACGCTCGTGAGAGCCGTCCACCAAGGTGGGCAAGGAGGTCAATGGTTTGGGTGAGGTTCTGTTTCTGCGAGTAATCTCTCCAAACGTTATTGTAGGACGGTAAGAAGGTTTCTACGGGTTCCTCGGTATCCAAATCCTTGGTATAACCCTCCCAGCGCACCTTGAAGAGAAGTATCTTGCGGTGAGTACGGTGGCCGAACATTTTCTTGACATTATATGTGTCCTCCTCAAACTGGGAGGGCACTCTAGCAACCTCCTCCGTGTAATTTAGAGGCACGGGGGAGCAAGGGGAGTTGACCGTCTTCATTAAGCAATCAACGTGGACGTCAACTAACCTCCGTTGGTCCACTTGAAAAACGTAGAGGTCGTGTGCCTTGTTGGCCACGACCTCATAGGGCCCATCCCAATAGGGGCAAGTCTTATCGCCAAGATTTTTGCGTTGGCAACGGACCCATATGCGGTCCCCTTTTGAGAAATTGGGGGACATCCTCCTCCTCTTATTATACTCATGAGCCATTGTCTCTTGCACTTGAATCATAGCCCTACACGCAAGAGCAATAAGCTCCTCACGCCGTTGGAAGTAGTGAGCGGCGTCTTGGGCAACCCCCTTAGGCTCAGCAAGAGGGGGCCCCTTAGTACGGTTGTGTTTACCAAACACAATCTGGTTAGGCGTATAACCTGAAGGACCTGTAGTCTCATGCCACGCTCGTACAACGGAGGGCAAAACCTCTACCCAATTAGTGCCCTTCTTCAAGGTAAGGGCTTTAACAATGGCACGCCTTAGCTGCTTGCCACTATTTTCGGCTTTGCCATTACCTTGGTGCCTACCCGCGAGACACATAGTCGAGCGGGCACCAATCTTAGAACAAAGGGTTTGGAAATATTGGCTCACAAATTGTGGCCCACGGTCGGAGCATATTGCACGAGGGGCTCCGAACCTATCAACCCAGCGCTGCATTACCAAATCAGCCGCTCTTTTCCCCGTTAGCCCTTCATCCTTGTCTTCATGACGGGATTTAGGAATAGGGATCGCGATGAGGTTGCCCGAAAGCCGGCAAACACATAGCAGCATTCGGTCATACACCTCTCCATCATGGGAGGTCGAAGGGTAGTGAAACACATCAAGGTAGGTAAGTAGGTCGACTCGGGACTGGGGTTGCCCCGCAGGGGGGACTTACCAAGGGGCTTTTGCTCACCCACCCACGGCCCTACTTCACGTGCCCCCACAAAGCGGCTCCCCCACATGGGGGAAGGGCGCGGTTGCCGCGAGCAGTACCCTACAGCGGGTTCTGCCCAGAGAGGTAACCCATGTTCGACCGAAGTCTCACATTCCTCTCCTTCGGGCGGATGATACGTGGGGGAGGGTCCCACTGCACATCCTCATCAACCTCCGGATTCTGGGGCCCAGGGGCCCGGAGCCAGGCCATAGGCCCTTTCCTGCAGGCACCCCCACCTGGGTTGGTTTTCAGTAGGTGTGAGGCGACTTGAAGAAGCACCTGCTACGGGACTCGCATGCCGTGGCGCACACTCACACCTCCTGACTCGGTCGAGCTTGCGCTCTCCCGGGGGGCCGGGGGTCCGAAGTAGGTCGTTGTGGCCGGTTGGTCGGTCGTATGGTACGGTTGCGGTGTAGTTTGGTAATGTAGGTTGGTCAGTTGCGTGATGGTAGAGCCAAGTTTTGTTCGTGGGCATGGTCGTCGGCGGGCGCGGCGCACCACGGTGTCACCAACCCCTTTAAACGCCGTTCCCGTTTCGACCCGTGCACGCCTGGCTGGTTTGGTGTTGGCCGGCTTGCGTGTGGTCTGTTTACGGTCAAGTGGCGGCTGCAGCTGCGGTGTTGTTGGTTCGCGGTCGTCTTGGCCGCCTCATGGTCGGCTTGGTTTGCGTGGGTTCCATTGCGCTGCTGCCGGTGGTCGTTCCGCCGCACGTCGTCTATGCAGCTGGCATGTCCGTGTTGGTGTTGGTCAGTGGCGTCGTGGTTTGTCCAAGTGTAGTGTTGTGTAGTTTGTTATCGTTGGTTGGTCGCGTTTGTATTGGCAGCATTGTGGTGTTCTGCTGTGTTCGTGGGCATGGTCGTCCGCGGGCGCGGCGCACCACTGTGTCACCAACCCTTTGGACGCCGTTCCCGTTTCGACCCGTGCATGCCTGGCTGATTCGGCGTTGGCCGGCTTGCGTGTGGTCTGTTTACGGTCAAGCGGCGGCTGCAGCTGCGGTTTTGTTGGTTCACGGTCGTCTTGGCCGCCTCATGGTCGGCTTGGTTTGCGTGGGTTCCATTGCGCTGCTGCCGGTGGTCGTTCCGCCGCATGTTGTTTATGCAGCTGGCATGTCCGTGTCGGTGCTGGTTAGTGGCGGCGTGGTCTGTCCAAGTGTAGTGTTGTGTAGTTTGTTACCGTTGGTTGGTCGCGTTTGTATTGGCAGCGTTGTGGTGTTCTGCTGTGTTCGTGGGCATGGTCGTCGGCGGGCGTGGCGCACCACGGTGTTGCCAACCTGTTGGGCGCCGTTTCCGTTTCGACCCGTGCATGCCTGGCTGGTTCGGCGTTGGCCGGCTTGCGTGTGGTCTGTTTACGGTCAAGTGGTGGCAGCAGCTGTAGTGTGGTCGGTGCGCGGTTGTGGTGGCCGTCTCATGGTCGACCGGGTTCGTTCGGGTTCCGTTGTGCTGCTGCCGGTGGTCTTATCGTCGAACCCTGCCCGTCTAGCCAGCACGTTTGTGTCTGCGTCGGTTTGTGGCGTCTTGGTTTGTACAAGTGTCGTGTAGTGCAGTTTGGGAACGTTCGTGGGCCGCGTCTGCAGCGGTAGAGTCGCAGTGTTCCTCTGTGCTTGTGGCCATGGTGGTCAGGGGGCGCGGCTTGCTACGGTGTCGCTAGCTCGTTGGTCGTCGCTCTCGCACCGGCCCATGCATGCCCAGCCGGCTTGGCGCTGGTCGGTGCGCGCGCGGTCTGTTCACGGTCACGTTGCGTCCGCTGTAGTGGTTCTGGCGGTGTGTGGTCGTGTTAGTCGCCTCTTGGTTGGTTTGTTCGGCGGTCGTTCCTTGCCGTCGCAGCAGGTGTTCGCGTAGTCGGATTTGTTGTGCGCAGGTGTGCCGCTTGTTGCGATGTTGGTCGGTGCCAGGTGTGTGGGGCCGGCACGGTACGTTTGTACTGTGCGCCGCCCGCCCGCCGCAGGGGAGAAAAGCCATGACAAGTGGTTGGACCGCTGTAAAAAAAATTTTCCCCCTGTCGGTGCCCTGTTCCCTGCCCCGCCCTGGCAGTGTTGCATGCACAATCCATTATCGGGTATTTCGTGGTGCCCCGTAGCCGTACTTCCAGTTTCGCCTGTGCCACTCATATGTACACTCCCGTCGGTGGCAAGGCCCCGCCGGTCCCCCTCGGTGTGTCCCTGTGCTCCCCATTGGAGCCCCAGGGCGTTGCTCCAGCTCGGTGGTGCTGTGCTTGTGCTGGTGCCTGTCTGTCTGCCGTGCTCCTTCTCCTGTCGTGCGTTTCGGGTCATTCGGGTGGCGTGTCTCTGTCACGGCGCCGGGTGTGGTGGCTAGGATGGTTAGGGTGGTTCAGCTTGTGTTTTGGTGTCGGGACGTTCCGTCCGACGTGGCGTGTTGGGCTCGGCGTAACACACCCGTGCCTGTTGCCAGGGGGGTCGGCGCGGCCCCGTGCGGTGAGCTTGTGGCCCCCCGCATGCCCCGGGTAGGGTTGTGGAGGACAGGAGTACCGGGTAGTGTTGCAGCCCCCCTCCCTCTCATGGACGCTGTTAACTGTCTGCGGGGGGTGCGCCCCTCGTACCATTCGCACAGGTTATACGTGTCGTAACCTTACGCGTCCCAGGCGCTCAACTCCCCGGCCGAGTTGCGCGCTGGTCCCTGCAGTGCACTTATCTCCAGATGCTCGCCCTGGACGGTAATACTCCGGCCGGTGGTTCGTTAACGATCTTGTGGTTATCGGCCCGGCCGCGGGTTCCGCGTATTTGGCCGGGCCCTTTGCCCGGCCCCTTGTGGATCCGGCTCGCGGGAGAGGAGGGTGGGGCGGGAGGACGGGTCCGGGCGTGGCGCCGCCTCGTTCCCTGCTGCAGGTGGGTCGCGGGGCCCGAGAAGCGTGGCCCTCGCCCGGGGGGTTGTAGGAGGAAGTCGTGGGGTTTCCGTGCGTGCTTGACACCACGGGTTGCGAAGGCTGGCCTCCACTCTCCAGGCATCTGTTGCATGTGTCGGGCATGTTGACGTCTGTCTCGTCGGTTTGTCGGACCGTCAGGTGTAGCTGGGGTGTGTTGCGCGGCTGTGTGCCACCGGGTCGTCGCGGTAGGACCTGTCGCCAGGCGCGGCTCAGGGTCCTGGGGGGGCGTCCCATGCGTTGCACCGGGGCGCCGTGGAGGTTACTGAAGTTTGCGTCCACAAGGGCTGGGCGTGCCTCCCGGGTCTCCGCCTCAGTGTGGACGGCGGGTTGCTGTCAATCGCCCAGCGCCGGCGCCCGGATCCGGTGGCGTGCGCTGTTCGACAACACTCCCGTGGTCATCGGTTCGGCCGCAGGCTCCGCGTGTTTGGCTGGCCCCTTTGCCTGGCCCCTCGCGGACCCGTTACGTGGGAGAGGAGGGTCAGGTGGGATGGCGGTCCCGGGTGCGGCGCTGCCCCCTTTCCTGGTTGCAGGCGGGTCGCTGAGGTCCGGGAAGTGTGGCCCTCGTCCGGGGGATGTGGCAAGAGGTCGCTGGGGTCGTATTTGTGTCCGACACCGTGGGCTGCCAAGGCTAGCCTCCACTCCTTGGGTGTCCGTTGTGCGTGCTGGGCAGGTGGACGCCGTCCCTGCTGGTGTGTCCGGTCGACGGGTGATGCCGTAGCATGTTGCGCGGCCGCGCGTTGTTGGGTTGTACGAGGGGTCGTGTTGGGCGAGGTCTGCCCGGTCGGGGGCGTTGTGGTTCGTGGCCAACCCCGCTGCCGCTGGCGTGTCGGTCATCGTCCGGTCCTCTGGTGGGAGGAGGCAGTCCCGGGTCCGCCGCGCCGTTTCTTCCCTGCGCGTGGCTGGTGTGGGACTCGTGCCGCGCGCGTGCGGCCGTGCGTCGTCGTTGCAGGTCCTGTGGTTGGTCGCGGGTCAGGGCCCTGGGGGGTTACCCGCACGTCGTACAAGGGCGCTGCGGAGGGCACTGAAAATTTCGTGCACCAGGGCCGCGTGCGCCGCCCGGGCCTCGGTCTCAGTGCGGATGGCGGGCTGCAGCTGCCCACCCAACGCCAGTGCCCGGATCTGGTGGATCGCGAAGACGGGGCATAGGTTGGGCTCAGTGGGGGTTTCCGCCGTCGGTTCCGGGATGGCCTCCATCTGCTGCCGGCCGTCGAGGTAGAATCTCCACGCCGCTGACCACGCCCTGGTGTGCAGCCAGCGGCGCCGCGCCCACCGCCAGAGGCAGTAGAGGGCGTGGCCTGGGTGCCAGGTGCCTGCCGCCCCCGACACAATGGCCGTCAGGGGGTCCGGGGGTTAGTTTGGGAGCAGGGGGCTGGGGTTGTCCGGCATGCCCGTGGTCGCCCGGAGCATGGAGTCGACGGCCTCCAGGCTCCAATGGTTGTCCTGCGGGTGCGGGATGATCCGCACCTGGTAGTAGTGGCCATTCTCCAACACGAACATGGCGATGGTACCGGGGTCACGTTCGCGCGGCGGGGGTGCTGCGCGGGTCGTCTCCGGGTAGTGCGCCGTCAGGTTCGTGAGGTTGTGCCCCCTGCTACGGGCGGTCCCGCTTTCCCATGCCTCCAGGCCCTCGTGCGGTGGGATACGGAGGTTGTCGGGTCTCGGTGGTGGGGCGGCCCGCTCCCGGCCTCCGGTGGCGGGTGCGGGCCTGGGGTCCGTCGGGGGCGCTATGAGTGTGTGTACCCAGCCCAGCTGTGGGACCCACACGCCCCCTTGGGCCGGTTGGTGGGTGTTGAACCACCAGATCCACGCTTCAATGAGGTCGTCAGAGACCTGTGTCCCGGGAATGACGAGCGCCTGGAGCTGTCGCACAAAGATTTGGGTTGTCGGGGCATGTGGCAGAGGGACTACGGCGAAAAGCCTGTTCGGGTCGACGCTACGGAGGTGTTCCCGGAGGGTGGCCACCAGCCCGCTCGAGGGCGTGGAAGCGTGGATGTCGTAGAGCGCCTTCAAATTTGCGTCGTCGAAGGGATCCGTGCCCCGTTGCTGTGGCGGTCGGGGGGGCGGGGGGGGCATGGCCATCCGGTCTTGGTCCAGTGCCGCGTCAGCCGGGGAGGGGTGCCGTGAGGTGGCGCCCGGTTGTCCCCCAGGCACGTATTCCGTGGGGGGTTCCTGTTGCCGGGGCATCGAGCAGGGCGTCGCGGTGGGCAGCGGGCCAGCGGGCTCCTGAGGGCTGGAGGTCCCTGTCGTCTCTGTGTCCGCCCTTGGTCCGCTCGCGTCGTGTCCCGGCTGCCGCGATGTGCCCTCCGTGGCCTGGCGGCTTCTGGACTGCGGGGAGGGCTGCCCCCCCGCTCCTTGCGTAGGGCTGGGGTCGGGCGCAGGCTCCCTTGGTCGCGTGTCCGTGGCGTGTGGTCCTCTCGGTAGCGAATCGGCCGCTGACCCCGGGAGGGAGGCGGCAGATGAGCTGGACGTTTCGCCCGCCGTCTGGCGAGGGTCCGCTTGTGGCGTTGCTTGTCGCTCGCGCTCGGCCGGCGTGAGAATGGTGGGGATGTGCGTCCGCTCGGTGCGGGGCCTCTTGGACCGGCGTCTGGAGTCGGGGGTCGATGATGTTCGCCGAGCTTGGGGGTCGCGGGGGCCCCCGTGGTCCCTGTCCATATCCTCATTGAGAACGACTCGTAGCGCTGCGGGGGGCGGCGTGCGGCTGCGGCGACGGGATCGGTCAGGGCGCCTCGTTTCTTGGCGCTGCTCCGGCGTGTCGCCTTGCACCCTCGAGGCGTGGGGACTGCCCGGGCTCCTCCGTGGGGCGAACGGCCGCAAGGGGCTGCTGTATGTGCCAGAGGGGGAACCCCTACCGGGTGGTGGACCCCGTGGGTGTTCCGGTGAGTTTCGGCGCGCCGCCTGTCTGGGGGGCTCCGGGACGTCTTGGGACCGCGGCCGCCGGTGGCCTGAGGCGTGTCCCTGGTGGCCCGGTGATCCAGGGATGTTCCAGATATTATGGTCTTGCATGGCCGCCCGGATGCGCAGGGCGGCGCGCTGGTGCCACCGCCAGTGCCGTCTGTTCATTTCATCTGGGCTGTAGGCTCCCATATGCGCCATGAGCCTGGTGGCCACATAGCGCCATTGGTCGGGGCGGTCCATGGTGGCGGGGGGCCCGTGCCCTGTCCGATGACCAAACGTGACGTCTGCCATGGTGCGTGTTCCCTCCGCGAGGTGGCGGGAGCGGGAAGAAAGTACCCATCGTATGCGGACCGCCTGTTCGAGCTGCTCCCCTGTGACAAGCCTAGGGATCCAGAAGCTTAGGTCTTGGGTCGCTTCTTGTTCTGCTTGTTCGCTGGGGTGGCCGGCGTCACCCTCCAAGCGTGCATAGTCCAGGTGTCCCCGCGCCCAGGGCGGGGCGGCCCCGGGCGCTGGGGCGACAGGCTCACTCGCAGTGTTGGTGGCCGCTTCCACGCGCGTGCCCTCACCCGGGGCGTTGCGCTCGTCCGTAGTCCGGTCCGCCGCGCCGCTCGCGGTCGTCTGCCCCTCGCCCGCAGCGGCAATCTGCCCCAGGGCGGTGTAGTCGCGCTGGGGGTGCGCTTGTCGTGGCACCGTGAGGGGCGTATCGTCCGTCTGGTCGCGTTGCGGCTCTGGGTGGACGCGTGGCATCTCCGGTGCTGGGACCGCCCGGGGGTCATCCCTGCAGGAGTCCATGAAGGGACCGAAGGAGTCGTCGTCGCGGTTATGCCCGCTGGGTGACGTTCCTCCTTCGTCCGCGGGCTGGGGCGTGTCGGGTGTGGTTTCCCGGGCCTCTGACCCCGCGCTGGTTTCCGGTGGATCTCGCAGCAGCGCCTCCCCTGGCGTGCTCGTGTCCGCGTGGGCCGCCAGGTGCGCCCGGGGGGCGGCGCCCGCGTGATCTGCGGTCGAGGGCCAGTGGGGGCCGTACGCACACCCGGTGTCCGGAGTTGGCCCCTCGGGTTCTGCGTCAGGCTGGCCATCTGCCAATGCCTCGCCTCCTCCGTGTGCCGTGTCGTTCGTCAGGTCGGCACTCCGCACTGATGTTTGGTCCGTTCCCCCGCCAGGTTCCCCCATTGGTGCTGGTGTCGGCGTTCGTTGCGGGGGTCTCTGCAGTCCTTCCGCGCCCACCGCGGGCGCGTCGCGCTGCGGTTGGGTCGGCGGTGTAGGCGGTTCGGCGCCATCGTCCGCTGGCGGCAGTGCCCCCCGGGCGTGGCCTCCCACCAGGGGTGGCGGCTCAGGTAGGCCCCCCGGGTCCGCGGGCTGCGGGGTGTCCGCCGGGGCGGCTGTGCGTGGCGGATCCGGGCCGGGGTCTGGTTGGTGGGGCTTGGTGCTGCTGGGGCACCGACCCGCCGTGCGTTGTGGCCGGTAGGTCCTCCGTGCCGGACGTTGCCGAAGCCCGGGGGGTTAGGCCCCCGGTGGGGCCGTGGGTGTGGGGGTGCCCGGTGTCGGAGGGCCGGGCGGTGATGGCGTCCGTCGGGGTAGCGGGTACGTTGGGTCCGCTGCCGGCCGGTCAGGTGCGCCATGGTGCGGGCGGCGTTCCGGGTGGGCCTGTGTTGTTGCCGCTTGGCTGGCTGCCGGCCGTGGGCCTTGCGCAGGCGCGACGGGTGGTGTTAGGGGTTGCGGGCTTCCTTTTGGGGCTCGGGGCCGGTACCCTGTGCGGGTGTGCGGTGCCGGGGGGTAGCCGGGCTGGGTACCGGCTGCCCCCGTATTTGTGGGGCCGGGTAGGGCTCCGCTCCTGGCAGGTGGTGCTAGGTGTCCCCGGCTCCCTGTGGCCGCGTGGTGTTGTGTTGGTTGTCGTTGCGCCGCCCGTTTGGACGCACGCTCTTGTCGGGGGCTCTGTGGTGTGCCGGCCCCAGATGGTGCCGGACCGCCTGCAGTCCGCGTGGCGTCGGCGGCGTGTTGTTGGTGTGGTTCGGCGGCGGGTGCAGGGGGGGCGGAGTTGGATGGGTCGGCGGATGTGGAGGACGTCGCGGCTGACGTTCGGGCCCGTACGTTCGTGGCCCTAGTTGCTGCCGTGGCGCGGGATCGGGGCGGGGGGGTGGTGATGGTTGCGGTGGTTCTCCGGGGGGAGTAGGATGAGCCGTCGAGCCAGGTACCTCTGGCCATCATTCTGGCCAGCGCTGCATAGCCGTATGTGCCCGGTTGTGGTGGCGGGACGTGCGGCTGCAGGGTGCGCTGTATCAGCGATTCGAGGCTGCGTGGAGGGGGTATGCCCCTCCACGTGAGGTAGGCCGCCATCAGCCTCTCGGTCGCCCCCGGGGTCATTACCCCGCCGCGGTGGAAGAAGTCCCCCCACTCGGCGCCATGGGCGCCGCGGGCGATGCCCATTGCCCATTCCGCGTCCCCCACCAGCCAGCCGAAGGCGATTGGGAGGCGGGTGGTGAGGGTGACGACGATGTTGCGGTAGTTGTTTTGCTTCGTCGGGCTGACGTAGCCCCACCTGCCGGGCAGGTTGCCCATGGGGGGCAGGCTGCTCCGTGGCGCGTCGTTGTAGTCCTCGTGGTCGGGGACGTAAACCGTGGGGTCCGCGTCCGGGTCTGGCAGCGCCCAGGTTGGTGCGCGCCAGGGGGGGCGGGGGGGGGGGGGGTGTCGCTGGGTCCTCATCGGCGAGGACGTCCAACCACTCGACGTCGAGGCTGCCTTTCCCCGCGCCGTCCCTCCAGACGTTTTGCCGGATCAGAGTCCGCAGCGTCTGGAGTGTGAGGTCTTCGTCTTGCGTTTCACGCGGCGGCATAGCCGTGCAGAGTCGGTGCGGTCGCCGGCAGAGTGGGCACGACCACAAGTTTGCGATGCACGGGCTGCAGAACCAGTGCAGCTGCTCCGTGCCGCCGCAGCCGAGGTCATGCCCGCGAAGGGGGTTGCCGTCGTCGTCGTTCACCTCCATGCAGACCCCGCATGGGTTCCCCGGCCGTGGATGCAGTGCATCACCTCCGGGCATCCTGAGGAGAAGTGTCAATCGCAGGACGATCGGGCCACTACAGGGGAGGAGGGCGCGCGCGCTCCGGGCGGTGCTACGGTAGGTGCCTGGCTGTTGCCGCGGGCCCGTGCGTGTGGCTAGTCGCTAGGTTGCGCGTGTTGGTAGTGGATGAGGAGATTATAGTACGTGCGGCGGTCGTGGGATGTATGTTGTGCTTCCTGTGTGTATACTTGAACGCGGTGCTGCAGCTCTGCGTCCGCCCTCTTGACGGCGGTGAGCTGCATGTGACGTATTGTGGCCCTGGGTTCCGGGGGGTGGTCGGCGACGACCCTGTAAAGCTGGAGTGGTACCGCTCCTCTGAGCACTGCCTCCTTGATTTCCGGCTGCCGCATCAGGCGTCGAACCTCATTTGCCGGTGGCGTCGCCGGGCCCCATCCGGCGTGTTGTGTGATGGTGTTCTCTGGTGCCCACGTGGCCAGGTGGTTGTCCCCTTGGGCTAATGGGCAGCGTTTGAAGTGTTCCCGTGTTTCTGGCTGCTTGAGATGGCAGGGGCATATGGTGTATTCCGGGGGTATGTCTATACCTCGCCGGGCATACCAGCGTGCCACCCTGTCTAGAAGGGGTAGCTGCTCGAGCAAGAGCTGGGCACGTCGTGTCTGCAGGTGCACCGGCATTAGGGATGGGTCCAGAGCCGAGAAGTACAAGGCGGTGCGCATTTCGTGTTGGAGACGGCTCAAAAGGGCGTTGTCGGCTTGACTGCCCCGAATGTGCGCCATGGTGCGGATGGGTTGTGGGTAGTGGTATGCCCTCCCCGTGTCGTTATAGATGCGATCGTCTGGCACCCAGGCTGGTGGTTCCCCAGGGCGCGGGATGGGTGGCAGGTGCTGGAGGTGTGTGTGCATGTGGTCTCGTAGCGGTGGGTCCTCGCCGTCCGGCATGTGATCGGCAAGCTGGTTGTGGGCGTGCAGGTCTATGTGTCCGTTGCCCAGGCTATACCGATGAGATTCTTGTTCGACGAGATGCAGGACGACGTGTTTGGGGAGGCGCCTCAGGGCTGTCCAGAGGTGTAGGGCCTGGGTGCCCAGGCTACAGTCAGTCGCCTTGTGTAGGGGTTGCCGCGCCAGCCTGCGGACGATTGAGAAGTCCACCGCTGCGTCCAATACTACCCACAAATGGTGCGTCTGGTCACGCGGCGCTTGGTGGGCGTCATTGACGGCGTCCACGACGATCGCCAGTGTCTTCAGTTCTCCGTGAGAGGAGGCCCCGAAGATGGTAGCCCCCGTGAGGTGGCGTTGGTGTAGTCGGTTTGTCGTGTCCACTTCCAACTCTAAAGCCGCCCCCCCGGCCGCCGGGGTGAGGCTTGTAGTGCCGGAGGCATCCGCGAAGATGATCGTGGTGTGGTTGTCCGGGTGCGGGAGGCGGCACGGCATCGTTGGTTGGTAGGCATGGATGTGTGCCCCCCGTTCCGTGGTGGCCCACAGCGTGTTGGTGTTCCGTCGGAGTCTCCGGGTAGCATACACCCCCACCCCCTGGCGGATGATCTCGGTTGCCGCCGGGTTCATGCGGACGTAGTCATTGTTCCTTTCATGGCCCTGTGTCAGGTAGCCGTACACGTACTGGAGTAAGTATGCTGTCTCCGGGTGGAATGTGGTCCACTCGACCGTCTGCCAGTCCTGTACTTGGGAGCATCGGTGTTTGACCGGGTAGGCTGGGGCCTCCGGCGTGGCGCTGCGGTGCTTGGCTATCACCGGGTAGGTGATGGCTGGGTGCTGGGTGTTCCACGTGCCCCTGTGGAACCTCCATTCCGCCTTGGTGCTGGGGTCCCACGTCACTGTGGCCGTGTCACTCTCTGCGGCCTGTTCGAAGTGCGTGGGCAGCCACCGGTGCTGTTCCGGGGTAGCGTGGGCCGTTGGCATGGGGTGGTAGCGCGCCAGTAACTGGGGGAGGGGCCATGGGGTGGCCGGCGCGTGGGGCCCACACCGCCAGCAAGTGGTGGGGGTACCCGTCAGCTTGTCTTGCGATAGTGGCAGCGGACAGAAGGGGCGCGCCGTGGGTGGCGGTAGCATCCACAGGTTGCCTGCCGCTTTGCCCGGCCGCAACGTGGAATTTAGCCCGTTGGGTGCTAGGAGGAGTACCGCTGGTACCGTGGTGCCGGGTACATATTCCACTTGCTCCGTTGGCCGGTGGTGGGCTTGGTTCCCTTGCGGTGGGCTGGGTGGCAGTGGTCGTTTGTGCGTGTTCCAAAATAGGTTGTACGCCTCACGTATTTCCCCATCTGTTGGCTGGGGGTGCCCGGTTTGGGTGGCCACACTGCGCATGTGGTTCTCCAGGAGTGATTTGTTGGGCCACTCCGGGTGTTGTAGGAATGGGACGTGGTGTGTGCCCACTCGTTGGAGGGCTTTCATCTGGTTCGGGGTGACCCGTACGAGGTGGAGGGTGGTGCCCACCAGGTCCACAGTGGTGGTGCTACCCGTTGGTCCCCCCCCCAGATCGGTGTGAAGGACCGCCAGAGGGCCCGTTTCCCTGCACCGATGGTTCGTTTGGATGACGTGGTTGTGGTGGGGCAGTAGGAGTTGTAGGTGGTTCCATATGCGGGTCCCCACCTTGGTGGGGAGACCCCGCTGGTGAAGTATGTATTGGGGGCAGGTGTTGCAGTGGTACTGGGCCTCCCGCAGCGTCAGCGTGAAGACTTCCCGTACCTCCGGCTCGTGATTGTGCATGAGACGATGTAGGTGGGCCGCAGTGTGAGCTGTGTACGCGTTGTGGACGAGGTGGTCGGTGTTGTCTCCGTAGTACGGTGGCGATGCCGCACGCACCGTTGCAGGCAGTGACGTGGGCCGGTGGCCGTGGATGGTCCACGCTCGTCGTACTGTGGTGGTGACTGTTCGTAGCATGTGTTGGGGGTGCGTTAGGTGCAAGGCTTGGAATCCTATAGCTGCGTTGAGCACGGCTTGGGGGAAGTATGCCAGGGCCTGGGTGGAGAGTGCTGTGATGCGTGCTATAACCAGTGTCCTTGTCAGCTGCCGTAACAGGTTTGGTGGTAGGGTGACCCCGCCTGCGGTGGCCGCTTGCTGGACTCCCAGGTAGGTGGCCGTGTTTACTGGGTCCATGGGCAGGTCCCCGGGTCGGAGGGGTGGCGGCGGTGCATTGTGTACCATGGTGGCAGATTTGACGTTGTGTATCAGCAGCTGATTGCCCTCCAGATAGGTGGTGACGACGTGGAGGACCCTGGTGGCTCTGGCGGGGTCCGGAGTGGTCGGCAGGGATTGGCGCGCGGTGGCGGTCACCACCGCCATGTCGTCCGCAAACGCTAGGAGCGTGGTCCGTAGGAGATATGGTGCCACGTCCGGGTACGTGCGTCGGATGTAAAACGCCAGCGGGAGAATGACGAGTAGGAAGAGAAATGGGCCTTCCGCACTCCCTTGTGGGACCCCACTGGTGGGGTGGACCCATCATGTGGTGCCCAGGTCGGTCTTCACGGCGTACATGCGGGTGGCGAGGTATGCCTGGAGGAAGCCCTGGAAGTGGAGTCCCATGTGTTCCCAGACAGCCCGTAGGAGGCGGTGCGGGGTGTTGGGGAAGGCCCCCTTGACGTCCAGGGATGTGGAGATGAGGCTGATCGGGTCCATGTCTACCACGGCGTCTTGCATAAATATGGCCTCCAACGGTGATCTACCCGGTATGGCCCCCGACATGGTGGGCGGTACAGCCCGGTACACTGCTGGGGCCAGCCGTTTGAGGATGAGCATCCATATGAGTTTGGCCTCCGTGGTGGCGCATACGATGGGTCCCCAATTGTCGGGGTTCGCCCAGTCGCCTTTCTTATAGAGCGGGTGTACTAGGTTCGCCCAGTCGGGTGGCACGTCCGTTTTCCCGATGGCGATATCCCACAGGCGCGCGGCTAAGTGTCTCTTCAGGTTCAGTGGTAGTCTACGGTAGAGCTCCGCCGGGAGTCCGTCCGCTCCCGGAGTTTTCCCCGGTTGTAGTTTGTACAACACCTCATCAAGCTCCCGAATGGTGAACGGGGTTCGGTGCATGTCTCGTGGCTGTGTCCGGTTGTAGAGTTTCGGCAGGTGGGATATCAGTTCCTCTGTGTATGCCGACAGTTCGCCATCCTCAGTGCTGTGCTGGCGCAGGAAGCTGTTGAGGACTTCTTCCAGGACCACCTTGGGATCGTTGGTCACTGTGCCGTCCTGTAGGCGTACTGCCTTGATGCCTCAGTGGCCCGTCTCCCCCAGGACCTTGTCCACGTGTTTCAGTGATTTGTAGGGTTGGGTGTTTTGGAAGTAGCGCTGTTGTTCTTGCGCCAGCTCCTTCGCCCGGCGGACGTGCCATTCTCTGAGTTGCTGGCGTGCTGTTGCCAGTCGTGCTGCAATTTCCTGGGCGTCATGTTGGGCTTGCTGGTCATGTGAGTGCATTGCCGTGTGCAGTGCTCGCTTGTCGTGCCATATGGTTGTGACCAGGGATTGTAGGTCTTGATGCGGGGTGGCGTCGTCCTGGGTTCTGCGCTGCCCGCTGAGGCCGCATGCCGTGGCCGCCTGTCGCATGGCGAGTTGAGGTCCGTTTTGTCTTGCTGGCCCAGGATGCGTTGTACCGTGCGGTAGTACGCTACCCATCCGTGGGTGTCGTTCTCTCCTGGCGGTTGGATGGGCGGTTGTTCTTCGTGGTCCATGCCATCCCTGGAGGCCGGGGGTACCTGAAGCACCTTGATTTGTACCTCCAGGGGTCGGTGTCCGGTGATCTTGGATGGCAGGTCGTGGTATTGCGCCCGCGTCACCTCGACGTGTGCCGAGTCCGCGTAGCAAAGGTCGATGCGGGAATCTGTAGCGCCAGGTTGTGGTGGTCTGTGTGAGGGCTGGCCTGGTAGAGAGGCTGTGAGGTCCTGTAGGCCTAGATGCTGCATGGCCACTTGTATCGCTGCGTCCTCGGGCGTCGGTCGTCCTCCGCGATCGTTCGCTGATGGGGCCGCATTGAAGTCTCCTATGATGACAGTCGGGCCCATCATGGCAAGTTGCCGGTAGGCCTCCATGAGATGTTCGAGGAACGTCTCCGTGGCGTCTCCAAGGGGGACGTGCACGTTGATGACATTCAGTTGCCACGTTGGGCCTACCAGTTCGTATGCCGCTAGGCGGCCTTCCACCCCCAGGTTGTGGTGGATGTGTACTTGGACTTCACTTTTGTGGGACATGGGAACCCCCTTGACCCGAGTGGTGCGGTATTGGTGTCCCGTCCTGGTGAGGATGGGGGTTAAGCTGGGGTGGGTTGTCTGGGTTTTGAGGGCCTGCTCCTGCCACACCATGGCGTCCGGGTCGCATTTCGCCATGATGGGTACGTCTTGTAGGTCCGGAGCTTTGGTCGCGTCGTACAGGGCGCCCGGTTCGTTGAGGGACATGAGAGTGACGAGCGCAGTTGTGACCTCGGGGGCGCGCGTGTTGGTGGTCCCTGGGGTCCCCGGCGCGGCGTGGTAGTAGTCATTGTCCCAGTCGCAGTTTGTGGTTGATCGCTGCGGCCATCCTCTCTTCCTCCGGTATATCCGGTTCCTCCAGCCATGTCTGTGGCACGTCACCCCTCCAGACGGTGCCCGGTGGTACCGTGTTGGCGGTTGTGCGGAGCTGCACCGGGCACTCTGGGAATTGTCTGTCGTCCCAGAGTTCGAGGTTTGAGGTCTCCACTTTTTCGCCCCATTCTGGGAGTGCGTGCCACTTGATTTTCAACTGTAGGTTGCCGTGTTGGCCCGGTGTGGCCAGTCTGCCCTGTATCTTGCCCCGGAACCATACGAATTGTTTCGGTTGCCCTTTAAGCGTGGTTCCGTATACTCCTTGTACTTCTGCGCCGTCTGGCCACTCCGGGTGCATGGCGGCACGTTCCGCCCGTGTGAAAAGCGGGAATGCCGGGGCCTTCGGCTTCGGTTGCGGATCGGGTGGCGGCGGCGCTGGGGCCACTTTGGGCTCCGGTTTGGGCCGTTTGGCGCTGCAGGCTGAGGCGTCCGCTCCCCCCGGGCGGGGCCTCGGTTTGGGTTGGGGCTGCTCTGGCGCCGGTTTGGGGGGTGGCTTCGGTGCGTCGCGTCGGAATATGCTGTACGCCGGTCCCTGTCCCTCCTGCGTTCTGTGCATACCCCGAAGTCGGTTCGTGTGTTCTTGTAGGCTGGTGGTGCGGAGTTTGAGAGTTCGTTCCGTGTCCGTAGGCCAGGACATCCAGCGCTCCGCCTGTGCTGTCCCGTACTTCCGCACATAGGCCGCCAGGTTGTGCGTGAGTGTAAGCCATGTCTCGGGTAGCGTGGTGTCCGTGGCTGGGGCATCCACTGTCCAGTGCATCGCCGTTTTGAGGGCTAGCCAGTGCGCCCTGGGGTGGTTGGTGTGGTGGGTGGAGTGGCTAAAACGGTCCCCCAGTGCCAGTGGGGTCGCCGGCTTTGCTGCCGGTGTGAATGTGTGGACCCTGTCTGTTGTGCCCGTGGCATTCCACCGCGCCACCCACCATGTGTGTTGGTGGCACGTTAGTGTCATCGTGGGGGTATCCGGGGGCTTGTCATTAAAGACCGCCCAGTCAGTGACCTTCGGACCCTTGGTTTTCCGGTCGTGTTGTTCTGGTGGACTGGTCAGGGTCATCAGGTGGTTCATAAGGTCCGGCGTCAGGGTGTGTTCTGTGCCCTGTATCCTGTCCTTACGCGCCGTGGGGTGGCCCACGGCGACGTCTCACGCGCCCATGGTGGCTGCCAGGGTGTTGGCTGCCAAGGTGATGACATCGTCCGTCAGTCCCTCCACGATGAAGTACTTTTCTCCCGCCAGGGTGGTCGGGAGTTGGGCCGTGTGTTTAATGGTGAGGTGTAGTAGCGCCCTGTCGGGGCCCGGGGCGTTTGGGTCCACTGGTCTGGGTTTGCGTGCGCCGCGTCCCGCTAACGGGTTCCGCGGTTTGTCGGCGTTGGGCAGTTGTGGCCCCAGGGCCATGTGGTGTACCTGATCGAGAGGGACGACTTGGCCCGTGGTGTCGCCCGTCGTGAGGTATACTCCTTTGGCGCCTGTTATCGTGTTTAGGTATATACCTGGGAGTGGGGCGCGCTGTTGGGGCAATGGTTGGAGGTAGACAGTGGGGTAAACATGCGGTACCTACTGCCCTGCTCCGGTGGGAATTTTTGTAACCGAGGAGCGCACCGTGCATGCACGTTATCTTCATATTCTTTCTTGTCTCCCACCGCTTCTCGCTCTCTCGTCCTTTCCCGCAACAATAATATATCCCCATATTGGTTATGGTTTTCTTTTCGTGGCACGCTCATGAGAGCCGTCCACCAAGGTGGGCAAGGAGGTCAATGGTATGGGTGAGGTTCTGTTTCTGCAAGTAATCTCTCCAAACTTTATTGTAGGACGGTAAGAAGGTTTCAACGGGTTCCTCGGTATCCAAATCCTTGGTATAACCCTCCCAGCGCACCTTGAAGAGAAGTATCTTGCGGTGAGTACGGTGGCCGAACATTTTCTTGACATTATATGTGTCCTCCTCAAACTTGGAGGGCACTCTAGCAACCCCCTCCGTGTAATTTAGAGGCACGGAGGAGCAAGGGGAGTTGACCGTCTTCATTAAGCAATCAACGTGGACGTCAACTAACCTCCGTTGGTCCACTTGAATAACATAGAGGTCGTGTGCCTTGTGGACCACGACCTCATAGGGCCCATCCCAATAGTGGAACGTCTTATCGCCAAGATTTTTGCGTTGGCAACGGACCCATACGCGGTCCCCTTTTGAGAAATTGGGGGACATCCTCCTCCTCTTATTATACTTATGAGCCATTGTCTCTTGCACTTGAATCATAGCCCTACATGCAAGAGCAATAAGCTCCTCACGCCGTTGGAAGTAGTGAGCGGCGTCTTGGGCAACCCCCTTAGGCTCAGCAAGAGGGGGCCCCTTAGTACGGTTGTGTTTACCAAACACAATCTGGTTAGGCGTATAACCTGAAGGACCTGTAGTCTCATGCCACGCTCGTACAACAGTTGTCGATGTCGGTCGCGCGATCGCAGCAGAAGAAAAAAAAAACTAATAAAAAGACGCACCGCCAGAAAAAAAAAAGCGAAAAATCGTCTTTTCGGACCTCAGAAACCCCCCAAAAAATTTTACGCCGCTGTTTGGCGAGGTCGCAAAATTTAGGACACTCACAAAAAAAGACGAATAAAAGAGTCGCGACGGCGAATAAGCTGAGCGTTGCTTGCCCCAAAACACCGAGCAAAGTGCGTGTCCTAGGCGCTAGGGACTTGTGCGCGCTCCAACAACAAAGAAGAAGAAATAGGCGAACACCAAGAACAAGCGAGTTGCGACGACGAAGAAAAGAACATTGCGTGCTCCAAACCACCTAGCAACGTGCGTGCCATAGGAGCTAGGCGGCTTGTGCGCGTCAGAAAAAAAAAAAAAAAAAGAGAGAAGGAAACACAACAAAAGGAGAAACACCAAACCACAAACAAAGAAGACACGACCACGGACCACGGGAAAACAAGGTATGACAGCCAAGTATGTTACGGCCCCATGCGTCCTACATATCATATCCACCGCTACACATGCGTAGATGAGAAAAACCAAGTATGTTGCGAAGGAGGGCGCCCAAGGGACAACACCGCACGCAAAAAAGAACGACGAACCACCACGCACGTCAAAAAGCATGCCCGCAAACACAAACCACAGCCATATATCCCCCATATTTATTCCTCCATAGGCTCCGACCACCACGAGATACACGACGAAAAAAAATCAACAAAAGCGCAAAAGGTATGGGGCGGCCACGGACAATGGGGAAACAATGAAAATGCGAACAAGCGAAGCCCACAAACCACTGGCAAACAACGGTATGGCGAGCAAGTATGTTCAGAATGCAAAGGAGGGCGCCAAAGGGAGGGACCACGCACACACGCACACACATAAACAAGACCGCAAGGTGCAAGACGACGGAGACAAGAGCAAGGAGAAACATGGTATGAAACCCCACCCCGCCCCGCCCGCAAACACGCACAAGCTCTCACTATAGGGGATGGCCACGTACCACGGGGAAACAATGGTGTGGCGAACAAGTATGTTAAAAATGCGAGGGAAGGCGCCAAAGGGACGGACCGCACACGAAAACACAAACGTACACAAAGCCGCAAGATGCAGGAAGACGGAGACAAGACAAAGGAGAAACATGGTATGCAAACCCCCCCCCGCCCCACCCACAAACAAGCACACGCTTTCTCTTTAGGGGACGGCAACAAGAAGCAGCACAAGGTATGACAAGTATGTTACAAAAAAAAACACGAAAGCGCCATCCACGCCCTCTCCATAGGGGAAATGCAAGGCGGAGAGGTGTGTTATCGAAGACGCAACGAAAAAAAAAAAAAAAGGGATGAGACACAAAACACAACACGCAAAAAAAAAAGAAAAGACCTGCGCACGCTCTCTCTCTACAGGGGAAGAAACCGCGGTGGGACAAAAGGAGAGGTACGTACTACGCATCACGCATGCCACGCATTTCTGCTACGCATCTACAGGACCTCTTCTTCTGCTTTTTGAACCATGCCGACGACCGACGACGAGAACCAGCCAAGGTATGACACACCCCACCCCACGAACCACACACCGCAAGCACACACACGCACACGCACGGCAGCCAAACCGCGCACGACCCCCCCCCCACGCCACCCACACCAACACGAAGGGCCACACAGCGCACACACACACACCAAGACCAAGGAGAAGGGCACCCGGAAGACACACCCACCGCATGACAACACCACACCACCAAAAACACAGACGCCACAAACACGCAACACGCAACACAGCACGGCCACCGCGCACACCCACACACACCACAAACACACACAACAAAGGACACCCCCGCCCGCGAAACACACCACCACAACCGGCGGGCCCCAGCCAGGAGTGGCGGGGAGCCGCACACCACCACCGGCAGCGAAACCAAGCCAGGAGTGGCGGGGAGTAGCACACAGGAACCTCCGCCAGGAGTGGCGAGGGACCAACCACACCACACACCGGCCAGAAACCCAGCACACACGCCACCGCCGCACACCACACGCCACACACCACACACCACACACCACACACCACCGCCGACAGCGAAACCCAGCCAGGAGTGGCGGGGAACCGCGCCCGGGATCCTCCGCCAGGAGTGGCGAGGAACGCCCACCACCACCGGCAGCGAAACCCAGCCAGGAGTGGCGGGGAGTAGCACACAGGAACCTCCGCCAGGAGTGGTGAGGGACCACCCACACCAAACACCAGCCACAACCCCACCAGCACACCACCGCCGCACACCACACACCACACACCACACACCACACACCACACGCCGCATACCACCGCCGCCAGCAGACCCCAGCCAGGAGTGGCGGGGGACCACACACCACCACCGGCAGCGAAACCCAGCCAGGAGTGGCGGGGAGTAGCACGCAGGAACCTCCGCCAGGAGTGGCGAGGGACCGACCACACCACACACCAGCCACAACCCCACCGCACACCACCGCCGCCAACGGACCCCAGCCAGGAGTGGCGGGGAACCGCGCCCGGGACCCTCAGCCAGGAGTGGCGAGGACCGCCCACCACCACCGGCAGCGAAACCCAGCCAGGAGTGGCGGGGAGTAGCACACAGGAACCTCCGCCAGGAGTTGCGAGGGACCAACCACACCACACACCAGCCACAACCTCACCCACACACCACCGCCACTAGCGGACCCCAGCCAGGAGTGGCGGGGAACCGCGCCCGGGGCCCTCAGCCAGGAGTGGCGAGGACCGCCCACCACCACCGGCAGCGAAACCCAACCAGGAGTGGCGGGGAGTAGCACACAGGAACCTCCGCAAGGAGTGGCGAGGGACCAACCACACCACACACCAGCCACAACCCCACCACACACCACCGCCGCCCGGGGACCTCAGCCAGGAGTGGCGAGGACCGCCCACCACCACCGGCAGCGAAACCCAGCCAGGAGTGGCGGGGAGTAGCACACAGGAACCTCCGCCAGGAGTGGCGAGGGACCAACCACACCACACACCAGCCACAACCCCACCAACACACCACCGCCGCACACCACACACCACAGACCACACACCACACACCACACACCACTGCCGGCAGCGAAACCCCAGCCAGGAGTGGCGGAAAACCGCACACCACCACCGGCAGCGAAACCCAGCCAGGAGTGGCGGGGAGTAGCACACAGGAACCTCCGCCAGGAGTGGCGAGGGACCAAACACACCACACACCAGCCACAACCCCACCAGCACACCCCCGCCGCACATCACACACCACAAACCACGCACCACACACCAACACAGACACCACGCGCGCACGCACCGCGCCACAAACACACACACTGACGGCGAACCACAACCAGAGGAGGAGGCGACACGCACGCAAGCAACACGGCCAGGAACAGCGAAAACCCCCCCCCCCCACCACCACCACCCCACCCCGGAGGGACGGGAAACCCACCACCGCAAACCACACAGCGAAATGGGGGGCGGGACAATAAGGGCCCACGGGAGACGCAGGCGAGGGACCCAACCTCAGGGGTTTGGGGGCCCCCCCGGTGACCGTATCGGCCCCACCTGAGCTCACGCAATAAGATGGGATACGCCCGGGACCGTTGGTCAGCGGCCCGCGGTGGCACCGGCCTGGGGGGGTGACCAATGGGCCTGACCAAGAGCACTCCCCACGGCACGTACTGCGGTTCGGGCCCAGCGAGGGGCTGCGGGTAGGGCACACCGTCCATCGGGGCAAACAAGAGACACGCCTATGCCGCAAGGACTCCCCTGCGACCCACAGTGTACCCGACCCCGGTGTGGGGAACGGCTGGAGTACCTGGCTACGGAGCAGGTCCATTTGTACCGAGCGAGTACAAATGGACGGCCCGTACAACATAGTTACACCCTGACGGGGAGTGCAAGCATCGGCCCCCCCAACGGGGAAACACCAGGGGAAGGGACCCGAGCCGACGACAAGGACCCCGCCCCACCCACCACAGCCGGGAAGGCCCGGGCACGGCACCAGGGAAACACCGCCCCAAGCGACACGGAAAAGAGACAGAAGGAGGAGGGCATGCAAAGGGGCCGGCAGGGGGACACACCACCAACAGACCCAAGCCAAGGGGGGCGGGGAACCACACAGCCGAGACGGGAGAAGGGCCACGACACACAGCCCCCACACCAAACAGAGCCGCCAAACCACGCCCAGAAAGGCGAGGACAGGCACCCAAACGCACCACCAACACACCGCACACACGCCCGAGCATGCACACAACACACACACCCACAACCGCCACCGACACGAGCCCCACAAACGCACACGACACACCAAAGCGCAAGCGCCGCCCGCACCACAAACGCAACACACACAAACCCAAACAACAAGAACCCAGCAACCCCCCCCGCCAGGGGAGCTGCAGGGCCGCCAGAAACACCGCTAGGACACAAAGGTGGACCCACCAAGCCCTCAGCCAGGAGTGGCGAACGGCCACACCCAGCAACACCCCAATGGCCACGCCCAACCCCAGGACCAGGCACTACGACACCGACACCATCACCGCCACCAACACCCAAACCGGACGCCACAACACCCTCACCAGCGGACACACCCAGAACCAACGGAGACACCGTCGGCAACACCAGCGACCCCAGTGAAGCGGTACCCAGAACCCCATGGCTAGGGTAGGGCATACAACCGGTCTGCGGTCCACTAACCCCATGTATGGAAGAGAAGACCGGTCTCCGGTCCACTAACCCCATGTACGGAAGGCGCCCGTTGACGCCCGGTGCGAGCCCGGCGGGAGCGTGTTCCGTGCGGTAAAGCCCCGCATCGGCAACCGATGCACCGCCAGCGGAGATTTGTGTGTCAGAATATCAGGAATCAACAGGGTTTTATTTTCATATTGTTTCCGTCAATTTTTACGCTTCCGTTCTGATACTCACTGTTTTGACTGCTGTCGGTTGGATCGCGACTTTACCGTAACCGCCAGTTTAACTGTTTATAATGGAAATTTTAACGCTATCCGTGACGAAGGCTCCAAAGTCTTTAGGAACTGCATGGATGCTTCCGCAATTTTCACATCTTACACTGGCAACCTTAATCCGAATTTTTCAGGATGTCAAAATCGGATTTTCGACTTCGACATCCCCGCACTTGATTTGACCTCTTTCGAGTGGACCTACGTGCTTCCCTATGCACGAATCAACTTTCCTTTTATCCTGCCCTCCATTTGTCTTAAAGATATGGGCAAAACAAAGTTGATTCGTGAGGCCACTTGTGAGGGTCATATCTCGTGCCGCTTGCGGGGAATGACGATAAGGAAACGTGGGATGTATTCACAATACTCCCGACGTAATTTAGGAAGCATTATATGCCTTGCTTCTCCACACGTGCGCGCTAGTGTAATGGATCATGGTCAAGAGGGTAGAGTTTGCGTTATAACTCTTTGGCCATGATATTGCGTGCGTTAAGATAACTTTCGAGTGTAGCGCGCAAGTGTTGGTGTTGCATGGGAACTCTCCTTGAGTTCTCTTGAGCGATTGACACAAAGTTATGCCCTTGGAGGGGCATGACATATCGTGGGGGGGGCTACCTTTTTGGGCAATATGGAGTATGTGCCTTGTGTTGTGTTGCGTGCCCATTTGGCGGGTCCATCGCTCCAAGCCAAACCTGCCAATGGACCTCATATTGTGCAAGCCACTTCTCCATACTCCCTACAATCAATTGCAAGCCTAACCTTCGTCAAGGGAAGCTTGTGTGGCGATCCCGAAGCGATGCGTTGGGAGCAAGGTGTGTATTTTGCAATTTTCCATAATTTCATGTGCCCACTTGGGAAGTAGCGCTCGTGACCTTTCAGTGCGCCCAAAGTGGAGCACATATGTGGGATCGAAGGTCATTGGTGTCAAGTCATTGTGTTTAGAAGGATTAGTTGATTGCACGATCCAATCCGAAGATATTATAATATAATTGTGCACCTTTCAAGGCACCTTTGTGTGTCCTTGTACCAATTTTGCCGTTTTTGGCCCGTCATGATGTCAAGTGGCGACCGTGTATCTCAGCGTTGCGCTCAATTGTTATCATGACTCAAGTATGTTATGAGGGTACATACTTCGGTACCCAACATATCTTGGACCCGGCGAATAACTCCTCTTGGGCTTGGCATACCGTGGCCGCCATGTTGGCGATTTGGGACTATCCCAAATCATGGGCTCACTTGGCGCCCCTGCCATTCCCGAAACCGGAGGAGTTGGGCGACGCCCAAAAGATATGTTGGACACATATGACTTGATACGAATCCTATGGCACACTCCGGTCCAAGTGGGGCATGTGCCTCATTTGCCCCAACCATGAGTGTGCGCATTTTTGGCCATTTTGAGCAATTTTCCATTCTTGCTGCCCGCCGTGCACTATGTTGAGCCCACCCGTGCACGCCGGACGCATGGGCCAATGGACCATATATGACATGGGTGTTATGTATGTTGGTCCCCATGGTTGATACACCACGTGGGCGAAGCGGAGCAACCTTCGTTAAGGCGCTAGCCCAAAGTGAGTGTGGGCAATTTTGCCATTTTGGCATTTGTGGACCCAATTGGGATCGTCACCACGCCGAGTGGCATGTAAATCATTGAGAGCCAAGGGCATGGGAGTCTTCATTAGACTCCTGGTGTATTGCGTATGGAATGGCGAATTCGATCTCCAAGCCGGCGTGGAGATATACTATCGAGAGCACACCGAATTTTGGTTCGTTTCGAGCAGCCAAAATGACCCCATTTTGGGACCCCAATTTCCCCCTTCCGTGTGGTCAATTGGCGGCCCCATATCTCTATGCCCACATTGAGCCCGGACCTAATTCGAAGTTGTACACTCAGATATAGGTTCTAGGTCCTGCTTTCTCACCTGTGAACCATTGGCCTTACCGTGGCCGGGCGAGCCACGCGTGGGAATGACGCCGATTTTGGTGATTTTGGCATCATGACCCCACTTGACGAATCCGTGTTGCCCTGATGTCGGGACCTCAGAGGGAACCAGGTTGGGTGGGGGCTCCAGGGAGTTCGTACTCGAAGGGCATAGGGTCAGTTGCTTCGTCCCTACCTCTGGTGGGTCCGGACCAGGGGTCAATTTTGGAGATTTTGGAGCTAACTTCAGTTTGGGCTGAAACAGCCCATTTTCAGCTACCAACTCCTGAGGGATAATGGCGGGGCCAGATCTCTGGCTCAGAGGAGAGTTCGGACCTGCCGTTATAGGAGCATGGGGCGTTACTGTCGGTTGGCCTTGGAGCGCCTTGGTTTCCAGGAACTCGCCTGTGGCTGGGCGGGACACCTCCCCTATTGGCAGGGTTTCAGGGTCCGGACTGAGCAGGGCATGGGTTGTGTTTGAGCCCCCGCCCCCACCAGCCACTGAGAGGGTGGGACCTGGGATTGGGATATGAGTTGGGACTGAGTGTCTATTGTCCTGTGATGCACTTACCCCAGTCCAGTCCTAACCCCATGTGTACATATCCTGATGTGTTGCTGTACATACTTTCGTTCCCTTGTTGCAGAGTGGCAAGGATCCTGAAACGCTTTGTCACATGACACGAGCGTATTGATGCCCTTGTGAGCGTAGTGCTTTGCCTGCCTGCTCACCTGTGCGTGTCACCGCAGCGTCCCGTGGCCGGCCCCCCACGGGAACGCGTCAAAAGCGTTTCACCGCCGCGGGGTTACCCAGCCCTCGCGTGCCACTCGGGGCCACCAACCCCGAGCAGCGCGGCGCAGGAGCTCGCAGCTCGCAGCTCGCAGCGCAGCGCAGCACCTCGCAGCGCAGCGCAGCGGCTCGCAGCGCCGCCCAGCGACAGCGCCGAGTTCGTCACGGAGCCCGCCGCGCCGTCCAGAGCATCGCCCTGACCGCGCCGCGACCGTGAAGGAGGTTCACAGACCAGACCCATCGGCCGACCAGCAAGGCCGCGTCAACTACCTCCACAACCACCGGCTGACCAGCACCAGCCGCACTTCCAATCCAGTGCTGCAGCACCCGCATCAATAACCACCACCAGTTCGTTGAGTGGAGCGAGTGCACACCAAGGACTTCAAGACCAACTACGCCCCCGCTGCCATGGTGAATTGGCAAGAAGCGGGCAGGACGTGGCCGCGGCCCCACCCCCATGCAGCGCAACTACTGCGTGGGTTGGTCTGGGACCAGCACTACCGCCACAGCCACCCCCAGTGCGAAGGCGGCATGCCCGGGAGCTTCGAGCTCCGCACGGACATCGCCCCCGACCGCCTGCAAGCCGTGGAGGACTGGCTGCGGGCGGAAGGGTTCGCCTTCCGCTTCCAGCAGAGGTGCTGGAGGACGTGGACCCGGCCGGACAGGCCTGGCGAAGGCCTGCGCCCCGACGGGATTGAGAAGGACGAGGAGCCCAACATGTACCCGTCGGGCGCCTCGATCAATGTCTCCATGTGGGACATGATCGAGAAGAACTTCCCGGAACCGGGGAGCGAGCGCAGGCTGCAGGGCAGCAGCAGCGCGTCTCCGGCGAAGGAGAAGCGGTCCGCCGGGGACATGAAGCGAGACCGGAAGTGGCGGGAGTACCAGGAGTCCCTGGCCGCCGAAGCCGCCCAAGGCGCCAAGGGCGGAACCCCAGCCCCCAGTCCCCAACGGGCCAATGGTGGTCATCACCCCGGCTCCACCACCCTTGGTGACTACATCCGAGTCGCCAAGCAGACCAAGGCCAAGCCCCGTCCGCTGCTCATGAGGCCCCACCAGGCCCCAGCAGGCCCCAGCAGCGACGTGGAGTCAACCCACCGCGGGAGGATGCCGGCCGACCAGGCCAGCTCCATCAGCAGCGCCGCTCCCGCCCAAAGGGACGTGGCGCGCGCCTGTGAGCGCGTCTGTGGGATGCCCTGCAACCTTCGGGTTGCCAGGCAACGGGCCACGCAGCGGAACGCCGCCGTGGAGGGCGCCGTCGGCATCGCCCATGAGGAGGCCACCGAGTGGGGCAGAGGCATGGACTACCACGCCTCGAAAGTGGCAGCCATCGCGGCCGGTCTCACGGCTGCGGCCGCCCATGAGGCAGTGGCTGCCCGGATCACGGCAACCGACGAGGAAGCCCGCCGGACGCAGGAGGCCATTGCCTGCAGGGAGGCCGAGGTGAAGGCGCTGGAAGAGGCGCTTGCCCAAGAGAGGGCAAAGAAGGAGGCGGAGGAAAGGGCCCACGCCGAAGCGACGGCTAAGGCCCAGGCACCTATGATTTTAGCAGCTGTTTTTTCCCAAAATTCAAAAAGTCAGCAAAAAGGGGTTTTTCGCGAGAAATGACCTATTTTTTTGGTTTCTACGGCCCCAAAATTAGGGGGGGGCAGCTCCTACCCGAGTTTTGTCCAAAAATTTCAAAAACCTTGAAATTTGGCTTATTTTGGGGTATTTTTGCCTGCTCTGGGCTTGTCCTGCAGAACAGTGTTGCACACCAATGTACCTGCCTATAGGGGACTTTCGACAGAAATTCCAATTTTCTTTGGATTCTCTGGCCCCAAAATAGGGATGGGGGGGTTCCTCCCGGCCGAGCTTTCTCCCAAACCATCAAAAACCCTGGAATTCGGCCTACTTTGGAGTATTTTTGTCTGCTCTAGGGTGGTGCAGCAGAACAGTGCTGCACACCAGTGTACCTGTATAGTATAATATAGGCACGAAAAAACATGAAAATAGGTTTTGTACCCAAAAAGACCAAAAGTAACCTTTTGTTTTAATTATACCCCGAATAGCAGGGGGGTTCCTCCTACCCCATTGTTCCCCAAAAATAACAACCTAAGCCCCAAACATGTGTGTGTACGGTGATAGGCACGCAAAGTCCTACCTATGAACCATATGGAAATGGACCACAAACGGGGACGCCGCCAAGAAGGACGCCATCGAGGCCGCGCGACGGAAGGTCGCTGAGGAGAGGGCCAAGACGGAGGCAGAGCTGGCGACGTTGGAAGCGGAGAAGGCTCGGCTGCAGCAGACCCGGGAAGCCGAAGCGGCTCGTGCCCGGGAGGAAGCTGAAGCGGGAGCTGCCGCAGCCACGGCCGCCGCAATGGAGGAGGCAGAGGCCAAACTCCGCCGCGAGACTCCCCCGGGAGGATCACGAGTGGAGACCCTTCGAAAGCTTTTCGAAGGGGACGCCTCCTCCAAGATGACGCTGGACGAGGCCGACACGGGCAGCAGTGGGAGCAGTGGCCCCACTGCCCATCGACGGAGGAAGGGCAAGGGGAAGACCCCCGAGAGGCCGCGGAGGCCAGCGGGTGGACACCCCCACGACAGTGACCCCTTCTTCACCGCCAGCGACGGGGATGAACGAGGCCGCCGACATCGCCAAGTGGTGGCTTGGACGGGCGGAGGAGGCGGAGACGTCCCCATGGAATGGGAAGGTGAGGATGAGGATCTCCCTCCTCCCTACCGGAGCTCGGAGTATTCGGAGACCGAGACGCCCAGGTGGGGCGACATGGACGAGGATGACGACATGGACTTCGGCATCACGAAGAAGCGCCCATCCTCGGACCCACCGAGGCGACCCGGCGGAGGCCCACCGGGACCCCCTGGCGGAGGACCATCAGGTTCCCCTGGAGGACGCCCACCAAGTGGACCCCCTGAAGGCGGACCACCGGGCGGGGGGGGGCCCCCTTGAGACCCCGACGACCCACCAGGGAATGGCGACCCGGATACCACCTGGCGGTGGATTGTCTACCTCCGCAGGAGGGTCTTTTCCCTCGAGTGCAAGGTAGACACGGGCAAGAGCGAGATGACTCGCATCTCCAAGGTTGCCGCGCGCCGGCAGACAGAGCTGGACATCGCCAGGGCCGAGATCAGACAGCTGAACACGGTCATCAGCGGCCTGCAGCAGAGGCTGGACGCGCTGGAAGCCCGTGGGAGCGTCGGCAGCGACCGCTCAACCCTGAGGTCTGGCTCGTCGGACGACGGCTGGGGACCCGGACCAGGTCCAGGCAGACCCCACGCCCCTGGCGGAGCCCCCAGGAGTCCCCCCAGCGCCAATGCCCCCTCTCTCACCGCCCCCTCTCACCACAGCGCGGGCCGCCGCAACGAGCGCGTGCCGCACAACAGTGGCAGTGAGGATTGGCGTGATGAGTGGCTCAGCTCGGACTACCACAACCGCCGTGCTCCACCGCGGACGCCTGTACGCCCCCGACGCCCGGCACCAGCCCCGGTGCCAATCCCAATGGCTTGAGGACGTTATGGTGGACTCAGGGATGAGGTCCCCAGAGGAGACGTGGAGTGGGATGTCGGCGAAGGTGAGGATCTGGACCTGGACCTGGAGGAGTTCGACATCAGCCCGCCGCGTGGTGTACGACGGGAGGCCGCTGAACCCCCCCGCTAGCGCCGTGATGAGGATGCGTACATGGAAGCAGTACGGCGTGAACATCTAGGTTCAGCGTACATGGAGGAACCGCGGCGTAGCCACAGGGATTCCATGGAGGAGATGGACGTGGCGGCCGTGGGAGTCCGTGGGCGAGGCCGATGGGAACCTCGGTCGACCTCGCGGCCGGCGTTCATGGTCTCTAAGGCCGCGGACGCCGCCGTGTGGGAAGACTTGAAGGACATCAAGCCCCCCATGTACGACGGCAACCCCCTCAACCTCGACCGCTTCTTGGAGCAGCTGGACGATTGGGGGCTGACCGTCACTGAAGACATGCCTCACGCGGATGCGGAGAGATGTGTCTTCAGACGGTTCAGGTACCGCCTGCCGGAAGTGCTCGGAGAGCTATACTTCATGGCGACCAAGGAGGGGAAAACCAAGACCCTCAAGGAAGCCAAGAAGTGGCTCAACGAGCAGGAGCGGGTGGACGCTCCGCAGGTGGCTGCCAAGCGGTGGAAGTCCATCAAGCTTGAGCATGATGGACGGGAGATCCGCCTGCGGGATTAGCGGGACTTCCGAGGGAAATACACCCTCTACCGCCGCAACGTGGAGGATTGGAACGAGGGTGACGAGCAGGCTCGCCTGCTCTCCATGCTGCCGGAAGCATGGATCAAGAGGGTCACCAAGGAGGAATCCAAGAGGGCCAAGTCCAACCACACGGTCAAGATGATGCTCCCCAAAGAGTATCATACGAACGTGGTGGCTTGGCCGAAGAAGAACGTGGCCCGGGATGTCAAACAGCACTCCCTGCGGAACGCTCTCCTCATCACCGTCTCGGGCGATCGCGAGAAGACCGCGATGTGGCGCCTTGACGAGTGTGAGTTGAGCGGCCAGACCATCCGTTAGCAGGCCATCCCGGCGCGGATGAGCTGCGACGAGATCCTGGAGTGGGTTGGCGAGGAAGTACTCAAGGAGTACCGAAACCTCCACCACACCCGCGGGTTGACGCCCGGCGACCGCGACGTCAACTACGTTGGCGAGGGACCTGGCGAGGAGGCTGCCATGGACCCAGCGGGAGCCGGCGGCGATGAGACTCTCGTCGACGATGAGGACGACGATGAGCCCGCCGAGGTGGCCGTTTGTGCCTTCGTGGCCAAGAACCTGAGCGCGGGGAGCAAACCGGGAAACTGGAAGCCCCTGCAGCAGGGTTGGAGGAAGCGGGAGAAGAGGGACCCTCGCCGCATTGGCGACCCTCCGCTGTCCTTTGGGGAGTTCATACGAGCTCACCCTCAGGGCTGTTTCGTGTGTTATGGGAGGAAGCGAGGCTTCAACCATGACCACCGAACATGCCCTGTCCACAAGGCCGACACGGAGGCTTACAAGAAGGCGCACGGGTCGAAGAAGCGTGCGCCCGCGGGTATCCGGGAAGCCAAGGTGGAGGTGGACAGGGACGAGCTCTCCAAGCTGGTGTCGCAGGGGACCGAGTTGGCCAAGGAGATCCAGGAGATCAAGAGGAACTGGGTCCCCAGGTCGGACAACAAGAACAAGGAGAACAACCAGAACAACCAGAACAAGGACAAGGACGAGAACAAGGGTAAGAAAGGGGGAAGGAAGAAGGGCGTCAACGAGGTTGATGCGGAGGAGAACACCCCTTCCTCCACAACCGACGCCCCCTAGCGGAGCCCCTGCAGCCAAGGGCCCCAGCTAGGGCGGTGGCAGGATGGTGACGTGGGAAGCGCCGAACCATCCCAGTCGGGAGTCGATAAGCACAGAGGGACTGCCGCAGGCGGAAGGCCCGGTCCGGCACCCAGTCGCGGAGGCGGGGTGAGGGCAAGTGAAGGCACGAACCCTTGCACCCGTCCGTCCTTCGCGACCAAGAATGTGTTTGATGTACTACAAGATCTTTCCGAGAGTATCAGAGGATCACCCGGACCGCAGCTGGATGCTGCAGATGGGCAACCTGAGCCCATTGTCCACGACCTGCACCAGTCGCTTGTTGAGCTTCTGGAACGGCCGGAGATCCTGAGTTTGCACGCCGTGCGCCGTGTCGGTCGCGAGCGGCAGTTGCATCTTAAGGTCCGTGCCTTATGCGGGGAAGTGGAAAAGGTTTTCGACGTGTTGGTCGACACGGGAGCTCAAGTCAGCTTGGTCAAGGCTGGCCTACTTCCACCAGAGTGTCGGACCGACAGTCGGAAACCTGTCAGGCTGAAGGTGGCGAACGGCCAGTACATGGTGGGAGGCACGAAGGAAGCGGCCATCGGGCTGCAGTTCGTGAACCATCGTGAGCTGAGCCGCCCAGACCTCGGCAAGGAAATCCTCCTGCACGGTCGCTTCTACGAGGCCGAGATGGACTGGGACATGATCGTTGGATGCGACTTCATGATGGAGACGGACTCCGGCGTTCTCCCGGCCCAGGCCTCCATGACCCTGTACCAGGACGACCAGCTCTCGTGGCTTTCGTCACCTGAGCACCATGTGGAATGCCAATGGATCCACCCCGAACGCAATCAGCTCGAAGTGGCCGCGCTGGACACTGAGCCAACTGGTTCTGCAAACCAGGAGTACGGCGTAAGGCCGGAAGTGGCAAGCCGAGTTGTCGCGGACTTGGGAGCTTCGGATCTTGCCCTGGATGCGTTCTCTTCAGGAACCTCCGCCCATCTTCGGGTGTGTGGGAAGTACTGGAGCGCCCAGGACTCCGCGTGGAAGAAGCACTGGGGTCCGCATCAGGGCTTGATGTGGATCCATTGCCCCCGTTGGGACATTCCAAGAGCGATAGCGAAGATTCGCAAAGACCGCTCCAAGGCAGTGCTGGTTGTTCCTATGGGATGCACCGAGGAGGAAAGTACCCCACATTGGGTAGCCTCATTGACCAACATGACCTTAAACAAGGTCGTCCTACCGGCTGGAGAGAGTGTCTATCAGGACGCTAAGGGACAGCCCATGCCACCCCAGAGATGGCCAACGGAATTCCACTATGTGGATGGGGGCCTTGATCAGGCCGACACCACGGACTTCGTGTGTGTCAACCGCATCATAGCGGAGCCATGGCGGCAATGCTTTGCGGTTCCCCCTGTTGACATCGAAGAATCGGAATAGGAAGACCCCCTCACTGAAGAGGAGTGGGATCCGGTTCAGGGGTATATGGATCAGCCCTTTCACGACTGGGGAAACCAGCGTGAGGGCAAGGGCCAGGACAGAGCCTGGTTGGAAGTGGACTCGATCGTCTCTGGTTCCTATGACGGGAACACCTTCGTGCAGAGGGTGCTGGACCACCTATACAGCCAGGACGAGCCAATCGGGGGTAACCCACCCACCTACGGCGATCTATTCCGAGGCAAGACCAGAGATGGCCCTTTGGGCCACCTGGGAAGACCGCCTGAGCCGAAAACGAGCGGAGTAGCTACCCCTCAAGTAAGCTCCGTGGTTCAAGTGCCCGGAAAAGCCAAGGCGGAGTCCGCTGACTGCCCCAAGATCCAGGCGTTGAGGGCCAGGCTGAAGCAGAAGTATGGTGATACCTTCTTCAGCGGTAAGCCTGTGTTTCCCCCACCGGTGCGTGGACCGTATGGCGAGGCCAAGATACGACTGAAGCAGGACCCCCGTGTGTATCGGCACCGGAAGTTTGCCCTGAGGGGCGAGAGGAAAGAGGCCATGGAGAAGATCCTCCGTGACTTCATCCAGAGAGGCTGGCTCGAGCCGTGCAACTCCGAATGGGCCTCTCCGTGCTTCGTCATCCCCAAGAAGGTGGCCGGTGAATGGCGGCTCGTGGTCGACTACCGCGGCCTGAACGCCCAAACGCAGCACGACAGCTATACGCTGCCGCTCATTGAGGACATGCTGCAAAAACAACACCGGCGGAGGATCTTCACGGTGATTGACCTCAAACATGGTTATCATCAGATGCCTCTCGCCGAGGAGTCCCGTGCCTGTACAGCCATGAGCACCCCACTTGGACCTCTCCAGTGGAAGGTGATGCCCATGGGCGTTACCAACGGCAATGCGGCTTTTCAGCGGATGCTGGAGAACCTGCTTGAGCCGGTGCGCGACTGTGCGGACCCCTTCGTGGACGACGTGATCATCGCGTCCGGGGACCCCAGTATGAGCTACGAGGAGCTCCTGGAGGCACACGAGAGGGACGTCACTCGAGTGCTGGACCTTCTGGTTCGGCACAAACTCACGGGCAGCAGTGACAAGGCCACCATTGCGGTAAGCGAGGTGGTCTTCGCTGGCCACGTAGTCGGGAACGGGCAGCGAAAGCCCATTAAAGAAGGTCCCTACCAGGACCGGCCCCCGCTGTGCCCCTTCCGCCTGTAATCCCGGCTGACTTGCTCCGGATCAATGCTTGCATTTGTCAAAATCCAGGGTCCAAAACCAAAAATATAGAAATAGAAAATACAATCCTCCTTCAACCCTGAATGGCAACCAGATCCCACAAATCCAACAATAACCCAATTCACAATCCAAATCAGGCTGCGGGCTTTCGTTCAGCACACCGGTATTCCCACGGTGGCGGGCATGTACAAGAATTGCACCAAGGAAGAAAGCCCTGAAATTGGCATATGAACACATATGAAGCAAAGTTGGGGAGAGATGGAAACTTACACAATCACAGCCATAGACCCATCATTCCCTGGACTCAAGACCTTCCCTTGACTCACCAACATGATGCCCTGAACCCAGTCCAATAAGATGGCTAAATGCCATAAGTCAAAAGTCAATACACAAACCCCAAAAATGTGTTCACTCCCAAGCCTCTAAATCCTAGCCCAAATGGGGAGGGTGGGGTGTCACGGCCTAGAGTGGCACTCAGGACCATGCCCTACCCTGACATAACCTTGGTTGGACTTGGAGTCGAATGGGCTTAGAGAAATGACTTATGAGTTTGAACTCATAACATGTCAAAAAAACTGCCAATTCACACCATATTGGCCATATATCAAAAATATGCTCAAAATTGAAGTTACTACATATCCGAAGGCTCCAAGCATGCATGGAATCGAAGTCTACTATTCATGGAGGATAGAGACCAAAGGCCAATGCCCATGTACATCCCCACTTTACCCTCGAAACCCGTTCGGATATGGGCGCCACGCACTGCCCAAGTCAGCCCATGATCTTGAGACCAATTCTTGAAATCCTTCGTGCGCCAAGCCGACTAGAGTCCATGATCCGGCATATGGTGGTGTTCAACTCCAAAGCATATGCCAACATATGAACAACATACCATGGTTCGCCTCCCCATAGGCTTCTTGCTGTTAGCTGACCAGGTGAGTACACAAAACGCAAAAATGAGCAGAAATTGAGGTCAAAAACATGAAAATATGACCAAATACAAAGTTGTCATGATAGTATATCTCTACGCTCACCCATGATATCCGCTCATGATTCAATACACAAATGATTGAGACCATTTGCGAACAATTCCCCCACTTGGATCCCCAATCGGTCGCATGGAGATACCTTCGCCACTAATATCCACATGCCCCATGAAAATGGGAGTGCACCCATGGATCTCTTTGTCAAACATACCATGAGCAATACATACGCGGTAGACTTGGTCTAGCGCTTTGAATCCCACAATTGGGACATGGGCAAGGCCCTTGTCACGTATGGCTCCTCATCTCTTCGGCCACACGAAGATATATAACATGGGCGTGAGCATATCAAGACACATATCATACATATAAAATATACCCTCAAAAGTGGCTCCCACCATGATATGCCATGTCCCTCCATTGGCATAACTTCACGTTAAAAATACGTAGGAACCCAAGGAAAGTTGCTATGCAACCCCAACACCCATGCGGCACACTCGAAAGTCGCATTAAAATATTCGGTTGCACGGTCCAAGAGTTATATATCACTTTATACCCTCTTGACCCTTTTCCCTTGCTACACCGGGCATGTGTGCGCACCAAAGGCGTTTGATGCTTCCTAAATTAAGTTGAGACCAAGGCAGTTCCAACCCAACCTTTTTTATTCTCATTCCTCACACTCGCGCGTAGATATGGCTTTTCAAAGTGATCCCACGATTCGATTTTGTTTCCCTTATATCTCCAAGTCAAATGGGTGGCAAGTATAAGGGAAACCTGATTCGGGCATAGGGGAAGGAGTATGACCACTCGAAGAAGTCCAAATCAAGTGCGGCGATGTCGAAGTCGAAAATCCGATTTCGACATCACGAAAAATCCCGATTAAATTTTCGAGTGCTTATTTGGAAAATTGCGGAAGCAACGAACCCTTTACAGATGAAATCTGACCCTTCAGAAACGTTTCCGCCAAAATATCTGGAAATAACAGTTAACCAATCGGTTAACGCCAAATCGCGAGCCAACTGACAGTCGCCGATACATTGACTATCAGAACGAAAGGCTGAAAAATTACGGAAACATTATGATAATAAAACCCTGTTGATTCCTGATATTCTGCTATATAAGTCTCCGCTGGCGGTGCCTCGGTTCTGAATATGGCCGCTCATAGCCGGAATGGCCAAACCTATCACACTATCACATCGGGTTAGTTCAGGTGGATGGGAGAGTATGATATCAGCCAATGGCGGCTTGCCGGCACATAGATACACACCCCAAGTGACCCCAAGATGGCCACGGGGGTCCGAACCGGCTTCACCCCCCTTCTCAGAGCGTTGTATCCGCTCGGAAACCAATGAAGAGAGGACGGGAGGACCCCAATGGGCTCCAAACCCCCCCCCCATGTCCCAAGGACACATGGAGGCCCCACACACGTCGTAGGCGTCCCCCATGCCCCAAGGGAGGGGTGAGGACACTGATAATCAGCGCCCTACGCCATATCCGGTCTCCTCTTGATCTACAACATGGACCAAGGGGATCAAAGATAGAAAAACGTCGTCGGTCGACCTAAATAAGTATACCACAATGCAATATATATGTGGAGATCGAGTGAAGGGGGTATATGGCCGGTCAAGGCCGAAAAATCCCCGGATGAACGCCCTCACTTGTCTCCCCATTCACAGAAACAAACAAAATGCCAAGGGGGGAACCATTACAGTGCTATAGCAGCAACCAAATGGACCAATACGTCCTTGACATCCAAAGAAATACCCTTTTTCTTCAGGTAGTCCATCCAGACCGTGCTATACCTCGGCACGAAACTGCTCGGAGGTTCCCACGAGTCCCTGGACGCGGCGAATCCCTTCCATCGGACTTTATAAAGCCTTCTCCCAGGCGTGCCCGGGTCCGGCTTGTCCGCCAGGATCTTCTCAGCGGTGAAATCGTCGTCCTCACCCTCGTCGTCCGAGTCCACATCGCCGGCCGTGAACTCGAAGGTGACGGGACGTCCGCTGGGGTCTGGTGCTCGGGGACGAAGCTGGGTATGGTCGCGGTCCAGGATCTTGTTATCCCCCACACGAACCGCATACACATCCTGCCCGACCTTCCGCACGATTACCCCCGGCACATACCAGGACGCCTGCCGATGCCTGGACAGGACATCCTTGTGGTGCCGCTCCACCCACACGGTATCTTGGAGAGCATACTTCTGGACTTTTCCCTGCTTGAAGTACTTGGCCCTCTTGTCATGCTCGTCCTGAAGTGCCTTGCACACCTTGGCCGCCGTGTCGTCAGCCTCAGACATCATAGCGTTCGCATCCCGGGCCACTTTGCCATGGTTCATCCACGGGAGAGTGCGTGACACTTGATCCCGTAGGAACAGGATGCGATGGGGTGACAGTCCAGTGGGTCCCGGAAGGTCGTGATACGCCTGGAGCACTCTCCACAGCGAGTTATACCAGTTCCGGCCCGGTTCGTCAATCTGTAGCTGGCGGAACTTCTCGAACATCTGCCGCCCGGCCACCTCAGCACGGCCATTCGACCGGCTGTGGTACGCCACGGTTTTGGCATGCCGAATCCCCATGTGCTTGCACATCGTCTTGAACCACGTCCCCACGAATTGACTGCCCCGATCGCTGCAGATGACAGCTGGGACATCGAAAATCGTCAGCCAATGCCTGATCATGGCATTAGGGACGGTCTTGGCCTGCAGCCCCACTCCATGCTTGTCCTTCTTGTCCTTCTTCTTGGACTTCTTGCCCGGGACTGCCACGATATACCCGCTGTGCCTGTCCACCGCTAGGATGACACAATCATATGTCTCTCCTTCCACGGTAACCTCCGGCATGGCGAACACATCCATGGCCACGGACCGCATAGGGGCCTCCGGTATAGCCGTATACACCGGGTTGCCCGCTGTGGAGTGGTTGGGGCTCTTCGTGGCCCGACACACGGCACAGTCGCTGCAGTACCTGTCCAGGATGGCGTAGTACCCCGGAGGGAACTTGAAACGCCACTCCAGGTCCTGCTGCATCTTGTCTCGGCCAGGATGCATGAGCTGGGCGTTGTGCCAATGGTCAATGAGCTCCTCCACTCGGTTCTCGGGCACCAGCAGCTTGTCCTTGAGGAACAACTTGTCGCCATCCTCGGTCAAGCCCTCGGGCCATTCGTCGTCCGACGGGGCGCTCACGGCATTCCAGTACTTGCTCCAGTGCTCGGATGCCGCGTAGTCATCCGACCAGTCCTCTGTGAGTACCGACTTGACTAGCTCTACAGGGGCCACCATCCATTGCTCGAGGGTTTCCTCTCGAATAGCTTGGACGCGGGCAGCCCGGAACTTGGCCAGGTCCGTACGGTTTGCCATCACCACAAAGCACTTGACCCCTTCTTGCTCCATGACCTTCTCCATCTCGATGATGCGCTTGGCCTCCTCGGTCTCCTCGGCGTCGCCATGGCTGGATATGTCCATCCACGCCTTGCCCGCGGGGTAGGCCCAGCGACTGAGGCAATCTGCCACAGTGTTGTCCTTCCCCGGGATATACACGACGCTGAGGTCGAACTTGGCGAACGTCTCCTGCCATCGGGCCCTCCTAGCCGCTGGTCCTGAGGGGGTGTCGACATGCTCCTTGTGCCAGCTCTGTAGGGACTGGTGGTCCGTGCAAACCACCACCGGCTGCAGTCCGATGTGGCCAGACCACTTCCTGAGCGCACATACAATGGCGTATGTCTCTTTCTCCCTCGCGGTCCATGTTCGGCGTTGGCCCTCGGCCAGGATCCTGCTCCAAAACGCCACGGGAACATGAGTCCCGTCTTCCCGGACTTGCTCGAGGACTGCCCCCACGGCATAGTCCGAGGCGTCTGTCCGTAGCACGAATCCCTTGTCCGGGTCCACCAGGAACAACCCAAACTGCCCCAGGAGTCGCTCCTTCAGGCGGTTGAACGCATCCTCAGCCTCAGGGGTCCAGGCAAGCTTCTTCTTGCTCCCCTTCCGGCCATCGAACTTGCCCACTTGCAGCATCTTGTGCAGCGGCCCCGACAGTTCTGCATACATCCGGACATAGCCCGAATAGTAGTTGCAGAACCCCATGAAGGACCGGCGTTCGCTGATGGTCTGGGGCTTCTCCCAGTGCTGCAGGGACGCCAGCTTCCCAGGCATGGGAGGGCGTTGCCCGTGACCAACCACGTGACCCGCGAACTCCACTTCCTTCACGAATAGTGAGGCTTTGGTGGGCTTGCACACCATGTTGTGTTTGTCCAACTCGCTGAGCACTCGGGGCAGATCCTTCTCATGCGCGTCGATGAGCTCGTCCTCAGTCATGTTCTCCGTGCCGGACCCGATGATGATGTCATCCACGAAGGGATCGGCACAGTCCCGGACAGGACCGAGTAGGTCCTCCATCATGCGCTGGAAAACGGCGTTGCCATTCTTGGCACCCATAGGCACCACTTTCCACTGCATGGGCCCAAGCGGCGTCGACATCGCTGTGCAGGTCCTGGAGTCCGGGTGTAGCGGCATCTGGTGGTAACCGTGTTTCAGGTCCAACACCGTGAAGATCCGCTTTTTCTGTTGCTTTTGGAGGATGGAGTCGATCAGGGGAAGCGAGTACGAGTCGTGCTCGGTCTGCTCGTTCAAACCCCTGTAATCCACCACCAACCTCCACTCGCCCTTCTCCTTCTTGGGTACGATGAAGGCTGGGCTGGCCCATTCACTGTCGGAGGGTTCGATCCATCCCCGCTCAATGAACTCGGCCAACAACTTCTTCATGGCCTCGGCCCGATCGCCCTGAAGTTGGTACTCCCGATGACGATAGATCTTCGGGTTCGGCTTCAGCTTGATCTTTGCTGTACCAAACCTCCCACGATCTGGAGGGTTCTTGTTGGCGACGCCACTGAATAGCCGCGGATAGGCCTTGATCAGCCTCTCCTTCAGCTCAGCGACCTTTGGGTTCTCCTGGGCCTCTTCAGCCGCTTGCTTCGGTATCGATACAACCGACCGCACTGCGGTATAGGCCTCTTCTGGGTCCGAGTCCGACTTCTCCTCGTCCGATATGCCGTCTTCATCGTCGTGGGTCTCGACTCCCACCGATACTCTTCGAAAATTTGCGGCCTCGGGCTGGTGCTCGTCGCTACCGGTTCCCACTCTTGGAAAACCCCACGTTGGTGGGTCCGACCCAACCGGACCGTCGTATTGGTCCGCGATGTGGTCCATGACCCTCGCCACGAACTCATCCTTCTCGTACTTGCCGGTGACCAACATCTTGTCATCCCACCAATGCGGAGATGTGACCATGGCCCGCCTCTTCTTGGCTGCCACACGGTCGTGCATCCCCATCTGCATGTAGTTGACGACGTCGTCGATCTCGGCGTGGGACAGAACGTCAATGCCATCAATTGGCTGATCCGTCCCCTCCTTGGGCTCAAACATGACCTTCATGGGCACCGCCTCCACCCTACGGATGAATGCTTCATCACCCGTGGGCTGGGCTTGCACCCCATCCACCAGGAAAGCCTTGGTACCCCACGCTTGACCCGGGGAGGGCATTGATACACCCTTGGCGTCGATGAACAACTCCTCCTCTGGCCCGAATGACATCTTGTTCAGGGTGATGGAGTCCAGCGTCGACTTGAGACCCTCCAGCAGACATGGGGTGGATCCTATGCCGGTTATGACCAGGATCCCCTTCGCCCTATCCGCGATGATCTTCTCCACCGTACGTCTGGTGTTATCCAGGGAGCCATGCCAATACATGGGTCCCCACTCCTTCAAACCCCAATGTCTGTGCCAGGCTGAGTCTCCTCGATGCCAATGCCTCCTACACTTCCGCAGAAGTGGGGCATCCCGGGAAGCGAAGACGTCCGTCTCGGGCGCTTCAGCTCCCAGCGTCTGAATCATCCTGGTGTACACTTGCGGCGCCATTCCATACTCCGTGAGCTGAACTCCACGGTCTCCTCTGGACTTGACACCCACAGCTTGCACCGCTCGGACGATCCGATCCTCTTCCTCAGCGTTCCATTGGGATGACCCGCACGCATAATCCGTGGACAGCCATGTGAGGCATTCATCGTCCTCCCCGACCAGCGTTGCGCGATGGGGAAGGGCTCCAATGGCGTTGGCCACCATGAAGTCGTACCCCATGATCATATCCCAATTAGTAATGTCGGCCACATAGAAGTTCCCGGATAGAGTGCTTCTCTTCGCCTGATCAGGGCGATTCAAGCGCTCATGTTCCCAGAATTCCATACTGATAGTGGCCTCATGGGTGCCACCACCCATGATCTCTCCATTGGCGACCTTCAGGCGGACCGGTCTCCGGCTGGGCTGCAGGAATTCCTCCTTGAACAACCCTCTCCGGACCAGGCTCACCTGGGCACCCGTATCCACCAACACATCCACCACCTTCTCCTCTCGTCCGCACCGTACTCGCACTTTCAAGTGCAACTGCCGCTCGTCGCCATGAGGTGTATGGACGACTCTCACGGCATGCAACTCTAGCACGTCCGGGTGCATCAGGACTTCAAGGGTATGGTCACGGATGGTGTAGATCTTGGGTTGGTCCTGCCCGTCCACGGGGCTCTCCGTGGTCGCTCCTTCCTTCTTGCCATGTCCCGTACCCACATGTACTTCCCTTGGCAGGGCGCTCCAGGGGTTGGGAGTGGCGAAACTCAGTGGTTTTGGCTCTTCCGGAGCCTTCTTCGGCACCCGATGTGCATTCGCCTTTTCAGGGATTCCACTGATTTTCGGAGGAGAGACCTCCGAGGTCCCACTCCCGTGGGGGCTCCTCTAGACTTGGCTTCCCGCAGCCCCTTCCAGCTGCGATCCGCCAGGACTTTGTCCTCCACTTTGCTGGGCTTTGAGTTCCGCCAACGTCCTCAACATGTCCTCAGCAACTTCCTCGATCGACCTCACTCGTCGGTCTTGGCCAGGTCCACCACCATAGCCTCTTCCTCCGCCTTTTCCTTGGCCTTTGCCTTGGCCTTTTCCCCCGTCTCCGCCCTTCGCCTTCCAGTCCGAAATCCGCTGCTCCTTGGGCTTCTTCTCGGGGTGAGCGGCGAAGTAGGCCTTCTTGTCCGCCTCATACACCTTGCACTGACGGTGGTCGTGTGCATGGTTGTGTCCCTTGCCATAACAGACCCAGCACCCATCGTGCTGAGACCTGTACTCTCGGAACGAGAGCGGTGGGTTCCCGATCCTCCTTGGTCCTTCTCTGTTCTTCCTGGGTCCCACCTGGCTCCATCTGGACCGATCCTGCCCATGGTTCTTCACGTTGTGCGCCACGAACGCGAAGAAATGGGCCTCCTCGTGATCCTCCCGGGACCAGTGGTCTTGGCCACTTCCACTTCCATCCTCCGCAGAGTTGGCCGTGTCCTCCTGGATCTCCCGATGATGGCGGTCGTCTCGGTGTCCTCGTTGTCCATGACCATGCCGATCCTGCACGTGGGCCTCGTTCTTCGCATTGAGCTTCAACTCCACCGTGATGTACTTCACGATCTCGTCCAGGCTCATGCGAGCGAAGATGACTTGCATCTTCAGCGGCTCCCCGCGCCTCCACTCCACGTTGTTGAGGCGCAGCAACCTTTGCCCCATGGAGTCCCCGAATACCTCCACGTACACGGCGTTCTTCAGGCCCAACATCCGGTCGGGTTCGCCCAGGTTCCTCCTGAAGAACTCCATGATACCCGCATGGGTATCCTCCGCCGCCATAATCCTCACCGCCACCCGTCGCTTGGCGCGCTTCTTCTCCTCGTCCTCCACTCTCCTCTTCCAGCTGCCGGGGAGGACGTCCTTCAGCAAGTGGCGGATCTCACTGGCCTCGTTCCAGTCTTCCACCAACTTGAGGCATCTGCGGTACTTCCGCAGATACCGGTTCCACTCCCGGACCCGCAACTCACCGCGGTCCAGCGGCAGTGGAATGGACCACAGGTCCTCCAGCTTCTGGTTAGGAGCGTCCACCCGCTCCTCATCCTCCAGCCACTGGAGGCAGGCCTGCTCCATGCGGATCAATCCTTCCCGGATCTGATCCCGCAGCTCCTCCTTGAGGTCCTGCGCCAGCCGGTGTGGGAATGTCCGGCATACCCACTTGTCCCGCGGCGCTCCCCGCATCTCGCCGACGACCTCCTCGGCGAAGTCCTCCCAGTCCAGGATGAAGTCATCCAGGTTGGACGGGTTCCCGTCATAATAGGGGATTTTGATTCCCCTGAGGTCGTCGATCCTGATGGCGTCTCCGACGTCTCCAGCCACCACTCCACCGAGACGGATACCACCTGTGGCCGGGGGGTTTGAGTACACTCCCCGTACATCCCTCTCCTCCATGGAGTGCGGTCCAGTTGGGCCTGAACCCATGGCGTTTGGAATCCGGGAAGGACTTCTTCCATCGGCCGTCCATATCCCCGTATTGGGGTCATTCGCCCACAGATTTCCGCTTGGATGCCCTCGACCATGTCCGTCGGCCCTTCCCATGGTTTGCCCCTGCGTGGTCTGGTTCTGGATCTCCTCTTCCGCATAAACTGCATAGGTAGTCGTTGATGGCGGTAGATCCTGGGCGGCGTGGGACATCTGCACCGTCAGGCTCCTCGGGTCCGTGGCTACGTCCCCTTCCCGCCTGGACCCAGCCGGTGCCGTGTGTTCCCCGAGCATTGTGGACTCGCTGAACAGGGGAACATACGGCAGCGCACCCGGGTCTACACGCGGAGGCGCGTAGGGTGCCTCTGCAGGGCCGCCCATGGGTTTCTCCATGGCGCTCCTGAGGGTCTTAACCCGCTCCACCAGCTCCACCGCGGCCGGCTTTGCCGGGAGCTCCGGACCCGAGGCGAGGGGCTGTCGCTCCTCTAGCCTTCTCAGGCGTCCCGACATGTCCTCCACTAAGTGGAGGAGGCTGTCTACCACTTGCTGCTGCTTCTGCAGGGCCAGCTCCAGATTCTCCCGGTACCGGGCCTGATCCGCTCGCAGCTCCTCAATGTGGTTCTCCGCGGCCGACTGGTCATCCAGAATCCCCGCGACGTCCTCCTCTAGAGCATCCTTGGCGTTGTCCAGGCGGTCAAGATAATTCACGATGGCGTCCATCCCCATCTTCGGGTACTTGCCCATGAGGAAGGACACGTGCTCGCAGTGGCACGTAGCGTGCTTTCCGCCAGATTCAGCGCATCCCGCGGTTCCCGGCACCTCAGACTCATCGCCCATAGGCGTATCGCCTATGGCGTCCGTCTCTGGGCCCGTGTGCCGGGGCACAGGTGCCGTCCGGGCCCTGGCTGGCCTCTCCAAGCCCTCGGCGTCGTGCTGCAGGGCGGGCTCGGGGGCAGTATGCGCCCTGGCGATCAGCGCGGACATCTCTGGCTCCGAAGGTGGCTCGTGGGCTGTCCGGTAGCCCTCGGAGTGCCCCTCGGATTCCCACAGCCTGACCAGGCTGGGGTCCGTGTCCATAGCCCCGGCGTCCCTTGCCGCGAACTTGGGTGACCCGCGCTTCCGGTAGCGCCGGGCCCGTCCTCCACTGCTGCCTGAATGGCATGCCTCATCAGAGTCCTCCGCGGCGGAGCGGAGGTTGCATGCCTTTCGGCAGCGACGCTCACACATGGAGACGAGGTCCTCCATGTCACGTCCTCCTCTTCCCGAGTGTCGTTCTTCTCTTCGAGCTTCAAATTCCGGAGTTCGCCATGCTCTTGAACGTCTCGGTCCTTCTATGGCTCTAATCTCCGGCGTGGTCTCCACCGAGTCCACAATACGCACCCGGGGCGTACTTGGGCAGGGCTCATGAGGGCCCAAGTCCCCGGGTCGGCGGTTGGTAGGGGCAGCAGGTAAGCCTCTGCTACCATAAAGAAGGTCCCTACCAGGACCGGCCCCCGCTGTGCCCCTTCCGCCTGTAATCCCCGCTGACTTGCTCCGGATCAATGCTTGCATTTGTCAAAATCCAGGGTCCAAAACCAAAAATATAGAAATAGAAAATACAATCCTCCTTCAACCCTGAATGGCAACCAGATCCCACAAATCCAACAATAACCCAATTCACAATCCAAATCAGGCTGCGGGCTTTCGTTCAGCACACCGGTATTCCCACGGTGGCGGGCATGTACAAGAATTGCACCAAGGAAGAAAGCCCTGAAATTGGCATATGAACACATATGAAGCAAAGTTGGGGAGAGATGGAAACTTACACAATCACAGCCATAGACGCATCATTCCCTGGACTCGCCAACATGATGCCCTGAACCCAGTCCAATAAGATGGCTAAATGCCATAAGTCAAAAGTCAATACACAAACCCCAAAAATGTGTTCACTCCCAAGCCTCTAAATCCTAGCCCAAAAGGGGGGGTGGCGTGTCATGGCCTAGAGTGGCACTCAGGACCATGCCCTACCCTGACATAACCTTGGTTGGACTTGGAGTCGAATGGGCTTAGAGAAATGACTTATGAGTTTGAACTCATAACATGTCAAAAAAACTGCCAATTCACACCATATTGGCCATATATCAAAAATATGCTCAAAATTGAAGTTACTACATATCCGAAGGCTCCAAGCATGCATGGAATCGAAGTCTATCATTCATGGAGGATAGAGACCAAAGGCCAATGCCCATGTACATCCCCACTTTACCCTCGAAACCCTTTCGGATATGGGCGCCACGCACTGCCCAAGTCAGCCCATGATCTTGAGACCAATTCTTGAAATCCTTCGTGCGCCAAGCCGACTAGAGTCCATGATCCGGCATATGGTGGTGTTCAACTCCAAAGCATATGCCAACATATGAACAACATACCATGGTTCGGCTCTCCATAGGCTTCTTGCTGTTAGCTGACCAGGTGAGTACACAAAACGCAAAAATGAGCAAAAATTGAGGTCAAAAACATGAAAATATGACCAAATACAAAGTTGTCATGATAGTATATCTCTACGCTCACCTATGATATCCGCTCATGATTCAATACACAAGAGATTGGGACCATTTGCGAACAATTCCCCCACTTGGATCCCCAATCGGGCGCATGGAGATACCTTCGCCACTAATATCTACATGCCCCATGAAAATGGGAGTGCACCCATGGATCTCTTTGTCAAACATACCATGAGCAATACATATGCGGTAGACTTGGTCTAGCGCTTTGAATCCCACAATTGGGACATGGGCAAAGCCCTTGTCACGTATGGCTCCTCATCTCTTCGGCCACACGAAGATATATAACATGGGCGTGAGCATATCAAGACACATATCATACATATAAAATATACCCTCAAAAGTGGCTCCCACCATGATATGCCATGTCCCTCCATTGGCATAACTTCACGTTAAAAATACGTAGGAACCCAAGGAAAGTTGCTATGCAACCCCAACACCCATGCGGCACACTCGAAAGTCGCATTCAAATATTCGGTTGCACGGTCCAAGAGTTATATATCACTTTATACCCTCTTGACCCTTTTCCCTTGCTACACCGGGCATGTGTGCGCACCAAAGGCGTTTGATGCTTCCTAAATTAAGTTGAGACCAAGGCAGTTCCAACCCAACCTTTCTTATTCTCATTCCTCACACTCGCGCGTAGATATGGCTCTTCAAAGTGATCCCACGATTCGATTTTGTTTCCCTTATATCTCCAAGTCAAATGGGTGGCAAGTATAAGGGAAACCTGATTCGGGCATAGGGGAAGGAGTATGACCACTCGAAGAAGTCCAAATCAAGTGCGGCGATGTCGAAGTCGAAAATCCGATTTCGACATCACGAAAAATTCCGATTAAATTTTCGAGTGCTTATTTAGAAAATTGCGGAAGCAACGAACCCTTTACAGATGAAATCTGACCCTTCAGAAACGTTTCCGCCAAAATATCTGGAAATAACAGTTAACCAATCGGTTAACGCAAAATCGCGAGCCAACTGACAGTCGCCGATACATTGACTATCAGAACGAAAGGCTGAAAAATTACGGAAACATTATGATAATAAAACCCTGTTGATTCCTGATATTCTGCTATATAAGTCTCCGCTGGCGGTGCCTCGGTTCTGAATATGGCCGCTCATAGCCGGAATGGCCAAACCTATCACACTATCACATCGGGTTAGTTCAGGTGGATGGGAGAGTATGATATCAGCCAATGGCGGCTTGCCGGCACATAGATACACACCCCAAGTGACCCCAAGATGGCCACGGGGGTCCGAACCGGCTTCACCATACCTGGCAAGGTGGCTGCGATTGAGCACTGGGAAAAGCCCAAGACGGTCTCTGAGCTACGGGCGTATCTGGGGTTCTGCAACTACTACTCGGGGTATATCAAAATGTATGCCGAGTATGCAGCCCCCATGACGACCATGCTCAAGGGCAACCGAGAGGAGACCAAGAAGGGGTCCAAGAAGGCTCTGGTCTGGACAGCTGAGTCCGACCGTGCCTTTGAGGGGATGAAGCAGGCGCTGCTATCCGCAGTGGGTCTGCACCTCGTGGATCCCGACCGAGGGTTCGTCCTGCGCACCGACGCTTCCGACTACGCCATTGGCGCTGTGTTGGAGCAAGTGCTTGACGACGGGAGGCACGTGCCCGTGGCCTTCTGGAGCCGAGTCCTGGCGGAAGGCCAGAGACGGACGTGGACGCCCCGTGAAAAGGAGGCGTATGCCATCGTCATGGCTTTCAGGAAATGGGCTGGGTACATAGCCCTCCATCCCGTCACCGTCTGCACCGACCATCAGAGTCTGCAGTCGTGGCACAAGGAACACGTGGACACCCCCTCAGGGCCCGCCTCCCGACGGGCAAGATGGCATGAGACCTTGGCCAAGTTCGACCTCACGGTTGTGTATATTCCTGGAAAGGATAACACCGTGGCGGACTGTCTGAGTAGGTGGGCCTATCCCGCCAGCAAGGGCATGACGGATATCTCTGCCCATGGCGATGAGGCTGAGACTGCTGAAGCCAAGAGGATCATCGAAATGGAGCGCCTGATGGAGGAGGAGGGTGCTAAATGCTTCGTCGTCATGGCTGCAGATGCCCCCCTCGCGTCGAGGGTGAGCAGAGCGGTCAGAGTACTCGCCCATGATGGAGCTGAGTCCGACAAGCACCTCTTCCCGGAGTCTTGCCTCCAGGACGACTGGACCGACGACTACGCTAAGTCCGAGGCCTTTGCGGCCGAGTATAGGGCTGTGACCGACCCTGATGACGGGCAGAAGTGGCCAAAGGGGCTGACTGAGGAAGATGGCAAGCTCTACCGGAATGGTAAGCTGCTAGTACCAGAGTCCCGGCTGCTCGAGCTGTGTGAAGCTTGGCACCACCACATGCTGCACCCAGGGGTCAAGAAGCAAGCTCTTGACATGCAGCGTCGGTTCGAGATCGACCATATCGTTCTCTACACCGCCATCAAGAAGGTCAGGAAGGGTTGCTCGGTCTGTCAGGCCTGCAATCCCGATAACCGGAACGTCAAGGGGGAAGCCCAATGGACCCCGGTTCCTGACCAGCCCATTGAGAGCGTGGCCATGGACGTCTTCTCCATGCCCGAAGTGCACATTGGCAAGGAGACCTTTTACTGTGTGGTTCTCTGTGTGGACCGCCACAGCGGCTACGTTGTAGCCGTTCCGGCACGCAAAAAGGGGTTGCTTGCCAAGGAAGTGGCAGTCATGATGATTCGTCATTGGCTGACCGTCTTTGAAATCCCCCGCACGATTTTCAGTGACCGAGGGCCCCAGTTTACTGGTGGCTGGTTCAAGGCTATGTGTTCCCTCATGGGGATACGTCACGCCAAGAGCGTCGCCTATCTCAGCCGGTCTAACGGCCGTGCTGAAGTGGCTGGACGGCAGCTGTTCGAGAAGCTGCGCAAGATCCACATGACCAATCCACGTTGGAACTGGTTTGAGGATATGTGGCCTGCTCTGAAGGCCCATCATGACACCCCCACTCCGGGCGGTTTGTCCCCTCACCAGATTCCGTTCGGCAGGGACCCCCTGGGCAGGGGACTTCCCTTGTCTGGTGATGGCATGGCTATGGATGCCAAGGAATTCTTCGCGCGGCAAGAGCAAACGGCGCGGGACATCCGCCAGCAGCTCGAGAAGGAGCATGCTGAGCGTCAGAAGTCCGCCCCGAGCTCGACAGCGCAGAAGTTCAGGGTGGGAGACCCGGTGTGGGTGATCAGACCCCGCCCTATGGGCACCCACCGCACCAAAACCTGGTTCACACCCGGAGAGGTGGTCCGCAGGATCGGTGAGGACACCTACCGCATCAAGGTGGGTCACGGACAGTTCCGGGAGCGCCACGAGAGTCAACTCCGTGTGCGGGAACCCGACCTCCGTGGCCGACATGTGTCTCTGAGCTATGCCGCACATGAGGCTGATTCGGATGATGACTATGCTGAGCAGGACGACTATACTGTCGAGAAGATCCTGGCTCAGCGTCCGAAAGCCTCGGCACCCGGAGGTCTGGAGTTCAAGGTTCGTTGGCGAGGCTATGGGCCGTCCCACGATACCTGGGAACCCGTCTCCTCGTTCGTGCCGCGGGTCAATACTCCCTTCATGGAGTACATCCGCAAGCACAAGACCAAGATCCACGTTTCGGACTTGGCAGCACTCACCCGGGCGATTGCAGCCAGGGGTGCCTGATCAGCGCCCTGAGCTCTCCCCTGATGTGTTTTCAGCGCTTGTGAGGTCAACGGATCGTCCCTTACTTGCTTGCTCTCTTCCATCTTTCGGTGACCTGCCATCAGAGTGGCCATATACCCCCCCCTGCTGAATCCAGAGGAGGATGGCCCCTCTCTTCTTCTATTCGTCACTCCCCCCCTGCTGAATCCTTGGGAAACCAGGTAGGGCGACTGACCTTCATATTTTTGAGCTCTTGGGGCCTTGAAGCCCATACGACGTTGCGCAACGGATGCCGCTGTCATCAGCATTGCAAATTTTTGGTGTGTGGTCTGGTTCCATGGCACTTGCGGAATCCAGACCAGTCGACGTGTGTCTCGAGACTATATATGGCCTGAACTCAGGCGTTTTACTGTCCACCCTCCTGCAATTGCCTTATCCTGACCGTGGCGTGGTTTGGCGCTCTGTCTAGAGTGTGTTTACACGCCTATTTACCCCGCTTATTTTGCTTTTCTGCTCCCCAGGATATGTGCATTTGTATGTTACGATTGTCAGCCCATCACCAACGGATGGACTGGTCTCTCCCCCCCGAGGGGATTCGAATCGCAATACAGAGGCGCCCTGAGTCGCCGTGTTCATGTTTATACACATGGTCCAGCCTGGACCAGTACCGAATTACATATTCTTCTGTTTGAGTGCCCGTGATACCGTGTTGCCCTATTCGCTGTGTGTGGAGATCCTGATGGCGCCAGGCGGGAGGCCCAGTTGCCTGACTACACTCCCAGCGGTCCGCCACTGTCAGTCCCAGTGTGAGCCTACCGATTCGCAGACGCACTTGCAGTCGGATGGCGGCCTCCGGAGCTCCTGACCTTGGTCAGTCTGCCTGGGAAACTGGTGGTTTGAGGAGTCCACGCCTCCGCCCACACTGCATGAGGACTCCCTCATGTATGGCCTTCGTGGTAATAGGGCGAGGGAAAAGACGGCCTTGATGCCCGATCCCCTAAGGAGGAGCTCCCTTAAGATCCCTGAAGGAGTTCGGCTGTATCACTCTGGACTCGCGTCGTATGGATATGGACATGGTGCGTCCGAGGAAGGACCCGTGGGGACTCTCCCCAGTCGGCGGGCCTTGGGAAACTTGGGGTAGCCTGATGGATCTTTGTGGTCGCTCTCGACCTGTGGGACCACCTCGGTCGTCGTGTGTCGCCTATGTTGGCCGTGTATGCCACTGCCACTGTGGTGGTGACCGTAGCAGCCGGCACCCGGTGCGCCTGGTATGGGTTAACGGGTCCTTTGGATGCCGAACAATCGCCGCCAGGACCCGGGACTTGATACTTGATACTATACATGTGCTACGAGCTTTTACAGCATCATACCTATCTTACTGTGAGATTTGGGCAGCCTACCCTGAATCGGCCTGAAGTGAGGATGTGACTCCCCCCCCCTTCAGGAAGTGGTCCTGGGTACGCGCTGCCATGCGTGGGTGTTATCGAGCCCCCCCCAGGGTTTGCTCTAAGGAGGGGGGTGAAGCGGTACCCAGAACCCCATGGCTAGGGTAGGGCATACAACCGGTCTCCGGTCCACTAACCCCATGTATGGAAGAGAAGACCGGTCTCCGGTCCACTAACCCCATGTACGGAAGGCGCCCGTTGACGCCCGGTGCGAGCCCGGCGGGAGCGTGTTCCGTGCCGTAAAGCCCCGCATCGGCAACCGATGCACCGCCAGCGGAGATTTGTGTATCAGAATATCAGGAATCAACAGGGTTTTATTTTCATATTGTTTCCGTCAATTTTTACGCTTCCGTTCTGATACTCACTGTTTTGACTGCTGGCGGTTGGATCGCGACTTTACCGTAACCGCCAGTTTAACTGTTTATAATGGAAATTTTAACGCTATCCGTGACGAAGGCTCCAAAGTCTTCAGGAACTGCATGGATGCTTCCGCAATTTTCACATCTTACACTCGCAACCTTAATCCGAATTTTTCAGGATGTCGAAATCGGATTTTCGACTTCGACATCCCCGCACTTGATTTGAGCTCTTCCGAGTGGACCTACGTGCTTCCCTATGCACGAATCAACTTTCCTTTTATCCTGCCCTCCATTTGTCTTAAAGATATGGGGAAAACAAAGTTGATTCGTGAGGCCACTTGTGAGGGTCATATCTCGTGCCGCTTGCGAGGAATGACGATAAGGAAACGTGGGATGTATTCACAATACTCCCGACGTAATTTAGGAAGCATTATATGCCTTGCGTCTCCACACGTGCGCGCTAGTGTAATGGATCATGGTCAAGAGGGTAGAGTTTGCGTTATAACTCTTTGGCCATGATATTGCGTGCGTTAAGATAACTTTCGAGTGTAGCTCGCAAGTGTTGGTGTTGCATGGGAACTCTCCTTGAGTTCCTATGAGCGATTGACACAAAGTTATGCCCTTGGAGGGGCATGACATATCGTGGGGGGGGCTACCTTTTTGGGCAATATGGAGTATGTGCCTTGTGTTGTGTTGCGTGCCCATTTGGCGGGTCCATCGCTCCAAGCCAAACCTGCCAATGGACCTCATATTGTGCAAGCCCCTTCTCCATACTCCCTACAATCAATTGCGAGCCTAACCTTCGTGAAGGGAAGCTTGTGTGGCGATCCCGAAGCGATGCGTTGGGAGCAAGGTGTGTATTTTGCAATTTTCCATAGTTTCATGTGCCCACTTGGGAAGTAGCGCTCGTGACCTTTCAAGGCGCCCCAAGTGGAGCACATATGTGGGATCGAAGGTCATTGGTGTCAAGTCGTTGTGTTTAGAAGGATTAGTTGATTGCACGATCCAATCCGAAGATATTATGATATAATTGTGCACCTTTCAAGGCACCTTTGTGTGTCCTTGTACCAATTTTGCCGTTTTTGGCCCGTCATGATGTCAAGTGGCGACCGTGTATCTCAACGTTGCGCTCAATTGACATCATGACCTAAGTATGTTATGAGGGTACATACTTCGGTACCCAACATATCTTGAACCCGGCGAATAACTCCTCTTGGGCTTGGCATACCGTGGCCGCCATGTTGGCGATTTGGGACTATCCCAAATCATGGGCTCACTTGGTGCCCCTGCCATTCCCGAAACCGGAGGAGTTGGGCGACGCCCAAAAGATATGTTGGACACATATGACTTGATACCAATCCTATGGCACACTCCGGTCCAAGTCGGGCATGTGCCTCATTTGCCCCAACCATGAGTGTGCGCATTTTTGGCCATTTTGAGCAATTTTCCATTCTTGCTGCCCGCCGTGCACTATGTTGAGCCCACCCGTGCACGCCGGACACATGGGCCAATGGACCATATATGACATGGGTGTTATGTATGTTGGTCCCCATGGTTCACACACCACGTGGGCGAAGCGGAGCAACCTTCGTTAAGGCGCTAGCCCAAAGTGAGTCTGGGCAATTTTGCCATTTTGGCATTTGTGGACCCAATTGGGATCGTCACCAAGCCAAGTGGCATGTAAATCATTGAGAGCCAAGGGCATGGGAGTCTTCGTTAGACTCCTGGTGGATGGTGTATGGAATGACGGATCCGATCTCCAAGCTGGCGTGGAGATATACTATCGGGAGCACCCCGAATTTTGGTTCGTTTCGAGCAGCCAAAATGACCCCATTTTGGGACCCCAATTTCCCCCTTCCGTGTGGTCAATTGGCGGCCCCATATCTCTATGCCCACATTGAGCCCGGACCTAATTCGAAGTTGTACACTCAGATATCAGTTCTAGGTCCTGCCTCCTAACCTGTGAGCCATTGGCCTTACCCTGGCCTGGCGAGCCACGCGTGGGAATGACGCCAATTTTGGTGATTTTGGCATCATGACCCCACTTGACGAATCCGTGTTGCCCTGATGTCGGGACCTCAGAGGGAACCAGGTTGGGTGGGGGCTCCAGGTAGTTCGTACCCGAAGGGCATAGGGTCAGTTGCCTCGTCCCTACCTCTGGCGGGTCCGGACGAGGGGTCAATTTTGGAGATTTTGGAGCTAACTTCAGTTTGGGCTGAAACAGCCCATTTTCAGCTACCAACTCCTGAGGGATAATGGCGGGGCCATTTCTCTGTCTCAGAGGGGAGTTCGGACCTGCCGTTATAGGAGCATGGGGAGTTATCATCGGTTGGCCTTGGAGCGCCTTGGTTTCCAGGAACTCGCCTGTGGCTGGGCGGGACACCTCCCCTATTGGCAGGGTTTCAGGGTCTGGACTGAGCAGGGCATGGGTTGTGTTTGAGCCCCCGCCCCCACCAGCCACTGAGAGGGTCGGACCTGGGATTGGGATATGAGTTGGGACTGAGTGTCTATTGTCCTGTGATGCCCTTACCCCAGTCCAGTCTTAACCCCATGTGTACATATCCTGATGTGTTGCTGTACATACTTTCGTTCCCTTGTTGCAGAGTGGCAAGGATCCTGAAACGCTTTGTCACATGACACGAGCGTATTGATGCCCTTGTGAGCGTAGTGCTTTGCCTGCCTGCTCACCTGTGCGTGTCACCGCAGCGTCCCGTGGCCGGCCCCCCACGGGAACGCGTCACCAGCACCCAGCACAACACTAGGACACCCTCACCAACAACAAACCAACACAAAAAGCCACCCAACACTGACCAACGACCGCACCCAGCCGGTCCGGTCCCCCACCGACCCGCACCCAGAACCAACGCCACCAGCATCCACGCCATCGGAAACACCAACACCACCAAAAATCAAGCCAGCACCACACCTTCACCAACACCATCACCGCCGGAACCATCGCCTACGAAACCTACGCACACCACCACCGGTTCCAGCACCTACATCACCCAAGCCAACGGCATCAAACACACCATCGCCGGCATCGCCCCACCATCAGCGTCGCCACCGGCAACCTCCGCCACCGGAGGACACCAAAGCCACCACAGCCGGTGAGCGAACAAACCACCAGGCCCCGGCCAGGGGAGGCGAGGGCACACGCCCAGAACCATCAACAGCAACACCCTCGCCACCAAAGCGACCGCAGGGCGCCATCCACCATGCAATCCCCAGCAGCACCCACACCACCGGCGCCACCAACACCACCCTCACCCACGACACCACCCGGAGCATCGCCTGCACCACCTATACCAACAGCATCACCAGCAGCCCACACCACCTACTGCACACCCTCCCAGACAGAGCCACAGAAACCGGCCACCGCCCACCCCTGAACACAAGCCGCTGACCACCCACACACAGACGCACGCCAACCACCAGCAGCGTCAGCAACGTCAGAGACGCCGTAAACCATAGCAACGCCCACAGTGACCTCACCACCAGCATCACCGACACCGCCACCGACGGTGCGGCCTCAGCAACAACAACCCAGAGCGTCAACGGCAGCCGCCACGGCGACACCGCCCGGTACAACACCATCGGCATCAACGACGCCAACGGAGCCAACACGCGGGCCAGCGACACCCATGGGTACCTCCACGAAGAGCGGCGAGGTCCCACCCCTGCCGTCAGAACAGCACCATCCACCAGGGCATCACCTACAGCGCCCTCGCCTTCGACATCGCCGACAGCTCCGCTGGCGGCGCCCTCGCCAACACCGTCACCAACACCGCCGACAGTGGCAACACAGCGCCACCGCCAACCACCCACAGCACCAACCTCCCCAACACCACAAACGACTGGTACCACCCCCCCAGGACCACGAACCGACCAACCACCAGCCACGAGTGGCACGCCCGGAACCGCCGACCACCCAAGCGTAGGGGACGCCCAGCACCAACACGAACAACACCCACGCCGCAGACCACTACGACACACGCCAACCACCAAGTATCACCTATGGCACCCTCGCCATCGGCAACACCAACGCCGCCAACACCCATGGCACTATCCACACCACCACCAACCCCACCAACGACGGGCCAAGGTCCCTTCCCCTACAACACCCCCACCCCTACCACCACCACCACGACCCGGGCACCAAGTAACACCTAGGGCACCCCCACCAGCGGCGTCACCAAGGACGCCAGCACGGCTCGCGAACGAACGCCACCGAGCCCTCAGCCAGGAGTGGCGAGCGCCCACACCCAGCAATACCCAACCAGCCACGCCCAGACCCAGGGCCAGGAACTGCGACACCCACACCTGCACCGCCGCCAACACCCAAACCGAACGCCACAACACCCTCACCAGCGGAGACACCCGGAACCAACGGGGACGCCGTCGGCAACACCAGCAACCCCGACACCCAGCACGACGCCTGAGACACCCTCGCGAACAACGGACCAACACAAGAAACCACCCAACGGCCATGTTACACCCAAGGCGTTCCAACCGCGCCACCCACCGACCCGCAACCAGAACCACCAGCAGCAGCAGCAGCAGCCACTGGCAACCCACACACAGACCCACACCAACCACCACCAGCATCAACAACATCAGAGACGCCGGAAACCATAGCAACGCCCGCAACGACCTCACCACGGGCATCACCGACGGCACCACCGACAGTGCGACCTCACCAACAGCAACCCGGGGCGTCCACAACAGCCACCACGGCGACACCACCCGGTACGACACCGTCGGCAAGAAGGACACCGAGGGGGCCAAGGCCAACCCACCAGCCAGCGACGCACATGGGAACCTCCGCCAGGAGTGGCGAGGTCCCCCCTCCGCCGTCAGAACACCGCCAGGGCAACACCTACAACACCCTACAACGCCAACACTCAAAGCTCCCCCGGCAGCGCCCCCACAAACACCAACACCGGCACCACCGACAGCGGCAGCACGGCGACACCGCCACCCACCGGCAGCATTGACACCCTAAACCACAACTGAAGCAACACCTGTCACTACAGACCCAAGGACAGCCGAAGGAAATATCCCAACACCAGAGACAACCGGCACCACCAGGACCACAAGCCAGCCAAACACCAGCCACGAGTGGCACGCCCGGAAACACCAAACACCAAAACGCAGGCGGCACCCAGCACCAACACCAACAACACCCACGCCATCAGACCACCACGAGACACGCCAGCCACCACCGTGACACCCTCACCGTCGGCAACACCAACGCCGCCAACACCCACGGCAATATCCACACCACTGCCAACCCCACCAACGACGAGCCGAGGTACCGTCACCCACAACACCCCTATCACCACCACCACGACCCCGGCACAGAGTAACACCTAGGGCGCCCCCACCGACGGCAACACCAAGGACGCCAGCACGGCTGGCGAACAAACGCCACCAGCGCCACCCACCAGGCCCCCAGCCAAGGCCAGACACAACAACACCACACACCGTCACACCCACCGCATCGAAATTACCCGGAGCATCATCAACATCAACCAGGGGTCCCCACCACCCAAGCACCACAAAACACCACAGCAACACCACCACACCCTCACCACTAGCGACACCAGCAGCACCCTCCGCCAGGAATGGCGAGGAGAAACCCAACAACGCGGACCTACCCAACGTCCCCGGCACCGTCGCCATCGGACCGCCACCACCGGCGCCGACCCCCAACACACCATCGTCACCAACGCCACCGACCCCTGACGCAACAACCACACAGCCCGCACAAACAGCCAGAGCATCGCCGACAACACTCCCGGCCAACTCTCAAAAACACCACCGAAAGCAGCACCGTCGACCGAAAGCCACGACAACCCCAGGGTACGGGTCCCCCTTCCCACCCCCCACCATCTGCACAACCAGCGACACCATCAGCAGCACCAACCGGAACACCGACAACGACAGCCTCACCAACAACCGACACCCCCACTACCGCTGCCACCCACCAGTCAAGCCACCCACCGTCGATGCCACCCACCAGCGCCGCACCCCGAACCACACCTGCACCGGAGGCCTGCACCAGCACACCCGGCCGAGCCGTCAATAGCACCGCCGCCCATGGCACCGCCTACACTCACCAGCGCCACCACCACCCCGCGCGAGGCCAGGATCCCCTGGCGTCGCCAACAGCCTCAACGAGCACCGACACCACCAACACCACCACCGCCGGACGGGGATTACCCACAATCCAGGAACATCTCCACCACCAACAACCAATACACCACCCGCGGCACCCCACCGTCGCCAACGCCACCGCGGCACCTATCACACCTCCACCACCGGGGGCGACGTGGGCCACAACACCCGTCATCTACAGCTCCCTCGCCACCACCGCCACGTCCGGCCCACAAACGTTACGCCCCAACGACCAGAAAGAACACCCTCACTATCGAAACCACCGGCAACACAACATACGCCCATACGTCACCTGCGCCATGCTCACCAACCATCACCTCGTCATCAGAGGCACCAACACCACCGGCGACGACGACAGCGACAACAGCTGACCCACCAGCTAACCACCATCAACCATAGCCCAGCACCAACCTCATCTACGCTAACGCCCATACCACCCTCGCCAACAACACCGCCACCGACACAATCATCCACTCCGGCGCCCACACCACCCTCACCACCAACATCACCACCACCCCCCCAGGGTCAGGGCTCGCAGGAAACGGAACGGCAGAGCGAGCACGCCACCACCCGCACGCGTCGCCCACCCTATCGTACACCGCTCCGCAACACGCCCCCCCCCGCTTCCCCTGACAGGGCGTGCGCTCCAGCCCACTGCTGGAAAGACGACTACGACGTCCTCCCGGCCATCCGATACCTACTGGCAGCCACGGCCCCGCGCCCACAAGCCCTGCAGCAACCCACGGAACCGCAGGAGCCCGACCACCCCATGCCACCACGCTCCATATCCCCCGCGTCCAGCGCAGACCAGATCGCGGAACACCAGCGAGAGGAGCCCGACCCCGACCGCGCGGCCACGCCCCCACCCCCCCCCCCCAAAGGACATCTACGCCACACTGGCCAGCACCCTAGCCCCTGTGGACGCCGAGCAGTACTACCAGTCCGTCCAACGAGACCTCCCTGAGGACCACGCGACCCTCCAGGGGTGGAAGCAGGAGAAAAGGAACGACAACGAGTGGGGCACAGAGGAAGACCTTCTCTGGGAAGACACCTGGAAAGGCACCGCGGACGCCTTCCTGGAGGCAGCAGCCGAAACCTACCCCCGCCCGCCCGGGGACACTAGACACGGCCTCCACGCCCTCCTAGCGTTCCACAGCTGGAAACACAGCCACACCGTCACCCTCCACCCCCTCGACCACAATCCACACCGATGGACACCTGAAGACGACGCCACAGCCGCCATCACCGTACAGCAATGCCCCGAGAACCCGGAGGAATACCACATCACCTGGAACGATCCGGCACCCCACCCCCCCGCCTCCCCCACCCTCCCAGATGTCTTCGCCACCATCAGTGCAGAACTCCAGGAGGCGAAAGCCCCACAGGAACTGGACGAAGAGATGCCCCAGGCACCATCACCACCAACCACACAAGACCAACCCCGCACAGAGCCCCTCACCCACCCCATCACCACAATGGAGCTCCCCCCACAACACCGCACCAGCCCAGACCGAAACGGGTTTCGAGACCTGCCACGGGAATGGGCAGTCCACAACGGCACACTCCGATGGGACGAAATCACACCGGGCCTCCAGGCCATCCGCCTCCACTCGATCACCGAGCCCACCACCACCTGGGCACTACCGACGGACCGCCACCACCTCCTCCTCACCGTCCAAGGGGATGCCACGATCACACCCACGGAGGGAGACCCCATAACAGCAGCCCCCGCCCAGGCCGTCCACATACCCCCGCAAGCATCGTCGGCACCTATGACGGTACATCCAGGCCCCACCCCATGGCAAGCCATCGTCATCACCTACCCCGCCCCCAACGACCACACACACACCTGGCAGCAACGGTGGGAGGACATCCGGGGGGACCTCCTCCAAGAACACCTAGGGCTCACACGCACCCAACACACCCTACACCCGATACGAGGAGTAGGCCAAGCACCACACGGCATACACGCCCCGGGAGTATGGGGGTACGCCACACCCATAAACCCACAAGCAGCGGAGGACATCAAGACCGCCCTATCCATCCAGCAAGCCCAGACCCAAACCCCACACCGCAACACCCAACGAGGCTACACCATTTGGTGGGCATACCAAGACCACGACACCCTCACCCCCCAACCGGGGGCCCCCCCTCTAGACACCAACACAATCGCCCTCCTCCAAGCCGCAACAGCGGCAGCCACACAGGTAGGGGCCCCGGAAACCTGGGGCCCACAATACCTGGTCAAAACCAAAGTGGCGACCCACGCGAAGTGCCAAGACAAGCCCCCAACACCGAAGCCGCTCCATCCCCCACTCAGGCTAGACCCGACGGAACACACCCCCCAGGACGAATGGGCGACCCACTACATCATCCCCCACACCACCACCCGCAAGAACGACGCCGCCAAGATCACCATCACCCGCCACCTCCCCCACACCACACAGGTGTATGAGCTGACGGCCCCCAACGTCCTCGTCACCCGTCGCCGACACGACGAGCGATACACCATACAGGCAGAAGGGGCCGCCGCGACGACCCTGTACACATGGGGAACACAGGGGGAACTCCCACACCCCACCCTCCACCACACCCCCTCCTGGCCCACCCCCTTCCACACAGCAGACCGCCCCAACAAGAAGCGCAAACACACAGGTGTGCACACCCCCGCCCAGGAGGCCCAGCACCGACACGATGCGAGGCGCAAGGCCCGCACCCTCCACGACGACCACACCATCCCCCGCATCAGCGCCCCCCCCGCCAGGGTGTCAGATACCACCCACAACCGCACGATCACAGGCATCACCACGGACTGCCTGAACCCAGCGGCGTCGCGGGCAGACGCCGTGTGGATCAGCGAAGGGCGCTCCCACACACGGGCGGTGGCGCGCCTCCACAACATCCAACCCCGGAAAACTCCAGCGCGCCGTTGGACCCTTCGCCGTACACGTCACCCCGTACGGCATCGACCACCCCCGGTGTGAGCACCATGACCCGCCCGGCTCCACCCCATGCACCTCGCCCCTGCGCCAACCGCTATGCCCCCACCATCACGGGCAACATGTACCTGGGCACCATACCGGAAGACCCGGGCATATACATCCTGCCCAACAGGTCCAGGGAACACGCCATCCCCCTCCACGGTGTAGAATCCCTCGCCCTGGGACCACCCCCACCAAAACACCAACACCAGCACATCCCGGGGGACAAACGGACACAGGCGCCAGACGGGGGAAAAAAGGCCCACCAACGCGCCCTGGCCCACATCACCGTCCACCCCGCAGCCCACCTACCAAAGGACTTCGGCACGGAGCGCCACATCGTCCTGGAGGGGCAAGCCCACAACATCATCACCGCTGCCCTGTACACCCTCGCCTCCCACGAACGCCACTGGGACCCCACAACCATCCCAGCAATGCCCCCACCACCCCAGGGCCCCAAAGATCCCGTCACCCCCTTCCACATCGATCAACTCCTAAGCCGCAAGGCCCCCCCACACCTCGACCCCTCCAGGATACCACTAGCCATCACATCGTGGGACACCCTGGACACGCCCCCCCAACAACCTGCCATCCACATCCTCAGAGCGGACGCCCAATGGTGGGTCCTCCACTGGGCACACGGAGTCCTCATGGCGGCCCAGGCCTATACCCCAGAAATAGACCCAGAAGACCCCCCACGGGCCAGCAGCGACTCCTCCAGGCCACCACCCTCACAGGTCGCGAAGGCGCCCCCTGGGAAGCCCTCCACACAGCACTGTACTGGGCTCAAGGCTTCCCCAACGGCCCGGACACACCAGAACCCACAGAAGCCTGGGTCATGCAGGCCAAGGCCATGAGGAACTACCACCTACACCACCCCTTCGACGACAGCCCGGCCGCACTGCCATGGCCAACAGATCCCCCGGAGACCGTGCGCAAGCTCGCCGACATCATACGCAGCCACGCGAAAGCGAAAATGCCAACACCGGCAGAACCCCCACTGAGGGATCCGGACCAGCAAGCAACGCACCCCTTCTTCAAACCCGATGCCCCCCCAGCCCCACTACCTCCAGTCCCACCCAAGCGAACGAGACGACAAAGGGGCGCACCCAACCACAGCCAAGCCGGAAAAGCAGCGACCTCCCGACCCCCCGCATCCCACCCGACCCACCCAGCGAACCCAGACCAAGGATCCTCGTCATCCTCCCTCCCACCATTACCACCGCCCCACCCGGACCAAGCATCCTCGGCATCCTCCCTCCCATCACTACCACCGCCCCACCCGAACCAGGCATCCTCATCATCCTCCCTCCCGCCACAAGCACCGCCCCCGCCCAAAGCGTACCCAGGATTCGAAAGAGGCGCGAAGGTCCAGCAGCCCTTCCGCAACGACCACACAGGCGACTGGATCTGGTGTGAGGGCACGATCCAGTACCGCCTCAAGGAACCGGGGGACAACGGGGGGCCACAGATCCGGGTGATCTGGCACCGCCGGAAGGAGCTGGACCAAGGCAGCAGCGCCCCGGACAAGCCAGTCAGCTACACCCTAGAGCTCACCAGCGCCCACCCCATCCGGCTCCGCACCGAAGAGAACAAGGCCCACACAGGCACCAAATACACTGGGGAGCTCCCCCCGGAGTGGAGCCAAGGCCTCCCCCCGCCGCGCCTACCCAAACGCCCACCATCCGGCAAAAGGTCCCCGAGCCCCAGTCCCCCTCCCTAACGGGGCAAGGGCTGAGGGCATAAGCCTCCGCAGCCCCGGCCCGCCCCCACCGAGGCGACCGTCAACCTCCTCGACCTCAACCACCCGGCCGTCACATACTCCAAGGACGCCACAACCGCCCTCCAAGAGCTCCCGATGGCACAGGGGCCGGGGTGGGTTCCCCACCTCCTCACCTTCCAGGAACAAGGCCTACAACGCGACGACCCCCGAGAAACCACCCCCATATATACCCCGGACCAGAAAGCGTACAAATGCTACTGGCACAAGGGGACCCCCCTATTCACTATACGCCCAAACCGGCATCCACGTCCACCTCGTCCACCACCTCAGCGTCCCAGGGAGGCTAGGGGTCTATGAGGTCGTCGGGGACGGGTGGCAACTCAACGTCATCAACACCCACGTCCCCTTCGGAAAAGCAACGGAACCCTTCCTCCAAGCCCTGGCCGAGGCATACCGCCAGATGGCCATGCTCGCCCCCACAGTCATCATCGGCGACATGAACGCCGCCCCCACCCCAGCGGACCGAGGGGGACAGGCCACACCCCAGGACCAAGCAGTCCGCGACACCATCGAAATGCTGGGGCTCGTGGACCTGACAGCAAACCTCGAAGGCCAACCATCCCACTTCCCCCACCAAACAGATGCCGCCCCATCCCGCATCGACGTATGCTATGGCGACCCCACCACCATCATCGGAGCGGAAGCCCGATATGGACCCCTCCCGCTGGGACCCACAGGCCATAGCCCCCTGCACATCCGCCTCACCATCCCCAACCTTCCCCCCAGCCCCCCAGAGGATGCGGACCAAGGCCTACGACCCCCCCTGAAGGTGCCCCCGCTGCATGACAAGCATGCCCGGTCCCAATATCACAGGGCCATAGACCGCGCCCGGCGCATCCAACCAGGCCCCCCCGACCTACTCACAGCCATGCGCACGGCCGCCGTTGCATGCGGCTTCCAACAACACCCCCACACAGACGACGACTAACCACCCACGGCCCTGGGGGACATGCTCCATGACCTCTGGCATGCGAAGCAACAACTGGCGACCCTCCTCCACACCGACATCCCCCAAACCCGCCGCCAGATACACCACTGCAGGACACGGATAGCCCACATCAGGGCAGACCTGCAGCGGTGGCACATCCACAGGCAACAGCGCATCGCCCAGGAACAAGAACGTTATGCGCAACATGAACTCCCCTACAAGGCCATCTGCCACCTCAACGACGCCATGACCGACAGCGGCCACCGCACCATCACCACGGTCTGGCAGGAGGACGGCTCCCTCACCAACGACCCAGCCACAGTGCTCCAGGCCACCCAGGACAGCTTCCTCCGGCAACACACCCCCACCCAGGACACACTGGACCCAGACACCCAGGCCAAAATCGACCGCCTCCCACGGGTCTTCAACCACGCCCAGAGGAGGCAACTGAAAAAACGCCCCTTCACCATCCACGAAGTCCAGAAGGCCATCCACAGTCTCCGGCAACACAAAACCCCAGGCTACAACGGCCTCCCTGCAGAGGCATACTACCACCTCCCCGCCCACCTCCTCCGCATCCTCGCCCACCGCCTCTGGGACATCGTCACGGGGCGGACCCCCCTGCCACCAGACTGGGCAAACGTTGTCCGCCCCCTCTACAAAAAAGGGGACTGGGCAAACCCGGACAACTGGCGCCCCATAGTCTGTGCCGTCACGGAGGTCAAAATCGTCTGGACCATCCTCCTGCGCCGCATCCGCCCCCACCTGGACCCCCACGTACCAGCAAGCCTCTGGGGGGCCATCCCAGGCCGGTCCCCACACGAGGCCATCTTCCTCCAGGACACCATCGCAGACATGGACCCGGTCGACCTCATCATCGCCTCCCTCGACGTCAAAGGAGCCTTCCCGAACACCCCCTGGCTCCTTCTAGAAGCGGTGTGGAAACGCCTAGGCCTCCGCTTCTACAACTTCACCTCCGGCTACATCCGCTCCCGCAAATACACGGTCCGCACTGGAGCAGGCCTCACCCCCTTCCTGGAGCCAGGCAGCGGGGTCCCCCAAGGGGGAGCAGAGGGCCCCTTCCTGTACCTTCTAGTGACGCTCCCCCTGGCCCTCGCAATCGAGCAGGATTACCCGGCCTACGCACCCTACGCCCTCCTCTCCCCCCTGGTGGGCTTCGCGGACGACACCAACCTCACGGTCGCGCACACCCCACACGAACCCCATGCCCCGGACCCGGGGCCAACGGTCACCCAACAGGCCAATGACTTACTGGACGTGACCGTCTCCTACCTCTCCCACAACAACCTCATCGTCCGGCCAACAAAGTCAGTGGCCATGATCAAGGGGTCTGCCACACCTCCCACCCTAGGGCCACAAGGGCCCCCCATGCAAGTCGTGACAACCACCACCCACCTGGGGATAATCCAGGCCGCCAACCCTGAGGACGCCACCCTCCCTCCCGAGTTGCAATCACACCTCGCCCATCTCCCCAGATATGCGTCCCCGACCACCAAGGCCCTCTCCCTGTCCCACCAGAGCCTGGCGTACTACCTCACCGGGGTCTTGAACGCCTCCATAGGCTTCCAAGCACTCCACCTGACACACCCCACCACCGCCCTCCAGCCGGCCACACGCGCCGTGACCAAGGCATGGGCAGCACACGGGGGCTGGCCCACCTCCATACCCACCCGCGCCATCCGAGCGGCATGGCCCCACTATGGGGACGCCATAGGAGACGAGGTGAAAGCGGCCTACACCAGACACACCGCCCTCCTCCTTCACCGCATGACCCGAAACCACTCGCCGGAGGTCCGCGAGGTCACCGCAATCCGCCTCCAAGCCGCATTACGGGCCCGCAACACATGCCCGCGCTGGGTACTCCACCAGACGGGCATGCCCACCAACATGAACACGCGCCTGCCGAACCACCTGCAGCTTCTCCTCCCATCCCCACACCACGCCATACTCACCAACCACATGTGCCCAGAGGAAGGGCCACTAGCGGTCCTCTGTGGGGACCTCCACCATCCCCCCAAGGGCACCATCCACACCATAGACCTTGTCGGGGCCTCCATCACCGTAGTATACGTCACCCTTCCCCAAATGCGGGTCCTGCACCACAGCGGGGCACACCACACCGCCTTTCTACAGCTTCCCGAATGGCCACAATACCGCCTCTTCCACCAGTACCTCACGCAGACGGCACGAGCAGCGGGACACACTCTACGGGGAAGCAAAGACATGCACACAGCCTACCAAGAATTCACAAAGCAACACCCCCGACCCGTCCCAGCGACACCTCCCTACGCACCCACCGGATCGAAACACGAACCCGTCCCCCCGGTGACGCGCCCAGTCCCACCACTAACCCTACTACTGGCCCTGAATGAAGCCAAACCCACGCAGACCACCGTCGTCCACCACGGGGCAAAATGGCGCATACCGAAACACCACATGACCGCCCGAGACCTACCACGGGTCCCCCATGATTTCCAGAGCATGCCACGCACATGTTGGGCCTGTGACCCCGAGGCACCAACCACACCATGGCCCGTACTACACCTCATAGCACGCCACCACATCCACCCCAGAACCCACCTACCACCAGAAGGCCTACGCATGGATAGCCCCATGGTTCCACCGCACCGACACTAACCCCACGGTAGCATGGAACCCCGACCACGCGCCCAAATGGCTCTTCACCACTACACCCACATGCCCCCGCCCCGACCCGGCAGGAGTCGCCATCCGTTACAGCATGTACGAGCCAGGCAGAATCGGCAAGCACGCGCACCCCTACTATCCACTCCACCACTCCTGCCACACACCGGAGCACCGAACACAAACCCTCACATGCCAGGACCTAAACCCCGACACAGCCTACATCCTCTACTACATCTACTCCTATCTCACACAACGACAGCCGGAGCAGGGACTCATAGCCCTGTCCCCCCAAGCGAAACACATCATCTCCAAAGGAATAGGGGCGTATGCCACCCCCATCCTGCAGCCCACAGCCCCAGTAGCCCACCTCGCCACGGGCCTTGCCATATACGCCTACCTGCCCATGAACCCATGCCGCCTCCCACAACCATCATCGGCGGACCGGCTCTTCTTCACCGACGCCTCAGGCGAATCCGCCCTCACGCCCATCACCGGGGGGGCCACCCTGCAGCTAACCCACAACGGGGGACACTACCACATGGACCACCACACGGGCCACACCACCTATGGGGCCTCTTCCCACGGGGAGCTAGGGGCCATGGCTGACGCCATCACCGAGATCGCGGCCCACCTACCCGCCCAATCCCCGCACATCGTCCGGGTCTGGTTCGTGGTAGACGCCACTGTCGACACACACCTGCTCCTCCGCATAGTAAGGCAACCACTTCACAAAGCCACCGCGACGAGCCTCGGCACCCAGGCACTTCTGCTCTGGAAAGCCCTTCGCAGCCTTCCCCCTTACGTCCAACTCCACATCGTGAAAGAAGAGTCCCACAGACACCAATACGGAAATGTTAAGGTCGACAACCAGGCAGTACACCAGCGCACAACACACCTACCAGCCCTCCAGATCCCTGACCTTGTCCGCAACCACACACACCTCCAACACTTGCCCCTTGTACCCGAGCCCCATCAGACCCCAGACTGGGTACCAGAGGACGCCCCCTATTCCTCCGGCGACAGAGCATACCACTACCCCAACCCCATCCAACATCTCGCCCGCGTGCTCGGCGACGCAGACAGCCGGGCGCAAATCCAGGAGCTCCAGGACAGACTGCAAGTCCCCCTCTACCACTCAGCGCTGCGCCCAGCAAACGTCCCAGCCCACCTCCAAAAACGACGCATCCAGCTCCTCAGGAAGCAACTGCCGTTCCTCACCAGGGTCGCCAGATGGCTCGCCCGCAAGCACATCCACGTCCCCGACGAACACACCCGTTGCCGGTGCGACCAGACCACCCCGGAGGACTGGGAACACTTCAAGAAATGCCCTTTCCATACAGGCAGGGACACGCTAGTGGGCTGGTCCCCGGCGGAAACCCTGCGACAACACGAAGGATGGCCAACCCACAGCCACGCACACCAGGCCACCGAACACCTCTTCCGGGACCCCCTGATCAAAGAAGCCACCATGAGAGGGGCAGTGACACAGGCCCTGCACCGACACCTCACCAAACACACGGAAAGCCCCATGGAGGCAGCAGCACACCTCCAGCTAGAAGCAGTCCGCAGAGCAGCGGCCCAAATGGTACACCGCAAACACCTCCTGTTAACACACGCGGAGCAACTCACCGACCCCACCGCCAGGGAACACATGCAGCGTCTCATCCATTACCATGCCGTGCATGACCCAGACGTCCACTAACCCACTCCGCGCCCCGCACGCGCCCCCCATCTCCATCCACAGGTCTCCAAGACACCACCACAGCGCCCCGAGACCCGTCTCACACCCAAGAAGCCACCCGGCACCGCCCAGTCCGGCCGAGCCCAACCAGGGCCAACCATGCATCGACGTAGACGCGCAAGACCCCGGGAGCCCATCCAGCCCACCCCCCCCGGACCCGGGGCACCCCCCCCTGAGACCGGCCACCATCCGCGACCCCGACCTCCTCTGAGCAGCCCTCCAAGACAGGGCCCCGACCACCCCCCTGGGCTGGTACCGCCTACAAGAGGACTGGACCAAGCTCACCGTCAAAGCCCTCCGGGACCTGACCACCCCAGGCAGCGGCCTCCACGAGACCATCGTAGACTTCGTACTCTGGCGAGCCCGCAAACACACCCGGGGCCAGCACGTCTGGATCCCCCCCATCGAGTGGGACCAGGCCCTGACGCACGACACCGGCATCAACGTCACGCGTCAAGGGACCGTACGCCTACGACGGGCCCCAGCGGAGACGGACCACCCAGCGGACCCGAACCGCCCGGAGCAGTGGGAACAGGCCACCGCGCCAAACCGCGACACCGCCCTCCGCGCCGCCGGCCTCCGCACCCCAGATGACGACCTCCCCCCCTCACCTACAGACAGTGACCGCCCCCCGCCAGAGGTCTGGGTTAGAGTCCTCGAGCGCGGCCACTACTACGTGATAGCCGCTACGGCTACGTCCCCCGGCCCGCAATGGCTCATCCAAGGGACAGACACCATGTTCGCCCCGGAGACCGCCCCACCAGGGGCAGTGGGGGACCCCACCACCCAGCACAGGGTCCTCAGGGGCGTCCTCCAGCCAGGGGACAAGCCCCCAGCCCGCGCCCTGGCCCAAATCACCTCAGGGAAGGCGGGCTACCACCTGGGATTGGCCATGCTCTGCCTAACCCACTGGATCCAGCGCCGCTGGCCACCCACGGGGACCGTGCCCTGGGTTTGGGCCATCCCCACCGCCCACACACAAGTCGAGGCGGGCCCGGACACACGACCAAACCCCCCCCCCAGACCGCAACAGTCCCTCACATGCGGATACCACGCCATCCACAGGGTCCTCAACCGCGCGGGTCTTAGCCCAAAGCTAGCATACCCCCTTCCCACCACTGACCAAGAGGTCCACCAGATACGCAAGCTCGTCTGCGAAATCCTTGCCGCGGCAGCAGAAGACGGCAAGCTTCTCCTCCAAACCGCCCGGCCTACAACTGCCCACGCAAGCGCGCCGCGGCAAGCGGACACATACACCGACACAGCACACCCCACCGCACAATCCACGCCCATGCCCCTCCCCTCTCGCTGCACAACCGGAGACCCACACACGCCCACCATCGCGCGCACCCCCGGGCCCCGCGACACGGGCCTCCCCCACCCGCCCGAACACAAGCACACGCCCGCCACACACCCACCCGCCGGACACCCTTCACCGCCCCCCACACTCGACAACCCACACACACCCGCCGAGAGAAGCCCTGCGCCCCGCGGCACGCCCACCCCACCCAGTGGCCCGCCCACGCCCCCCGCACACACCCTAGAGGACCCAGGCCCACCCCCCCCGGCCCCTGAATGCAGGTCACGTGAATTGTTCCCCCCCGCGGACGCCAACCCACACGACCTCGCACATTGCAGGACCCAGGCCCAGCCAAGCCCAGAAGCAGAAGGCCACAGCCCCGCGACTCCCTCCCCCGCCGCTGCCGACCAGATCGGCCCGCCGGGCCGCCAGGTCACGACCGGGCCCCCCCAGCCGCCCGCCCCCAACCTACAGCCCGAGAACATGCCCTCCATCCTCCCCGCCGTGGCTGCAGCAGAAGCCGCCGCCCACAAGCCCGCCCGCATCACAGCCCAACCCGCGTCCACCACCTCCTCCTCATCCTCAGCCTCGTCCACCTCCTCCACCTCATCCTCCGACCCCCCCCTCCCCGCCGCCCTCATCCTCAAGGCCACGGCAAAAGCCAAGGCCGGGGCCGCACACACCGACCCCCCCATCCCCACATAGGCGACTCGGGCACCACGGCAACGCACGGGGACGACCCCTGACCCGACATGGGCGCCCTCACACCTCCGGACAGAGGTACTCCTCAATCTGGAACCGGACCCCAACCCCAAACCCGACCCCAAACCCAAGCCGGCGCCCACGCGAGCACACACAACACCACAAACGCAACGACACAAACCCACCCGACACCACCCCCGCCCGGACCCTCGCCCAAGCCAGGACCCCCCACCCACTGCAACCCGCGCCCCCCTCCCGCCGGCACGCACCACCACCGCAGAGGCGGCCACCCAGCACGACCCCGTCCAAGCCCTTGTCCGCATCCCCGTCACCAAGCGCCCCGTCATCCATCCCCCACGAACCACCACCACCGCCGGCCAAACTGACCCAGAGACGTGGGACCCCTCGACAACCGTCACCGTCAAGCGCGGCCCCCAACCCGCCCCCCCTGCCCACCACATAGTGCAGCCCCGGGGACTGCCCACGATGCCCAACCCCCCACCCCCACAAGGGGGACCGGAAAACCCACAAGGGGTCCATGGGCCATACCCGCAACACCAACCCCACCACTACCCACACCACCACCACCAGCGGCCCCACCACCACCACTACCAACACCACCCCCACCACTACCACTGCCCACCGCCCTACCCCACCGGGCCACAACCCCCCGTGCACAAACAGCACCAGCGGATGGGATGGCAGCCACCGAGCGCTCCAGCCGCATACCCCACCTACCGCCAGGGGCCACCCCCCCCGTACCAGCCACCCCCCCCGTACCAGGAACCGTATCCGTACCCCCCCGGCCACCACGTCCACGCCAAAGGGGCCCCCCGGGCCCAACCCCGCCAAGGACAGCCACTCGACCCATACCACCGGCCGCTGCCGCCACCACACCCCTACGTGGCGGATCCATGGACGACGGGGGACCTCCCCCCCCCCCCCAGTACCAGGCGGCACCGCGCGAGGCCCCCCAGGGGCCGCCGACGCCTCCGGACTTCCCCGACTCGAGCGATGAGGCCCAGTCCCGCAAACGGCGGCGCTCCCGCTCCCCCCCCGCACGGCACACTCGCCCACGGCACCCACACTCCCAACGCGCCTCAACCACCCACTCGCGCCGCTCCCGCCCCCCCAGGTGCCACCACGACCCCCCGGGACCCCGCTCCTGTCGCTCCCGCTCCCCCGGGCACCACCACGAACGCCACCGCCGCCCCATGTCCGCCTCCCCCTCCCCCCACCGGCCATACAAGACCCCCACCCCCAGCCCCCGCCACAACCACTCCCGCTCCCCCCGACGCAGCCAGGCACGCCACCGCCGCCCAACGACCACCTCCCCCTCCCCCCACACGCCCCGCCGGGCTCCCCGTTCCCCCCGCCGCCCGTACCCATCCACCACCCCCAGCCCCCGCCACCACCACTCCCGCTCCCCCGGACGCCACGGAGCGCGCCGACGCCGCCCCAATTCCACCTCCCCCTCCCGCTCCCCCCTCCGCCCGTACCCGTCCTCCACCCCCAGCCCCCGCCACCGCCGCTCCCGCTCCCCCAGGCACCGCCACCCCCGCCACCACCACAGGTCCACGTCCTCCCCCCGCCGCTCCAGGACCCCGGGCACGGACCCCTCCCCCCCCGGGGCCCCCGCCCACCTCGCCTGGTGGTCTCCCGCCGCTCTGCAGGAGCTCCGCCGCTGAGTGAAGTGGGCCGGGGGAGCGGGAAGGCACGAAGGGGTGCACATGGTGCATACCTTCGAGGAGGTGCGCACCCGCACCCCCGCAAACCCCAACGAGGCCGCCCCGGAGGCCATCATGCCCCAAGTGGCATGGGAGTCCCTCCTCCGCGATGCGGTCCAGGGCCTCCGCCCCCCCTACAACACCAAAGCCCTCCGCCAGTGGCTCCAGGCCACCCACCCCCAGGCCTGGGCCGCCGGCGCCCCCTCCCCACCCCGCCCCTCCCGCCACCACCAAACCAGGAAGGGGCAGGACAAGGGCAAGGGAAGGGCAAGGGGCACCAAGGAGCACTCAGGCAAGAGGGCACGGAGGGGCCCCAAGTGAGGGCAGGCACTCGCAGAGACAGGACGCCGGAAGCGACACCACATGGGGGCAGGAAACCACCCAAGAACCAGGAAGGGGCGGGAGCGGGGACCAAGACACGGAGGAAAAGGGCACCACGGCAGGCACCACGACCCACACCCAGGAAGGCCACATCACGACAGGGGGGACCAGCGCCGCCCCACCCCCACCAAACACCCCAGAACCCCCGGGGGCGCATCCCCCAACACACACCACCGAAGCAAACATCGGACGCCATGCGGATCACACCAGCGCACACCCACCGGCCACCAGAAACCACACGGAGAATGGAGGGCACACCTACACGGGGAGAACGGGCCACACCCACAGAGGAAGCCGCAGGGAACGCCGCCGCACGGCGCACCACCACGCCCTCACCGCCAGGCGACGACCCCGGCAACCACAAGGGCCACCTCACAGGCACCAGAAGAGGACGAAGGCACGGCCGCGGCACCCAGGACTAGGGACCCTAACCCCCAGAGGACACGGGACCAAGGCACAGGGCCTCAGGGATGGCAACCCCACGGACCGTCACGCGATCAACCAACCCGACCCACCAGCCCGAGCGGCACGCCCAAGCCGCCACAGTACGGACCCAGCGAGACACCCACACCTAACCGCACCCCCCAGCCGCCAGCCAGCCACACTCCGGCCCGCACTCCGCACCAGGACACAGGCCAGGCTGACCTCCACTGACCCACCGCGGCACCACGCGAGACCACGGCACACCGCACCACAGCGCGCCACAGAGCAACGCGCCACAGCACGATGCGACGCGACGCGGCACAGAGAGGCACAACACGACACAACTGACCCTAACCTGAAGGACTAACCGAAGCCAGCCACCGCACACCCTGGAAGGCGCCGTGCCAGCACGCCACACACCAGCACCGCAGGCCACACACGGGGCCACAGCGCGCCTGGCGACAACGGTGGCAGACCACCCAGAAGATTACAGCCGGCACCGCAGAGGGGAAAGGACACGAACAACCCCAGCCCCCTAACCCAAAACCACAAGCAGCCGCCTGGCACAGCCGCCCAGCCGGCAGAGCCAGGACCTAACCCGGCAAGAAGGGGCGCCGAGCCCACCGTGTACATAGCCCACCCGACCCATGGGGCCGGAACGCGGCAAAACAGAACGCAACTGAAAACAGCAGCCCGGAAGACAACACTGAATGCAGGCCAGTGCGTGCGCCAGCCCAGGGAAGGCAGAGGGACGAACAGGCAAGCCCCCCCCCCCCAAAAAAGGAGGGGGGAGGGGAAAAGGCGCGAAAACAGCCCACAGCCGCCAAACCGCCTGCCAACACCACCAGAGGCGGCCAAACCCCCCCCCCAGAAGGCACCGAAGACAGGACCCCCAAAGAGGCACAGGGGGACCACCCACCCAAAACCGGCAACACCAAGCCAGGAACAGCGGCCCACCAGGAAAAAGGACACCGAAACCAAAAAAAAAAAAAGAGAGCCACCAGCCCAGCCCGAAAGAAAGGGGAGGGAGGGACAGGGACCACAAAGCCCGGAAAGATAAAAAAAAAAAAAAGCGCAAAAAAAAAAAAAAAAAAAAATCGCACCCCGACAACCCAGCCAAGAAGGGCTGGGCACAGCCGAGACCCGGGCCAAGCACACACGCCCACACCGCACGCCGGAACCCGGAAACGGCGGGGGGCAAGCGGGGCGCCCACGAAACCACACACGTCCCATAAGCAGGCCAAAACCGAAGCCCAACCACGAACACCACAAACAGCTGACACTAGAGGGACAACACCACAAACCGTGCCCAAACACACCCACCCAAGACCCCAGCCAGGAGTGGCGGGGTTAACGAAACCCACACCCAACCGCCAACCGCACCCAAACACAAACGCCGCACAACAGTAGGAAACCCAGTGCCCACAGCCTGGGCACTGAGGCAGCCCGTGCCATGCAGGTGACCCGGCCAAACGAGATCCGGTAGACCGGGGGTAAGGCTGCATCCTAAGTCCTGCGCTGCTTTGGGACTCGAGGCGGAGCGTGCGACACCCAAGCGCCTCGGAACCCTAGTACCAAGAACGTGCATGCATGCCTTGGGAACGGGATACGCCAGGAAGTCCGGTGACCCTCTAGGGTTCCGCCCAAAGGAGGGGACGTGCGCAAGCACGGGGGCACACCCTCCCGGCGAGACAAGCACGTAGCGCTGGCGGCGATCAGCCCTCCCGGTGTTGCCCGGGGCCGCTTTGTTGGGGGCCACCAGTCAGGTCTAGCAGGAAGTAAGCCGCCTCCCCTCTTCACGCGCGGAGCCTCTTCCTGTTCGTCACAGGGGCGACGCCAGGGGGAACCATCGGGCGCCTCTCCACGACCGAGTGCACCTACCTACCTACCTACTCGTAGGACGAAGGGCAAAACCTCTACCCAATTAGTGCCCTGCTTCAAGGTAAGGGCTTTAACAATGGCACGCCTTAGCTGCTTGCCACTATTTTCGGCTTTGCCATTACCTTGGTGCCTACCCGCGAGACACATAGTCGAGCGGGCACCAATCTTAGAACAAAGGCTTTGGAAATATTGGCTCACAAATTGTGCCCCACGGTCGGAGCATATTGCACGAGGGGCTCCGAACCTATCAACCCAGCGCTCCATTGCCAAATCAGCCGCTCTTTTCCCCGTTAGCCCTTCATCCTTGTCTTCATGACGGGATTTAGGAAGAGGGATCGCGATGAGGTAGCCGGAAAGCCGGCAAACACATAGCAGCATTTGGTCATACACCTCTCCATCATGGGAGTTGGAAGGGTAGTGAAACATATCAAGCGCTATGGAGTCCATGGGCTCCACAGGTATAGGCATAGGGGTCATGCACCCTTGCTTGCGCTTGGTGTCATGCGTATGAATGGCACATGAGGGACAGATTTGACATGGCAGTTCCACTGCTTTGTACAACCCCTCACCTTCCACGCCATGGTTAACCTCCTTCCAGTGTTTTTCCACACTGGAGGTAGTTAGGTGAAGTACATTGTGGTATTCGGCCACCAAGCGATGCACTAGCGATGTAGGAACACACCACCGTCCATTACAGAAAAGCTTGTTATCCACCGACCTCACTCCATCTTGGAAGTTCCCATTCAAGGCATCTTGCCAGATTTTTTTGTAGCGCTGACGATTTTGGTAGTGTTTAGCCCGATTTATCTCAAAAACATTGGGAGCATCCTCCCCATGTATATAAGTTGCTTTCTCGTGGGGCTTCCCAGATTTTTTTATCTTGACAATTCGCTCCAGTCTCCAAAGCTTTCTCTTTTGCTTCGTCCCCCTCCCCACTGGAGCCGAAGCCAGAGGGGGTGAGTCACACGCGGGTGCCCCTTGAGCCCGAGGCGCCGCTTTAGACCTAGTAACAACGGGCGCCACAACCGCCCTAATTACAAGGGGGCGGGCGCAAAGTTCCTCCTTCTCAGCCGCCATCATGTCCCGCACATCCCCGGCCGCTTGGGCCGTCCCATCTATGGACACATCACGCAACGCCGGGTTAGCAGGGTAAGCCCAACGGAACAAGAAATCACCCACGGGGTTCACGGGCGCCGGAGTGTAAACCACATGGGGGTCGAATTGAGAGAATAACTCATGCCAACGTGCTTGGCGCGGAGAGGGACCCCCCACGGTTTTGAGGACCTCCGTAGCCCAATTTTTAAGGCTATGGTGGTTCGTACGGACCTCCACTCGCTTGTTACCCACACAACCATGCCATTTTAAAAGCGCGGCCACTATGGCGTAACATTCTTTCTCCCGAGGGCTACAATTCAATTGGCTGCCTAACATTTTACAGGAGAAAAAGGCAAGGGGGCGTAGAGCACCATCGGGACCTTCCTGTTGTAGGGCCGCCCCCACCGCCCAATTACTAGCGTCCGGGCTGATGACAAAGTCCTTATCCCAATCGGCTAGTTGGAGGGGAACAATATCCGTAATAGCACGCTTGAGCTTCAAGAAGGCCTCGTTAGCCGAAGCATTCCATGTTAGGCCTATCTTTTTCCCATTCTTATGCTTAGGCATTTTTCAACATAACAATCAAAGGAGTAGCTATGGAGGCGTAGTTTTGGACATAGCCCGAATACCAGTTGGCAAGCCCCAAGAACCCCCGGAGCTCCCGAACATTATCCAACCTTTCCCAACATTCAAGCGCCAACATTTTCCCTGGCGCCAGCCGGCGTGTGCCATTTTCCAACACATGGCCACAAAACTCAACCGAACGAACAAAGAAAACGGTTTTGCTAACCGAAGCAACAAACTCCTCTTTTCGTAGCCTATCCAACACGGCACGCACGTCGCGGTTGTGGTTAGCCAATAGCTCCTCCTCTGTCTCACCAGAGGAACCAATAATAATATCATCAATATACACGTTCGCACAATCCAAACCGTATAAAATATGGTCCATGACCCGTTGAAATATAGCGGGCCCATTCTTGATACCCATGAGCATAACACGCCATTGGTATCTCTTACCCGCCTAATTCATGGCGATCTTAGCGCAGGATTCAGGGTGAAGAAGAATTAGAAGAAACCCTTTACTCAAGTCCACAATAGTGAAAATGTTGCGTTTGGATTGATTCTCCAACATGTTTTCAATGAGGGGAAGGGGGTGTGCGTTGGGCAAGGTAGCCTCGTTAAGTTGGCGATAGTCGACAACGAGGCGCAATTTTCCCTTCTCCTTCTTGGGCACAACGAAACCGTTGGACGCCCACTCGGAGGCAGGGCACGGCTCAATCCAGCCACGAGCCAAAACGTCCTCCACTATTTCTTGCTCCGCCGCGGCACGCTCCCCCACCAACCGTTTAGGCTTCACGGACTTGGGTTTGGCGTTCGGGTATAGGTCAAGTTTAGCAAACCCCAACCGCTCCGTACCACGGACCTTAGAGTGTTCCTGGCCCGGACGGAGACGAACCTCCCCGCTAAAAACATCCCGCTCATAGTCCGCGAGGATGTGTTTCCTCATGAGCTCCACCTCCGGAGACACAATAGGCTTCTGGGTGGTGACAACGCCACCGACACGAGAAGCCGCCAACAATCGTGTCGCGCCCTTAGTTTTTCGGTAGCTTTTAACGGTAGTGGCCCCCCCACCCAATAAATCCTTTTCAATTTTCGCAATGCATAAACGCACCCATTCCTGTGCCTCCAAATCCTCGGGGGTAGGGTCAAGAGTAACGGGCGCGAAGAGTTTTTTATGGGTCGCCTGATATGTGAGGGTGCGCACCGAAGCCAAAATGTTAGGCGCCTCTTCATCCTCCAACTCTTCCTCCGAGGTCCTGCCCGGCTCGTCATCCGTATTGGGGTTAGAGACGGCCGGTGCCAAAACGGAGGCCACATGACATTTAGTGGCCGCCAAATGTTCCTCCGCAATACCACCGTCCACGTATAGCGCCACCGTGGACCAACCCCGTTGATAAAGGGGTGTGAGGTGGTCATTTTGATAGAGACGGGCTTTGAGCTCCGGCCCAGGAAGGTGGTACCCTTGCAAAATAATTTCCATAAAGGGTTTCCACCACTCCCTATGTGTCCACTTCGGCCCCAGGACGATGGCTCGTAGTTTTTCTTGCCAAATTTTCCGACCACAATCGGAAAACCGATGATAGGGAGGGCATATACAATACAATTTGGAGGGTTCCGCGGCAGTGGAAAAGAAATCTTCAAGCGGCAAAACCCAATGCGTAGCCTGGGCCATACCCGGGACCCTATTGAAGACGTCGACGTCGGGGCTTTTGCCAAATTGTTTTTTGACACGTGCGGCCCAATATGGCGTGAGGCCATAGTCAGATTGAGTCCACATGGACCCATCACGCCGTGTGCGTAGAACATCACGGGCAAGGGTTTCGGGAGCAAACTCAACCAGCTCCAAAGCACAAGCCTGATCCTGTACGGGGGCCACGGAGGAAGCGGTCAAGGCATAGGATATGTGTTCTTCCGCCTCAACACGGTTAGGCAGTTCGCCAACAGGGGGCGTAACCACAATGGCCCGGGCCGGGTGCATTGGAGTTACCGCTCCAATGATTGGAACCGTTATGCCCCACACGGACTGACGTGACACTTTACCATGAGAAGGTTTAACCAAAAATGGCTTGCTGGTTCGTGGAGCTTCACGGAAGTCCTCAATCCAAAAACGGGGGTGCACTGGATGGTGAGAGTACAGAAAATTGAAATGGCCAAAATGGCTCACACAATGTTCCTAAACCCGTGGGTGCCCCAAAACCATATCCCAAGGTAAATTCGGGACAAGGTACAGAGACACGCCATATTGAGCAACACGAGGAAGTGAAACACTACCATCCACAACCCCCCTAAATTGAATTTTGACGTCTATTTGCTCGTCCCCCCCCCCGGCAAAGGCATCTCATTATCGGCTTGGAGTAGGCGCCTCCGTTGGGGGGATTCATATTTGTCGGAGATTTGGTCGCCAAAAACATTGGGGTTGGCCAAAGCGACCGCTTGGCACCCAAAATCCACCAAAACACAGAGGGCCTTGAATTCTCCATTGGGCAAAAGAACCTGAACGGAAAGTTCGGTTTGGATCTCACTAGTCACTATATGCCCCTTCATGACTCTCGATGGAACGAGAGCCACGGTAGTGTCACAGGGGTGCCCGAGGGTTTCTTCTTTCGAAGCGGGCGCCTCTGGGCACTCCCATCAACGTCCGCGCCCGTACTGCGCTCGTTTTCCTGCTTTATCGCCCTTGCCGCCGCCAGCCTTATAACCACCGCCACCCTTATCACCACCGCCACTTCTATCGACACCCTTAGGCTTACCACCCTTAGACTTACCCGCAACGCTCCAATGATTGTCATTGCATGGAGAATTAGGCTTACACGTCCAAAAGGGTGCTATTGGTGGCACCCCAATCAATCCAAGACATGTCCATCTTCGTTTGTTTACGTGTTTTCCGATGTTTGGAACACAGAACCAAAAAGGTAGGTGGCGGTTTAGGCCCGGGGTCAACGGTCTTCTTCGCCGGAGGTTTAGGGTGACCCACGGCGTTGACCGAGGTGTTAGCAGGTTCGGAGGTGTTAGGGTCCGCCGTAGCACCCGCATTAACCGCAGTCACCGCGGTTCTTTTGTGAGAAGGGCGATGAGTGTACGTCGCCGTCGTCTTGTCTCCCTTATTGAGGCGTTCCAGACCTTCCCTCTCCGATACACTTTTATGGGCAAGGGCGTCGATTTCCTCAGGCTTCAAGCGAGGCCTACGTTGCTCCACCTTCATAGTGTAGCCGCTTGTGTGAGGTGTGTTGTTGAGTTGCAAGATCCACTCTTGTAGAGACGGGTTTTCGCAGTCAACTATCACCCCCGGCCCTGAATAGGAAACAATCTCAGGAACCGTAGTGCAACGTTGACCGCTATATTTCCTGAGTTCTTTTTCGGACGGGGCGCGACCCGGCGAAGGGTCAAGGCCACTAAAATCCACCACATAACTGTCTGGGCTATTCTTAGCCTCTTGCTTGACGACCTTCTCCTTGATCCACGGGAGCTTGCTTAGGAGCTGCTCTTGGATCACGTGGGGACGAGTCTCATTGCTCAAAGGCAACAAACGTTGCCAACAAGCATAGAAATCTTCAAGGTCGATGAGGGTCACTTGCCCTTTAACCACCCTGGGGGTGAGGGCGCGCCACCTTGCATCCGCCCTTGAGGGGTCATACTCGTGGAAACGCTGTTCCAAAAAGTCCCACAACTCTTTGAGGGTGGGGGACGCTCCTGTGTGGTGGGTGGCCTCAGCAACCCGGGCCTTCATGATCGCTTTTAGCCATGGGGGCAAAGGACTCAAAATCATTTTTGCCTTGTTTGCCTTTCGGTACATGGGATCACACCCCCCCAACCATTGTTGAAGCTTCTCCACCCACTGGTCGTAGCTCTCTAGCTGCCCATGAAATTGCGGTTTAGGCATATCACTATCCTCCAACGCTTTGGTGTAACTATTTTGCACCATAGGCAATTGGTAAGGGTTGTAAGCAGGGGGAGCCATGGTTCAGGGTGCATCTCCATTTGCACTTGGTGCAACCTTCACTGGCGAGACTGTACACGTGTCCGTAGGATGAGAGGGTGTGTACGAAGGTTTCCCGGGCGAAGTGAAAACATTTTTCGTGAGGGGATTGATGTTCCCCAACGAAGAGGTGTTCTCCTCCTCATAGGCCCACGGGGCCGTTGGCTCCGTGGGGTGTTCTTCGCCCTTAGGCGCCGCCCTCCACTTGGGGATAGCAGGTTCCTTCTGCTTTTCGGCGGTTCCCCTCCACGAAATAGGTTCTTGGGGTTGGGGGTGTTCGTGGTTTCCCCCCCCCTCGGCCACCCCGAATCCGGACAAGCGTCCAGATGGTAGATGCAATCGTGGGATGGGTGGACGGAGAAAGGAAGGACACACCCATCATTGGATGAACCGGATGGCGCGTCCATGGGCGCCGTAGGCGCCGCCAGTTCAGGATCAGAAACGGGTGGAGGCGCCGATGGTGGGGGCAGGACCACCATAACGGGTTCCGTAGGTGGGGAGTACCAGTGGTCCCATGCATCGATCCTAGATGAAACGGCGGCGTAACACGTAGCGAACGACTCCACTGTGCTAAAGCAGTTAGCCCTGTTGCTGTTGGACATTTCAAGATGATCCGCCACGCTAGCCTCCATCACCTTAGAATCCCGTCTGTAGCCCTGAACCGCCGAGTCAAACTTAGCCAATGTAGACAAGATCTGGGTCATCCGGTCCCCGTAGGACTGACTGATGCCAGCGGTAGAGGCTACTGCCTGAGAAAGTTCCTGATGGGATCGCTGCAACTCTAGATTCTGATTTCGCAGGTCCTTCACGTGTGCCATCAGAGACTGGATGCACGTTTCATAGTGCACCACACACCGGGGACAGCCACAGGTGTGCTGTAGGTCGTCCTCCCCCCGTGTTTCAGCGGGGCCCCCAGAATGTCGAAACGATGGACCCCCCCCTCCACGAGGAGGAGATGACCCACCACCGCCCCCCCGAGCAGCCCCCCCTGCCACAGATGGACCAGAGGGCCCCGCCGCAGGGCAAGACGGGGGTGTGGGGCGCGCAGCAACAGGTGCTGGCGCCCCCCCACTAGAGGAATGCCCCCCCCCCGAACGCCCACCACAAGATGGCCAAATCAGGTGCGGGATTCCTTGTACTTGCTCGATGTAAGCCACCTGGCGGGGGCGGGGTGACGGTGGAGGGGGAACAGGACCAACAGTATTCGGCTGCGGCGGTGGCGGTGGGGACTCGTCCACCACAATATATTGTGGTGACTCATGAACCACCATAGGTGATTGTGTTCTCGGATGCGAAGCAAAAACAGACTCCGATCCCGTTGCAACCTCTGGATCCCCCCCCAAAATTGGGCAGTACCCACAGTTGGGTGTCCTCCGTAGGAGATGTAGTTGTGGGGGAGAGACCAAGTTTATTGGGAGGGTTGCTGAACCTCCTTCCACCGGATTCCCTCCCCTGCAGCACAGGTTGTTAACCTTCGGCATCGCCGGAGAATCATCCACCAGGGATGGACGATCTTTCGTGCCACTCATAGGGACTGGAGATGTAGTACCGGCCCGGTCCTCCGTAGGCTCCGGAGATTCCACGACAAGACACGGGCGGTCTTTGACGCCGCTCATAGGCCCCAGGGATTCTTCCACAACAATGCACTGAGGGGCCGGAGAGTCCTCCACCATGATGTAGTGGGGAGCTGGGGATTCTTCCACAAGCATGGGGCGATCCCTGGCCCCTGACATAGGTTCAGGCGGATATAGGGGAATGATGGAGGGCGCGACGTTCCAGCACTCCAATTTCCTCCTCCTCATCGTCGTTCCCCTGTTCCAACGCCAGGGGGAACCACTGGTCACACTCATCCTTCTCCATTTGCGTGGGGGATTCCTCGATGATCGTAGGATTTAGCCTGGACCCGCTCGGGGGATTGGGATACGCTCCCAAGGCAGGAGATTCCTCCACCAGGGAGGGAAACCGCCGCGATCCACTCATTGGAGTGGGCGACGATTCCACCATAGTGGGGTTCTGCCTAGTCCCCTACAGGGCTTGCTGGATCAGGGCCATGGCCTCTCGAGCCGGACCCAGATGGCCACGGGGATCAGGCGTGAGCGCGATGACTCGACGGTTTTCAGCGTCGAGTTGGTCAACAATAGGGCTAATGGGCCCTGCCGCAAACAGGTTTTTTCTGACCTGAGGCTCTGGCAACCCCCCTAGCGACGGAGGAGTGCCAGAGTCGACCACAATGGGCCCCATTGGCGAAGCCATGGTACCCCAGCCGGCAGTGCGTGAAGGTGCAGCGTTCGTACGCTCCATCACCCCAGTAGATGAGTCAATTATTTCCCGATTCTCGGCGCTAATAACGGTTCCCGAGCCCGTAATAGGCAATTGTGTTCCTCTTATTGCTCTCTGAGGGTGGCCGTCTATTTCCTCCCCAACCATCCCAGGTCCACCAGCTGGATCTCGAGGATGGCAGGCCCTGATGGGAACATTCGGGGATTTCGGAAACTTAAGATTTGTAGCCACTCGGGGGTGGGCCCGTTTTTGCGGCCCCTGCCCGGTCGATGCGGTCAGGCCCGAGGAGGTCCTGAGAGTGGGGACCTGAACATCCTCAGCTATCCCTCCCGGGGAAGAGATTTTGATTTGAATTTGCTCCAGGATGTCTTGGACCGATTGCTTTCCGCGATGCCAAACGCCAAGCAGAGACGAAAAATTTTCGCCTCTGCTACCATCAAACCAGACCGAGTGGTCAGGAGCAGAGGTCGCAGTGGCATGGCAGCAACATTGCTTGGCACAGAAGACATAACGATAGTGTTGACTGAATGGTATCCTGCAAACAGATATGGTACACATAGCCAATGAAATACCTGATATGCACATATGAGAATTCCACCCTATCATCCACTAATTGATATAACTACTAAACATCCAAGATTGCCTTATCTATCCCACATCCTATGTTCCTCGCAAGGAAATGGAATATGTTATTCCCTATCCCATATATATCCCATGTATAGGGCCATATAATGTTCCCTTAGGGGTAATATGCCAGGGTAGGGTTGTGACCTGCTTCAATGCGAACCAGCACATGTGGATGTCCAGAAACAAAGAATTTTCTGCCGCTGTCTGTCCACACTTCAACAGGCGCACCGCCCACCCGCATGAGTGAGGCCTCTCCGCGGTCTCAGGGGCGGGTAATGCTATGGTTTCGAGCAGCAGCAGCACAGCGAGCGCACAAACGCGCGATCGCGCACTGCAGTCTGCATATGCACGTATGAAACATTGAGATGCCGGCAGCTGTGATCGAAATTGTGTATGAAATTTTTGATATCTTTGAACAGGGTTTTCGTCCTCAAATTCTGGATTGGGTTCGATTTGGTGCCCCGCTTGGCGTTTCTGCGCAAGGTTGTCACGTGTTGTACAACGAAATGATTTTCGAGAAACCAAACAGCCCGAAAGTTGATCCACAACAGGAACTAGCCTACATACGAGTGCTCAGGTGGGTAAAAATGCACCAAAACGATGGGTCACCCTGTTTCTTTGCTTTTTTTTTCCACTTGGCTTACGTGATTCCGAGTTAACAATCAACGTGGTCTAGTATAGGCACGCAAGGTGAAAGCTAGCCACTCATGCCTTGTTTATGATTTGCTGCTTTGGATATCCACCGAGGAGATTCCCTGCCTTGCCACCTCTTGAGGTTTGAGGTTTGAGGTTTCCGGTACTAGAAGCCTTTCAGCCCCCGGGGGCACGCTGATCGGGCCAGGTGATATGCTCCGCACCGGGGCCTAGGAGGGGGCCCTTCAGGAGACACCTGCAGCCTGGTTGCCGAGTACCCTGGGTTCACGGGGCTCCGAGCCCTGTCCCTCCCCGGCTTCCCCATTTCGCCACTACCCGGTCAGTTTGTCGTTTAGCAACTAGGTTGCAGGCACTTATCTACTACGTTGGCCCACAAATGCATGGTTTCCCGGGCCGCCGGCGCTGCCGGGCCCCTGCGACTGGCTTGTCATCAGTGGGATCCTATTGACCTCACGCGGAGGCTGCCTAGCCGCGGGGATGGTGCATGGTGCTGTGCGCCATTACTGCGTTGGCAGATGCAGTGCCCTCATGGTGTTTGTGCGGCGCTCGCGGCAGGTCAGGAGGGCCGGGCCGGTACAGCCTCTCGCCGCCCTCCCCCATACCTTCCCTCCCTTACGTCCCCTGCAGTGCTTGTGCGGGTGGCCCCGTCCGGGTTTTTCTTGCCCTCAACTGCTCCTACGCCATTCCACGAGGTCTGGGCGTTTCGGGAGCCCGGTCCAGTTGCCCTTCCTGTGCGCACTGTGTGTTCGTTGTGTGTTTGTGTTCTCGCGCTCCAGCGGTGTTTGCCTCGCCTGATGTCCCCCTCCCCTTTTGCGCATGCTGTTCATGAGGTCCCCTCCCAGGGCGCTGGTAGGGCCGTTCCAAGCGGTTCGTGCCCGTCCTTGTTTCCTGCCCCTGTCCCTGGCTCTCCTTGTCGTGGGTTTGGGGGGGGGGGCGGTCCTCGCGTCTCCTTTCCTGTTTCCCGGTGGTGTTGAGGGGTGTCTGAGGTTGGGCACCCGCCCTCCCCAGCCGCCTGTCCTTTGGGCGTGCAGCCAGGCGCCGCAGCCCTGTTTTTTTGGGCACGGGGGGTGCGGGTCTTGGGGCCCGTCACCAACGCCAAAGCGCACACGCTGGCGTGCTGGCGTCGCCCGCTGCGGTGGGGGCGGGAGGGTGCCCGAGAAGAGGCACCTCATGCCTTGGTGAGGAGCGTCTGAGGTTTGGCGTTCATCCTCCCCCGGCTGCCCGTCCTATAAACAGGCTGTCCGGGTCCGCTGCACACAGGCTGTGGGTGCGGATGTGCAGGCGTGGGGACCCGGCACTGGCCCCTTGGTTGCATGCCCTTCCAAACATAGCGGGCCCTAGGGGTGACAGGAGGTTGCCCAGGGGGGGCTGCTCTGGCCGTGGTGAGGGGCGTCTGGGGTTAGGCGCTCAACCTCCGCCGGCTGCCCGTCCTTTGGGCAGGCAGTCGGGGTCCGCTCCCCTTGTTTTTTGGGCGCGGGGGGTGCGGGTGTTGGTGCTTCACCAACTTCACAGCGCGCGCACGCGCGAGTTCGGGTCGCGCATTATGGGGGCGGCAAGACGGCGCCCCGGAGGGGGCAACTCGTGCCTCCGTGAGGGGTGTCCGGGGTTCGGCACTCTACCTCCCCCAACCGCCCGTCCCTTGGGCGTGCAGCCGGGGCCTGCTGCCCCTTTTCCTGGGCCGCGGGAGGTGCGGGTGTGGGGGCCCGCCAGGGACCCCACAGATCACTTCCGCGACCGCGGGTCTTTTGGTTGTGCAGTCCGGGCTCGCTGCCCTTCTTCTCTGGGCGCGGAGGGCGCGGGTGTGGGGGCCCGTTATCAGCCCCACAGCGCATGCTCTTGCGAGCTAGCGTTGCGCGCTGCGGAGGCGGCAGGAGGGCGTTCAGGGGGGAGGAGGCGCCTCCTGCCACCGCTAGGGGTCTCGGGGGCTGGGCACTATCCTCACCCCGGCTGCCCCCCCTTTGGGCATGCAACCGGGGCCCGCTGCCCTTTTCCCTGAGGCAAGGGGGATGCGGATGTGGGGGCCCATCACCAACCGAACAGCGCGCGCTCTTGCGAGCTGGCGTTGTGTGCTCTGGGGGCGGCAGGAGGGCGCCCAGGAGGGGGCGCCTCGTGTCTCGTGCCTCTGGGCACTCTCCCTGCCCCAACCCGCCGGTCTCTTGGGCCTGCAGCCCGGGCCCTCCGCAATGTTCCCTTGGACGCAGGGGGCGCAGGCGTGGGGGCCCGTCACTAATCCCACAGCGCACGGTCTTGCGAGCTGGCGTTGCGCACTGTGGGGGCGGTGGGAGGGCGCCCGGGGGGTGTGGCACCACGTGCCTCTGTGAGGGGTTTCCTGGGTGGGACACTCTCCTTCCCCAAACCGTCCGTCCCCTGGGCAAGCAGCCCAGGGCCGCTGCCCTTTTTGGTTGGGCAAGGAGGATGCGGGCGTGGGGACCTGTGACCAACCCCACAGTGCAGGCTCTTGCGTGCTAGCGTTGCGCACTGGGGGGGGGGGGCAAGAGGGCGCCCGGGGGGGGGGGGGCAGATGCCTCAGTGAGGTGTGTCCCGGGTTGGACATTCTCCCTCCCCCAACCGCTAGTCCATCAGGCGTGCAGCCGCAGCCCCTGCACTTTTTCTTTGGGCGTGGCAGGTGCGGTTGTGGGGGCCCGTCACCAACCCCACAGCGGATGCTCTTCAGAGCTAGCGTTGCGCGCTGTTGGGGGGGCAGGAGGAAGCTGGGGGGGGGTGGGGTGCCTCGTGCCTCAGTGTCGGGTGTCTGGGGCTGGACATTCTCCCTACCCCAACCGCCCGTCCTTCGGGCGTGCGCCGGGGGCCTGCTACCCACTGGCTGTGGGTTCGGTGTGCGGGCGTGAGGGCCCGCACTCCCCACTGTGCGCGTGGCCTTGCGGGCGCTGTGCTCTGCGGGGGCGGCGAGGGTGTCTCGGGGGGGGCGCCCCTGGCCGGGTTGGCTGTCCCTTGGCACCTTCTCCCGCGCCCCGGTTTGGTGCATGTGGTGCCCGCTTCCCTGTTTTGTGGCACCCGGTGGCCGTTGTTGCTTGGCACCTGTCCGTGTGCCTTGGCTGCGGCCGGCGGTGTGCCTCTCTGATGTGTCTCGTGGCCCCACGTTGGTGCACCGCGTCTCCTCCGGTTCGGTCGCCCTTGGTGCTCCAATCGGCTTTCCCATCGGCGTTGTGCTTTCCTCTACCACGGGCTTTCGCCCCCTGAATTACTTGGCGGCTGCGCGGGGCACGTGGAGGCCCGCCGAGAACCGAGCTCATGCTGCCTGCCGCTGGCCCCCGCCGCAGCGGGGGCGCTGGGCTCGCTCCACGTCATACCCGCTTGGGGCCCAGCTGTTAGAATGTTTCTGGCGGGTCCCTCCAGCATTGGTCTCAGGCTGCGTTCCCTGCTGTGGTTTGGTGTGTATGGACCCGGTCACTCGTGCGGCCGGGTTCTGATGCCGTCAGCCTTTCAACGACCTGATCGGCCGGTGCACCAGGGTTTTTTGGTGTGGACGCGGACACCTCCTCTTTCGGGTCAGAGGACGCCACGCCTGGGTCCCTTGCGTGGGTGCCTGTGCTTGCTCTTCTTGGCCGGGTCGGACGAGTCAGCCTCCGGGACGCGTTTTGGTGCGCCTCACCTTTCCCTGGGCTGTTCTCGTTGGTCTCTCTGTTTGCTGAGCCAGCTCCGGGCTGGGGTTGCCTTGTGTTTGTTTGTTGTCTTTCTTTTGCTTTTCTCTTTCCTCCTTTTCTTCCCCTTGCTTTGCGCCCGCGCTGTCTTCGGCTTTCTGTGGTTTCCGGCCCTTGGTGTCCTGGCACCTTGTGGCTGCCGGCCCCCCTCCCCCTTTTTGTGGGTTCCTTTGTTCTTCCTTGTGTGTTCCACCAGATCCGAATCCACGACGAAGATATCGTAAAAACCGCCTTCAACAGGCAATTTGGCGCCTTCGAGTGGGTTGTTATGCCCTTTGGCCTCTGTAATGCACCATCAACGTTCCAACACATCGTGAATGATGTCCTTCGAGACCACTTGGGGATCTTTGTATGGGTGTACATCAACGACATCCTCGTCTTCTCGAAGGATGCGGATGAACACCAACGACATCTCAATTTGGTACATGAACTACTCCGTCAACACCAGCTCTTTCCCTGCATCGATAAATCCACGTTCTTCCAGAGTCGAGTACCCTTCTGTGGATACATCATCCAAAAGGATGGAGTACACATGGACCCCGAAAAGATCAAGGTCATTCGAGGTTGGCCTCCGCCAACTACGGTTCATGAAGTTCGACAATTCATTCGATTCGGGCCACGCGAGGTAGGCGAGGGCAAAATGCGGCAGGGAGCGGAGGAAGGCGACAGGGTCGCGACAGAAAGACAACAGGGTGCCGAAAGGAAAACAACGGGAAAGCGGCAGGAAAGCGGTAGGGAAGCAACAGGAAGCGACAGGCAGACAACAGGAAGGCGACAGGGGAGGTGCGACAGGAGGGCAACAGGGAAGCGACAGGGCGGCGGCAGGGTGTCGACAGGGAGACAACAGGGAAGCAACAGGAAACAAGACATAGCGACAGGATAAGCAACAGGAAAGCGAAAGGAAGACGACAGGACGGCGATAGGGCTGGCGGCGACAGGGAAGCGACAGGGAAGCGACAGGAGAAAGCGACAGGAGAGCGACAGGAGAGCGACAGGACAGCGACAGGAGAGTGGCAGGGTGTTTTTTTGCGACAGGAAGGCGACAGGAAGGCGACAGGAAGGCGACAGGGATGCGACAGGAGAGCGACAGGCTTGTGGAGGACAACAAGTGAGACAAAATAGTACATGCCTTTTTATATAGGTGGGTATATGTAAAGAAAATGAGAACCAATGTTTTAGATTTATTGGGATTCTTATGAAGATGTCATTTCATTGTTACATGGATAAACTTTTACCATTTGGTGAATTTTGATCTTCTATGGAATCACTACATTCAGCAGGCACATTTCACGTGAAACTGAAAGCCCAATGATAAAGATAAAAAAAAAGTTTCAACTGCAAACTGTCCCGATCATAAATGGTCCCGACATCCCGAAAACAAGAACTCGTCCCGACAGCAAGAACTCACGAGAACTCACTATAAACAATAAACAGAAAATGTGGCAAGAAGAGGACAAAAATAACACAGTCAGAAACAAATAAGAGCAAGAAAGAAAAGGTCCTTGTGTGTGTACAACTTAGCTGCTCGATCAGTGTGCCGCAGTGATAGCCGACCCATTTCTATCCCCAAGATCAGGACCTATTTTTCCTCACAGGTTTCCTTGCACTGATCTATCGCCTATCGGAGGATTCCGGAGGAGCCCGGCAACAACGCGTTCACGACCCCAGGAACAGGCAACGTCTCTGCCCTGTTTCCCAGGTCTCTCTCTGAGCTCTCCATCTCCTCTTTCATAAACTCACATTTTTCAAGTTTGATTCGGAGATGGTTTTCTTGACAAACAATATAAATTCACGGAGGAGAAGGACATGGTCCTCTTGGATATTGGTACCCAAACCCACGTCATCGATGTGGGCTAGGCATGGAATGTAAGTTGAAACCTATTTAGCACGGGCAGAAGATTGAGCTGCAAAAACAACATGTTTGAAAGCCTTCGAAAGCGGAATGAGTGGAACGTATGATGGGACATTTTTTGGCTGGGCAGGAGCAAAGGTAGATTGTATGTTCAAGCTGTTTTTGCATTGGTAAAATCTGGGCTGCCAAAAAAAAAGGATAAAATGGCAGCGTATTGAATAGAAATTGAAGCCTATTTTGCATCAGCAAAAGCAGGGGCTGAAAAAAGCAACATGGTTGGTAGGCTTTGGTGCGTGAGGATGCTGTGAGGATGCTAAATAGCCAAAAAGATGTGTGTTTGAGTTGTATAGTAGATTGCTCTTTCATCATTGCACCTCAGGAGCGCATTGCTATTGAGAACGCATTCTCCAACATCAAGAAGTTTGGCCTTTTTCATGGAGTTAAGAGTCGAGGTGCATAGTACGAAAATAGCGAGGTGACCTACTTTTTCTCGGCGGTGTGTGTACTACATAATTGTGAGATTCAGTTTGATTTTACAAAATGGTTGCTAGCCTACAGCTGAGCGGCCATGCACATGTGCATAGTAGATCAACAAGGGTGTTGGGAATTGGGGATTGTCAAACAATGCAAACGATTGGAGCATTTACCTGCGATTTGCATCATCGCTTTGCACACCCTTTGGGAGGTTCGCTAAGGCGCAATGTGACAATTTGGCCTCAACAAAGAACATTTTTGTTACTATGGAACTCCCCGGTTGAGGTGTTTGTGGCTTTCCGCATTGAATTCCTTTTCACAACCAAATCATGCCATTTGCAAAGATAAATGGAAGATCAAAGAGTGAGACAACAATAATGGATATGCTTGCCAGCCACAAGATGGTGAAACACAAGGCAAAAGAAAAAGATCTCAACAACTACAAGGTTTCTTTTTTCCTCGCACCAAAAAGCGCCAAAACTGCGACAGGCAGGCAACACGAAGGCGAAAGGGAAGCGACAGGTAGGCGACAGGCAGCCGAGAGGAAAGCGACAGGCAAGCCACAACAATGCAACAGGAGAGCGACGGGGTAACAAATTGGGTGACAGGGAGGCAACAGGGAGGCGACAGGGAGGCGACAAGCAAGCGACAGGCAAGCGACAGGCAAGCGACAGGAGAGCAACAGGTTACCACGTTGGGCGACAGAGAGGCGACAGGGAGGCGACAGGGAGGCGAAAGGAAGGCAACAGGGAGGCGACAGGGAGGCGACAGGGAGGCGGCAGGCAAGCGACATGCAGCGACAGGAGAGCGACAGGTTACGACGTTGGGCAACAGGAAGGCCACGGGGAGGCGACAGGGAGGCGACAGGGAGGCGACAGGAAGACGACGGGCAAGCGACAGGAGGGCGACAGGGAGGCAACAGGAAGTATGGATAAGAGTGCGACAGGAAGGAGCGACAGGAGGGCGACACGAGAGCGACAGGTCGACGGCAGGCAAAAAGTTGCATTGCGACAGGAAACGACAGGAAGCGACAGGAAGCGACAGGTTAGCGACAGGAGGGCGGCAGGAAAACGACAAGGAAGCGACAGGGGAGCGACAGGGGAGCAACAGCGAAGCGACAGGGACGCGACAGGCAAGCCACAGGGGAGCGACAGGGGGCCAAAAGGGCCAAAAAAGCGACAGGGAGGCGACATGGAGGCGGCAGGATGGCGACAGGGGAGCGAGGCGGCCCGAATCTTTTCACGGAGGAGAAGGACATGGTCCTCTTGGGTATTAGTACCCAAACTCACGTCGTCGATGTGGGCCTCCATTTCTGCACCCCGAGAAATCAACTCCTGTACTGGAGGTTTGCGCCTCAGTATGTACAAAGTTTTGTTCATTAGCTCCTGGAAGAGCGCTGGGGCATTAGCCACCCCGAAAGGCATGACATTCCACTTCAACACACGACCCTTAGGGGTTACAAGAGCCAGCAGCTCCTGGGCTGTGGCGGTTAGGTCTACCTGCCAGAAACCACTGCGTTTGTCCATTTTGGTCTTGTACCTGCATTGGGCAATACGCTCCAGGGTACTTTCCATGTTAAGAATACTCCCTGAGTGGTTCTGGGTTTTCTTGTTGACCTCACCACAGTCAACAACCAGTCGTAGAGCAGTCGACCCTGGTTTCGCAACCAGGAAACAGGGACTGCAGTGATGGGGGTAGTCCCCCTTCTTATCTTCCTCCACGAGGACAGCATTAATACATTCCTGGATCTGGCGCTCAATTTCTTCAACCTGTTCCTGTGGAGCGGGATAGGGACGACGTCTCACTCGCTTCTTTTCAAATTTGGGTTTCAGGTTCAGGTCCATCTGGACCAGTTATTTACAAGAGAAGGGGGGCGGCAAGGCGCCGAACACCTCCTCATAGGTTAGGAGCAGCTTCTCCAGTCGGGGGTCAAGGTTCAGACTCTCGATTTTCTGCAGAAAATCTCCCTCAGCATGGAGGTTGCTCTTTCCTTGTTCTTTCTTTTTCTGCCGATCAGCAGTTTCGGCAGGTACAGAACCATCATCCCACTCAAGGGGACATTGCTGCCCATAGTGCAAAGAATACACTAGGGGTATCTCAGGGTCAGGCAGCGTGTAGGAATCATCGTCCTCCTCAGACCAGATGGAGGATTTCCAGGTCTGTCTGAGGTATTGCAACTAAGGAAGGTCCCTACCAGGACCGGCCCCTGCTGTACCCCTTCCACCATTTCCCGTCACTCCTATGGTCTTGCTTCTCACCAGGTTCTGCATGATCTTGCCCTATCCTGCACAACTTCCCACAAAAAATAGTAAAGTAGGCTCCTTCACACAAAGCCCTTGCAATAACCAACTCCCAAGTACAATCCAAATCCAATCAATCCACACTGAGGGCTTCCAAGGGTGCTTGAGGTCCCGCGTTGACACTCAACACTCCTTTCAACACGCCGGTCGTCTCGCTCTGCACACGGAGACACGGGCGGTGGGCATGTGCAAAGAATTGCGCCGATAAGGAAGCCCTGAAATTGGCATATGAACACATATCAAGCATAATTGGGGAAAGATGGAAACATACACAATCACAGCCATAGACCCCTCATTCCCTGGACTCAGGGCCTTCCCTTGACTCGCCAACATGATGCTCTGAACCAAGTCAAATAGGATGGCTGAATGCCATGTGTCAAAAGTCACTACACAAACCCCAAAAATGTGTTCCCTCCCAAGCCTCTAAATCCTAGCCCAAAAGGGGAGGTGGCGTATCATGGCCTAGAGTGGCACTCAGGACCATGCCCTACCCTGACATAACCTTATTTGGACTTGGAGTCGATTGGGCTTGGAGAGGTGCCCCGTGAAGATGACCTCACAACATGGCAAAGTCAGGCAAATCAGACTATTATGCCCAAAAATCAATTATATACTCAAAAATGCATACGGCAAATATTCAAATGCTCCATGCATGTGTCAAACCGGAAAGTAATATACAAGGGTGATAGAGACCAAAGGTCCATGCCCAAGAATATCCCATCATTGGCTCCGAAACCCCTCCGGTTATGTACATGACATGCTTCACAAGTCAACTCATGAATTTGAGACCTAATATTGTGAGGCCTCGTGTGCCACGCCAAAGTGACCACGTGATCTGGCATATGGTGAGGTGCAACACCGAAGCATCTGCCAACATATAAGCAACATACCATAGTTCACGGATCTCTAGGCACTTTACCGTTAGCCGGCCAGTTGAGCACATAAAATACAAAAATGAGCATAAAATGAGGTCAAAAACATGCAAATAATGCCAAATTCAAGATAATTACAATAGTATATAACTTCGCTCACCCATGGTATCAACATGTGATTGAAAACACAATTGCTTGGAACCATTTGCAAACAATCCCCCCACTTGGATCCCCACATGGACGCATAGGGACACCTTCGAACCTCCTCCCAACACGCACCATGAAAATGGGAAAATTGATAGTGGCGCTTGCGGGTCGCTCTGTAAGCCCTCACACATGCACTATATGTGCGGTAGACTTAGTCTAGCGCTATGGAGCTCACCATTGGGACATGGGCGAAGCCCTTGCCACGTATGACTCCATATATCTTCCTATCAACGGAGATATATAACGTGGGCGTGAGCATATCGAAGCACATACCATGCATATAACACATACCCTCAAAACGTGGCTCCCACCATGGTATGCCATGCCCCTCCATGGACATAACTTCACGTTGAAAATACGTAGGAACCCAAGGAAAGCTTCTATGCAACACCAACACTCATGCGGTACACTCGAAAGTCGCATTAAAATATTCCGTTGCACGGTCCAAGAATTATATATCACTTTCTACCCTCTTGACCATTATCCCTTGCTACACCGGGCATGTGTACACATCAAAGGCGTTTGATGCTTCCTAAATTCAGTTGAGACCAAGGCGGTTCCAACCGAATTCTCAAAATTGATATTCCCCGCCGTGAGCCGGAGATATGATTCTTCAAAGTGGCCTGACGAATCGCTTTTGTTTCGACTATATCTCCAAGAAAAATGAAGGAGACAACAAAAGGAAGGTTGATTCTTGATCGGGGAAAAACGTAGGACCACTCGAGATTCATCATACCAAGTGCGGGGATCTCGAAGTCGAAAATCCGATTGTGAAAGTCTGAAAAAATCGGATTAATTTTGCGAGTGTATAACATGAAAATTGCGGAAGCAACAAACCCTTTACTGATGAAATCTGACCCTTCATCTGGGTTTCCGCCAAAATATCTGCAAATAACAGTTAACCAATCGGTTACCGCAAAATCGCGACCCAACTGACAGTCGCCAATACATTGACAATCAGAACGGAAGGCTGAAAAATTACGGGAACATTATGATAGAAAAACCCTGTTGATTCCTGATATTCTGATATATAAATCTCAGCCGGCGGCGCCTCGGTATTGAATATGGCCGCTCATAGCTGAAATGGCCAAGCCTATCACACTATCACATCAGGTTAGGTCAGGTGGATGGGAGAGTATGATATCAGCCAATGGCGGCTTGCCGGCACATAGATACACACCCGAAGTGACCCAAAGATGGCCACGGGGGTCCGAACCGGCTTCACCCCCCTTCTCAGAGCGTTGTATCCGCTGGGAAGTCATTGAAGAGAGGACAGGAGGACCCCAATGGGCTCCAACCCCCCCTCCCATGTCCCAAGGACACATGGAGGCCCCACACACGTCGTAGGCGTCCCCCATGCCCCAAGGGAGGAGTGAGGACACTGAAAATCAGTGCCCTACGCCATATCTGGTCTCCTCTTGATCTGCAACATGGACCAAGGGGATCAAAGATAGAGAAACGTTGTCAGTCGACCTAAATAAGTATACCACAATGAAATATATATGTGGAGATCGAGTGAAGGGGGTATATGGCCAATCAAGGCCCAAAAATCTCCGGACGAACGCCCTCACCCGTCTCCCAAGCACAATAACAAACAAAAATTGCAAGGGGGATCCATTACGGTGCTACAGCAGCCACCAAATGGACCAACACGTCCTTGACATCCAAAGAGATGTTCTTCCTCCTGAGATACTCCATCCAGACCGTGGTATACCTCGGCCCAAAACTGCTCGAAGGCTCCCACGAATCCCTGGACGCAGCACATCCCTTCCAACGGACCTTGTATAGCCTCCCCCCAGGCGTCTCCGGGTCCGGCTGGTCCGTCAGGATCCTCTCGGCGGAGAAGTAGTCGTCCACACCCTCGTCATCCGAGTCCAGATCTCCGGCTGTGAACTCGAAGGTGACGGGACGTCCGCTGGGGTCTGGTGCTCGGGGACGAAGCTGGGTATGGTCGCGGTCCAGGATCTTGTTATCCCCCACACGAACCGCATACACATCCTGCCCGACCCTCCGCACGATTACCCGCGGCACATACCAGGACGCCTGCCGATGCCTGGACAGGACATCCTTGTGGTGCCGCTCCACCCATACGGTGTCTTGGAGAGCATATTTCTGGACTTTTCCCTGCTTGAAGTACTTGGCCCTCTTCTCATGCTCGTCCTGAAGTGCCTTGGACACCTTGGCCGCCGATTTGTCCACCTCAGCCATCATAGCGTTCACATGCAGGGCCACTTTGCTATGGTTCAACCACGGGAGAGTGCGTGACACTTGATCCCGTAGGAACAGGATACGATGGGGCGACAGTACAGTGGGCCCCGGTAGGTCGTGGTACGCCTGGAGTACTCTCCACAGCGAATTATACCAATTCCGGCCCGGTTCGTCAATGTGCAGCTGGCGGAACTTTTTGAACATCTGCCGCCCGGCCACCTCAGCCCGGCCATTTGACCGGCTGTGGTACGCCACGGCCTTGGCGTGCCGAGTCCCCATGTGCTTGCACATCGTCTTGAACCACATCCCCACGAATTGTCTGCCCCGATCGCTGCGGATGACAGCTGGGACCTCAAAAAACGTCAGCCAATGCCTGATCATGGCATTAGCGATGGTCTTGGCCTGCAGGTTTGAGGTTTGAGGTTTGAGGTTTGATTTTGCGGGTACTAGACGCCTTTTGGCCCCGGGGGGCCACCTGGTCGGGCCACGTGATATCCTCCCCACCGGGTCCTAGTGGGGGGCCCTCCAAGACGCACTTCCTGCCTGGTGGCGGAGTCCCCCGGGTTCACAGGGCTCGGAGCCCCGTCCTCCCCCGGCTTCCCCGTTTCGCCACTCCCCGGTCAGTGCATCAATTCGCAGCCGTGGCTGCGGGCGCTTACCCACTGCGTCGCCCCCCTAATGCGTGGTCGCCCGGGGCGCCGGCGCCGCCGGGCCCGTGCTACTGGCTTGTCGCCAGTGGGACCCCCTTGGGCTGGCGCGGAGGCTGCCTAGCCTAGGGGTTGGGGCGTGGCGCTGTGCGCCACTACTGCCTTGGCGGATGCAGTGCCCCGTCTGTGTGTGCGCGGCGCTCTCGGCCGGTTCGGGGGGTTCGGGCCGGTACCTGGTGTTGTGTCTCTCTCGTTTCCCCCTTCCCGCCCCGCGTGTTCCGCGCTGCGTGTGGCGGGCCGTCCCGTCCAGGTGTCCCTTACCCTCGCTCGCTGGTACGCCATTCCACGCGGTCTGTGCGTTCCGCGCGCTGGGTCCGGTTGCCCTTCTTGTAGTCCCGGCGTGCCCCTTTCATGTGTCTGCGCTCGCGCTCCCGCGGCGTCCGCTCCCCCCCCCCCCTGTGTGGTGTGGCGTGCGCACCTCGCGTGGTCCCCGCACTGGGCGCTGGTAGGGCCGTTCCACGTGGTCCGTGCCCCTCCGTGTGTCCTGCCCCGGTCCCTTGCTCCGCCTGGCATGCTTGGCGGGGGGCGGTCCGGTCCCGGTTCCCCCCTACTTGGCTTGGGGTTGTGGGGGTGGCGATAGGGCGTCCCCAGGGCTGAATCTCCATGTGCTTGCACATGGTCTTGAACCACGTCCCCACAAATTGACTGCCCCGATCGTTGCAGATGACAGCTGGGACATCAAAAAACGTCAGCCAATGCCTGATCATGGCGTTGGCGACGGTCTTGGCCTGCAGACCCATCCCATGCTTGTCCTTCTTGTCCTTCTTCTTGCACTTCTTGCCAGGGACCGCCACGATATACCCGCTGTGCCTATCCACCGCCAGGATGACACAGTCGTAGGTCTCTCCTTCCACGGTGACCTCAGGCATGGCGAATACATCCATGGCCACGGACCGCATAGGGGCATCCGGTATAGCCGTAAACACCGGGTTGCCAGCTGTGGAGTGGTTGGGGCTCTTCGTGGCCCGACACACGGCGCAGTCGCTGCAGTATTTATCCAGGAGGGCGTAGTACCCCGGTGGGAACTTGAAGCGCCACTCCAGGTCCTGCTGCGTCTTGTCCCGACCAGGGTGCATGAGCTGGGAGTTATGCCAGTGGTCAATGAGCTTCTCCATTCGGTTCTCAGGGACCAATAGCTTGTCCTTGAGGAATAGTTTATCCCCATCCTCGGCCAAGCCCTCAGGCCATTCGTTGTCGGACGGGGCGCTCACGGCATTCCAGTACCTGCTGCAGTGCTCGGATGCCGCATAGTCATCCGACCAGTTCTCTGTAAGCACCGACCTGACTAGCTCTACAGGGGCTACCATCCATTGCTAGAGGGTTTCCTCTCGAATAGCTTGGACTCGGGCGCCCCGGAACTTGGCCAGGTCTGTACGGTTTGCCATCACCACAAAGCACTTGACCCCCTCTTGCTCCATGGCCTTCTCCATCTCGATGATGCGCTTGGCCTCCTCGGTCTCCTCGGCGTCCCCATGGCTGGATATGTCCATCCAAGCCTTGCCCGCGGGGTAGGCCCATCTACTGAGGCAATCCGCCACAGTGTTGTCCTTTCCCGGGACGTATACGACGCTGAGGTCGAACTTGGCGAACGTCTGATGCCATCGGGCCCTCCTTGCCGCCGATCCCGGGAGGGTGTCGACGTGCTCCTTGTGCCAGCTCTGTAAGGACTGATGGTCCGTACAAACCACCACCGGTTGCAATCCGATGTGGCCCGACCACTTCCTGAGGGCACAAACAATGGCGTATGTCTCCCACTCCCTCGCAGTCCAGGTTCGGCGTTGGCCCTCGGCCAGGATCCGGCTCCAAAACGCCACGGGTACGTGCGACCCGTCGTCCCGGACCTGCTCGAGGACTGCCCCTACAGCATAGTCCGAGGCGTCCGTCCGTAGCACGAATCTCTTGTCCGGGTCGACCAGGAATAGCCCCAGCTGCCGCAGGGGTCGCTCCTTCAGGCGGCTGAACGCATCTTCGGCCTCAGGGGTCCAGGCAAGCTTCTTCTTGCTCCCCTTCCGGCCATCGAACTTGCCCACCTGCAGCATCTTGTGCAGCGGCCCCGACCGTTCTGCACACATCCGGACATAGCCCGAATAGTAATTTCAGAACCCCATGAAGGACCGGAGTTCGCTGATGGTCTGGGGCTTCTCCCAGTGGTGCAGGGAGGCCAGCTTCCCAGGCATGGGACGGCGTTGCCCGTGACCGACCACGTGACCCGCGAACTCCACTTCCTTCACGAAGAGCGAGGCTTTGGTGGGCTTGCACACCATGTTGTGCTTGTCCAGCTCGCTGAGCACTCGGCGCAGATCCTTCTCATGCGCTTCGATGAGCTCATCCTCAGTCATGTCCTCCGTGCCGGACCTGATGATGATATCATCCACAAAGGGGTTGGCACAATCCCAGACTGGACCGAGTAGGTCCTCCATCATGCGCTGGAAAGCGGCGTTGCCATTCTTGGCGCCCATAGGCACCACTTTCCACTGCATGGGCCCCAGCGGCGTCGACATCGCTGTGCAGGGCCTGGAGTCCGGGTGTAGCGGCATCTGGTGATAGCCGTGTTTCAGGTCTAACACCGTGAAGATCCGCTTTTTTTGTTGTTTTTGGAGGATGGTGGCGATCAGAGGAAGCGAGTACGAGTCGTGCTCGGTTTGCTCGTTCAAACCTCTGTAATCAACCACCAACCTCCACTCGCCCTTCTCCTTCTTGGGCACGATAAAGGCTGGGCTGGCCCACTCACTGTCGGAGGGTTCGATTCAGCCACGCTCAATAAACTTGGCCAACAACTTCCTCATGGCCTCGGCCCGATCACCCTGAAGTTGGTACTCCCGATGACGATAGATCTTGGGGTTTGGCTTCAGCTTGATCCTCGCTGTGCCAAACCTCCCACGATCTGGGGGGTTCTTGTTGGCGACGCCACTGAATAGCCGCGGATAGGCATTGATCAGCCTCTCCTTCAGCTCGGCGACCTTCGGGTTCTCCTGGGCCTCTTCAGCCGCTTGCTTCGGTATCGATACAACCGATCGCACTGCGGTATAGGCCTCTTCAAGGTCCGAGTCCGACTTCTCCTCGTCCGATATGCCGTCTTCATCGTCGTGGGGAGCTCTTCCCACCGATAATCTTCGGAAATTTGCGGCATTGGCCTGGTTCTTGTCGCTACCGGCCCCTATTCTTGGAAAATCCCATGTCGGCGGGTCCGACCCAGCCGGACCATCATATTGGTCCGCGATGTGATCCATGACCCTCGCCAGAAACTCATCCTTCTCGTACTTGCCGGTGACCAACATCTTGTCATCCCACCAATGCGGAGATGTGACCATGGCCCGCCTCCTCTTGGCTGCCACACGGTCCTGGATCCCCATCCGCATGTAGTTGACGACGTGGTCAATCTCGGTGTGGGACAGGACGTCAATGCCATCAATTGGCTGATCCGTCCCCTCCTTGGGCTCAAACATGACCCGCATGGGCGACGCCTCAACCCTACGGATGAATGCTTCATCACCTGTGGGCTGGGCTTGCGCCCCATCCACCAGGAAAGCCTTGGTACCCCACGCTTGACCCGGGGAGGGCATTGATACACCCTTGGCGTCGATGAACAACTCCTCCTCTGGCCCGAATGACATCTCGTTCAGGGTGATGGAGTCCAGCGCCGACTCGAGACCTTCCAGCGGACATGGGGTGGATCCTATGCCGGTTATGGCCAGGATCCCCTTTGCCCTATCCGCGACGATCTTCTCCACCGTACGCCTGGTATTGGCCAGGGAGCCATGCCAATACATGGGCCCCCACTCCTTCAAACCCAGATGCCTGTGCCAGGCTGAGTCTCCTCGATGCCAATGCCTCCTACACGTCCGCAGAAGTGGGGCATCCCGGGAAGCGAAGACGTCCGTCTCGGGCGCTTCGGCTCCCAGCGTCTGGATCATCCTGGCATACACCTGCGGCGCCATACCATACTCCGAGAGCTGAACTCCGCGGTCTCCTCTGGACTTGGCACCCACAGCTTGCACCGCTTGGACGATCCGATCCTCCTCCTCAGCATTCCATTGGCATGATCCGCATGCATAGTCCGTGGACAGCCATGTAAGGCATTCATCATCCTCCCAGACCAGCGTTGCACGATGGGGAAGGGCTCCAATGGCGTTTCCCACCATGAAGTCATACCCCATGATCATATCCCAATCAGTAATGTGGGCCACATAGAAGTTCCCGGATAGAGTGCTTCTCTTCGCCAAATCAGGGCGGTTCAAGCAATCATGCTCCCAGAATTCCATACTGATAGTGGCCTCATGGGTACCACCACCCATAATCTCTCCATTGGCCACCTTCAGGCGTACCGGTCTACGGCTGGGCTGCAGGGATTCCTCCTTGAACAACCCTCTCCGGACCAGGCTCACCTGGGCACCCGTATCCACCAAAACATCCACCACCAACTCCTCTTGTCCGCACCGTACACGCACCTTCAAGTGCAACTGCCGCTCGTCACCATGCGGTGTATGGACGACTCTCACGGCATGCAACTCTAACATATCCGGGTGCATCAGGACCTCGAGGGTGTGGTCACGGATGGTGTAGATCTGGGGTTGGTCTTGCCCATCCACGGGGCTCTCCGTGGTCGCTCCTTCTTTCTTGCCACATCCCTTGCCAACATAGATTTCCCTTGGCAGGGCGCTCCAGGATTTGGGAGTGGCGAAACTCAGTGGTTTTGGCTCTTCTGGAGCCTTCTTCGGCACCCGATGTGCCTTCGCTTTCTCTGAGATTCCACTGATTTTCGGAGGAGAGACCTCCGAGGTCCCACTCCCCTGGGGGCTCCTCTAGACATGGCCTGCCGCAGCTCCCTCCTGCTGCGATCCGCTCAGACTTTGTCCACCACGTTGCTGGGGTTTGAGTTCCTCCAACGTCCTCAACATGTCCTCAGCAACCTCCTCGATTGACCTCCCGCATCGGTCTGGGCCGGGTCCTCCACCATAGCCTTTTCCTCCGCCTTTCCCTTGGCCCTTTCCTTGGACTTTTCCACCGTCTCCGCCCTTTGCCTTCCAATCGGCAATTCGTTGCTCCTTGGGCTTCTTGTCGGGATGGGCGGTGAAGTAGGTCTTCTTGTCCTCCTCATATACCTTGCAATGCCGGTGGTCATGTGCATGGTTTTTTGCCTCGCCGTAGCAGACCCAGCAACCGGTGTGCTGTGATCTGTACTCGCGGAACGAGAGCGGCGGGTTCCCAATCCTCCGCAGTTCTCTGCGGTTCTTCGTCCTGGGGTCCAGGCGGTTCCACCTGGACCTGTCCTGCCCATTCTCCTTCATATTGTGCGCTATGAACGCAAAGCAGTGGGCTTCTTCATGATCCTCCTGGGTGGTCGCAGTCCAGAGATGGTGGCCGCTTCCACTCCCTTCCTCCGCAATGCCGACCGTGTCCCCATTGACCTCTCGGTGGTGGCGATCTTCTCGATGACCTCGATGTCCTTGGCCTTGTCTATCCTGCACGTGGGCCTCGTTTTTGGCGTTGAGCTTCAGCTCCACCGTGATGTACTTCACGATCTCGTCCAGGCTCATGCGGGCGAAGGCGACCTGCATCCTCAGCGGTTCTCCGCGCCTCCACTCCACGTTGTTGAGGCGCATCAGCCTTTGCCCCATGGTGTCGGATCCAACACCTTAAGTCGGCACACACACTTGATGTATCATAGGATCATGGTCAACATGGTAGAAACTTATTTATAACTTGTTGACCATGTGTCCAGACTTGATATTATGACTTTCGAGTGTAGCGCATGAGTCTTGCGGTGGCATAGCATCTTTCCTTCCGTTCCCACGTCCATTGTACCCAAGGTTATGACCATGGAGGGGCATGGCATACCATGGTGGGAGCCAATTTTAAGGGATATGTGTGATATTGGTAGTATATGTCTTGATATGCTCACGCCCATGTTATATATCTTCGTGTGGCCGAAGAGATGGGGAGCCACACGTGACAAGGGCTTTGCCCATGTCCCAATTGTGGAATTCAAAGCGCTAGACTAAGTCTACCGCGTATGTATTGCTCATGGTATGTTTGGCAAAGAGAACCATGAGTGCACTCCTATTTTCATGGGGCATGTAGATATGAGGGGCGAAGGTATCTCCATGCGCCCGATTGGGGATCCAAGTGGGGGAATTGTTCGCAAATGGTTCCAATCATTTGTGTATTGAACCATGCGCGGATATCATGGGTGAGCATAGAGATATACTATCATGACAACTTTGTATTTGGACATATTTTCATGTTTTTGTCCTCAATTTTTGCTCATTTTTGCGTTTTGTGTACTTACCTGGTCGGCAAACAGCAAGAAGCCTATGGAGAGGCGAACCATGGTATGTTGTTCATATGTTGGCATATGCTTTGGACTTGAACACCACCATATGCCGGATCGCGTACTCCATTTGGCTTGGCGCACGAAGGATTACAAGAATTGGTCTCAAGATCATGGGCTGACTTGGGCAGTGCGTGGCGCCCATATCCGAAGGGGTTTCGAGGGTAAAGTGGGGATGTACATGGGCATTGATCTTTGGTCTCTATCTTCCATGAATACTAGACTTCGATTCCATGCATGTTTTGAGCCTTCGGATAAGTGGTAACTTCAATTTTGAGCATATATTTGATATATGGCCAATATGGTGTGAATTGGCAGTTTTTGGCATGTTATGAGTTCAAACTCATGGGGCATATCTCTAAGCTCATTTGACTCCAAGTCCAACCAAGTATATGTCAGGGTAGGGCATGGTCCTGAGTGTCACTCTAGGCCATGACACGCCACCTTCCCTATTGGGCTAGGATTTAGAGGCTTGGGAGTGAACACATTTTTGGGGTTTATGTAAAGACTTTTGACACATGGCATTTAACCATCTTATTGGACTGGGTTCAGGGCATCATGTTGGTGAGTCAAGGGAAGGTCTTGAGTCCAGGGAATGAGGGGTCTATGGCTGTGATTGTGTAGGTTTCCATCTTTCCCCAACTTTGCTTTATTTGTGTTCATATGCCAATTTCAGGGCTTTCCTCTTTGGTGCATCTCTTGTACATGCCCGCCACCGTGAGACGACCGGTGTGCTGAACGGAAGCCCGCAGTGTGGATTGGACTGTGGATTGGATTATTGCTGCATTTGTGGGATCTGGTTGCTGTTCAGGGTTGAAGGAGGATTTTATTTCTATATTTTTGCATTTTGGACCCTGGACTTTGAGAAATGCAATCGCTGATCAGGAGCAAATCAGCAGGGGTTACAGGCGGAAGGGGCACAGCGGGGGCCGGTCCTGGTAGGGACCTTCTTTATGGTAGCAGAGGCGTACCTGCTGCCCCTACCTACCGCCGACCCGGGGACTTGGGCCCATATGAGCCCTGCCCAAGCACGCCCCGGGTGCGTATTGTGGACTCGTTGGAGACTTCGCCGGAAGTTGAAGCCCGAAGAGAAGTACGACGTTCGGGAAGAGGAGGACTTGACATGGAAGACCTGGTCTCCATGTGTGAGCGTCTCTGCCGAAAGGCATGCAACCTCCGCTCTGCCGCCGAGGACTCTGAGGAGGCCTGCCATTCAGGCAGCAGTGGAGGACGGGCCCGGCGCTACCGGAAGCGCGGGTCACCCAAGCCCGCGGCAGGGGACGCCGGGGCTATGGATACGGACCCCAGCCCGGTCAGGCTGTGGGAATCCGAGGGGCACTCCGATGGCTATCGGACTTGCTTCCCCTCGGAGTCGGAGGAGATGCCCGCGCCGACCGCCAGGGCGCATACGGCCCCCGAGCCTGCCCTGAAGCACGACGCCGAGGGCTTGGAGAGGCCAGCAAGGGCCAGGACGGCACCTTTGCCCCGGCACACGGGACCAGAGATGGACGCCATAGGCGATACGCCCATGGGCGATGAGTCTGAGGCGCCGGGAACCGCGGGATGCGCTGGATCAGGTGGAAAGCACGCTGAGTGCCACTGCGAGCACGTGTCCTTCCTCATGGGCAAGTACCCAAAGATGGGGATGGACGCCATCGTGCATCGCCTGGACAGCCTGGACAACGCGAAGGACGGCCTAGAGGAGGACGTCGCCGGGATCCTGGATGACCAGTCGGCCGCGGAGAGAGACATGGCGGAGCTGCGAGCGGAACAGGACCGGTACCGGGGAAATCTGGAGCTGGCCCTGGAGAAGCAGCAGCGAGTGGTGGACAGCCTCCTCCACCTGGTGGAGGACATGTCGGGACGCCTGAAAAGGCTAGAGGAGCTACAGCCCCTCTTTTCGGGTCCGGAGCTCCCGGCAAAGCCAGCAGCGGCAGAGCTGGTGGAGCGGGTTAAGACCCTCCGGAGTGCCATGGATAAACCCATGGGCGGCCCGGCAGAGGCACCATACGCGCTTCCGCGTGTTGACCCGGGTGCGCTGCCGTTTGTTGCCATGTTCAGCGAATCCACAATGCTCGGGGAACACACGGCACCGGCTGGGTCCATGCGGGAAGGGCACGTAACCACGGACCCGAGGAGCCTGACGGTACAGATGTCCCATGCCGCCCAGGATCTACCGATCACTACGACTGCCCATGCAGTTTATGCGGAAGAGGAGATCCAGAGCCAGACCATGCAGGGGCGAACTATGGGAAGCGCCGACGGACATGGTCGAGGTCATCCAGGCGGAAACCTGTGGGCGAAGGACCCCAATACGGGGACATGGACGGCCGGTGGAGCAAGTCCCTCCCGCATTCCAAACCCCATGGGTTCAGGCCCAACTGGACCGCACTCCATGGAGGAGAGGGATGTACGGGAAGTGTACTCACACCCCCCGGCCACAGGTGGTATCCGTCTCGGTGGAGTGGTGGCTGGTGACGTCGGAGACGCCATCAGGATTGACGACCTCAGGGGAATCAAAATCCCCTACTACGATGGCAACCCCTCCAACCTGGATGACTTCATCCTGGATTGGGAGGACTTCGCCGAGGAGGTCGTCGGCGAGATGCGGGGAGCGCCGCGGGACAAGTGGGTATGTCGGACATTCCCACACCGGCTGGCGCAGGACCTGAAGGAGGAGCTGCGGGATCAGATCCGGGAAGGATTGATCCATACGGAGCAGGCCTGCCTCCAGTGGTTGGAGGATGAGGAGCGGGTGGACGCTCCGAACCAGAAGCTGGAGGACTTGTGGTCCATCCCGCTGCAGCTGGACCGCGGTGAGTTGCGGGTCCGGGAGTGGAACCGGTACCTGCGGAAGTACCGACGGAGCCTCAAGCTGGTTGAGGACTGGAACGAGTCCAGCGAGATCCGCCACCTTCTGAAGGACGTCCTCCCCGGCCACTGGAAGAGGCGAGTGCAAGACGAGGAGAAGAAGCGAGCCAAGAAGCGGGTGGCGGTGAGGATCATGGCGGCGGAGGATACCCATGCGGGTATCATGGAGTTCTTCAGGAGGAACCTGGGCGAGCCCAACCGGATGTTGGGACTGAAGAACGCCGTGTACGTGGAGGTATTTGGCGACGCCATGGGGCAAAGGCTGATGCGCCTTAACAACGTGGAGTGGAGGCGCGGGAGCAGCTGAGGATGCAGGTCATCTTCGCCCGCATGAGCCTGGACGAGATCGTGAAGTACATCACGGTGGAGCTGAAGCTCAACGCCAAGAACGAGGCCCACGTTCAGGATCCACAAGGCCATGGACAACGAGGCCACTGAGAAGACCGTCATCATCGGGAGATCCAGGAGGACACGGCCAACTCTGCGGAGGATGGTAGTGGAAGTGGCCAAGACCACTGGTCCCGGGAGGATCACGAGGAGGCCCATTTCTTCGCGTTTGTGGCGCACAACGTGAGAGAACATGGGCAGGATTGGTCCAGATGGAACCAGATGGGTCCCAAGAAGAGTAAAGAGCCAAGGAGGATCGGGGACCCACCGCTCTTGTTCCGGGAGTACAGGTCTCAGCATGATGGGTGCTGGGTCTGTTATGGCAAGGGAAACAACCATGCACACAACCACCGTCAGTGCAAGGTGTATGAGGCGGACAAGAAGGCCTACTTCGCCACCCACCCCGAGGAGAAGCCCAAGGAGCAGCAGATTGCCGATTGGAAGGCGAAGGGCGGAGACGGGGGAAAAGGCCAAGGCAAGGGCCAAGGGAAAGGCGGAGGAAGATGCTATGGTGGTGGACCTGGCCAAGACCGACGAGTGAGGTCGATCGAGGAGGTTGCTGAGGACCTGTTGAGGACGTTGAAGGAACTCAAAGCCCAGCAACGTGGTGGACAAAGTCCTGGCGGATCGCAGCCGGAAGGGGCTGCGGGAAGCCAAGTCTAGAGGAGGCCCCACGGGAGTGGGACCTCGGAGGTCTCTCCTCCGAAAATCAGTGGAATCCCAGAGAAAGCGAAGGCACATCGGGTGCCGAAGAAGGCTCCAGAAGAGCCGAGACCACTGTGTTTCGCTACTCCCAACCCCTGGAGCGCCCTGCCAAGGGAAGTACATGTGGGCAAGGGATGTGGTAAGAAGGAAGGAGCGACCACGGAGAGCCCCGTGGACGGGCAAGACCAACCCCAGATCTACACCATCCGTGATCATACCCTCGAAGTCCTGATGCACCCGGACGTGCTAGAGTTGCATGCCGTGAGAGTCGTCCATACACCGCATGGCGACGAGCGGCAGTTGCACTTGAAGGTGCGTGTACGGTGCGGACAAGAGGAGTTGGTGGTGGATGTTCTGGTGGAGACGGGTGCCCAGGTGCCCCTGGTCCGGAGAGGGTTGTTCAAGGAGGAATCCCTGCAGCCCAGCCGTAGACCGGTACGCCTGAAGGTGGCCAATGGAGAGATCATGGGTTGTGGTACCCATGAGGCCACTATCAGTATGGAATTCTGGGAGCATGAGCGCTTGAACCGCCCTGATTTGGCGAAGAGAAGCACTCTATCCGGGAACTTCTATGTGGCCGACATTACTGATTGGGATATGATCATGGGGTATGACTTCATGGTGGCAAATGCCATTGGAGCCCTTCCCCATCGTGCAACGCTGGTCCGGGAGGATGATGAATGCCTCACATGGCTGTCCACGGACTATGCATGCGGATCATCCCAATGGAATGCTGAGGAAGAGGATCGGATCGTCCAAGCAGTGCAAGCTGTGGGTGCGAAGTCCAGAGGAGACCGTGGAGTTCAGCTCACGGAGTATGGAATGGCCTCGCAGGTGTATGCCAGGATGATCCAGACGCTGGGAACCGAAGCACCCGAGACGGACGTCTTCGCTTCCCGGGATGCCCCACTTCTGCGGAAGTGTAGGAGGCATTGGCATCGAGGAGACTCAGCCTGGCATAGGCATTGGGGTTTGAAGGAGTGGGGGCCCATGTATTGGCATGGCTCCCTGGATAACACCAGACGTACGGTGGAGAAGATCGTTGCGGATAGGGCGAAGGGGATCCTGGTCATAACCGGCATAGAATCCACCCCATGTCCGCTGGAGGATCTCAAGTCGACGCTGGACTCCATCACCCTCAACGAGATGTCATTAAACCATGTCAACATCTTCAGGGTTCTTGTGGGTCTGTTCTATGCTACAATCTGAAGGTTTGGGGGTGTCAATGGCTCAATGCGACTACGCACGGCCTCAACTTCCCGCATATGGGTTTTCAGGCCCACCTGCTGGTTGCTGTGGCTATGTGTGGCAAATCATTGAGTTGTTGTCCTCCCGGGTATTCAGTATGTATAAAGACCATATACCACTTGAGCCTGGGTCTGAAGTCTGTACAGCGACCACCAGACTACTGTCTGTTGGTCTCTGTCACTCCCCTGGGCCATGTCGGGCAGCAGTGTGCTGGTAAGTGTGACTAAATACCTTATGTTAGTTTATCGAGAGGATAAACTCGCATAACCAGCTGGTACTGTGCTTATGCACAGTTTTGATGTGATTCTACATCAGGTTGAAAGTCGAATAGAATATCAGAATAGTCGAAAAGTAAAACTGAGGCTGAGCAGCTGGCTGGAGACAAATTGAACTGACGGTCAAATGGTCAAGTGTAAGTAAGAAAAAGAGAGTTTAAGCAGGAAAAAATAAAATAAAAAAGCCAAAACAAAAATTTAGCTGAGACTAAAACTGGCTGAGCGGCGGGACCCATGCCTCTGCCACAGGCCTGGGTGGGTCATGGTGAGTAAAAATGCTGTAAGTGTGTGTTAGGGTGGTGCACTTAACATGTTGTATGTGCCAGGAAAAGCGGCTTTGTGTTTGTGTGAGTGTGTGTGGGCATGTGTGTGCGTGTGAGCTGACCGAAGTGGTGCCAGTGAGGTATAGGTGTAGACGGCATGTTGTTGTTCCCATTTTGCTGACTGCTGACACTGTTTTGAAAACCATGCTGTTTCACCCCTAGGGGAAAACACAACAGGCTCAAGGCAGTGACAAACAGCAAAGTAAAGGAATGGTGTATGCAGTTCAGAAACAAAGTTCGTGACTGCTGATCACAGGGTCACACGTTGCCAAGCACGTGTGTGTCATAGACAGTAATGCACTTGATGTTGACTGCCAAAAAGATATATGCAGAAAACAAAAACAAGGGCGTAGGTCCCCGTGTACCAGGGAAACGGAAAGATATTCGTGGTTCTCCGCCTTCCCTTAGGGGCAAAGGCAATTTCGCATCTTGGCAGAGGCAAAAATATCAGAAGAGGCGCAAAGGTGACCCATAAAAAAAAAACCAAAGGTTGTCCAGACATCAGGACGCCGCGTATGTGCCATTGATTGATGGTACGGGCAGTTCTTGGGCGCCTGCACGAAAGCGAAATTTCACATCAATCAGATTCACATTGTAATTACTGTATAAGACAGTTTCCCTTCGACGGTGACGGCGAGCTTGTTGGTGGAAGATGTGTGGGCCTCAGCTTAGGTTTGCTGCACGTACGGCACTTGACGCGACTTTGCCAATTGAGGTACCCAGAGGTGCACCTCCAATCATCCCGTAGACGCCCGAAGTCGTCTTGGCGACGAACAACTTCTACACCTGGCCGTAAGCCGTACCACACCAAGGGAAGGACCGTTGTCGTCTGTTTTGGACGATAGCTGATGAACTGGATACAGGTTCAAGCCTCATCTCAGGGACCGCCAGAGTTGAGTCACAAAAGTCTGCTTCTGGCGTAGGTTGGGCTGCACATTGCCCACCTTCTTCCGGCGAGAAGGCCTGTGTATCTAGGGACGGCTGTATTGTACTTCTCTGGTGACAAATCAGCTTGCGAGGGCGTGAGGCACAACGACAAACGCTTTGTTGCTTCGACGGGTTTTTCATTTTCAAAGTAGGCAGCGGGGGGTACCTGAGATTGTCGTTGAGGTCTCCCACGGCATCGGAGTCGGTGTCCACGTAACGGGGAACACGGTATGGTTGGTATTGACGGAGAAACGTTCTCAAGGGGATGCACTTCGTTGAAGTGGCGTTGCGCGTCCTTTTTCATAGTCTCTTTGTTCGGCGGTTAGGCTCACCATGTTTCGGTAGTGAACGCAGGCGCTTATGGAGATGGACAACGACAAAACTAAAGAACAATACAGTAGGCAGGAGGTACTGTTGACCAGATGTTCTTTGGAAGGGATCTGCGGCGAGTCATGACCTCGTTCACTTTCTGAGTGCCAGAGTGCTGGTCCTTGCAGCGAGTTCTGGAGCGGAGGTCTGCGGAGAGGTTCCTAGCGGAGCAGCCGACGTTCTCGTTGGCTCTCTTGAACTGGTTCTAGTTGCGGCTGCGGACTGGGTTGCGGGTCGCGATAAACTGCTTCAGCTTTTTGTTGTAGACGGGCCTGGTCATATTTTGGCTGTATTGAAGATGTAGTCGCTTCACGGGGAAAGAGGTGCAGGCTGGCGAGTAACTGAGCTGTTTCATAATATTCTGTGACCGAATCTCGCAGTTGGGCTGCAAACTGCGTGATCGACTTCTCCAGATGCTCAGCGAATAGGGCCTGCGGGCCAAAATCCAGCGAATTCATGATGTAAATAAGAAATCGAAAAAAAATAGACACTCAGAAAGTGAGGTGAACGAGATGTCATTCGGGCCAGAGGAGGAGTTGCCCATGAGACCCACCGCTGGGGGTATTTTCTTCGAACGAAACCTTCGAACGAAGATTATTTCTTCGAACGAAGAAAAGTTTTGAACTGTTCGAACGCCTTTGTTGTGGCTGTTTTGCTGCAAACATTGCGATAAAATGCTCAACACAGGTATTTTTGAGGGTTTGGTTCTTTGGATTCAGCCTGCAACCACCTAATTGCCCTGAAAATGTGTTTTCGAAATGTGGTGGACTTTTCTTCGAACGAACCTTCGAATGTTCGAACGAAGATATTTTTCGAAGAAAAAGACGCGGCGTTTACAAATGCACATACAGGCAACAACAGAACCGCAGAACCACCAATGTCCCTGTCCAATGTAGCTCTCTGAGTCCTGGCTCACGACTCACTGCCTGACACTAGTACTGCAACCTCGTCTTTCTTTTCCGTATCCTCTTTGTCTCCCTCTCCGGCATCTTCTTCTTCTTGCTTTCCACCACTCTTCGTTGGCGTCTTCCTCTTCTTCTTTGGCCTCTTTGCCTTCACTTTCTTCTTCCTGGCACTTGGAGCTGGCACGCCACCGGTTGCCGACGCCACTGCCGCCGCGTTTTTGCACTCCTCCTCCGTTGCGTAGCTTCGGGCCGCAACACAATACTCCCCCACAGAATGCCACATGGCAGAGTTGTAGTCTGCAGGGACCCAATAGATTGTACCGGCACAGCCCAGTTTGGTCTTCTGCTGCAGGATGTCTCTGGGTATCTCCGTTCGCCAGGGGCGCCACTTCGAAATCGGCACTCCTCTCCACGCTCCCCACTGGTCCTCTTGTTGGAGGGGAAGCCATGCCCACGGCAGTGCCCCTCGGTCTGGAATCTGTGTCTCCTGGGTTTCGTCTTCATCGTCATCATCTCGGGCAGGCGGCTCCTCCTCCTCATCTCCGGAAGGTGGCTCCTCCTCCTCATCTTCTTCAGTCTCTCCGAACTCCTCACTCTCCGAAGTCTCACCCGGCAGCAGCCTTGCCTTTTTCTTCGGAGGTTCCTTAGCCGCTGGCTTCGCTCGTGGTCTCTTCTTCGGCTTCTTTGTCTTCTTGTAAGACGAGAGAATCTCGGCAAGGTTCTTTGCCCGTCGTCCGGACACAACGGGTTGTGGATCTTTGCCCCGCACACAAGCACTGGTCGTCGACGCCTTTTTTTCGGTTGCCTCAGGGGAATGCAACGTGGCTCAGGTTGACCCACGTTGGCATCCACTTCACCTTTCTGCGACCTTCCTCATGGTTTTGGAGTGCTCCGAGGACCGTCAGTGCTCTCGCAGGCTTCGTTAGGAGGTCGTTGAGCAGGCTGCCCGCAGTCACGATCGTCTCAATTCCACGACTTGGTAGCTGAAGCTTCCACCTGACGCCAACAGCGCTGGTTTGCGTTGCTGCAACCTGTGGGCAGTGGAGCGGTAAAAGACTTCGAATACAATACAATCGTTCGAAGATTCGAATGTTCCAACGAACTTTTTTTCTTCGAACGAAGAATGTTTTTCGAAGAATAACGTACAGGACGCATGCATGGTCAAAAGCGCTCAGCTACAAGGTAAATGCGGTACCTCCCATTCAGGAATGTCCCCTCCCATGTAGCCATGCTGCACTCCTGCTGCGACTGCTGCATGCAGCACCGTCTGCCACTTCGCCGGTGTGGTGCTTTGCAATTGTTGTACTCCCCCGGCTTGCTGCGCTCCTTTGTCCGTCTGGGCTGCCTCACCACCACCCCGCGCCTGAGCGGTGACCTTGACGCCTTTCAAGCGGCCCGTTGATGTACATTTGCCCCACCCTGGGGGCTCTGAGGAGGGGAATCTGAGCATCACGGTACGGTCTTCACGCCAGCTCTCCACTGCGCCGTAGGCGTGCCAAACAAGCGCAAGCATACGTATTATCGGGGTTGGGGTGCCTTTTTGTTTCGGGACTGCGAAGGGGAAGGCGCGGGCGACCAGTGCACAAGGCAAGTCCCTCTCCACAGCCACATCTTTGCAATCGGCTGATAAACAATTTCCGAAACAGCGCCCATAGGTTGACAGTGGCGTAAGCCAAGCGTACTTCGGGTCCCCGAAAATGGGCGTATGCGGATTGGGTACGGATTTCCCTAGAAAGAGGTCAAGGTAGGGGCGGGTGACTCCGGATTCAACGATTACCTGGCGGCAAGTGTCGAACTCGGCGCTGACATCGAACACTTCGTTCACCACCACGTAATCCGGACCATATTCTTCTGAATCCTGGGATCCAAAATCTAGCGGGTCATCCAAACGGCGAGAAGGGGATGGTGACGGCTCCAAATCCGCTGAACGCTGCGGCGCTGGGTGCTGAGCCAGTTGTGTACTACTCTGGGAAGGTGTTCCTGGCGATGATCGTGACGCTGGGGCAGAAGTTGGGTGCGCCTGAAGCAACTCCTGAGCACAGCGCGAAAGATTCGAAAAATATCTTCGAACGAAGATTAGAATATTCGAACGAAGAAAAATCTCCGAACGAGAGTTCGTTCGAGTATTCGAAGATTCGAACGAAGACTCAATTCGAAGGACTACAACGCATGCCTGCCGGGCTTGGAGAATAACACATACCGCCACCAGTCTTGCGACATCGGACTTGTCTTCCTTTGTCAGCACCATTGAGCGGCATCGTCTATTAACGATTCGAACAATGCAGCGTTTGGGCAAGAGATCGGGCGCGTTGTACCGTGAGCTACAATATGGGAGTGCGTGTACAAGAAGGCATGCTCCATGGTTTGTAGTAGAGCAGAGAGCTGGTAGTCATCTGTGGTGCTGCCCCCTCTGTTTGTGAACCGCAAGTAGAAATCCTTTAGCTTGGCATTCGTGGTTCCAGCCAAGTCCTGGCAGTACATCCCAAGCCCGTAAGGTGCTATCGCCTCTAGGATTCTGGGCACATCGAACTCCAAGATTATCAGATAATGAGAACGGGTATCAGGCAAACAGTGTGCGCGAAATTCCCAGGCCGCCTGCCTACAGTCCGCTGGGAGGTCAATGTCGATGCGCTGATAGGTGCGATAGAGCCGTTGCATCACGTCCCGCAACCGCGTGACAGCCTGGTTACCCAAGTGCTTGTCGGCCAACCCCAAAACATGAGCAATACCATCCCATATAAAAAACAAACGCTTCGTTTCTTGTCCATCAGGTCTACAAGTTCCACCTAGCTGCCAACCACACAGAGCAATCTTCAGCATGTTATTGATAGCGTTGCGTGCTTCCCTCCTGGCAGACAAGCATAGCCTTTCCAAGTATTCCCCAGGCAAAGCACCAATTCGCATAAGCATATGAAGAACACAAATAATGGCATGGTGTCGTGGTACTTGAAGCAAAGGTTTTGAAGCGCAGCCACGAGCTCCCTTGCAGACAGGGGTCTTGCCAAGTCGGGACGCATCACCGGTGCGCGTTCTGCGCCGGTGACAGCCCAGGTACCGCCTCTTGAGAGGGTTCCAAAGGCCCAAGTTGTGAACTGAGGGTATATACCAATGCTCAGTAAGTCCCAAAAACTTCTTCAAAAACGGTAAATCTCCGCCCAGCATAACACTTGCCGCACAGCGTGCGCCCTTCACGACGACGGATCGCGTAGTTATGATCCGCTGCAGGACCTAGTAGCGTGCAAAGCGCAATCAAAATTTTGTTCGAAAAACACGTTCGTTCGAAGGAAAAGCTTCGTTCGAACGGTCGAAGGTTCGAACGAAGGCAATATTCGAAGAAACAACACACCCTCAGATTCTTTTTCCAGACCCGGCGCAAATCCTTCAGATTGGAGTCACCACAGTATGCCAGCTCTAAAACCCAAATGTGTGCTGCATTGCGGGCTAGATGCTCATGATTTCGGATGCGAATGGTAAGCTGAGTCCAGCTTACACCCGCTACAGGATAACCACCGCCACTCACAAAGAAAACCAACCCATCTTTGCTGGGCTGTAGAGTTTCATAGAGGCAAGGCTGTGTGAAAACGTAGTTGATCCAGTGATCAAACGGCCAGGAGACATTTCGGATGCCAGTTTTCTTGTCGATGTGGCCAACAAGGTGCAGGGGCTCCTTCATCCTTTTCCAAGCCAAGTTGACTCTCCGGCGGCCTGGCATTGGTTTTCCAAACCTTAGGCCAGTCTGTTTGTACCATACGTCCGCACGCTTGGAAATAAAGCGCGATAGAACCCGAAGGCGGCGTCTAGGGATGCCCAAATCGAGAAGCAAAGCGACTGCTTCTTCAGGCGAGCATTGAGCATCGCTGTGCCACCGTAGAAGTTGATTCAATCTCTGCTTGTCAGCGCCTGGGTTGACTCGTGTGTAGATTGAGTGTAAAAGCTGGCGTCCCAGGCCGGAGGAGGTGAAAAATTGCACAAGCGCGTCCTCAACGTCCTGGCTATAAGCATTCGTCGTGCCTACCGCGTTTTTGAGCGTAATTCCAAGTTGCACCATTGGTCAAACAGTGACACCCTTAAAAATACAACAAATCAGTTGAAAAAACAAAAAAAACCCTTCTTTCTGGCACAAATCTGCGTCTTTCTGGCACAAATCTGCGTTTTTCTGGCACAAATCTGCGGCAATCGCCTGTCAGTCTGGTGCGCGCGCTGCTGTTGCTGCGCTTTTGCGGCAATTCTCCCCAGCAGCTTGGATTCGATTGGATTTAATTGAATTGCGATTAAAGCAAATACAATCTTCGAATTCGAATCTTCGTTCGAAGATTCGAATCTTCGTTCGAAGACTGAAGTTGGTTCGAAGAAAATGCCCCCCCCAGTGGGTCTCATGGGTGTTCATCGACGCCAAGGGTGTATCAATGCCCTCCCCGGGTCAAGCGTGGGGTACCAAGGCTTTCCTGGTGGATGGGGCGCACGCCCAGCCCACGGGTGATGAAGCATTCATCCGTAGGGTGGAGGCGGTGCCCATGAAGGTCATGTTTGAGCCCAAGGAGGGGACGGATCAGCCTATTGATGGCATTGACGTCCTGTCCCACGCCGAGATCGACCACGTCGTCAACTACATGCGGATGGGGATGCACGACCGTGTGGCAGCCAAGAAGAGGCGGGCCATGGTCACATCTCCGCATTGGTGGGATGACAAGATGTTGGTCACCGGCAAGTACGAGAAGGATGAGTTCGTGGCGAGGGTCATGGATCACATCGCGGACAAATACGATGGTCCGGTTGGGTCGGACCCGCCGACGTGGGATTTTCCAAGAATGGGGGCCGATAGCGGCAGTAACCAGCCCGACGCCGCAAATTTTCGAAGATTATCGGTGGGAAGTGCACCCCACGACGATGAAGACGGCATATCGGACGAGGAGAAGTCGGACTCGGACCCGGAAGAGGCCTATACCGCAGTGCGGTCGGTTGTATCGATACCGAAGCAAGCGGCTGAAGAGGCCCAGGAGAACCCGAAGGTCGCCGAGGTGAAGGAGAGGCTGATCAATGCCTTTCCGCGGCTATTCAGTGGCGTCGCCAACAAGAACCCTCCAGATCGTGGGAGGTTTGGCACAGCGAGGATCAAGCTGAAGCCGAACCCCAAGATCTATCGTCATCGGGAGTACCAACTTCAGGGCGATCGGGCGGAGGCCATGAAGAAGCTGCTGGCCGAGTTCATTGAGCGGGGATGAATCGAACCCTCCGACAGTGAGTGGGCCAGCCCAGCCTTCATCGTGCCCAAGAAGGAGAAGGGCGAGTGGAGGTTAGTGGTGGATTACAGGGGTTTGAACGAGCAAACCGAGCACGACTCGTACTCGCTTCCCCTGATCGACTCCATCCTCCAAAAACAACAGAAAAAGCGGATTTTCACGGTGTTAGACCTGAAACACGGCTATCACCAGATGCCGCTACACCCGGACTCCAGGCCCTGCACAGCGATGTGGACGCCGCTGGGGCCCATGCAGTGGAAAGTGGTGCCTATGGGCGCCAAGAATGGCAACGCCGCTTTCCAGCGCATGATGGAGGACCTACTCGGTCCTGTCCGGGACTGTGCTGATCCCTTTGTGGATGACATCATCATCGGGTCCGGCACGGAGAACATGACTGAGGATGAGCTCATCGAAGCGCATGAGAAGGATCTGCGCCGAGTGCTCAGCGAGCTGGACAAGCACAACATGGTGTGCAAGCCCACCAAAGCCTCACTCTTCGTGAAGGAAGTGGTGTTCGCGGGTCACGTGGTTGGTCACGGGCAACGCCGTCCCATGCCTGGGAAGCTGGCGTCCCTGCACCACTGGGAGAAGCCCCAGACCATCAGCGAACTCCGGTCCTTCATGGGGTTCTGCAACTACTATTCGGGCTATGTCCGGATGTATGCAGAACTGTCGGGGCCGCTGCACAAGATCTTGCAGGTGGGCAAGTTCGATGGCCGGAAGGGGAGCAAGAAGAAGCTTGCCTGGACCCCTGAGGCTGAGGATGCGTTCAACCGCCTGAAGGAGCGACTCCTGGGTCTGTTGGGGCTATTCCTGGTGGACCCGGACAAGGGATTCGTGCTACGAACGGACGCCTCGGACTATGCTGTAGGGGCAGTCCTCGAGCAGATCCGGGACGACGGGTCACACGTACCCGTGGCGTTTTGGAGTCGGATCCTGGCCGAGGGCCAACGCCGCACCTGGACCGCGAGGGAGAAGGAGACGTACGCCATTGTTTGTGCGCTCAGGAAGTGGTCTGGCCACATCGGAATGCAACTGGTGGTGGTTTGTACGGACCATCAGTCCCTGCAGAGCTGGCACAAGGAGCACGTCGACACCCCCTCGGGACCGGCGGCAAGGAGGGCCAGATGGCATGAGACGTTCGCCAAGTTCGACCTCAGCGTCGTATACGTCCCGGAGAAGGACAACACTGTGGCAGATTGCCTCAGTCAATGGGCGTACCCCGCGGGCAAGGCTTGGATGGACATATCCAGCCATGGGGACGCCGAGGAGACCGAGGAGGCCAAGCGCATCATCGAGATGGAGAAGGCCATGGAGCAAGAGGGGGTCAAGTGCTTTTTGGTGATGGCAAACCGTACAGACCTGGCCAAGTTCCGGGGTGCCCGCGTCAAAGCTATTCGAGAGGAGACCCTCGAGCAATGGATGGTGGCCCCTGTAGAGCTAGTCAGGTCGGTGCTCACAGAGGACTGGTCGGATGACTACGCGGCATCCGACCACTGGAGCAAGTACTGGAATGCCGCGAGCGCCCCGTCGGACGATGAATGGCCTGAGGGCTTGACCGAGGATGGAGACAAGTTGTTCCTCAAGGACAAGCTGCTGGTGCCCGAGAACCGAGTGGAGGAGCTCATTGACCATTGGCACAACGCCCAGCTCATGCACCCTGGCCGAGACAAGATGCAGCAGGACCTGGAGTGGCGTTTCAAGTTCCCTCCGGGGTACTACGCCATCCTGGATAGGTACTGTAGCAACTGTGCCGTGTGTCGGGCCACAAAGAGTCCCAACCACTCCACAGCGGGCAACCTGGTGTATACGGCTATACCGGAGGCCCCTATGCGGTCCGTGGCCATGGATGTATTCGCCATGCCTGAGGTCACCGTGGAAGGAGAGACCTACGACTGTGTCATCCTAGCGGTGGATAGGCACAGTGGGTATATCGTGGCGGTCCCTGGCAAGAAGTCCAAGAAGAAGGACAAGAAGGACAAGCATGGAGTGGGGCTGCAGGCCAAGACAGTCGCTAATGCCATGATCAGGCATTGGCTGACGATTTTTGATGTCCCGGCGGTCATCTGCAGCGATCGGGGCAGTCAGTTTATGGGGACTTGGTTCAAAACGATGTGCAAGCACATGGGCATTCGGCACGCCAAGACCGTGGCGTACCACAGCTGGTCGAATGGCCGAGCTGAGGTGGCCGGGCGGCAGATGTTCCAAAAGTTCCGCCAGCTGCACATCGACGAACCGGGCCGGAATTGGTATAATTCGCTGTGGAGAGTACTCCAAGCGTATCACCACCTTCCGGGACCCACTGGACTGTCGCCCCATCGTATCCTGTTCCTACGGGATCGAGTGTCACGCACTCTCCCGTGGTTGAACCATGGCAAAGTGGCCCGGGATGCGAACGCTATGACGGCTGAGGCGGACGACACGGCGGTCAATGTGTGCAAGGCACTTCAGGACGAGCATGGCAAGAGGGCCAAGTACTTCAAGCAGGGAAAGGTCCAGAAGTATGCTCCCCAAGACACCGTGTGGGTGGAGCGGCACCACAAGGATGTCCTGTCCAGGCATCGGCAGGCATCTTGGTATGTGCCGGGGGTAATCGTGAGGAAGGTCGGGCAGGATGTGTATGCGGTTCGTGTGGGGGATAACAAGTTCCTGGACCGCGACCATACCCAGCTTCGTCCCCGAGCACCAGACCCCAGCGGACGTCCCGTCACCTTCGAGTTCACGGCCGGCGATGTGGACTCGGACGACGAGGGTCAGGACGACGACTTCCTCGCTGAGAAGATCCTGGCGGACAAGCCGGACCCGGGGACGCCTGGGGGGAGGCTTTATAAAGTCCGTTGGAAGGGATTCGCCGCATCCAGGGATTGGTGGGAGCCTCCGAGCAGTTTCGTGCCGAGGTATACCACGGTCTGGATGGACTATCTGAAGAAAAAGAATATTTCTTTGGATGTCAAGGACGTGTTGGTCCATTTGGTTGCTGCTGTAGCACCGTAATGGATCCCCCTTGGCATTTTTGTTTGTTTATGTGCTTGGGAGACGGGTGAGGGCGTTCATCCGGCGATTTTTGGGCCTTGATTGGCCATCTACCCCCTTCACTCGATCTCGGCATATATATTTCATTGTGGTATACTTTTTTAGGTCGACCGACGACGTTTCTCTATCTTTGATCCCCTTGGTCCATGTTGTAGATCAAGAGGAGACCGGATATGGCGTAGGGCACTGATTTTCAGTGTCCTCACCCCTCCCTTGGGGCATGGGGGACGCCTACGACGTGTGTGGGGCCTCCATGTGTCCTTGGGACATGGGAGGGGGGTTTGGAGCCCATTGGGGTCCTCCCGTCCTCTCCTCAATGACTTCCGAGCGGTAACAACGCTCCGAGAAGGGGGATGAAGCCGGTTCGGACCCCCGTGGCCATTTTGGGGTCACTTGGGGTGTGTATCTATGTGCCGGCAAGCCGCCATTGGCTGATATCATACTCTCTCATCCACCTGACCTAACCTGATGTGATAGTGTGATAGGTTTAGCCATTCCGGCTATGAGCGGCCATATTCAGTACCGTGGCGCCGCCAGCTGAGATTTATATATCAGAATATCAGGAATCAACAGGGTTTTTTTATCATAATGTTTCCGTAACTTTTCCGCCTTCCGTGATGATGGTCAATGTATCGGCGACTGTCAGTTGGCTCGCGATTTTGCGGTAACCGATTGGTTAACTGTTATTTCCAGATATTTTGGCCGAAACCCCGATGAAGGGTCAGATTTCATCAGTAAAGGGTTCGTTGCTTCCGCAATTTTCTAAATATGCACTCGAAATTTTAATCTAAATTTTTCGCGATGTCGAAATCGGATTTTCGACTTCGACATCGCCGCACTTGATTTGGTCTTCTTCGAGTGGTCATACTCTTTTCCCTATGCCCGAATCAGGTTTCCCTTGTACTTGCCACCCATTTGACTTGGAGATATAAGGGAAACAAAAGTGAATCATGGGACCACTTTGAAGGGCCATATCTACGGGCGAGTGTGAGGAAAGAGAATAAGGAAGGTTGCGTTGCAAGCGCCTTGGTCTCAACTTATTTTTAGTAGGGTCCGACACCTTAAGTCGGCACACACACTCGTTGTATCATAGGATCATGGTCAACATGGTAGAAACTTATTTATAACTTGTTGACCATGTGTCCAGACTTGATATTATGACTTTCGAGTGTAGCACATGAGTCTTGCGGTGGCATAGCATCTTTCCTTCGGTTCCCACGTCCATTGTACCCAAAGTTATGACCATGGAGGGGCATGGCATACCATGGTGGGAGCCAATTTTAAGGGATATGTGTGATATTGGTAGTATATGTCTTGATATGCTCACGCCCATGTTATATATCTTCGTGTGGCCGAAGAGATGGGGAGCCACACGTGACAAGGGTTTTGCCCATGTCCCAATTGTGGAATTCAAAGCGGCTATGAGCGGCCATATTCAGTACCGTGGCGCCGCCAGCTGAGATTTATATATCAGAATATCAGGAATCAACAGGGTTTTTTTATCATAATGTTTCCGTAATTTTTCCGCCTTCCGTAATGATGGTCAATGTATCGGCGACTGTCAGTTGGCTCGCGATTTTGCGGTAACCGATTGGTTAACTGTTATTTCCAGATATTTTGGCGGAAACCCCGATGAAGGGTCAGATTGCATCAGTAAAGGGTTCGTTGCTTCCGCAATTTTCTAAATATGCACTCGAAATTTTAATCTAAATTTTTCGCGATGTCGAAATCGGATTTTCGACTTCGACATCGCCGCACTTGATTTGGTCTTCTTCGAGTGGTCATACTCTTTTCCCTATGCCCAAATCAGGTTTCCCTTGTACTTGCCACCCATTTGACTTGGAGATATAAGGGAAACAAAAGTGAATCGTGGGACCACTTTGAAGGGCCATATCTACGCGCGAGTGTGAGGAAAGAGAATAAGGAAGGTTGCGTTGCAAGCGCCTTGGTCTCAACTTATATTTAGTAGGATCCAACACCCTAAGTCGGCACACACACTCGTTGTATCATAGGATCATGGTCAACATGGTAGAAGCTTGTTCATAACTTGTTGACCATGTGTCCAGACTTGCTATTATGACTTTCGAGTGTAGCACATGAGTCTTGCGGTGGCATAGCATCTTTCCTTCGGTTTCCACGTCCATTGTACCCAAAGTTATGACCATGGAGGGGCATGGCATACCATGGTGGGAGCCAATTTTAAGGGATATGTGTGATATTGGTAGTATATGTCTTGATATGCTTACGCCCATGTTATATATCTTCGTGTGGCCGAAGGGATGGGGAGCCACACGTGACAAGGGCTTTGCCCATGTCCCAATTGTGAAATTCAAAGCGCTAGACTAAGTCTACCGCGTATGTATTGCTCATGGTATGTTTGGCAAAGAGAACCATGAGTGCACTCCCATTTTCGTGGAACATGTAGATATGAGGGACAAAGGTATCTCCATGCGCCCGATTGGGGATCCAAGTGGGGGAATTGTTCGCAAATGGTTCCAATCATTTGTATATTGAACCATGCGCGGATATCATGGTGAGCATAGAGATATACCATCATGACAACTTTGTATTTGGACATATTTTCATGTTTTTGTCCTCAATTTTTGCTCATGTTTGCGTTTTGTGTACTTACCTGGTCCGCAAACAGCAAGAGGCCTATGGAGAGGCGAACCATGGTATGTTGTTCATATGTTGGCATATGCTTTGGAGTTGAACACCACCATATGCCGGATCGCGTACTCCATTTGGCTTGGCGCACGAAGGATTACAAGAATTGGTCTCAAGATCATGGGCTGACTTGGGCAGTGCGTGGCGCCCATATCTGAAGGGGTTTCGAGGGTAAAGTGGGGATGTACATGGGCATTGATCTTTGGTCTCTCTCCTCCATGAATACTAGACTCCGATTCCATGCATGTTTTGAGCCTTCGGATAAGTGGTAACTTCAATTTTGAGCATATATTTGATATATGGCCAATATGGTGTGAATTGGCAGTTTTTGGCATGTTATGAGTTCAAACTCATGGGGCATATCTCTAAGCCCATTCAACTCCAAGTCCAACCAAGTATATGTCAGGGTAGGGCATGGTCCTGAGTGCCACTCTAGGCCATGACACGCCACCTTCCCTATTGGGCTAGGATTTAGAGGCTTGGGAGTAAACACATTTTTGGGGTTTATGTAAAGACTTTTGACACATGGCATTTAACCATCTTATTCGACTGGGTTCAGGGCATCATGTTGGTGAGTCAAGGGAAGGTCTTGAGTCCAGGGAATGAGGGGTCTATGGCTGTGATTGTGTAGGTTTCCATCTTTCCCCAACTTTGCTTTATTTGTGTTCATATGCCAATTTCAGGGCTTTCCTCTTGGGTGCAATTCTTGTACATGCCCGCCACCGTGAGACGACCGGTGTGCTGAACGGAAGCCCGCAGTGTGGATTGGACTGTGGATTGGATTATTGCTGCATTTGTTGGATCTGGTTCCTGTTCAGGGTTGAAGGAGGATTTTATTTTCTATATTTTTGGATTTTGGACCCTGGACTTTGAGAAATGCAATCGCTGATCAGGAGCAAATCAGCAGGGGTTACAGGCAGAAGGGGCACAGCGGGGGCCGGTCCTGGTAGGGACCTTCTTTACCCTCAGCTCCCCGCGCTCCAGCGGCAGCGGAATGGACCACGAATCCTCCAACTTCTGGTTGGGGGCGTCCACTCGCTCCTCGTCCTCGAGCCACTGGAGGCAGGCCTGCTCCGTCTGGATCACTCCCTCACGGATCTGATCCCTGAGCTCCTCCTTCAGGTCCTGCGCCAGCCTGTGTAGGAATGTCCGACAAACCCACTTGTCCCTTGGCGCTCCCTTCATCTCGCCGACTACCTCCTCGGCAAAGTCCTCCCAATGCAGGATGAAATCATCCAGGTTGGAGGGGTTGCCATCGTAGTAGGGGATTTTGATTCCCCTGGAGTCGTCAATCCGGATGGCGTCTCCGACGTCCGCAGCCACCACTCCACCAAGACGGATACCACCTCTGGCCGGGGGGTGTGAGTACACTCCCTGTACATCCCTCTCCTCCATGGAGTGCGGTCCAGTTGGGCCTGAACCCATGGGGTTTGGGATGCGGGAAGGACGTGCTCCACCGGCTGTCCATATCCCCGTATTGGGGTCCTTCACCCACAGGTTTCCGCCTGGGTGGCCTCGACCATGTCCGTCGGCGCTTCCCATAGTTCGCCCCTGCATGGTCTGGCTCTGGATCTCCTCTTCCGCATAAACTGCATGGGCAGTCGTAGTAGTTGATGGATCCTGGGCGGCATGGGACATCTGTACCGTCAGGCTCCTCAGGTCCGTGGTTGTGTGCCCTTCCCGCATGGACCCAGCCGGTGCCGTATGTTCCCCGAGCATTATGGATTCGCTGAACATGGGAACAAACGGCAGCGCACCCGGGTCAACACGCGGAGGCGCGTAAGGTGCCTCTGCAGGGCCGTCCATGGGTTTCTCCATGGCGCTCCTGAGGGTCTTAACCCGCTCCACCAGCTCTGCCGCTGCCGGCTTTGCTGGGAGCTCCGGACCCGAGGCGAGGGGTTGTAACTCCTCTAGCCTTTTCCGTCGTCCCGACATGTCCTCCACCAGGTGGAGGAGGCTGTCCACCCCTCGCTGCTGCTTCTGCAGGGCCAGTTCCAGCTTCTCCCGGTACCGGTCCTGTTCCGCTCGCAGCTCTGCCATGTCTCTCTCCGCTGCCGACTGGTCATCCAGGATCTCCGCGACATCCTCCTCTAGGCCGTCCTTCGCGTTGTCCAGGCGGTCGAGGTGATGCACGATGGCGTCCATCCCCATCTTTGGGTACTTGCCGATGAGGAAGGACACGTGCTCGCAGTGGCACTCAACGTGCTTTTCACCTGCTCCGACGCATCCCACGGTTCCCGGCGCCTCGGACTCCTCCGCCATGGGTGTGTCGCCCATGCTATCCCGCGTTGGTTCCTCGTGCCGGGCCACAGGCGCCGTTCTGGCTCTGGCAGGCCTCTCCAACGCCTCGGCGTCATGTTCCAGGCTGGGTTCGGGGGCCGTGTTCGCCCTTGTGGGCGGTCTGGCCGTCTCCTCCGACTCCGAAGGGTAAGCTGTCCGATAGCCCTCGGAGTGCCCCTCGGAATCTGCAGCTGACCACAGCCTGACTGGGCTGGGATCCGTCTCCATCGCCCTGGCTTCCGCCGCGGGTTTTGGGGACCCGCGCTTCCGGTAGCACCGGGCCCTGCCGTTGCTGCCAGTCTCCTCCAACTCCTCCGCAGCGGAGCAGAGATTGCAAGCCTTGCGGCATTGCCTTTCACACATGGAGGCCAGGTCCTCCATGAGTAGGCCATGTCCTGCCGGGGCTCTCCGTTCTGAGCATCTTCGCTCTTCTCGGGCTTCCCAGTCCGGCGTCGACTCCACGGACTCAACAATCTGCACCCGGGGCGTCCTTGGGCAGGGCTCATGAGGGCCCAAGTCCCCGGTGCGGCGGTAGGGGGCAGGTACTCCTCTGCTACCATAAAGAAGGTCCCTACCAGGACCGGCCCCTGCTGTACCCCTTCCACCATTTCCCGTCACTCCTATGGTCTTGCTTCTCACCAGGTTCTGCATGATCTTGCCCTATCCTGCACAATTTCCCACAAAAAATAGTAAAATAGGCTCCTTCACACAAAGCCCTTGCAATAACCAACTCCCAAGTACAATCCAAATCCAATCAATCCACACTAAGGGCTTCCAAGGGTGCTTGAGGTCCCGCGTTGACACTCAACACTCCTTTCAACACGCCGGTCGTCTCGCGGTGCACAAGGAGACGCGGGCGGTGGGCATGTACAAAGAATTGCACCAAAGAGGAAAGCCCTGAAATTGGCATATGAACACATATCAAGCATAATTGGGGAAAGATGGAAACATACTCAATCACAGCCATAGGCCCCTTATTCCCTGGACTCAGGACCTTCCCTTGACTCGCCAACATGATGCCCTGAACCAAGTCAAATAGGATGGCTGAATGCCATGTGTCAAAAGTCACTACACAAACCCCAAAAATGTGTTCCCTCCCAAGCCTCTAAATCCTAGCCCAATAGGGGAGGTGGCGTATCATGGCCTAGAGTGGCACTCAGGACCATGCCCTACCCTGACATAACCTTGGTTGGAGTTGGAGTCGATTGGGCTTGGAGAACTGCCCCTTGAAGATGACCTCACAACATGGCAAAATCAGGCAAATCACACCATTACGCCCAAAAATCAATTATATACTCAAAAATGCATGAGGCAAATATTCAAATGCTCCATGCATGTGTCAAACCGGAAAGTAGTATACAAGGGTGATATAGACCAAAGGTCCATGCCCAAGAATATCCCATCATTGGCTCCGAAACCCCTCCAGTTATGTACATGACATGCTTCACAAGTCAACTCATGAATTTGAGACCTAATATTGTGAGGCCTCGTGTGCCACGCCAAAGTGACCACGTGATCCGGCATATGGTGAGGTGCAACACCGAAGCATATGCCAACATATAAGCAACACACCATAGTTCACGGATCTCTAGGCACTTTACTGTTAGCCGACCAGTTGAGCACATAAAATACAAAAATGAGCATAAAATGAGGTCAAAAACATGCAAATAATGCCAAATTCAAGATAATTACAATAGTATAAAACTTCGCTCACCCATGGTATCAACATGTGATTCAAAACACTATTGCCTGGGACTATTTGCAAACAATCCCCCCACTTGGATCCCCACGTAGACGCATATGGACACCTTCGAACCTCCTCCCAACACGCACCATGAAAATGGGAAAATTGATAGTGGCGCTTGTGGGTCGCTCCGTAAACCCTCCCACATGCACTATATGTGCGGTAGACTTAGTCTAGCGCTATGGAGCTCACCATTGGGACATGGGCAAAGCCCTTGCCACGTATGACTCCATATATCTTCCTACAAACGGAGATATATAACGTGGGCTTGAGCATATCGAAGCACATACCATGCATATAACACATACCCTCAAAAAGTGGCTCCCACCATGGTATGCCATGCCCCTCCATGGACATAACTTCACATTAAAAATACGTAGGAACCCAAGGAACGTATCTATGCAACACCAACACTCATGCGGTACACTCAAAAGTCGCATTAGAATATTCGGTTGCACGGTCCAAGAGTTATATATCACTTTCTACCCTCTTGACCATTATCCCTTGCTACACCGGGCATGTGTACACATCAAAGGCGTTTGATGCTTCCTAAATTCAGTTGAGACCAAGGCGGTTCCAACCCAATTCTCAAAATTGATATTCCCCGCCGTGAGCCGGAGATATGATTCTTCAAAGTGGCCTCACGAATCGCTTTTGTTTCGACTATATCTCCAAGAAAAATGAAGGAGACAACAAAAGGAAGGTTGATTCGTGATCGGGGAAAAACGTAGGACCACTCGAGATTCATCATATCAAGTGCGGCGATGTCGAAGTCGAAAATCCGATTCTGAAAGTCTGAAAAAATCGGATTAATTTTGCGAGTGTATAACATGAAAATTGCGGAAGCAACGAACCCTTTACTGATGAAATCTGACCCTTCATCGGGGTTTCCGCCAAAATATCTGCAAATAACAGTTAACCAAACGGTTACCGCAAAATCGCGACCCAACTGGCAGTCGCCGATACATTGACAATCAGAACGGAAGGCTGAAAAATTACGGGAACATTATGATAGAAAAACCCTGTTGATTCCTGATATTCTGATATATAAATCTCAGCCGGCGGCGCCTCGGTATTGAATATGGCCGCTCATAGCTGAAATGGCCAAACCTATCACACTATCACATCAGGTTAGGTCAGGTGGATGAGAGAGTATGATATCAGCCAATGGCGGCTTGCCGGCACATAGATACACACCCCAAGTGACCCAAAGATGGCCACGGGGGTCCGAACGGGCTTCACAGCCGCTCTTGGCGCTCAATACCTTCGGCCTTCACGTGCAACAGCCGTCAGAGTTCCTGAGTGTCATGCTCAGACAGTGGCATGTTATTAGAAGCAGGCCGCGCTAGAGCATGAAGACTCCGGGCCACGGGTTCACCTGTGTGCATAGGCTGCATGTGTAGCACTCGTTTCCCAACAGGGGAAGCGGGTTCTGAGGTTGACTCTAGAGTTACCTCCTCCAGCAACAGCTGGGCTAGGAAGGCACTGTGTTTTAGATCAACACAGCTGGGATGGTCATGAGGAATAGTGCTGGTGATAGTTGACAGTTGGTCGTCGGCATCCTCCTTAACAGCTGCAGGTTCCAGATAGCTATCCGGAGATTCACACCCTGTAAGTGTGGCGGATGGGTGCTCAGGAGATCAGTTTTTGGGATCAGAAAGAGTCAGGCCACGATTTTCGGCCATGACCTCTTTGAGTAGCACCTGATCTAGGTCACACAGGGGTATAGGATTGAGAGATCGATCGACGATGGATAAGAAACTGGCCCACTCAGGGGCCTGCATAGCTGTGTCTGAGTCCTCAGGCACATAGATGGGACCGTAGGGGAGTTGCACTCTTCCCACGGTCATTTGATCTAGCATACGGCGCCAATAAGCGTGTTCACCAGAGCAGCCCCAGTCAGGGGTGCACATGACAACCCTTCCTCCCTCATAAGCGATTTTGGTTAGAACCTTCGCGATCAGGGAGAAGGGAGGGTTAGCATACGCTAGGCCCATTGCTTTCCAGAAGAAACGGAAAGCGTTGTTCAAATGTTTCGAGCAGTACAACTGCATGATGTGCTGTTGTGGGCTCGCAAACAATTCCACCTGGATCTCATCCAGGTTTACCTGAAGGGACGCCAGTCCATTTTCAAGAACGTGGCGGGCCAATTGGTAGTTTTCAGTACGATAGTTAGTCTTGGATGCGTAGCGCAGCCCAAACTCTTTTCGTCCTGACAGCTCCAAAGGTACGGAGACGAGCCCACTGCCAAAGTCGCAGTGCAGAGAATAGGGGCGCTGGAGAGAAAGCATTTTTACCTGGGGGTTTCTTCGTAGGAAGTCGGTACCAATGACGATGTCAAAGGCGTCGGTGTCCAACACTCTGCAGTTGTGAAGCCGTAGGGTGGGGCCCGCCGCGCTGGCCCTTGAAGACACTGAAAATGCAACAGAGGAGAAAAATCAGGCTTCAACCATGACTCCGGTCAGCGGTGTTATCTTCTGTATTTCAATCGCTTTGGGAGTCCATTTGACCACTTTTTATACAAATCCTTCCAGGATTTTTGCCGCATCGCAGGATTAGTCCTGGCTACATGGTCCCTTGAAAGGCGCAGAAGGCAAATTGATGAAATTATCGCGAAAATTTATAAAATTAACTATAAAAATCGCTATTTACCAATCTGGGATTACGCCTCTGCTGAGGTCATTTTTGCGCCTGCGGAGACTTCTGCGGTCGCGCTGGGGAGACCCACCCGCTACCGCATCACCCCTCTCCTTAAGAGAGTTGCAACCCTCTAGGAGGTTTGCAACTCCGCACTGGAGTGCCCTGCAGGAAATCTCCACTCGGTGACCCTCCTTTATGGGACACAAAAAGGTTTGTTTATCCCCCAGGGGGAAAAACAAGTCCCAGGGGTGGCCCTACCCTAGGTGTCTGGTGGGGAGCACCAATACTACCCTCAGGTAGAAATCTGCCTACTTTGACACACTAGGAAAAAGAAAAAGAAAAAGGCCTTGGGTGGCCTGCCCCGTTTGTTTTGAAAACCTGGCAAAAGTTTTCAGTTTCCCGAAAACCTCCATGCTTTCAAAAACCAAGCAACAGGACAGGCACACACACAGCACTGTAACTCAGCATCAAATCCATGGTGCTGTGTCAGTTCGTGCCCTACCCAGGTACCGTGCACTGTACTGTACAAGTGCGGGTGCGTGTGCCAGGGGCTGAGCTGCCCCATATATACATGGGTTTTAAATCCCACATATATACCCAGTTGGTGGAGCCTGCCAAGACTGCGCCCAACTAAGTGGTGCTCCACCAAAGAAGGAAAACTGCGAGCACTCATAAGAAAATATAATAATTACGCAGGTTCATCCTGCCCTTCTGACACCCCCTTTAAGAGGTGCCGTTACGGCTGAACGCCGCCATCGGCAACTGCTTGGACTAGGCGTTTGACTGCCCATGGTCATCTTTTGCTTGGATGCCCATGTCGTTGGTCCTCGCGTTTGTTCCGTTTGAAGCTTGAGGACGCCCTTCAGGCGTTCAACCTCCGCCTCCAGTGCGGGCACTCGAAGGAGGACCATCTCCTCTAGTCTCTTGAGTCGCTCTTCAATTGGCTGCGCTGCCCGTTTATTCGGTGCCGCTCGTTCTGTCAAAGGATCATGCTGCTGGGTTGAGCGACTCCTCCACGGCGCACTCCTGCTACCATTCTGGCGCCCGTCACCATGGTGAGGTCGGTAGCCTCGTTGCTGCCCGGCTGTGGATTCCCTTACGGTCCTTTGCTCGAGTTGCGGTTGGTGTGCCGCTCTTCGCTGACCCTGGTGTCTGGCGCTCTCAAAGGTCAGTTGCCGCCTTGGTGAGTCTGCAGGCACTTGCTGCCGCGGAACCATGGCTGCATGTCTCTCCTTCCCCCGCAGATTCGCTTGCCTTGCTCGGGGCTCCTGCATTCCTCTGGTGGCACGCGGTTGTTCTCTTTGCTGCTGCCCCCACGGGTCACTTGGACTTGGATACGCCGGTTGGTACCACCGATCCTGCCCTCCGGCTGGCATCGTTGGGGTCTTGGCTTTTGTCCGTCGTTCACTCGTGACAGGGGTTGAGGACTTGCTTGAGCTCCATTTCATGCCGTCGGGAAACTGAATGTCATAAAGACCTTCAAGCTCACTGCTGCCCGAACTCCATGGCGAGTTTGCTCTTGGACTAGCAGGTCCCCAGTCCGATGAGCTGCTCATTGTAGCCTCTCTTCTTTTGACAAACGGCTGTTGACCGTCCTCTCACTCCTTCACTGCCGGCGGCTGACGGCCGTCCTCTGACTCCTCAACTGCGGGCAGCTGATGGCCGCCGTCCTCGGCGCAGACGGCTTGACGCTGTCTTGTCTTGAGCGGCGGGCGGCCGTCTCCTTCTCAACGGCTGGCGGCCGTCTCCACTTGAGCAGCTGGCGGCTGTCTCCTTCTCAACAGCTGGAGGCCGTCAACTTCTCAACGGCTGGTGGCCGTCTCCTCTTGAGCGGCTGGTGGCCGTCTCCTTTTGAACGGCTGGCGGCCGTCTGCTCTTGAGCGGCTGGTGGCCGTCTCCTTTTGAACGGCGGGCGGCCATCTCCTCTTAAGCGGCTGGCGGCCGTTCTCCTCGTGAGCGGCTGGCGGCCGTTCTCTTCTCCGCGGCGTGCGGCAGTGTTGTAGAAAGATTTTGAAGCGGTAGGGTGGGGCCCGCCGCGTTGGCCCTTGAAGACACTGAAAATGCAACAGAGCACAAAAATCAGGCTTCAACCATGACTCCGGTCAGCGGTGTTATCTTCTGTATTTCCATCGCTTTGGGAGTCCATTTGACCACTTTTTATACAAATCTTTCCAGGATTTTTGCCGCATCGCAGGATTAGTCCTGGCTACATGGTCCCTGGAAAGGCGCAGAAGGCAAAGTGATGAAATTATCGCGAAAATTTATAAAATTAACTATAAAAATCGCTATTTACCAATCTGGGATTACGCCTCTGCTGAGGTCATTTTTGCGCCTGCGGAGAACTCTGTGGTTGCGCTGGGGAGACCCACCCGCTACCGCATCAGTGGTGGGTTACAATTTCGTCGCCCAGGCATATAGTCACATCGACCCCCCCCAAGGAATGGATGGTACGCCCATCCCCAACTCTTATCGCCACGGTCTTAGTTTTCTTGAAAGTCTTTAGCAGGCGCCGGGCCACTATAGAAAGTGTTGCACCGGTGTCAAGCACCGCTCGAAAGACTTGATCCCCAATTTTCACGAGGATCCAGAAAACCAAGTCCTCCTCTTCGGAGCCGCCCACCTACTCCTCAGCAGGGAATTTGACCTCCACCCATGCAGCCATGAGGGACTTGGCCATCTAGGCCAGTCGCCTCTTCTTGGAGTTATTCCCCTCAGGGGAGGCGTTATCCCCCTGTGGGCGCTTCCTGGGGTCACCTTCGGCAGGAGGGGGAGTAACAGCGGGCGCTGATGAGCGCCTCTGGGGGTTAGGGGGTCACCTTCGCCACCCACCTTGCCACCTCCTTTACCACCTTTATCCCAATTCTTCGGGGTTCTGGTGGGTGTTTGGTTCTTCTTGCGTTCAGCCTCCTGCCGCTTGAGTTTATCACTCTCGCGTTTCTTTATGTGACATTCGTCCTCGTAGTGACGACGTTTGCCACAATAGCCACAGGTGATGGTACACCTGAAATGATCCTGATGGGTCACAATTTTCCCATCTTTGGAGTGCTGCTGTCGTTTCATCTACAGCATACAACTACTGTGGTGGTCGCAGTCAGGGGCATGACAAGGTCCCCCCTTGTCATTGACAGGTTTACAGTAGAACAGAGGGGGTGTACCTGCATCAGGTGTTACCTCTTTCATGGCACGTAGGTTACCCCTTCCTTCACCACCTCCCTGGTTGGCGTTAGTGGGATTTTTAGGCCCTTTCCCTTCGCCACGTTCAGGGATAGGGGTACCACCTCGACCCAGGTCCTTCTTGACAAATTTCTCCACGTGGGAGTCATTCTCCCTCTCAAGAGCTAGCTCGATCAGCAGGTCCACCAGGTCGTCGTAAGAGTGGGTCCGGCTCTCCCTCTCAGACGTAGCGCGGCAGTCATCCCACGTACGAGTGGGGATCTTACTCATGAGCCACAGGTGGGGCTCAGTGGCTTCATAGGAGCCCAAATTCATCCGTGAAAACAGATACTCTAGGTCGCACACGTATTCAGAGACTCGCGCAGCGGAAGGAAACTCGGGGAGCATAGGTAGCTCCTCTATCTGTTTGCGCACACCAAGGTCCGTCTCATAGACTGGGAATGTTTTCTCCAGTCTTTGGAGTACCTCAGCCCATGTTGAACAGGTTTTCACAATCTGTTTCACCTGTTTTTGCAAAAATTTCTCTTTGCATGAGCGTTTCAGCAGTGAGCATTTAGTGGCCACATCCACATGGGATTGGCCAGTTAGCAAAAGAAACTCAACAACTTCTTCTGCCCATTCGGGCAGATTTTTTGGGTCGAACTCTGGCCATTCTAGCTGGATGTTCGCCTGGGCAATAGGTCTGCCACTCTTCCCACCTCCTGGGCTTAGGCCTGAAGGGGGAGGAGATACGCCGGCAAGGGGTGCCAGGGTTGAGAGCCCTCTTTTCTCAGTCTCAGTCACAGGTACATCCTGTAATTCAGCAATTTGGACTGTCCTAGCGCGAGGATGGAAAGGGCTGGGGCAAGTAACCTTGGGTAGCAACCTGGACACCCTTGCTCTTTTGAGATCATCAGCCAACGTGCTCCATCCGGCTGAAGGCGGGGGCGCAAACCAGGGCGGGCAGGTCCCCCCCCCCTCCCCCCCCCCCCCCCCCCCCGCCACACTGACCCATTGGCGGCCGACCGGGCCGCGCCCGACGCCCGCGGCCGCCCGGCAACCCCCACGGCACGAGTATTCCCCGGGGGCGCACGCCGGAGACACAGATGGCAGGCCGACGCCCGACGAGACGGGGGGGCGGGGGGCGGCGGAGCGGCCCCCCCGCCCCCCCCCCCCCCCCCCGGCTCCCCCCCCAAGCTTGAGGGCCACAGGAGCGACCCTCCGCCCCCCCGGAGCCGAGGGGACGCCCCCCTCCCCCAGAAGGGACCGCAACGCGGGGGGGGGGGGGTGCGGCTGGACCTGCAAACCGCGCGCCCCAGCGCCGCCAGCCGCCTGCTCCCGCGGGGGTCGCGGCCGACGGGGGAGCCCACACCAGCGCGCCGGAGCGGCGTGCGGACCAAGCCTGACGGCGGCGCACAGCGGCGCACCAGAACAGTATGGAGGCCGTGCCCCCCATGACCACCCCCATGACCATTGCCCACTCGGGGGGGGCAGAGGGGGGGTTTAGGTCTGAAGGGGCCCCCGGGGGAGCGGTCCACGGGCCGCCCCTCATCCCCCCCCCCCCCCGGGGCGGCCCCGCAACCCCGACCGAACGCGCACGCCGGGGGGGAGTGCGCCGGAGGGGGGCCAGGGTAGGGAACCGCGGGCCGCCCCCCAGAGGTGGAGCAGGGAGGCCGCGGCGCGACCCCCCCCCCACCCCCCCCACCGGCCCGCAAGCCGCGAGGGCGCCGGCCCCCAACCCCCGAGGCAGGGGGGATGGTCCCCCCTCCCCCCGCCCGAGAGAGGAGCCGGAGCACGTCCCAGCCCCCCGACCCAGCCGCCGGCTCCCACAGGAACCGCGGGGAACAAGCGAGCCCGCGCCAACGCGCCAGCACGCCGCACAGATCGCGCCCCCAGAAGGCGGGCGAGAACGAACCGGAGTGGTATGGGGACCACGCCCCCCATGACCAGAACGACGCCAGTGACACCCGCCTTGTTGCCTGCCCAGGGAAGGCAGAGGGACGGAACGAGGCAGAGCGAGCCCCCGCCCTACTAGCCCCCCCAGCCGCACAAACGGGGGACACGGCGCAAGCCCCCCCCCCCCCCCCCCCCCCCCCCAAAACCCGCCCCCCGGCACACGAACACCGCGGACCCGCCCCACAGGGGGCGCACAGCCCCAAGCCAGGTAGGGGGGAACCGGGACCGGACTGCCCCCCCCCCAAGCACGCCAGACGGAGCAAGGGACCGGGGCAGGACACGCGGAGGGGCACGGACCACGTGGAACGGCGTACCAGCGAGCGAGGGTAAGGGACACCCGGACGGGACGGCCCGCCACACGCAGCGCGGGACACGCGGCGCGGGAAGGGGGAAACGGGAGAGACACAACACCAGGTACCGGCCCGAGCCCCCCGAACCGGCCGCGAGCGCCGCGCACACACGGACGGGGCACTGCACCCGCCAAGGCAGTAGTGGCGCACTGCGCCACGCCCCAACCCCTAGGCTAGGCAGCCTCCGCGCCAGCCCAAGGAGGTCCCACTGGCGACAAGCCAGTGGCACGGGCCCGGCGGCGCCGGCGCCCCGGGCGACCACGCATTAGGGGGGCGACGCAGTGGGTAAGCGCCCGCAGCCACGGCTGCGAATTGATGCAGTGACCGGGGAGTGGCGAAACGGGGAAGCCGGGGAAGGACAGGGCTCAGAGCCCTGTGAACCCGGGGGACTCCGCCACCAGGCAAGAGGTACGTCTTGGAGGGCCCCCCATTAGGACCCGGTGGCGAGGATATCACCTAGCCCGACCAGGTGGCCCCCCGGGGCCGAAAGGCGTCTAGTACCCGCAAAATCAAACCTCAAACCTCAAACCTCAGTCCGGGTGAAGGTGAGAGTAGTGTTGACTTTGATAAGGGTTCAGTGATACCCAATTTTGCCTTGACAGCCTCTGACAGAGCTGTCATATCCGAGTCTTCAGATCCGGATAGAAGTTTGGCCAAAAGTTCGGCCGTGCGATCCAGAGCCCCATAAAGAAGGTCCCTACCAGGACCGGCCCCCGCTGTGCCCCTTCCGCCTGTTACCCCTGCTGATTCACTCCGGATCAGTGATTGCATTCCTCAAATTCCAGGGTCCAAAATCCAAAAATATAGAAAATGTAAACCTCCTTCAACCCTGAACAACAACCAGATCCCACAAATACAGCAATAACCCAATCCACAATCCAATCCAAATGGCGGGCTTTCGTTCAGCACATTGATGGTCTCACGATGGCGGGCATGTACAAGAATTGCACCAAAGAAGAAAGCCCTGAAATTGGCATATGAACACAATTAAAGCAAAGTTGGGGCAAGTGGTAAACATATACCTTCACAGCCATAAACCCCTCATTCCCTGGACTCAGGACCTTCCCTTGACTCACCAACATATTGCCCTGAACCGGGTTAAATGAGATGGCTGAATGCCATGTGTCAAAAGTCACTACACAAACCCCAAAAATGTGTTCACTCCCAAGCCTCTAAATCCTAGCCCAATAGGGGAGGTGGCGTGTCATGGCCTAGAGTGGCACTCAGGACCATGCCCTACCCTGACATAACCTTGGTTGGGCTTGGAGTCGATTGGGCTTGGAGAACTGCCCCATGAAGATGACCTCACAACATGGCAAAATCAGGCAAATCACACCATTATGCCCAAAAGTCAATTATATACTCAAAAATGCGTACGGCAAATATTCAAATGCTCCATGCATGTGTCAAACCGGAAAGTAATATACAAGGGTGATAGAGACCAAAGGTCCATGCCCAAGAATATCCCATCATTGGCTCCGAAACTCCTCCGGTTATGTACATGACATGCTTCACAAGTCAACACATGAATTTGAGACCTAATATTGTGAGGCCTCGTGTGCCAAGCCAAAGTGACCACGTGATCCGGCATATGGTGAGGTACAACACCAAAGCATATGCCAACATATAAGCAACATACCATAGTTCACGGATCTCTAGACACTTTACTGTTAGCCGACCAGTTGAGCACATAAAACACAAAAATGAGCATAAAATGAGGTCAAAAACATGAAAATATGTCCAAATACAAAGTTGTCATGATAGTATATCTCTATGCTCACCCATGATATCCGCTCATGGTTCAATACACAAATGATTGGAACCATTTGCGAACAATTCCCCTACTTGGATCCCCAATTGGGCGCATGGAGATACCTTCGCCACTCGTATCTACATGCCCCATGAAAATGGGAGTGCACTCATGGATCTCCTTGCCAAACATACCATGAGCAATACATATGCGGTAGACTTAGTCTAGCGCTTTGAATTCCACAATTGGGACATGGGCAAAACCCTTGTCACGTATGGCTCCCCATCCCTTCGGCCACACGAAGATATATAACATGGGCGTGAGCATATCAAGGCATATACCATGCATAAAAAACATACCCTCAAAAGTGGCTCCCACCATGATATGCCATGTCCCTCCATGGACATAACTTCACATTAAAAATGCGTAGGAACCCAAGTAACGTATCTATGCAACCCCAACACTCATGCGGTACACTCGAAAGTCGCATTAAAATATTCGGTTGCACGGTCCAAGAGTTATATATCACTTTATACCCTCTTGACCATTATCCCTTGCTACACCGGGCATGTGTACACACCAAAGGCGTTTGATGCTTCCTAAATTAAGTTGAGACTAAGGCGCTTGCAACCCAACCTTCCTTATTCTCTTTCCTCACACTCGCGCGTAGATATGGCCCTTCAAAGTGGTCCCACGATTCACTTTTGTTTCCCTTATATCTCCAAGTCAAATGGGTGGCAAGTATAAGGGAAACCTCATTGGGGCATAGGGAAAAGAGTATGACCACTCGAAGAAGACCAAATCAAGTGCGGCGATGTCGAAGTCGAAAATCCGATTTCGACATCGCGAAAAATTCAGAATACAATTTCGAGTGCATATTTAGAAAATTGCGGAAGCAACGAACCCTTTACTGATGCAATCTGACCCTTCATCGGGGTTTCCGCCAAAATATCTGGAAATAACAGTTAACCAATCGGTTAACGCAAAATCGCGAGCCAACTGACAGTCGCCGATACATTGACCATCAGAACGAAAGGCTGAAAAATTACGGAAACATTATGATAATAAAACCCTGTTGATTCCTGATATTCTGATATATGAATCTCCGCTGGCGGCGCCTCGGTACTGAATATGGCCGCTCATAGCCGGAATGGCCAAACCTATCACACTATCACATCGGGTTAGGTCAGGTGGATGGGAGAGTATGATATCAGCCAATGGCGGCTTGCCGGCACATAGATACACACCCCAGGTGACCCCAAGATGGCCACGGGGGTCCGAACCGGCTTCACCCCCCTTCTCAGAGCGTTGTTACCGCTCGGAAGTCATTGAAGAGAGGACGGGAGGACCCCAATGGGCTCCAACCCCCCCCCCCCCCCATGTCGCAAGGACACATGGAGGCCCCACACACGTCGTAGGCGTCCCCCATGCCCCAAGGGAGGGGTGAGGACACTGATAATCAGCGCCCTACGCCATATTCGGTCTCCTCTTGATCTACAACATGGACCAAGGGGCTCAAAGATAGAGAAACGTCGTCGGTCGACCTAAATAAGTATACCACAATGAAATATATATGTGGAGATCGAGTGAAGGGGGTATATGGCCGATCAAGGCCGAACGATCCCCGGATGAACGCCCTCACTTGTCTCCCCAATCACAGAAACAAACAAAAATGCCAAGGGGGATCCATTATGGTGCTACAGCAGCTACCAAGTGGACCAACACGTCCTTGACATCCAAAGAAATGTTCTTTTTCTTCAGGTAGTCCATCCAGACCGTGGTGTACCTCGGCACAAAACTGCTCGGAGGCTCCCACGAATCCCTGGATGCGGCGAAACCCTTCCAACGGACTTTATAAAGCCTACCCCCAGGCGTCCCCGGGTCCGGCTTGTCCGCCAGGATCTTCTCGGCGGTGAAGTCGTCGTCCTCACTCTCGTCGTCCGAGTCCACATCGCCGGCCGTGAACTCGAAGGTGACGGGACGTCCGCTGGGGTCTGGTGCTCGGAGACGAAGCTGGGTGTGGTCGCGATCCAGGATCTTGTTTTCCCCCACACGAACCGCATATACATCCTGCCCGACCTTCCGCACGATTACCCCCGGCACATACCAAGATGCCTGCCGATGCCTGGACAGGACATCCTTTTGGTGCCGCTCCACCCACACGGTGTCTTGGAGAGCATACTTCTGGACCTTTCCCTGCTTGAAGTACTTGGCCCTCTTGACATGCTCGTCCTGAAGTGCCTTGCACACCTTGGCCGCCGTGTCGTCAGCCTCAGCCATCATAGCGTTCGCATCCCGGGCCACTTTGCCATGGTTCAACCACGGGAGAGTGCGGGACACTCGATCCCGTAGGAACAGGATGCGATGGGGTGACAGTCCAGTGGGTCCCGGAAGGTCATGGTACGCCTGGAGTACTCTCCACAGCGAATTATACCAGTTCCGGCCCGGTTCGTCGATGTGCAGCTGGCGGAACTTCTCGAACATCTGCCGCCCGGCAACCTCAGCCCGGGGATTCGACCGGCTGTGGTACGCCACAGTCTTGGCATGCCGAATCCCCATGTGCTTGCACATCGTCTTGAACCGAGTCCCCACGAATTGACTGCCCCGATCGCTGCAGATGACAGCCGGGACGTCAAAAATCGTCAGCCAATGCCTGATCATGGCATTAGCGACGGTCTTGGCCTGCAGCCCCACTCCATGCTTGTCCTTCTTGTCCTTCTTCTTGGATTTCTTGCCAGGGACCGCCACGATATACCCACTGTGCCTATCCACCGCCAGGATGACACAGTCGTAGGTCTCTCCTTCCACGGTGACCTCATGGCATGGCGAATACATCCATGGCCACGGACCGCATAGGGGCCTCCGGTATAGCCGTATACACCGGGTTGCCCGCTGTGGAGTGGTTGGGGCTCTTCGTGGCCCGACACATGGCACAGTCGCTGCAGCACCTATCCAGGATGGCGTAGTACCCCGGAGGGAACTTGAAACGCCACTCCAGGTCCTGCTGCATCTTGTCACGGCCAGGGTGCATGAGCTGGGCGTTGTGCCAATGGTCAATGAGCTCCTCCACTCGGTTCTGGGGCACCAGCAGCTTGTCCTTGAGGAACAACTTGTCCCCATCCTCGGTCAAGCCCTCAGGCCACTCGTCGTCCGACGGGGCGCTCACGGCATTCCAGTACTTGCTCCAGTGCTCGGATGCCGCATAGTCATCCGACCAGTCCTCTGTGAGCACCGACCTGACTAGCTCTACAGGGGCCACCATCCATTGCTCGAGGGTTTCCTCTCGAATAGCTTGGACGCGGGCTCCCCGGAACTGGGCCAGGTCTGTACGGTTTGCCATTACCACAAAACACTTGACCCCCTCTTGCTCCATGGCCTTCTCCATCTCTATGATGCGCTTGGCCTCCTTGGTCTCCTCGGCGTCGCCATGGCTGGATATGTCCATCCACGCCTTGCCCGCGGGGTAGGCCCAGCGACTGAGGCCATCTGCCACAGTGTTGTCCTTTCCCGGGACGTATACGACGCTGAGGTCGAACTTGGCGAACGTCTGATGCCATCGGGCCCTCCTAGCCGCTGGTCCTGAGGGGGTGTCGACATGCTCCTTGTGCCAGCTCTGTAGGGACTGGTGGTCCGTGCAAACCACCACCGGCTGCAGTCCGATGTGGCCAGACCACTTCCTGAGCGCACATACAATGGCGTATGTCTCCTTCTCCCTCGCGGTCCATGTTCGGCGTTGGCCCTCGGCCAGGATCCGGCTCCAAAACGCCACGGGAACATGAGTCCCGTCGTCCCGGACTTGCTCGAGGACTGCCCCCACTGCATAGTCCGAGGCGTCTGTCCGTAGCACGACTCCCTTGTCCGGGTCCACCAGGAACAGCCCCAACTGCCCCAGGAGTCGCTCCTTCAGGCGGTTGAACGCATCCTCAGCCTCAGGGGCCCAGGCAAGCCTCTTCTTGCTCCCCCTCCGGCCATCGAACTTGCCCACCTGCAACATCTTGTGCAGCGGCCCAGACAGTTCTGCATACATCCGGACATAGCCCGAATAGTAGTTGCAGAACCCCATGAAGGACCGGAGTTCGCTGATGGTCTGGGGCGTCTCCCAGTGGTGCAGGGACGCCAGCTTCCCAGGCATGGGACGGCGTTGCCCGTGACCAACCACGTGACCCGCGAACTCCACTTCCTTCACGAAGAGTGAGGCTTTGGTGGGATTGCACACCATGTTGTGCTTGTCCACCTCGCTGAGCACTCGGCGCAGATCCTTCTCATGCGCGTCGATGAGCTCGTCCTCAGTCATGTTCTCCGTGCCGGACCCGATGATGATGTCATCCACGAAGGGATCGGCACAGTCCCGGACAGGACCGAGTAGGTCCTCCATCATGCGCTGGAAAGCGGCGTTGCCATTCTTGGCGCCCATAGGCACCACCTTCCACTGCATGGGCCCCAGCGGTGTCCACATCGCTCTGCAGGGCCTGGAGTCCGGGTGTAGCGGCATCTGGTGATAACCGTGTTTCAGGTCCAACACCGTGAAGATCCGCTTTTTCTGTTGTTTTTGGAGGATGGAGTCGATCAGGGGAAGCGAGTACGAGTCGTGCTCGGTTTGCTCGTTCAAACCCCGGTAATCCACCACCAACCTCAACTCGCCCTTCTCCTTCTTGGGCACGATGAAGGCTGGGCTGGCCCACTCACTGTCGGAGGGTTCGATCCATCCCCGCTCAATGAACTCGGCCAACAGCTTCTTCATGGCCTCGGCCCGATCACCCTGAAGTTGGTACTCCCGATGACGATAGATCTTGGGGTTCGGCTTCAGCTTGATCCTCGCTGTGCCAAACCTTCCACGATCTGGAGGGTTCTTGTTGGCGACGCCACTGAATAGCCGCGGATAGGCATTGATCAGCCTCTCCTTCAGCTCGGCGACCTTTGGGTTCTCCTGAGCCTCTTCAGCCGCTTGCTTCGGTATAGATACAACCGACCGCACTGCGGTATAGGCCTCTTCTGGGTCCGAGTCCGACTTCTCCTCGTCCGATATGCCGTCTTCATCGTCGTGGGTCGCGATTCCCACCGACAATCTTCGAAAATTTGCGGCCTCGGGCTGGTGCTCGTCGCTACCGGTTCCCACTCTTGAGAAACCCCACGTTGGTGGGTCCGACCCAACCGGACCATCGTATTGGTCCGCGATGTGATCCATGACCCTCGCCACGAACTCATCCTTCTCGTACTTGCCGGTGACCAACATCTTGTCATCCCACCAATGCGGAGATGTGACCATGGCCCGCCTCTTCTTGGCTGCCACACGGTTGTGCATCCCCATCCGCATATAGTTGACGACGTCGTCGATCTTGGCGTGGGACAGGACGTCAATGCCATCAATTGGCTGATCCGTCCCCTCCTTGGGCTCAAACATGACCTTCATGGGCACCGCCTCCACCCTACGGATGAATGCTTCATCACCTGTTGGCTGGGCTTGTGCCCCATCCACCAGGAAAGCCTTGGTACCCCACGCTTGACCCGGGGAGGGCATTGATACACCCTTGGCGTCGATGAACAACTCCTCCTCTGGCCCGAATGACATCTCGTTCAGGGTGATGGAGTCCAGCGTCGACTTGAGACCCTCCAGCGGACATGGGGTGGATCCTATGCCGGTTATGACCAGGATCCCCTTCGCCCTATCCGCGATGATCTTCTCCACCGTACGTCTGGTATTGTCCAGGGAGCCATGCCAATACATGGGTCCCCACTCCTTCAAACCCCAATGCCTGTGCCAGGCTGAGTCTCCTCCATGCCAATGCCTCCTACACTTCCGCAAAAGTGGGGCATCCCGGGAAGCGAAGACGTCCGTCTAGGGCGCTTCGGTTCCCAGCGTCTGGATCATCCTGTCATACACCTGCGAGGCCATTCCATACTCCGTGAGCTGAACTCCGCGGTCTCCTCTGGACTTGGCACCCACAGCTTGCACCGCTCGGACGATCCGATCCTCTCCCTCAGCACTCCATTGGGATGATCCGCATGCATGGTCCGTGGACAGCCATGTGAGGCATTCATCATCCTCCCGGACCAGCGTTGCACGATGGGGAATGGCTCCAATGGCGTTTGCCACCATGAAGTCATACCCCATGATCATATCCCAATCGGTAATGTCGGCCACATAGAAGTTCCCGGATAGAGTGCTTCTCTTTGCCTGATCAGGGCGGTTCAAGCGCTCATGCTCCCAGAATTCCATACTGATGGTGGCCTCATGGGTGCCACCACCCATAATCTCTCCGTTGGCGACCTTCAGGCGGACCGGTCTCCGGTTGGGCTGCGGGAATTCCTCCTTGAACAACCCTCTCCGGACCAGGCTCACCTGGGCACCCGTATCCACCAACACATCCACCACCTTCTCTTCTCGTCCGCACCGTACTCGCACTTTCAAGTGCAACTGCCGCTCGTCGCCATGAGGTGTATGGACGACTCTCACGGCATGCAACTCTAGCACGTCCGGGTGCATCAGGACTTCAAGGGTATGGTCACGGATGGTGTAGATCTTGGGTTGATCCTGCCCTCCCACGGGGCTCTCCGTGGTCGCTCCTTCCTTCTTGCCATGTCCCGTACCCACATGTACTTCCCTTGGCAGGGCGCTCCAGGGGTTGGGAGTGGCAAAACTCAGTGGTTTTGGCTCTTCTGGAGCCTTCTTCGGCACCCGATGTGCCTTCACTTTCTCTGGGATTCCACTGATTTTCGGAGGAGAGACCTCCTAGGTCCCACTCCCGTGGGGGCTCCTCTAGACTTGGCTTCCCGCAGCCCCTTCCGGCTGCGATCCGCCAGGACTTTGTCCACCACGTTGCTGGGCTTTGAGTTCCTCCAACGTCCTCAACATGTCCTCAGCAACTTCCTCGATCGACCTCACTCGTCGGTCTTGGCCAGGTCCACCACCATAGCCTCTTCCTCCGCCTTTTCCTTGGCCCTTGCCTTGGCCTTTTCCCCCGTCTCCGCCCTTCGCCTTCCAGTCCGAAATCCGCTGCTCCTTGGGCTTCTTCTCGGGGTGGGCGGCGAAGTAGGCCTTCTTGTCCGCCTCATACACCTTGCACTGACGGTGGTCGTGTGCATGGTTGTTTCCCTTGCCATAACAGACCCAGCACCCGTCGTGCTGAGACCTGTACTCTCGGAACGAGAGCGGTGGGTTCCCGATCCTCCTTGGCTCTTTGCCCCTTGGTCCCACCCGGCTCCATCTGGACCGATCCTGCCCATTGTTCCTCACCTTGTGCGCCACGAGCGCGAAGAAATGGGCCTCCTCGTGATCCTCCCGGGACCAGTGGTCTTGGCCACTTCCACTACCATCCTCCGCGGAGTTGGCCGTGTCCTCCTGGATCTCCCGATGATGGCGGTCTTCTCGGTGGCCTCGTTGTCCATGACCATGTCGATCCTGCACATGGGCCTCGTTCTTCGCATTGAGCTTCAACTCCACCGTGATGTACTTCACGATCTCGTCCAGGCTCATGCGGGCGAAGATGACCTGCATCCTCAGCGGCTCCCCGCGCCTCCACTCCACGTTGTTGAGGTGCAGCAACCTTTGCCCCATGGAGTCTCCAAATACCTCCACGTACACGGCGTTCTTCAGTCCCAACATCCGGTTGGGGTCGCCCAGGTTCCTCCTGAAGAACTCCATGATACCCGCATGGGTATCCTCCGCCGCCATGATCCTCACCGCCACCCGCTTCTTGGCGCGCTTCTTCTCCTCGTCCTCCACTCGCCTCTTCCATTGGCCGGGGAGGACGTCCTTCAGGAGGTGGCGGATCTCGCTGGCCTCGTTCCAGTCCTCCACCAGCTTGAGGCATCTGCGGTACTTCCGCAGATACCGGTTCCACTCCCGGACCCTCAACTCACCGCGGTCCAACGGCAGCGGGATGGACCACAAGGCCTCCAACTTCAGATTCGGAGCGTCCACCCGCTCCTCATCCTCCAACCACTGGAGGCAGGCCTGCTCCGTCCTGATCAGTCCTTCCCGGATCTGATCCCGCAGCTCCTCCTTCAGGTCCTGCGCCAGCCGGTGTGGGAATGTCCGGCATACCCACTTATCCCGCGGCGCTCCCCGCATCTCGCCGACGACCTCCTCGGCAAAGTCCTCCCAATCCAGAATGAAGTCATCCAGGTTGGAGGGGTTGCCATCGTAGTAGGGGATTTTGATTCCCCTGAGGTCGTCAATCCTGATGGCGTCTCCGACGTCTCCAGCCACCACTCCACCGAGACGGATACCACCTGTGGCCGGGGGGTGTGAGTACATTCCCCGTACATCCCTCTCCTCCATGGAGTGCGATTCAGTTGGGCCTGAACCCATGGGGTCTGGAATGCGGAAAGGACTTGCTCCATCGGCCGTCCATATCCCCGTATTGGGGTCCTTCGCCCACAGGTTTCCGCTTGGATGGCCTCGACCATGTCCGCCGGCGCTTCCCATGGTTCGCCCCTGCATGCTCTGGTTCTGGATCTCCTCTTCCGCATAAACTGCATAGGTAGTCGTACTTGGCGGTAGATCCTGGGCGGCGTGGGACATCTGTACCGTCAGGCTCCTCGGGTCCGTGGTTACGTGCCCTTCCCGCATGGACCCAGCCGGTGCCGTTTGTTCCCCGAGCATTGTGGATTCGCTGAACATGGGAACAAAAGGCAGCGCACCCGGGTCAACACGCGGAGGCGCGTATGGTGCCTCTGCAGGGCCGCCCATGGGTTTCTCCATGGCGCTCCTGAGGGTCTTAACCCGCTCCACCAGCTCTACCGCGGCTGGCTTTGCCGGGAGCTCCGGACCCGAGGCGAGGGGCTGTAGCTCCTCTAGCCTTTTCAGGCGTCCCGACATGTCCTCCACCAGGTGGAGGAGGCTGTCCACCACTCGCTGCTGCTTCTCCAGGGCCAGCTCCAGATTCTCCCGGTACCGGTCCCGTTCCGCTCGCAGCTCCTCCATGTCTTTCCCCGCGGCCGACAAGTCATCCAGGATCCCGGCGACGTCCTCCTCTAGACCGTCCTTCGCGTTGTCCAGGCGGTCTAGGCGATGCACGATGGCGTCCATCCCCATCTTTGGGTACTTGCCCATGAGGAAGGACACGTGCTCGCAGTGGCACGCGGCGTGCTTTCCGCCGGATCCAGCGCATCCCGCGGTTCCCGGCACCTCAGACTCATCGCCCATGGGCGTATCGCCTATGGCGTCCGTCTCTGGTCCCGTGTGCCGGGGCACAGGTGCCGTCCGGGCCCTGGCTGGCCTCTCCAAGTCCTCGGCGTCGTGCTTTAGGGCGGGCTCGGGGGCCGTATGCGCCTTGGCGATCGGCGCGGACATCTCCGACTCCGAAGGTGGCTCGTAGGCTGTCCGATAGCCCTCGGAGTGCCCCTCGGATTCCCACAGCCTGACCGGGCTGGGGTCCGTGTCCATAGCCCCGGCGTCCCTTGCCGCGGACTTGGGTGACCCGCGCTTCCGGTAGCGCCGGGCCCGTCCTCCACTGCTGCCTGAGTGGCAGGCCTCGTCAGAGTCCTCCGCGGCGGAGCGGAGGTTGCATGCCTTTCGGCAGCGACGCTCACACATGGAGACCAGATCCTCCATGTCAAGTCCTCCTCTTCCCGAATGTCGTACTTCTCTTCGGGCTTCAACTTCCGGAGTTCGCCATGCTCTTGAACGTCTCGGTTCTTCTATGGCTCCAATCTCCGGCGTGGTCTCCACCGAGTCCACAATACGCACCCGGGGCGTACTTGGGCAGGGCTCATAGGGGCCCAAGTCCCCGGGTCGGCGGTAGGTAGGGGCAGCAGGTAAGCCTCTGCTACCATAAAGAAGGTCCCTACCAGGACCGGCCCCCGCTGTGCCCCTTCCGCCTGTTACCCCTGCTGATTTACTCCGGATCAGTGATTGCATTCCTCAAATTCCAGGGTCCAAAATCCAAAAATATAGAAAATGTAAACCTCCTTCAACCCTGAACAACAACCAGATCCCACAAATACAGCAATAACCCAATCCACAATCCAATGCAAATGGCGGGCTTTCGTTCAGCACATCGATGGTCTCACGATGGCGGGCATGTACAAGAATTGCACCAAAGAAGAAAGCCCTGAAATTGGCATATGAACACAATTAAAGCAAAGTTGGGGCAAGTGGTAAACATATACCTTCACAGCCATAAACCCCTCATTCCCTGGACTCAAGACCTTCCCTTGACTCACCAACATATTGCCCTGAACCGGGTTAAATGAGATGGCTGAATGCCATGTGTCAAAAGTCACTACACAAACCCCAAAAATGTGTTCACTCCCAAGCCTCTAAATCCTAGCCCAATAGGGGAGGTGGCGTGTCATGGCCTAGAGTGGCACTCAGGACCATGCCCTACCCTGACATAACCTTGGTTGGGCTTGGAGTCGATTGGGCTTGGAGAACTGCCCCATGAAGATGACCTCACAACATGGCAAAATCAGGCAAATCACACCATTGTGCCCAAAAGTCAATTATATACTCAAAAATGCGTACGGCAAATATTCAAATGCTCCATGCATGTGTCAAACCGGAAAGTAATATACAAGGGTGATATAGACCAAAGGTCCATGCCCAAGAATATCCCATCATTGGCTCCGAAACTCCTCCGGTTATGTACATGACATGCTTCACAAGTCAACACATGAATTTGAGACCTAATTTTGTGAGGCCTCGTGTGCCAAGCCAAAGTGACCACGTGATCCGGCATATGGTGAGGTACAACACCAAAGCATATGCCAACATATAAGCAACATACCATAGTTCACGGATCTCTAGACACTTTACTGTTAGCCAACCAGTTGAGCACATAAAACACAAAAATGAGCATAAAATGAGGTCAAAAACATGAAAATATGTCCAAATACAAAGTTGTCATGATAGTATATCTCTATGCTCACCCATGATATCCGCTCATGGTTCAATACACAAATGATTGGAACCATTTGCGAACAATTCCCCCACTTGGATCCCCAATTGGGCGCATGGAGATACCTTCGCCACTCGTATCTACATGCCCCATGAAAATGGGAGTGCACTCATGGATCTCCTTGCCAAACATACCATGAGCAATACATATGCGGTAGACTTAGTCTAGCGCTTTGAATTCCACAATTGGGACATGGGCAAAACCCTTGTCACGTATGGCTCCCCATCTCTTCGGCCACACGAAGATATATAACATGGGCGTGAGCATATCAAGGCATATACCATGCATATAAAACATACCCTCAAAAGTGGCTCCCACCATGATATGCCATGTCCCTCCATGGACATAACTCCAAGTTAAAAATGCGTAGGAACCCAAGGAACGTATCTATGCAACCCCAACACTCATGCGGTACACTCGAAAGTCGCATTAGAATATTCGGTTGCACGGTCCAAGAGTTATATATCACTTTATACCCTCTTGACCATTATCCCTTACTACACCGGGCATGTGTACACACCGAAGGCGTTTGATGCTTCCTAAATTAAGTTGAGACTAAGGCGCTTGCAACCCAACCTTCCTTATTCTCTTTCCTCACACTCGCGCGTAGATATGGCCCTTCAAAGTGGTCCCATGATTCACTTTTGTTTCCCTTATATCTCCAAGTCAAATGGGTGGCAAGTATAAGGGAAACCTCATTCGGGCATAGGGAAAAGAGTATGACCACTCGAAGAAGACCAAATCAAGTGCGGCGATGTCGAAGTCGAAAATCCGATTTCGACATTGCGAAAAATTCAGAATACAATTTCGAGTGCATATTTAGAAAATTGCGGAAGCAACGAACCCTTTACTGATGAAATCTGACCCTTCATCGGGGTTTCCGCCAAAATATTTGGAAATAACAGTTAACCAATCGGTTAACGCAAAAACGCGAGCCAACTGACAGTCGCCGATACATTGACCATCAGAACGAAAGGCTGAAAAATTACGGGAACATTATGATAATCAAACCCTGTTGATTCCTGATATTCTGATATATGAATCTCCGCTGGCGGCGCCTCGGTACTGAATATGGCCGCTCATAGCCGGAATGGCCAAACCTATCACACTATCACATCGGGTTAGGTCAGGTGGATGGGAGAGTATGATATCAGCCAATGGCGGCTTGCCGGTACATAGATACACACCCCAAGTGAACCCAAGATGGCCACGGGGGTCCGAACCGGCTTCACCCATAGGTGGGCTCTGGGTGAAGAGGATCCAGAATCTTTTCAGGAGCCCTTGAAGTTGTCGGCAGTTCTGGATGCCATGCTCTCGGGTGCTCGTGTACTCTTGGTCGTCTCGGTAGGGATACTGTGTCCGCTATGTCTGTAGATGGCCCCGAATAAAGGAAGGAACCCATCTCAGTTTGAGGCGGAGATCCGAGGGCATCAAGAGGTACCTCTCCATCTTTTCCTACGGTGGACTTGTAGTACTCCTCGTGGAGCATAAACTCGTCTATCCTCCTTCGTAGGTCCTCTTGTTCTTCAGGACCTCCAAGAACCGTAGAAGAAGAGGCCGGACAGGCCGACCGGGCGATGGAGGCTTCGACTCGCCTGCGGAGCCTTTGCAGGCTGTCCTCAGCATGGGCCGCTAAGGTCTCCATGGTTAAAGGGGTTGTTTTGGGCGGATTTTGATTCGCCCTTCTGTGCTCTGGATCTTCCTAAGACCCAGATGCTGCTCTGAGTGGCGGTTCACTCTTTGCGTGGGCTACACTGCCAAGTTGGACTTGTACACTTCTGATCGGCCACGTTCGGGAGGACAGTTGAGTGGACATGTTCAATGTGCTTTTCGGTGTGCTTTTCTTGTGCTTCTGCTCAGAGTCGGTTCGAAAGGTACTCGGGTTTGCCTCTGCTACCAAAAAGATGTCCTTGATTAGTGCCCTAGATATTTTGATGAAATCCTGCAGGTTTTGAAGTTGAAAACCCAAACCAAAGCAGCAAGTAGAGCAAGAACAGGATGTCGATCGAATCAATGAATAATTTGATAATCTAGTGTAACACAGAAGGGCTACAGATAGACAAAGCAGGTATAAATACAAAGATTCAATCATAAAAGGATAAAACAAATGATTTTTATATGAAAACTGGCATGACCCTTGATTCCCAATTAGCCTCAAGCACTTCATGTGCACTCTTTTGGATGAAATGGAGTTGGTTAGGAATATGGGGCAAAGGGGTTAGGCCAGACACAGATTATGACTTGGCCAAGCAACTGAATTCAGAAACAGTTAAAAAGTAGAACCACAATAAGTGGTAGAAACAATTGAGTATGGGGGTCTTGGGGTGGGAGACCACTAGGCTTAACCTCCAAGGCCTAAGGCATGAAATGCCTATTTTATTTCGGTATATCCTCCATGAAGGAAGGTACCTCCGCTCAGTTGAGTGGTAGGGGTGAACTTCATGGGGGGGGCTAGGGTTATAACCCTAGTTACTTTGAGAAAGTGTACTTAAAGCTTCAAAAGAGGGATAAAAATACTTAACTAAGTCTTAGCATCAACAAAAGGGTTTCAAGAGGGGCTTGGCCTGGATCAAGCCCTCCAAGAAAGACATGGTAGTGACTTTTTCTTACTTACCGAAATTAAATAGGCATTTCATGCCTTAGGCCTTGGAGGTTAAGCCTAGTGGTCCCCCACCCCAAGACCCCTATACTCAACTGTTTTTACCATTCATTTTGGTTCTAGTTGCTAGTGGCCAAGTCATAATCTGTGTCTGGCCTAACTCCTTTGCCCCATATTCCTAACCAGCTCCATTACATCCAAAAGAGTGCACATGAAGTGCTTGATGCTAACTTGGAGGCTAGAGTCAGGCCAGTTTTCACTTAAAATCATTTGTTTTATTCATTTGTGATTGAATCTTTGTATTTAAGCCTGCTTTGTCTATCTGCAGCCCTTCTGTGTTACACTGGATTACAAAATTATTCATTGATTCGATCCATATCCTGTTCTTGCTTTACTTGCTGCTTTGGTTTGGGTTTTCAACATCAAAACCTGCCGGATTTCATCAAAATCATTAGGGCACTAATCAAGGACATCTTTCTAGACGTGCCACGTGTGCTGAGGCTTGGTAGGGAGGTTGCAGAGGGTGTGGATAGCAGGGTGAGGCATCAGCTTGCTGCACGGCGAAGATTGGAGGCAGAGAGGGAACAGGCTGAGAGACAGAGGAAGCAGAGAGAGCGAGCCGAGAAGATCCGTCAACAGAGAGAGGAAGCCGAGCAGCAAGAATGCGAGAGGGAGGAAAAGAGGGCCCAGCGAGAGAGAGAGAAGATTGAGAGAGAGAGAGAGAAGCAGCGAAAGGTAGCATCTAAAAGAGTTCGCCATGAGGTCTGCAGTGAGGGTCTGTTGTGCAATGAACCTTCGAAACGTGCCAGGGTGGCATCAGTGGTCCCAAAAGACCCTGGGCCTGTGTCTACGAAGCCGCCAGAGGAAAGTCGGCGCCCCAGCATAGTTCGAAAGGCACCTGCCCACCTGGCTGACTTTGTGCAGTAGCTGTGTTGGCTGCCTCCCTCCCTCCTTGCCACTCGCCAAACCTCCCTCCCACATTTTTCGAGTTTCAGACTTTCGGCCTGCACAGGAACTGTCGACACATGTTCGTAGCTTCCAAGGTTCTGGTGCCGGTCTCTTTGTGCTTGCAACACCTCATCTGACATTCGGCAGTCATAATTGAGGAGAAATGACCAAAATCAACCAGGCAATCATAATTGAAGAGACATGCCCAAAATAAAACAGCCGAAAGTTCTGCAGGCCACTCTATAGTGTGACGCTGCCTTCTGCAATTGCCCTTGATTGTGTTTCGGCACTGTTGACTTGCATTTGTGTGACTTTGATTTGTTGTGGAGAGAATGGGCCAATTTCAGGGAGAGGTGGAGAACTTTGGGAGAATAGTGGCAATAATGGGAGAACATTGGGGGAATGTATGACTAGGGCTGGGCAATCCGCAGACAAGTGGGAAAGGTGAAGGTTTGTGTGATGCTTGGTGGTCAGTCATGGGGTAATGAGTTAAGGAAAAACCCAAGGCTACCTCAATGTACATGTGGGAGGAAATCCAATGCAGAGAACCCATTATCCTAATCAGGCCCCAATCTGCACATGGGCCAACCAGCGGCCAACCGACCGAAACCGCCACTGTAGGCACTCCTAATATGTCTTACAAGCCTGGGTTGACAACCCTAGGTCAAGGGTACCACGGTGGGGACCCCCAAGTAGGTGGTTTCAACTTGTGAAGTGCCCTTGCCCTCCTCTACTACCGGGCCTTTCTGGACCGTCGTGATACTGCATTCACATCAGATTTCAACCACATAATTGACCTTGGAGACATTTTCACCAAAAAATGTCCAAGAAAAGGATTTGGGACCCTTTTTGATCAAGAGTGACCAAAGAACGCCTCTGCCACCCGTTGTGGCCTAAATTTACACAATAATGGGTTTACGACAAACCAAAAAATCTGTCTCGACACCCATTCTGACATTCTGACAAGCCAAAAAAAGCGGATCATCTGGTGCCAGTTGCATCTTGATTGGTGACAGTCGACGCGATCCGACGCAAAATTCCTTTCTTCAGTTTGGCGCTGCGAAACTGCATTTCAGGCATGGTTGGTTGCTAGTACATGCACAGAAGTTGAAATTTCGTATCGTAGCTTCCATATCAACACGTACACCACTTGGGGGGGGGGGGGGGCGGCAGACAAAGGTCCCAGTTAAGTACACTTAGCACTCTTCGGCACATCGATTCGGCAATCAGATGGGACCATGTTTTGTTGTGCTCGTGTCTTTCTGCTTGTATGTGTCATATTAAGTAAGGGACAATCGGGAGCATTAAAAAATAAGTAAGAAGTAAGGACGCCTCCGGATGAATTAAAGAAAAAAAGTAATAAGTATTAAGTAAAGCCTTTCCGGAAACCAGTAATATACTGTTTTAACTTTATTTTCACAGTACTGTGAACCTTCCGGGGGAAGACAATTGGGCGACTTGAACACTTCGGCAACTGGACACTGCCCCACCGCAACCCCAATAGTGGGAAAAGAACTGAAAGTGTGGGGAGTTGTTGCAAATGCGTTTTTTGGACCCAGGGTCACTATTTGCAGCACAAAGATTTTAGAAAGGGGCAAAGCCACCACCGCTTCACGCCTCAAATTTCAAACGGTTACAACAGAATCTCCAAGCGATCCGCCCTTTCCGCCTCGAAGCACTGTGTGGGGGCGTGACAGACCATTTGTCAGGGCGTGACAGACTGCCGTCTGAGGGCGTGACAAACTGCTCTGTGGGGGCGTGACAGACCATTTGTAAGGGCGTGACAGACTGCTGTGTGGGGGCGTGACAGACCATTTGTCAGGGTGTGACAGCACTCCTTGCCTTTATGCATGTTCAGTTGTGTAGTGGCAAAGCGTTCTCATGGCCTCTTGCAGATGCTCAGTGCAGACGGAATGCAAGATATTTGTTATTTACACTTTGCTCTGCATGCCTGTCCCACGGGGGCTTCCTGCAACCTGGCGCACGACTTCGCACAGCTGTCGAACCCAGAACAGTGGGTCATGTTCAGGGCTCGAAACTTCATTATGCTCGACTACATGCCAGAAGAGTATCGACGACACCAAGACTTCAAACACTACTCGCTCCCTGGGCTTGGTTCGTTGGTGCGCTGTGGAGATGCCGAAACGGCTCAGAAGATTCTGCGTGACTACGCCAAATATGGAAATCCTCAGTGCCTGAAAGAGACAGTTGAAAGGCATCAACAGGCAAACGTGAACGCCGAAACTGAGACCAAGGTGGCCCAAGGGGAGCAAGTTCAAGTCCCAGCTTACGAAGATGCTGCCTGGAACACCGAATTTAGGCTCGCCGAACAAGCCAGCAAATATATCTTTGCTGCATTTGCAGCTGAGGCTCCCGGAGACGACGCCGTTTGGAGCAAGTTTTCTATTTCGCCAAAACCGGGAGATATGAGGTGTGCTTCAGCAGCTCCCAGCATCCAGCTGAACGGTCCATCATGCCGCAGCCGAAACTGCATCCTTTGCCTCTAGGATATCAAACCAGATGTTTCTCGACGTGGGCAAGAAGCGCCCCGATGCTGGCTCCAGAACCGATCCTGATGACGCTTGGGCGAAAGAATTCGGCACCCGAGGTTTGGACAGCTGGGCTGTGGGGGAGCTGGGGCAACGAGTTGCGCAGGACCTTGAGGCCAGGGAATTTGACTCCAGCGACGTCATCACAGATGCCGAGAAAACTTTACAGCAACCAAAAAGTGCACTCCTTGGTGCGTTGCCCAAGACGACACAGTCCTTGGGCGCTAGTCAAGCTGCCACGCAGACCAAAGCTGGCAAGGAGTCGCCGGGATCCAAGAATGCCCCAGCCAACGCCGTGTCTTCCCGACTATCTGGCAAGGGTGAAGAGCTCCAGCATTGCAGCCGCCAGGTGCTGGACATTCTGAAGGCGAATATTGCTGCTGGCGAGCCATGTTCAGCAGGTGAACATGCTTCCCCTTAGAATGCTTGAGTCGTGCCCGGCGTATTGTGCGATCTGACGCACGTCTCGCCCCTCGTTTTCCGACAGGGTGGGAAGCTCTGCGCCAAGTTTGGGGTATTGAGCGGGAAGACTTAGACGACGCAGTTCTGCTGTATCTTGAAACAAAGACTCCACAACAACAGGAGCATATTCTGCTGACGTTTGCCGCCATTGGATTGACTAGTGTAAACAATCTGTCAGCGTATCTGAACTGTCTGATAAGAGAACACGAGTGCACAACGCAGGTGTGTTGCAATGACCCAAAATCCAGTTGCGGTCTGTCCTTGCAGTACTCCGCCAGGTCCACGAGCAGTATGTATCCGAATACGGAGGGTTGTGAACCAGCGTTTGCCATTGCCCGCTGCGACGTGCTTTTTTTTTGAACTGATCATGACCCCTCTTGGCAGTCATGTGGCCAGGTGTTATTTCAGCGATGTGTCCATCTTCATGCAGTCTCACCTTTTCTCGATTTTTTCTGGGGACATCAGGCATTTCTGTGTTGCTCAGTCATTCAGGGGGGCTTGGTTGGTGAGCCACAGAAAATCGGCGGATGATGACCTGTCAATTGGCTCCAAACGGAAGCTTACATGTCGGCTACTGCAAGTCTCGTTGGCACCCTTCTATGCCCACTGCAGGGTATCAGTTTTGTTTGGTCGAGCTCAAATAAGTGGTTTTGAAATGTCAAGCTGAAGGTGGCATGCCCATTCAATAGTCCTGCAACTTTCATCTGCATCCTGCTTGCATCAATTCCGTTCTAAATGCTCCCCTGTGAACACCATATGGCATCCTACACTGTTTGAGTTCCTCCAGCACCCGTACTCCACAACAGCAATCACAAACAGCACAGTATTCATGCGTCCTGCATTTAAAGCTCAAGTGTGCAGTTTTGCGGTAGTAGTGCCGATTCCGGATTTGTGTGCATGGCGGGGCACCATAATCAGTGACGCAATTGTGCTCCAGCAACATTGATGACCAGGAGATGATGTCCACTATGTCCCTTCAACTAAACAGTACCGGCTACTCCAGTTTTGAGTTATGATCTTTGAACTTGAGTTGCACCACAACGGAGAAAATCTTGTGAGGTGCTGATGCGTTCTACTGGCACTTGTGGCAATGACTGCTGAGGAACTTTGTTCGTGACCTATTGGATACTGTCTGTGAGCCGGACTCTGTGAGCCCCACTCCGTCCCGTCCAAACACGAAACGACGGCACCTTTCTGACAGTGTTGAATGTTGTGCCAGCGCTTTGCTGATGTGTGCGGACATTGTGGTATGCCAGAGCAATCCTGGAGCGTGACAACCATTGTCCTTCTATGGCCAAGGCGAAATGATATGGGAAGTCTCATTCTTGCCAATACAAACTCAGAAAACCAAATATTCCACAGAAGTGCATCCTTGCCAAGGAGCAATGTGGATTACCAGTTCTTCTATAGAACCTCCTTTCACGCTCACGCCTAGTAATGCTTCGCTGCTGCACAGGTCTGCATCCATTTCTTTGCGGGCGTTTGCAACAAGGCCAACTGTGAGTATGCGCACCCGTGTGGCACCAAAGGTTGGGAAGTGCTGGAGCAGAAGTGGGGAATAACTTACAAAGATTTGGATTATGCAGTGCTTAATTATTTGTCCAAAAAGCCCATCAATCAGCAGGTGCACTGTTCTTCTTGTCCATTTCTCCACACCTCTCTTGGGTTGGCTCATTGTGAGTCACTGTTCATGGTCATGAAAGCAGGCCATGTATTCCGTTCTGTACATGGACATGGTTCCCCAACCATCCAGTGGTTCAGTTGGGTGGGACCAGGGGATGTTGCAAGGATGCTACTACCCCATGTTGAGACTGGACTGGTGTGCGAGACCTGTGGGGCTAAAAGCATGCTGGGGATTGCACTCATTTTGTAGAACAACCTTTCTCTCATGATTACTCATTTTATCGGTCATGAGGGTCTGCCTCTGCTTGCAGGCGAAGACATGTAATGCTGCATGTGCGGAACCCTCAAGCACCCATCACTGCCTCGTTTCCATTGCTGGTTTACCTTTCCAGGACAGTATTTTGATGTCTTTTGCTGGTATGAACCTCAAGGCAGTCAATAACCTGTCAGCATATCTATCAAGCGTCATCCAGAAGTTTGAGAATTTCGAGCCCAAAATCAACAACCATGTGGACCCCACGAGCAGCACTCCAACTGTACGCACACCGCCTCCCCTCAGTGTGCAAAAGAACATCCCAGTCACTGTTGGCATGGTGCAGAAACCTGTAACGCGAAGTGCAGATGCAGACACGTTTTCTGAAACTTTGTCAGCTGACATCTATTCAGGTCCTTGTTTGTGCCTGCTGCTCTCAAAACTTGGGTTTAGTCTTTGTAGTGCAGCCCCCAATCAATATTGACGGGCTGTTGCACAACACCTCCTCCCTGATGCAGCACATTCGCGCCCACTGCACTTTGCCCAATGAATCTGCCAGCACTTTCACTTATTTGTCACCGAATTGGCGGTGCAATTCTCAATTATTCTGACCTTTGCCAGTTCTCTGTTGATGGAGGCTTCGTCCAGGGATACCGATGAAGAGGCAGCCCGATGCACGGTAGATAACCTCCTGCAGTCTCCGGCAAAGCGGGGATTGACATCTCTCTACAATTGGAGTGAAGTCCACGGTCCGCCAGTTACGAACATTGACAACATGTAGTATGTAGATGGGAAAGCAGTCTGTCCGCGCCCAACAATGCTCCACACCATGTACTTGATCCGTCCTGTTGCCACCGGTTTCTGAGTCGGTGCAGTTACTGCTACCTGGCCAGACCGCCTTTTGGGCGGTACCGAAGTCCAACGACCCCAGCCCAGGCAGAGTTAGGGACACGTGCAAGCTGACCCTTGGACCGGGAACCAGCGCATGAGCTCACTGCTGTTGTGGACCTGATGCAAAAACATCATACAGAGTCCCAACCACCTGTCCATATGTGGATCATCCTGACCACAAAGCAGGCCCCAGTGGTAGATCCCCTCATGGTAGTGCAACTTGATGGCCGGCACGCGGTCCGGCTCCTAAGACGTCACCCTAGGTACCACCTGTATGAAAGGTAGTATTGTTCATTATTCATTTTTCATATATGAACGATTCATACATGAACCATGAATTATGAACAGCTTTTATGAACGCTTCTTTGTCGACAGTTTTTGTTATGTCTTACCCTTACTCCATCTTCACGGAGCTGAACATGATGGTTGTTTGGTGCCAGCGGTGCCACCAGTCTTCGGGATAGCAAGTGTTCCCACCTGTTGGCCCAATGGATGTCATCGTCCCCCCTCACCCGGGCCCGTTTCTCGGAGGCAATGGACCACGCTCCCCTCCCGGCGGTTCACAAAAACAAGGTGCAGGCCATCCGTACGTATGCGGAGGCCCTCTTTTCCGCACCCCATCGGATAGGGCTCCTTTTGGAGTTGGGTGCACCCCAGTCCGGCTTCCGTGTGTTGTCTCAGTACATCACCCGCCGGGGCGATGCCTACACCGCTCGCACCGGGCTGCCCTTCCCGCGGCCCATCCCCACATGGGACCAATTTGACGCAACGTGGAAGTCATTGACCGCTCCGCTTGCGTTGTCCCCCCCGGTGGAATGTGCTGACCCCCCGTCGTCAGGTCGCTGTCGGCCCCTACAGTCGTGGGCACAATACGTGCAATCCCGGCCAGCCCTGTGCCAATCCATTGACTAGACCCGCCCCCTCATCTTTGTGATGCGGGGTGACGGGTACCCGTGCGCCGGTGGCAGTTGGTCGCAGCTAGCAATAGGTCTATTGAACCATGGGGTAAGGGCGAGAACACCTGCTTTCCTATGGGTCGTCGGCATGGCCATCACGGGGGACAAGGATATGGTTGCCCTGGGCCAATTTTGGGCTCAGGTGCTGCAGGTTTGTAGTCTGCATTTTCCTGTTGATATGTTGTTCATAATTCGCGCATTCATAATTCGAAAATTGCCGTCATAAAACGCCGTGCTGCCGATTTATGAATTATGAACGCGTTTTATGAACACAAATTATGAACACCTTTTATGAACACACGTCCTGCAGTCCATTATTGACTGCAAAAAAATTTACTGGTGCGACGGTTGGGTGCCAGTAGCAGTCCTCCTTGGGGGGGACCAACCGTTACAGCCACAGTGGCTGCGGCGGCTGCTGGGCATCAGCGTGGCTCCCCAAGTGGGGAGTATTTTCAATCAGGCCGGACATGCGGGACAATAGGGCCAGGCGGTGGAATGGCGTCGCTGCTTGGAGGACAACCGAGTCGGATGCCACCAATCATCGTCGGTATCGGGTGACCGGCAAAAGTTGGGATGCGGTAGGATGCACCGGCAAGCCGTTGCTGGTCATAGCCAGAAGCTGGGTATTTTTGTGCATTTTGCGCTGTTGCATGGCCTCCGGAAGGATTTTCGTGGCCTTCCTGGAGGCCCAAATGGGAAATCATTCCCCTGAGGTTTCAAGGGAGGAACAGAAAATTCTGTACCGGAACTGCTGTGGGGTGCGGTTGGGGGCGCACAAAGCACCGGAAGGGGCCGAGGCCCATAACTTGTTCTGGGCCCGGGAATAGATTGCGCCCCTGCTTGCATACGTCGAGGACAAACCCACGTGGCAAGCGTTTGTGGGTCTCCAAACATTGCTACGCACTTTGTACTCGCCAATTCCGGTTGTGCCACGCCCTTCGTGCCGACCTATTACTGCTGCCTTTCGGGAACGCTGCTGCGGGGAGTCGGGGTCGCACTAATTGTTGTTCCTCGAAGAGGATTGTGATACAATGCTTGAGAGTGCGGTGCATGCGGGGTGGGATTGGCTGCCGTGTCAGGGGACGTTGTGGAGAGCACCAATTACATTTTTAAGAAGGGGTACAATGGGCATAGTTCTAGGGGTGGGGGCGCAGGTAAGAGTGCAGTGGAACGGGAAGCAATGGTCGTCCAACAGGTTTGGGAATGGTGGTTCCTGACCTTTGACTTGCCGTTGTAGCACTATAACACCCCGCACACCGCGGCGTGCACCGCCTCTTCACGTCTAAGCACCACCCCCCACACAGCCTCCACCCAAGCGCCTTTGCGGCCCCTCAGCTTTATTACTCTTCGCCCATCCATGGACGCCGCCGAGCTAAGGAAGCTGCTGGAAGAGAGTCAGAAGGCGACCATCGCCGTGGTGGTACGCTGTCTGTCTGCTGTTGTTTGCGTTGATATTGCGTTCATAATTGAGCATTCATAAAACCGAAACTGCCGTCATAAATGATTTATGAACCAATTTATGAACTGATGAATTATGAACCGGTTTTATGAACGATTTATGAACAGCCACCTCCACAGGAGTAGCGGCTGACAGCCTAAGCTCCAGCTCAAGCTCAAGCTCAAGCTCCAGCTCCTCCTGCCCCTGAAGCCCACTCCTCCAGGCAACTCCCCGCCGCTCACCCCGCCTGCCCGCCTGACAGCAACTCCTCGAGTGAGGAGTCGTCGGAATCGTCAGGGCAGGAGAGGAAGAAGAGGAAGAAGGCGAAGAAAAAGGAAGAGAAGAGGAGGAAGAAGGAGAAGAAGAAGGAAGAAAAGAGGAAGAAGAAGGAGGCAGCGGGGGAGAAGGGGGGTGAAACAGGAGGAAACCGGGGAAGACATCGAGGAGGTGAAGGATGAGACGGAGGAGGTGGCAGTGGAGGACACAAGGGGTGGGGGTTTTTTGGTTGTGACCCCGTGGTTGAGGGGGAGGCCGGCCATGCATGGGGCCTGAGCTACGCCAACCACCGAGACGGAGAGATAGTCCAAAAGTATCTTCGGAAAAACACATTTCCGATCCATTTTTGACTGATATTTGGTCCCACAACAACGCATTTTCAAGGCATTTGTGACTTTGGAGTGGCCAAAATGGCTTGCAATGGGCTCAAAAAAGGGCTCATTTCACTTGTCTGTGCACCCCAAATGGTCTAAGCTCATTTTTGGGAAAACACATTTTGGCAAAGGAGGGCCACAAGCTCAAAATGCGCCAACAACACTTGTTTTGGATTCCATGTGGTCCAAGATAATTTTTGAAAAAAGTCCTTTTTTTTTTGCATCCGGTGGACCTTGTTGACCCATGTTGGCACCCACCTCTTTGGGCTACCCATTGCAGCTTGCCGCGGCCCACTGGGCCTAGGTACGGGGGTCTAGGCGTTGGTTGGGGCAATTTTGAGGGGTGGAAACCAGCACAAGTGGGTGGTTGCGGGTGGATTAGATGCGGTCGAATTCGGGTTTGGGGCCAAGTAGCCCAAGATATGGTATGTTTTTGGTTTGGGGTTGTCGGGGGCCAATGTGCACAAACTCTAGGGCTTTTGGGGACCATTTGGGGGCGGTTCGTGGACATATTATGGAGTTAGAGGGCCTTTTGACACGGGCAAGTCTAACTGCATGTGTAGAGTAGCTACTATTTCCCTTCATTTGGCCGTTTTTAGCAGGTTGTAGGGCGGTTTTGGGTGAGATAGAGGCTGATTTTAGACCTAAATTGCACACTTGGAAATGGCCGTCCAGCACTTGCGACGCCCGCTCCTGGCCGCCACCGTTGAGTTTCTGGCTCATACTTTGTGTGGTTGTCCCTCACACCCATAGGTGGCATGCACCAAAACTTTGCCAAATCCCAAGCACCACAATGCAGCTGTGATTTTTCCCCATTTCGCGTGTGCTTGCTACTTGCTTGCTTGCCGCTTGCTTGTTGCTGCTTGCCAAACCTGTTAGGTCCACGCTAGACACTAAAAAGGTTTTCCGAACCAAGTGTGGTTGCACCAATTCGGTGACGCTAGCCCTAACCCTAACCAGGATTGAATGTTGCGACCAAGCTGGTGGGGCAAGGAACATCGTCTAGGAGACTTCAACGACAAATGAGGTACGCACTAGAAAGTGGATGAGAGCGGCTCAAAAGGGGTTCAAAATGAGATGTGTTCACCTGTTTGTGCACCACAACGGGACTAGGATCAATTTTGGAAAACCATGGTTTTGACCCATTTGGGGGCCATTTGTGGTCTCAAATTGGAGAATTTTCAAGGCCCGTTCGACCTTGAGAGGGGCCGAAATTGCTCAACATGGGCTCAAAATGGGCCCATTCCACTTGTTTGTGCACCCCAAATACTCCAAAAGTACCTTCGGAAAAACACATTTTTGATCCATTTTTGACTGATATTTGGTCCCAAAACAGCGCATTTTCAAGGCATTTGTGACTTTGGAGTGGCCAAAATGGCTTGCAATGGGCTCAAAAAAGGGCTCATTTCACTTGTTTGTGCACCCCAAATGGTCTAGGATCATTTTTGGAAAAACACATTTTGGCAGGGGAGGGCCACAAGCTCAAAATGCGCCAACAACACTTGTTTTGCATTCCATGTGGTCCAAGATAATTTTTGAAAAAAGTCCTTTTTTTTTGCATCCGGTGGACCTTGTTGACCCATGTTGGCACCCACCTCTTTGGGCTACCCATTGCAGCTTGCCGTAGCCCACTAGGCCTTGGTACGGGGGTCTAGGCGTTGGTTGGGGCAATTTTGAGGCGTGGAAACCAGCACAAGTGGGTGGTTGCAGGTGGATTAGATGCGCTCGAATTCGGGTTTGGAGCCACGTAGCCCAAGATATGGTCTGTTTTTGGTGTGGGGCTGTCGGGGGCCTTTTGACACGGGGAAGTCTAACTGCATGTGTAGAGTAGCTACTATTTCCCTTCATTTGGCTGTTTTTAGCAGGTTGTAGGGCGGTTTTGGGAGAGACAGAGGCTGATTTGGGCCCTAACTTGCAGATGTGGAAATGGCCGTCCAGCACTTGCGACACCCGCTCCTGGCCGCCACCGTTGAGTTTCTGGCTCATACTTTGTGTGGTTGTCCCTCACACCCATACGTGGCATGCACCAAAACTTTGCCAAATCCTAAGCACCACAATGCAGCTATGATTTTTTCGCATTTCGCGTGTGCTTGCTGCTTGCTTGCTTCTTGCTTGTTGCTGCTTGCCAAACCTGTTAGGTCCACGCTAGACACTAAAAAGGTTTTTCGAACCAAGTGTGGTTGCACCAACTTGGTGACCTTAGCCCTAACCCTAACCAGGATTGAATATTGCGACCAAGCTGGTGGGGCAAGGAACATCGTCTAGGAGACTTCAACAACAAATGAGGTATGCACTAGAAAGTGGATGAGAGCGCCTCAAAAGGGGTTCAAAAATGAGCTGTGTTCACCTCTTTGTGCACCACAACGGGACTAGGATCAATTTTGGAAAACCATGGTTTTGACCCATTTGGGGGCCATTTGTGGTCTCAAATTGGCGAATTTTCAAGGCCCGTTCGACCTTGAGAGGGGCCGAAATTGCTCAACATGGGCTCAAAATGGGCCCATTCCACTTGTTAGTGCACCCCAAATACTCCAAAAGTATTTTTGGAAAAACACACTTTTGATCCATTTTTGACTGATATTTGGTCCCAAAACAGCGCATTTTCAAGGCATTTGTGACTTTGGAGTGGCCAAAATGGCTTGCAATGGGCTCAAAAAAGGGCTCATTTCACTTGTTTATGCACCCCAAATGGTCTAGGATCATTTTTGGAAAAACACATTTTGGCAAAGGAGGGCCACAAGCTCAAAATGCGCCAACAACACTTGTTTTGCATTCCATGTGGTCCAAGATATTTTTTGAAAAAAGTCCTTTTTTTTTTTTTGCATCCGGCGGACCTTGTTGACCCATGTTGGCACCCACCTCTTTGGGCTACCCATTGCAGCTTGCCGCGGCCCACTGGGCCTAGGTACGAGGGTCTAGGCGTTGGTTGGGGCAATTTTGAGGGGTGGAAACCAGCACAAGTGGGTGGTTGCAGGTGGATTTGATGCGCTCGAATTCGGGTTTGGAGCCACGTAGCCCAAGATATGGTCTGTTTTTGGTTTTGGGCTGTCGGGGGCCAATGTGCACAAACTCTAGGGCTTTTGGGGACCATTTGGGGGCGGTTCGTGGACATATTATGGAGTTAGAGGGCCTTTTGACACGGGGAAGTCTAACTGCATGTGTAGAGTAGCTGCTATTTCCCTTCATTTGGCCGTTTTTAGCAGGTTGTAGGGCGGTTTTGGGTGAGACAGAGGCTGATTTTGGCCCTAAATTGCAGATTTGGAAATGGCCGCCCAGCACTTGCGACGCCCGCTCTTGGGCGCCACCGTTGAGTTTCTGGCTCATACTTTGTGTGGTTGTCCCTCACACCCGTAGGTGGCATGCACCAAAACTTTGCCAAATCCCAAGCACCACAATGCAGCTGTGATTTTTTCCCATTTCGCGTGTGCTTGTTGCTTGCTTGCTTCTTGCTTGTTGCTGCTTGCCAAACCTGTTAGGTCCACGCTAGACACTAAAAAGGTTTTCCGAACCAAGTGTGGTTGCACCAACTCGGTGACCCTAGCCCTAACCCTAGCCAGGATTGAATGTTGCGACCAAGCTGGTGGGGCAAGGAACATCGTCTAGGAGACTTCAACAACAAATGAGGTATGCACTAGAAAGTGGATGAGAGCGCCTCAAAAGGGGTTCAAAAATGAGCTGTGTTCACCTGTTTGTGCACCACAACGGGACTAGGATCAATTTTGGAAAACCATGGTTTTGACCCATTTGGGGGCCATTTGTGGTCTCAAATTGGCGAATTTTCAAGGCCCGTTCGACCTTGAGAGGGGCCGAAATTGCTCAACATGGGCTCCAAATGGGCCCATTCCACTTGTTAGTGCACCCCAAATGCTCCAAAAGTATTTTTGGAAAAACACACTTTTGATCCATTTTTGACTGATATTTGGTCCCAAAACAGCGCATTTTCAAGGCATTTGTGACTTTGGAGTGGCCAAAATGGCTTGCAATGGGCTCAAAAAAGGGCTCATTTCACTTGTTTATGCACCCCAAATGGTCTAGGATCATTTTTGGAAAAACACATTTTGGCAAAGGAGGGCCACAAGCTCAAAATGCGCCAACAACACTTGTTTTGCATTCCATGTGGTCCAAGATGCTTTTTGAAAAAAGTCCTTTGTTTTTTTTTGCATCCGGCGGACCTTGTTGACCCATGTTGGCACCCACCTCTTTGGGCTACCCATTGCAGCTTGCCGCGGCCCACTGGGCCTAGGTACGGGGGTCTAGGCGTTGGTTGGGGCAATTTTGAGGGGTGGAAACCAGCACAAGTGGGTGGTTGCAGGTGGATTTGATGCGCTCGAATTCGGGTTTGGAGCCACGTAGCCCAAGATATGGTCTGTTTTTGGTTTTGGGCTGTCGGCGGCCAATGTGCACAAACTCTAGGGCTTTTGGGGACCATTTGGGGGCGGTTCGTGGACATATATTGGAGTTAGAGGGCCTTTTGACACGGGGAAGTCTAACTGCCTATGTAGAGTAGCTGCTATTTCCCTTCATTTGGCCGTTTTTAGCAGGTGGTAGGGCGGTTTTGGGTGAGATAGAGGCTGATTTTGGCCCTAAATTGCAGATTTGGAAATGGCCGCCCAGCACTTGCGACGCCCGCTCTTGGCCGCCACCGTTGAGTTTCTGGCTCATACTTTGTGTGGTTGTCCCTCACACCCATTCGTGGCATGCACCAAAACTTTGCCAAATCCCAAGCACCACAATGCAGCTGTGATTTTTTCCCATTTCGCGTGTGCTTGTTGCTTGCTTGCTGCTTGCTTGTTGCTGCTTGCCAAACCTGTTAGGTCCACGCTAGACACTAAAAAGGTTTTCCGAACCAAGTGTGGTTGCACCAATTTGGTGACCCTAGCCCTAACCCTAGCCAGGATTGAATATTGCGACCAAGCTGGTGGGGCAAGGAACATCGTCTAGGAGACTTCAACAACAAATGAGGTACGCACTAGAAAGTGGATGAGAGCGCCTCAAAAGGGGTTCAAAAATGAGCTGTGTTCACCTGTTTGTGCACCACGACGGGACTAGGATCAATTTCGGAAAACCATGGTTTTGACCCATTTGGGGGCCATTTGTGGTCTCAAATTGGCGAATTTTCAAGGCCCGTTCGACCTTGAGAGGGGCCGAAATTGCTCAACATGGGCTCAAAATGGGCCCATTCCACTTGTTTGTGCACCCCAAATGCTCCAAAAGTATTTTTGGAAAAACACACTTTTGATCCATTTTTGACTGATATTTGGTCCCAAAACAGCGCATTTTCAAGGCATTTGTGACTTTGGAGTGGCCAAAATGGCTTGCAATGGGCTCAAAAAAGGGCTCATTTCACTTGTTTGTGCACCCCAAATGGTCTAGGATCATTTTTGGAAAAACACATTTTGGCAAAGGAGGGCCACAAGCTCAAAATGCGCCAACAACACTTGTTTTGCATTCCATGTGGTCCAAGATAATTTTTGAAAAAAGTCCTTTTTTTTTTTTTGCATCCGGTGGACCTTGTTGACCCATGTTGGCACCCACCTCTTTGGGCTACCCATTGCAGCTTGCCGCAGCCCACTGGGCCTTGGTACGGGGTTGAAGGCGTTGGTTGGGGCAATTTTGAGGCGTGGAAACCAGCACAAGTGGGTGGTTGCAGGTGGATTAGATGCGCTCGAATTCGGGTTTGGAGCCAAGTAGCCCAAGATATGGTCTGTTTTTGGTGTGGGGCTGTCGGGGGCCAATGTGCACAAACTCTAGGGCTTTTGGGGACCATTTGGGGGCGGTTCGTGGACATATTATGGAGTTAGAGGGCCTTTTGACACGGGGAAGTCTAACTGCATGTGTAGAGTAGCTACTATTTCCCTTCATTTGGCCTTATTAGCAGGTTGTAGGGCGGTTTTGGGTGAGACAGAGGCTGATTTGGGCCTTAAATTGCAGATGTGGAAATGGCCGTCCAGCACTTGCGACACCCGCTTCTGGCCGCCACCGTTGATTTTCTGGCTCATACTTTGTGTGGTTGTCCCTCACAGCCATTCGTGGCATGCACCAAAACTTTGCCAAATCCGAAGCACCACAATGCAGCTATGATTTTTTCCCATTTCGCGTGTGCTTGTTGCTTGCTTGCTGCTTGCTTGTTGCTGCTTGCCAAACCTGTTAGGTCCACGCTAGACACTAAAAAGGTTTTCCGAACCAAGTGTGGTTGCACCAACTCGGTGACCCTAGCCCTAACCCTAGCCAGGATTGAATATTGCGACCAAGCTGGTGGGGCAAGGAACATCGTCTAGGAGACTTCAACAACAAATGAGGTATGCACTAGAAAGTGGATGAGAGCGCCTCAAAAGGGGTTCAAAAATGAGCTGTGTTCACCTCTTTGTGCACCACAACGGGACTAGGATCAATTTTGGAAAACCATGGTTTTGACCCATTTGGGGGCCATTTGTGGTCTCAAATTGGCGAATTTTCAAGGCCCGTTCGACCTTGAGAGGGGCCGAAATTGCTCAACATGGGCTCCAAATGGGCCCATTCCACTTGTTAGTGCACCCCAAATACTCCAAAAGTATTTTTGGAAAAACACACTTTTGATCCATTTTTGACTGATATTTGGTCCCAAAACAGCGCATTTTCAAGGCATTTGTGACTTTGGAGTGGCCAAAATGGCTTGCAATGGGCTCAAAAAAGGGCTCATTTCACTTGTTTATGCACCCCAAATGGTCTAGGATCATTTTTGGAAAAACACATTTTGGCAAAGGAGGGCCACAAGCTCAAAATGCGCCAACAACACTTGTTTTGCATTCCATGTGGTCCAAGATATTTTTTGAAAAAAGTCCTTTTTTTTTTTTTGCATCCGGCGGGCCTTGTTGACCCATGTTGGCACCCACCTCTTTGGGCTACCCATTGCAGCTTGCCGCGGCCCACTGGGCCTAGGTACGAGGGTCTAGGCGTTGGTTGGGGCAATTTTGAGGGGTGGAAACCAGCACAAGTGGGTGGTTGCAGGTGGATTTGATGCGCTCGAATTCGGGTTTGGAGCCACGTAGCCCAAGATATGGTCTGTTTTTGGTTTTGGGCTGTCGGCGGCCAATGTGCACAAACTCTAGGGCTTTTGGGGACCATTTGGGGGCGGTTCGTGGACATATATTGGAGTTAGAGGGCCTTTTGACACGGGGAAGTCTAACTGCATGTGTAGAGTAGCTGCTATTTCCCTTCATTTGGCCGTTTTTAGCAGGTTGTAGGGCGGTTTTGGGTGAGACAGAGGCTGATTTGGGCCCTAAATTGCAGATTTGGAAATGGCCGCCCAGCACTTGCGACGCCCGCTCTTGGCCGCCACCGTTGAGTTTCTGGCTCATACTTTGTGTGGTTGTCCCTCACACCCATTCGTGGCATGCACCAAAAATTTGCCAAATCCCAAGCACCACAATGCAGCTGTGATTTTTTCCCATTTCGCGTGTGCTTGTTGCTTGCTTGCTGCTTGCTTGTTGCTGCTTGCCAAACCTGTTAGGTCCACGCTAGACACTAAAAAGGTTTTCCGAACCAAGTGTGGTTGCACCAATTTGGTGACCCTAGCCCTAACCCTAGCCAGGATTGAATATTGCGACCAAGCTGGTGGGGCAAGGAACATCGTCTAGGAGACTTCAACAACAAACGAGGTACGCACTAGAAAGTGGATGAGAGCGCCTCAAAAGGGGTTCAAAAATGAGCTGTGTTCACCTGTTTGTGCACCACGACGGGACTAGGATCAATTTCGGAAAACCATGGTTTTGACCCATTTGGGGGCCATTTGTGGTCTCAAATTGGCGAATTTTCAAGGCCCGTTCGACCTTGAGAGGGGCCGAAATTGCTCAACATGGGCTCAAAATGGGCCCATTCCACTTGTTTGTGCACCCCAAATGCTCCAAAAGTATTTTTGGAAAAACACACTTTTGATCCATTTTTGACTGATATTTGGTCCCAAAACAGCGCATTTTCAAGGCATTTGTGACTTTTGGAGTGGCCAAAATGGCTTGCAATGGGCTCAAAAAGGGGCTCATTTCACTTGTTTGTGCACCCCAAATGGTCTAGGATCATTTTTGGAAAAACACATGTTGGCAAAGGAGGGCCACAAGCTCAAAATGCGCCAACAACACTTGTTTTGCATTCCATGTGGTCCAAGATAATTTTTGAAAAAAGTCCTTTTTTTTTTTTTTGCATCCGGTGGACCTTGTTGACCCATGTTGGCACCCACCTCTTTGGGCTACCCATTGCAGCTTGCCGCAGCCCACTGGGCCTTGGTACGGGGTTGAAGGCGTTGGTTGGGGCAATTTTGAGGCGTGGAAACCAGCACAAGTGGGTGGTTGCAGGTGGATTTGATGCGCTCGAATTCGGGTTTGGAGCCAAGTAGCCCAAGATATGGTCTGTTTTTGGTGTGGGGCTGTCGGGGGCCAATGTGCACAAACTCTAGGGCTTTTGGGGACCATTTGGGGGCGGTTCGTGGACATATTATGGAGTTAGAGGGCCTTTTGACACGGGGAAGTCTAACAGCATGTGTAGAGTAGCTACTATTTCCCTTCATTTGGCCGTTTTTAGCAGGTTGTAGGGCGGTTTTGGGTGAGACAGAGGCTGATTTGGGCCCTAAATTGCAGATGTGGAAATGGCCGTCCAGCACTTGCGACACCCGCTTCTGGCCGCCACCGTTGAGTTTCTGGCTCATACTTTGTGTGGTTGTCCCTCACAGCCATTCGTGGCATGCACCAAAACTTTGCCAAATCCGAAGCACCACAATGCAGCTATGATTTTTTCCCATTTCGCGTGTGCTTGTTGCTTGCTTGCTGCTTGCTTGTTGCTGCTTGCCAAACCTGTTAGGTCCACGCTAGACACTAAAAAGGTTTTCCGAACCAAGTGTGGTTGCACCAACTCGGTGACCCTAGCCCTGACCCTAGCCAGGATTGAATATTGCGACCAAGCTGGTGGGGCAAGGAACATCGTCTAGGAGACTTCAACAACAAATGAGGTACGCACTAGAAAGTGGATGAGAGCGCCTCAAAAGGGGTTCAAAAATGAGCTGTGTTCACCTGTTTGTGCACCACGACGGGACTAGGATCAATTTCGGAAAACCATGGTTTTGACCCATTTGGGGGCCATTTGTGGTCTCAAATTGGCGAATTTTCAAGGCCCGTTCGACCTTGAGAGGGGCCGAAATTGCTCAACATGGGCTCAAAATGGGCCCATTCCACTTGTTTGTGCACCCCAAATGCTCCAAAAGTATTTTAGGAAAAACACACTTTTGATCCATTTTTGACTGATATTTGGTCCCAAAACAGCGCATTTTCAAGGCATTTGTGACTTTGGAGTGGCCAAAATGGCTTGCAATGGGCTCAAAAAGGGGCTCATTTCACTTGTTTGTGCACCCCAAATGGTCTAGGATCATTTTTGGAAAAACACATTTTGGCAAAGGAGGGCCACAAGCTCAAAATGCGCCAACAACACTTGTTTTGCATTCCATGTGGTCCAAGATAATTTTTGAAAAAAGTCCTTTTTTTTTTTTTGCATCCGGTGGACCTTGTTGACCCATGTTGGCACCCACCTCTTTGGGCTACCCATTGCAGCTTGCCGCAGCCCACTGGGCCTTGGTACGGGGTTGAAGGCGTTGGTTGGGGCAATTTTGAGGCGTGGAAACCAGCACAAGTGGGTGGTTGCAGGTGGATTTGATGCGCTCGAATTCGGGTTTGGAGCCAAGTAGCCCAAGATATGGTCTGTTTTTGGTGTGGGGCTGTCGGGGGCCAATGTGCACAAACTCTAGGGCTTTTGGGGACCATTTGGGGGCGGTTCGTGGACATATTATGGAGTTAGAGGGCCTTTTGACACGGGGAAGTCTAACTGCATGTGTAGAGTAGCTACTATTTCCCTTCATTTGGCCGTTTTTAGCAGGTTGTAGGGCGGTTTTGGGTGAGACAGAGGCTGATTTGGGCCCTAAATTGCAGATGTGGAAATGGCCGTCCAGCACTTGCGACACCCGCTTCTGGCCGCCACCGTTGAGTTTCTGGCTCATACTTTGTGTGGTTGTCCCTCACAGCCATTCGTGGCATGCACCAAAACTTTGCCAAATCCGAAGCACCACAATGCAGCTATGATTTTTTCCCATTTCGCGTGTGCTTGTTGCTTGCTTGCTGCTTGCTTGTTGCTGCTTGCCAAACCTGTTAGGTCCACGCTAGACACTAAAAAGGTTTTCCGAACCAAGTGTGGTTGCACCAACTCGGTGACCCTAGCCCTAACCCTAGCCAGGATTGAATATTGCGACCAAGCTGGTGGGGCAAGGAACATCGTCTAGGAGACTTCAACAACAAATGAGGTATGCACTAGAAAGTGGATGAGAGCGCCTCAAAAGGGGTTCAAAAATGAGCTGTGTTCACCTCTTTGTGCACCACAACGGGACTAGGATCAATTTTGGAAAACCATGGTTTTGACCCATTTGGGGGCCATTTGTGGTCTCAAATTGGCGAATTTTCAAGGCCCGTTCGACCTTGAGAGGGGCCGAAATTGCTCAACATGGGCTCCAAATGGGCCCATTCCACTTGTTAGTGCACCCCAAATACTCCAAAAGTATTTTTGGAAAAACACACTTTTGATCCATTTTTGACTGATATTTGGTCCCAAAACAGCGCATTTTCAAGGCATTTGTGACTTTGGAGTGGCCAAAATGGCTTGCAATGGGCTCAAAAAAGGGCTCATTTCACTTGTTTATGCACCCCAAATGGTCTAGGATCATTTTTGGAAAAACACATTTTGGCAAAGGAGGGCCACAAGCTCAAAATGCGCCAACAACACTTGTTTTGCATTCCATGTGGTCCAAGATATTTTTTGAAAAAAGTCCTTTTTTTTTTTTTTGCATCCGGCGGACCTTGTTGACCCATGTTGGCACCCACCTCTTTGGGCTACCCATTGCAGCTTGCCGCGGCCCACTGGGCCTAGGTACGGGGGTCAAGGCGTTGGTTGGGGCAATTTTGAGGGGTGGAAACCAGCACAAGTGGGTGGTTGCAGGTGGATTTGATGCGCTCGAATTCGGGTTTGGAGCCACGTAGCCCAAGATATGGTCTGTTTTTGGTTTTGGGCTGTCGGCGGCCAATGTGCACAAACTCTAGGGCTTTTGGGGACCATTTGGGGGCGGTTCGTGGACATATATTGGAGTTAGAGGGCCTTTTGACACGGGGAAGTCTAACTGCATGTGTAGAGTAGCTGCTATTTCCCTTCATTTGGCCGTTTTTAGCAGGTTGTAGGGCGGTTTTGGGTGAGACAGAGGCTGATTTTGGCCCTAAATTGCAGATTTGGAAATGGCCGCCCAGCACTTGCGACGCCCGCTCTTGGCCGCCACCGTTGAGTTTCTGGCTCATACTTTGTGTGGTTGTCCCTCACACCCATTCGTGGCATGCACCAAAACTTTGCCAAATCCCAAGCACCACAATGCAGCTGTGATTTTTTCCCATTTCGCGTGTGCTTGTTGCTTGCTTGCTGCTTGCTTGTTGCTGCTTGCCAAACCTGTTAGGTCCACGCTAGACACTAAAAAGGTTTTCCGAACCAAGTGTGGTTGCACCAACTCGGTGACCCTAGCCCTAACCCTAGCCAGGATTGAATATTGCGACCAAGCTGGTGGGGCAAGGAACATCGTCTAGGAGACTTCAACAACCAATGAGGTATGCACTAGAAAGTGGATGAGAGCGCCTCAAAAGGGGTTCAAAAATGAGCTGTGTTCACCTCTTTGTGCACCACAACGGGACTAGGATCAATTTTGGAAAACCATGGTTTTGACCCATTTGGGGGCCATTTGTGGTCTCAAATTGGCGAATTTTCAAGGCCCGTTCGACCTTGAGAGGGGCCGAAATTGCTCAACATGGGCTCCAAATGGGCCCATTCCACTTGTTAGTGCACCCCAAATACTCCAAAAGTATTTTTGGAAAAACACACTTTTGATCCATTTTTGACTGATATTTGGTCCCAAAACAGCGCATTTTCAAGGCATTTGTGACTTTGGAGTGGCCAAAATGGCTTGCAATGGGCTCAAAAAAGGGCTCATTTCACTTGTTTATGCACCCCAAATGGTCTAGGATCATTTTTGGAAAAACACATTTTGGCAAAGGAGGGCCACAAGCTCAAAATGCGCCAACAACACTTGTTTTGCATTCCATGTGGTCCAAGATATTTTTTGAAAAAAGTCCTTTTTTTTTTTTTTGCATCCGGCGGACCTTGTTGACCCATGTTGGCACCCACCTCTTTGGGCTACCCATTGCAGCTTGCCGCGGCCCACTGGGCCTAGGTACGGGGGTCAAGGCGTTGGTTGGGGCAATTTTGAGGGGTGGAAACCAGCACAAGTGGGTGGTTGCAGGTGGATTAGATGCGCTCGAATTCGGGTTTGGAGCCACGTAGCCCAAGATATGGTCTGTTTTTGGTTTTGGGCTGTCGGCGGCCAATGTGCACAAACTCTAGGGCTTTTGGGGACCATTTGGGGGCGGTTCGTGGACATATATTGGAGTTAGAGGGCCTTTTGACACGGGGAAGTCTAACTGCATGTGTAGAGTAGCTGCTATTTCCCTTCATTTGGCCGTTTTTAGCAGGTTGTAGGGCGGTTTTGGGTGAGACAGAGGCTGATTTTGGCCCTAAATTGCAGATTTGGAAATGGCCGCCCAGCACTTGCGACGCCCGCTCTTGCCCGCCACCGTTGAGTTTCTGGCTCATACTTTGTGTGGTTGTCCCTCACACCCATTCGTGGCATGCACCAAAACTTTGCCAAATCCCAAGCACCACAATGCAGCTGTGATTTTTTCCCATTTCGCGTGTGCTTGTTGCTTGCTTGCTGCTTGCTTGTTGCTGCTTGCCAAACCTGTTAGGTCCACGCTAGACACTAAAAAGGTTTTCCGAACCAAGTGTGGTTGCACCAACTCGGTGACCCTAGCCCTAACCCTAGCCAGGATTGAATATTGCGACCAAGCTGGTGGGGCAAGGAACATCGTCTAGGAGACTTCAACAACCAATGAGGTATGCACTAGAAAGTGGATGAGAGCGCCTCAAAAGGGGTTCAAAAATGAGCTGTGTTCACCTCTTTGTGCACCACAACGGGACTAGGATCAATTTTGGAAAACCATGGTTTTGACCCATTTGGGGGCCATTTGTGGTCTCAAATTGGCGAATTTTCAAGGCCCGTTCGACCTTGAGAGGGGCCGAAATTGCTCAACATGGGCTCCAAATGGGCCCATTCCACTTGTTAGTGCACCCCAAATACTCCAAAAGTATTTTTGGAAAAACACACTTTTGATCCATTTTTGACTGATATTTGGTCCCAAAACAGCGCATTTTCAAGGCATTTGTGACTTTGGAGTGGCCAAAATGGCTTGCAATGGGCTCAAAAAAGGGCTCATTTCACTTGTTTATGCACCCCAAATGGTCTAGGATCATTTTTGGAAAAACACATTTTGGCAAAGGAGGGCCACAAGCTCAAAATGCGCCAACAACACTTGTTTTGCATTCCATGTGGTCCAAGATATTTTTTGAAAAAAGTCCTTTTTTTTTTTTTTGCATCCGGCGGACCTTGTTGACCCATGTTGGCACCCACCTCTTTGGGCTACCCATTGCAGCTTGCCGCGGCCCACTGGGCCTAGGTACGGGGGTCAAGGCGTTGGTTGGGGCAATTTTGAGGGGTGGAAACCAGCACAAGTGGGTGGTTGCAGGTGGATTTGATGCGCTCGAATTCGGGTTTGGAGCCACGTAGCCCAAGATATGGTCTGTTTTTGGTTTTGGGCTGTCGGCGGCCAATGTGCACAAACTCTAGGGCTGTTGGGGACCATTTGGGGGCGGTTCGTGGACATATATTGGAGTTAGAGGGCCTTTTGACACGGGGAAGTCTAACTGCATGTGTAGAGTAGCTGCTATTTCCCTTCATTTGGCCGTTTTTAGCAGGTTGTAGGGCGGTTTTGGGTGAGACAGAGGCTGATTTTGGCCCTAAATTGCAGATTTGGAAATGGCCGCCCAGCACTTGCGACGCCCGCTCTTGGCCGCCACCGTTGAGTTTCTGGCTCATACTTTGTGTGGTTGTCCCTCACACCCATTCGTGGCATGCACCAAAACTTTGCCAAATCCCAAGCACCACAATGCAGCTGTGATTTTTTCCCATTTCGCGTGTGCTTGTTGCTTGCTTGCTGCTTGCTTGTTGCTGCTTGCCAAACCTGTTAGGTCCACGCTAGACACTAAAAAGGTTTTTCGAACCAAGTGTGGTTGCACCAACTTGGTGACCCTAGCCCTAACCCTAGCCAGGATTGAATATTGCGACCAAGCTGGTGGGGCAAGGAACATCGTTTAGGAGACTTCAACAACAAATGAGGTACGCACTAGAAAGTGGATGAGAGCGCCTCAAAAGGGGTTCAAAAATGAGCTGTGTTCACCTCTTTGTGCACCACAACGGGACTAGGATCAATTTTGGAAAACCATGGTTTTGACCCATTTGGGGGCCATTTGTGGTCTCAAATTGGCGAATTTTCAAGGCCCGTTCGACCTTGAGAGGGGCCGAAATTGCTCAACATGGGCTCCAAATGGGCCCATTCCACTTGTTAGTGCACCCCAAATACTCCAAAAGTATTTTTGGAAAAACACACTTTTGATCCATTTTTGACTGATATTTGGTCCCAAAACAGCGCATTTTCAAGGCATTTGTGACTTTGGAGTGGCCAAAATGGCTTGCAATGGGCTCAAAAAAGGGCTCATTTCACTTGTTTATGCACCCCAAATGGTCTAGGATCATTTTTGGAAAAACACATTTTGGCAAAGGAGGGCCACAAGCTCAAAATGCGCCAACAACACTTGTTTTGCATTCCATGTGGTCCAAGATATTTTTTGAAAAAAGTCCTTTTTTTTTTTTTTGCATCCGGCGGACCTTGTTGACCCATGTTGGCAGCCACCTCTTTGGGCTACCCATTGCAGCTTGCCGCGGCCCACTGGGCCTAGGTACGAGGGTCTAGGCGTTGGTTGGGGCAATTTTGAGGGGTGGAAACCAGCACAAGTGGGTGGTTGCAGGTGGATTTGATGCGCTCGAATTCGGGTTTGGAGCCACGTAGCCCAAGATATGGTCTGTTTTTGGTTTTGGGCTGTCGGCGGCCAATGTGCACAAACTCTAGGGTTTTTGGGGACCATTTGGGGGCGGTTCGTGGACATATATTGGAGTTAGAGGGCCTTTTGACACGGGGAAGTCTAACTGCATGTGTAGAGTAGCTGCTATTTCCCTTCATTTGGCCGTTTTTAGCAGGTTGTAGGGCGGTTTTGGGTGAGACAGAGGCTGATTTTGGCCCTAAATTGCAGATTTGGAAATGGCCGCCCAGCACTTGCGACGCCCGCTCTTGGCCGCCACCGTTGAGTTTCTGGCTCATACTTTGTGTGGTTGTCCCTCACACCCGTAGGTGGCATGCACCAAAACTTTGCCAAATCCCAAGCACCACAATGCAGCTGTGATTTTTTCCCATTTCGCGTGTGCTTGTTGCTTGCTTGCTGCTTGCTTGTTGCTGCTTGCCAAACCTGTTAGGTCCACGCTAGACACTAAAAAGGTTTTCCGAACCAAGTGTGGTTGCACCAACTCGGTGACCCTAGCCCTAACCCTAGCCAGGATTGAATATTGCGACCAAGCTGGTGGGGCAAGGAACATCGTCTAGGAGACTTTAACGACAAATGAGGTATGCACTAGAAAGTGGATGAGAGCGCCTCAAAAGGGGTTCAAAAATGAGCTGTGTTCACCTCTTTGTGCACCACAACGGGACTAGGATCAATTTTGGAAAACCATGGTTTTGACCCATTTGGGGGCCATTTGTGGTCTCAAATTGGCGAATTTTCAAGGCCCGTTCGACCTTGAGAGGGGCCGAAATTGCTCAACATGGGCTCCAAATGGGCCCATTCCACTTGTTAGTGCACCCCAAATACTCCAAAAGTATTTTTGGAAAAACACACTTTTGATCCATTTTTGACTGATATTTGGTCCCAAAACAGCGCATTTTCAAGGCATTTGTGACTTTGGAGTGGCCAAAATGGCTTGCAATGGGCTCAAAAAAGGGCTCATTTCACTTGTTTATGCACCCCAAATGGTCTAGGATCATTTTTGGAAAAACACATTTTGGCAAAGGAGGGCCACAAGCTCAAAATGCGCCAACAACACTTGTTTTGCATTCCATGTGGTCCAAGATATTTTTTGAAAAATGTCCTTTTTTTTTTTTTGCATCCGGCGGACCTTGTTGACCCATGTTGGCACCCACCTCTTTGGGCTACCCATTGCAGCTTGCCGCGGCCCACTGGGCCTAGGTACGAGGGTCTAGGCGTTGGTTGGGGCAATTTTGAGGGGTGGAAACCAGCACAAGTGGGTGGTTGCAGGTGGATTTGATGCGCTCGAATTCGGGTTTGGAGCCACGTAGCCCAAGATATGGTCTGTTTTTGGTTTTGGGCTGTCGGCGGCCAATGTGCACAAACTCTAGGGTTTTTGGGGACCATTTGGGGGCGGTTCGTGGACATATATTGGAGTTAGAGGGCCTTTTGACACGGGGAAGTCTAACTGCATGTGTAGAGTAGCTGCTATTTCCCTTCATTTGGCCGTTTTTAGCAGGTTGTAGGGCGGTTTTGGGTGAGACAGAGGCTGATTTTGGCCCTAAATTGCAGATTTGGAAATGGCCGCCCAGCACTTGCGACGCCCGCTCTTGGCCGCCACCGTTGAGTTTCTGGCTCATACTTTGTGTGGTTGTCCCTCACACCCGTAGGTGGCATGCACCAAAACTTTGCCAAATCCCAAGCACCACAATGCAGCTGTGATTTTTTCCCATTTCGCGTGTGCTTGTTGCTTGCTTGCTGCTTGCTTGTTGCTGCTTGCCAAACCTGTTAGGTCCACGCTAGACACTAAAAAGGTTTTCCGAACCAAGTGTGGTTGCACCAACTTGGTGACCCTAGCCCTAACCCTAGCCAGGATTGAATATTGCGACCAAGCTGGTGGGGCAAGGAACATCGTCTAGGAGACTTCAACAACAAATGAGGTACGCACTAGAAAGTGGATGAGAGCGCCTCAAAAGGGGTTCAAAAATGAGCTGTGTTCACCTGTTTGTGCACCACGACGGGACTAGGATCAATTTTGGAAAACCATGGTTTTGACCCATTTGGGGGCCATTTGTGGTCTCAAATTGGCGAATTTTCAAGGCCCGTTCGACCTTGAGAGGGGCCGAAATTGCTCAACATGGGCTCCAAATGGGCCCATTCCACTTGTTTGTGCACCCCAAATGCTCCAAAAGTATTTTAGGAAAAACACACTTTTGATCCATTTTTGACTGATATTTGGTCCCAAAACAGCGCATTTTCAAGGCATTTGTGCCTTTGAAGTGGCCAAAATGGCTTGCAATGGGCTCAAAAAGGGGCTCATTTCACTTGTTTGTGCACCCCAAATGGTCTAGGATCATTTTTGGAAAAACACATTTTGGCAAAGGAGGGCCACAAGCTCAAAATGCGCCAACAACACTTGTTTTGCATTCCATGTGGTCCAAGATAATTTTTGAAAAAAGTCCCTTTTTTTTTTGCATCCGGTGGACCTTGTTGACCCATGTTGGCACCCACCTCTTTGGGCTACCCATTGCAGCTTGCCGCAGCCCACTGGGCCTTGGTACGGGGTTGAAGGCGTTGGTTGGCGCAATTTTGAGGCGTGGAAACCAGCACAAGTGGGTGGTTGCAGGTGGATTAGATGCGCTCGAATTCGGGTTTGGAGCCAAGTAGCCCAAGATATGGTCTGTTTTTGGTGTGGGGCTGTCGGGGGCCAATGTGCACAAACTCTAGGGCTTTTGGGGACCATTTGGGGGCGGTTCGTGGACATATTATGGAGTTAGAGGGCCTTTTGACACGGGGAAGTCTAACTGCATGTGTAGAGTAGCTACTATTTCCCTTCATTTGGCCGTTTTTAGCAGGTTGTAGGGCGGTTTTGGGTGAGACAGAGGCTGATTTGGGCCCTAAATTGCACATGTGGAAATGCCCGTCCAGCACTTGCGACACCCGCTTCTGGCCGCCACCGTTGAGTTTCTGGCTCATACTTTGTGTGGTTGTCCCTCACAGCCATTCGTGGCATGCACCAAAACTTTGCCAAATCCGAAGCACCACAATGCAGCTATGATTTTTTCCCATTTCGCGTGTGCTTGTTGCTTGCTTGCTGCTTGCTTGTTGCTGCTTGCCAAACCTGTTAGGTCCACGCTAGACACTAAAAAGGTTTTTCGAACCAAGTGTGGTTGCACCAACTTGGTGACCCTAGCCCTAACCCTAACCAGGATTGAATATTGCGACCAAGCTGGTGGGGCAAGGAACATCGTCTAGGAGACTTCAACGACAAATGAGGTATGCACTAGAAAGTGGATGAGAGCGCCTCAAAAGGGGTTCAAAAATGAGCTGTGTTCACCTGTTTGTGCACCACGACGGGACTAGGATCAATTTCGGAAAACCATGGTTTTGACCCATTTGGGGGCCATTTGTGGTCTCAAATTGGCGAATTTTCAAGGCCCGTTCGACCTTGAGAGTGGCCGAAATTGCTCAACATGGGCTCAAAATGGGCCCATTCCACTTGTTTGTGCACCCCAAATACTCCAAAAGTATTTTTGGAAAAACACACTTTTGATCCATTTTTGACTGATATTTGGTCCCAAAACAGCGCATTTTCAAGGCATTTGTGACTTTGGAGTGGCCAAAATGGCTTGCAATGGGCTCAAAAAAGGGCTCATTTCACTTGTTTATGCACCCCAAATGGTCTAGGATCATTTTTGGAAAAACACATTTTGGCAAAGGAGGGCCACAAGCTCAAAATGCGCCAACAACACTTGTTTTGGATTCCATGTGGTCCAAGATATTTTTTGAAAAAAGTCCCTTTTTTTTTTTTTGCATCCGGTGGACCTTGTTGACCCATGTTGGCACCCACCTCTTTGGGCTACCCATTGCAGCTTGCCGCGGCCCACTGGGCCTAGGTACGGGGGTCAAGGCGTTGGTTGGGGCAATTTTGAGGGGTGGAAACCAGCATAAGTGGGTGGTTGCAGGTGGATTAGATGCGCTCGAATTCGGGTTTGGAGCCACGTAGCCCAAGATATGGTCTGTTTTTGGTGTGGGGCTGTCGGCGGCCAATGTGCACAAACTCTAGGGCTTTTGGGGACCATTTGGGGGCGGTTCGTGGACATATTATGGAGTTAGAGGGCCTTTTGACACGGGGAAGTCTAACTGCATGTGTAGAGTAGCTGCTATCTCCCTTCATTTGGCCGTTTTTAGCAGGTTGTAGGGCGGTTTTGGGTGACACAGAGGCTGATTTGGGCCCTAAATTGCACATGTGGAAATGGCCGTCCAGCACTTGCGACGCCCGCTCTTGGCCGCCACCGTTGAGTTTCTCGCTCATAATTTGTGTGGTCGTCCCTCACACCCATAGGTGGCATGCACCAAACCTTTGCCAAATCCCAAGCACCACAATGCAGCCGTGATTTTTTCCCATTTCGCGTGTGCTTGTTGCTTGCTTGCTGCTTGCTTGTTGCTGCTTGCCAAACCTGTTAGGTCCACGCTAGACACTAAAAAGGTTTTCCGAACCAAGTGTGGTTGCACCAACTCGGTGACCCTAGCCCTAACCCTAGCCATAATTGAATATTGCGACCAAGCTGGTGGGGCAAGGAACATCGTCTAGGAGACTTCAACAACAAATGAGGTATGCACTAGAAAGTGGATGAGAGCGCCTCAAAAGGGGTTCAAAAATGAGCTGTGTTCACCTGTTTGTGCACCACGACGGGACTAGGATCAATTTTGGAAAACCATGGTTTTGACCCATTTGGGGGCCATTTGTGGTCTCAAATTGGCGATTTTTCATGGCCCGTTCGACCTTGAGAGGGGCCGAAATTGCTCAACATGGGCTCCAAATGGGCCCATTCCACTTGTTTGTGCACCCCAAATACTCCAAAAGTATTTTTGGAAAAACACACTTTTGATCCATTTTTGACTGATATTTGGTCCCAAAACAGCGCATTTTCAAGGCATTTGTGACTTTGGAGTGGCCAAAATGGCTTGCAATGGGCTCAAAAAAGGGCTCATTTCACTTGTTTATGCACCCCAAATGGTCTAGGATCATTTTTGGAAAAACACATTTTGGCAAAGGAGGGCCACAAGCTCAAAATGCGCCAAGACCACTTGTTTTGCATTCCATGTGGTCCAAGATAATTTTTGAAAAAAGTCCCTTTTTTTTTTTTTGCATCCGGTGGACCTTGTTGACCCATGTTGGCAGCCACCTCTTTGGGCTACCCATTGCAGCTTGCCGCGGCCCACTGGGCCTAGGTACGGGGGTCTAGGCGTTGGTTGGGGCAATTTTGAGGGGTGGGAACCAGCACAAGTGGGTGGTTGCAGGTGGATTAGATGCGCTCGAATTCGGGTTTGGAGCCACGTAGCCCAAGATATGGTCTGTTTTTGGTGTGGGGCTGTCGGCGGCCAATGTGCACAAACTCTAGGGCTTTTGGGGACCATTTGGGGGCGGTTCGTGGACATATTATGGAGTTAGAGGGCCTTTTGACACGGGGAAGTCTAACTGCATGTGTAGAGTAGCTGCTATTTCCCTTCATTTGGCCGTTTTTAGCAGGTTGTAGGGCGGTTTTGGGTGAGACAGAGGCTGATTTGGGCCCTAAATTGCAGATGTGGAAATGGCCGTCCAGCACTTGCGACGCCCGCTCTTGGCCGCCACCGTTGAGTTTCTGGCTCATACTTTGTGTGGTTGTCCCTCACACCCATAGGTGGCATGCACCAAAACTTTGCCAAATCCCAAGCACCACAATGCAGCTGTGATTTTTTCCCATTTCGCGTGTGCTTGTTGCTTGCTTGCTACTTGCTTGCTGCTTGCTTGTTGCTGCTTGCCAAACCTGTTAGGTCCACGCTGGACACTAAAAAGGTTTTCCGAACCAAGTGTGGTTGCACCAACTCGGTGAACCTAGCCCTAACCCTAGCCAGGATTGAATATTGCGACCAAGCTGGTGGGGCAAGGAACATCGTCTAGGAGACTTCAACAACAAATGAGGTACGCACTAGAAAGTGGATGAGAGCGCCTCAAAAGGGGTTCAAAAATGAGCTGTGTTCACCTGTTTGTGCACCACGACGGGACTAGGATCAATTTTGGAAAACCATGGTTTTGACCCATTTGGGGGCCATTTGTGGTCTCAAATTGGCGAATTTTCAAGGCCCGTTCGACCATGAGAGGGGCCGAAATTGCTCAACATGGGCTCCAAATGGGCCCATTCCACTTGTTTGTGCACCCCAAATGCTCCAAAAGTATTTTTGGAAAAACACACTTTTGATCCATTTTTGACTGATATTTGGTCCCAAAACAGCGCATTTTCAAGGCATTTGTGACTTTGGAGTGGCCAAAATGGCTTGCAATGGGCTCAAAAAGGGGCTCATTTCACTTGTTTGTGCACCCCAAATGGTCTAGGATCATTTTTGGAAAAACACATTTTGGCAAAGGAGGGCCACAAGCTCAAAATGCGCCAACAACACTTGTTTTGCATTCCATGTGGTCCAAGATAATTTTTGAAAAAAGTCCTTTTTTTTTTGCAACCCGTGGACCTTGTTGACCCATGTTGGCACCCACCTCTTTGGGCTACCCATTGCAGCTTGCCGCAGCCCACTGGGCCTTGGTACGGGGGTGAAGGCGTTGGTTGGCGCAATTTTGAGGCGTGGAAACCAGCACAAGTGGGTGGTTGCAGGTGGATTAGATGCGCTCGAATTCGGGTTTGGGGCCAAGTAGCCCAAGATATGGTTTGTTTTTGGTGTGGGGCTGTCAGGGGCCAATGTGCACAAACTCTAGGGCTTTTGGGGACCATTTGGGGGCGGTTCGTGGACATATTATGGAGTTAGAGGGCCTTTTGACACGGGGAAGTCTAACTGCATGTGTAGAGTAGCTACTATTTCCCTTCATTTGGCCGTTTTTAGCAGGTTGTAGGGCGGTTTTGGGTGAGACAGAGGCTGATTTGGGCCCTAAATTGCAGATGTGGAAATGGCCGTCCAGCACTTGCGACACCCGCTCCTGGCCGCCACCGTTGATTTTCTGGCTCATACTTTGTGTGGTTGTCCCTCACACCCATAGGTGGCATGCACCAAAACTTTGCCAAATCCCAAGCACCACAATGCAGCTGTGATTTTTTCCCATTTCGCGTGTGCTTGTTGCTTGCTTGCTACTTGCTTGCTGCTTGCTTGTTGCTGCTTGCCAAACCTGTTAGGTCCACGCTGGACACTAAAAAGGTTTTCCGAACCAAGTGTGGTTGCACCAACTCGGTGAACCTAGCCCTAACCCTAGCCAGGATTGAATATTGCGACCAAGCTGGTGGGGCAAGGAACATCGTCTAGGAGACTTCAACAACAAATGAGGTACGCACTAGAAAGTGGATGAGAGCGCCTCAAAAGGGGTTCAAAAATGAGCTGTGTTCACCTGTTTGTGCACCACGACGGGACTAGGATCAATTTTGGAAAACCATGGTTTTGACCCATTTGGGGGCCATTTGTGGTCTCAAATTGGCGAATTTTCAAGGCCCGTTCGACCATGAGAGGGGCCGAAATTGCTCAACATGGGCTCCAAATGGGCCCATTCCACTTGTTTGTGCACCCCAAATGCTCCAAAAGTATTTTTGGAAAAACACACTTTTGATCCATTTTTGACTGATATTTGGTCCCAAAACAGCGCATTTTCAAGGCATTTGTGACTTTGGAGTGGCCAAAATGGCTTGCAATGGGCTCAAAAAGGGGCTCATTTCACTTGTTTGTGCACCCCAAATGATCTAGGATCATTTTTGGAAAAACACATTTTGGCAAAGGAGGGCCACAAGCTCAAAATGCGCCAACAACACTTGTTTTGCATTCCATGTGGTCCAAGATAATTTTTGAAAAAAGTCCTTTTTTTTTGCAACCCGTGGACCTTGTTGACCCATGTTGGCACCCACCTCTTTGGGCTACCCATTGCAGCTTGCCGCAGCCCACTGGGCCTTGGTACGGGGGTGAAGGCGTTGGTTGGGGCAATTTTGAGGCGTGGAAACCAGCACAAGTGGGTGGTTGCAGGTGGATTAGATGCGCTCGAATTCGGGTTTGGGGCCAAGTAGCCCAAGATATGGTTTGTTTTTGGTTTGGGGCTGTCGGGGGCCAATGTGCACAAACTCTAGGGCTTTTGGGGACCATTTGGGGGCGGTTCGTGGACATATTATGGAGTTAGAGGGCCTTTTGACACGGGGAAGTCTAACTGCATGTGTAGAGTAGCTACTATTTCCCTTCATTTGGCCGTTTTTAGCAGGTTGTAGGGCGGTTTTGGGTGAGACAGAGGCTGATTTGGGCCCTAAATTGCAGATGTGGAAATGGCCGTCCAGCACTTGCGACACCCGCTCCTGGCCGCCACCGTTGATTTTCTGGCTCATACTTTGTGTGGTTGTCCCTCACACCCATAGGTGGCATGCACCAAAACTTTGCCAAATCCCAAGCACCACAATGCAGCTGTGATTTTTTCCCATTTCGCGTGTGCTTGTTGCTTGCTTGCTACTTGCTTGCTGCTTGCTTGTTGCTGCTTGCCAAACCTGTTAGGTCCACGCTGGACACTAAAAAGGTTTTCCGAACCAAGTGTGGTTGCACCAACTCGGTGAACCTAGCCCTAACCCTAGCCAGGATTGAATATTGCGACCAAGCTGGTGGGGCAAGGAACATCGTCTAGGAGACTTCAACAACAAATGAGGTACGCACTAGAAAGTGGATGAGAGCGCCTCAAAAGGGGTTCAAAAATGAGCTGTGTTCACTTGTTTGTGCACCACGACGGGACTGGGATCAATTTCGGAAAACCATGGTTTTGACCCATTTGGGGGCCATTTGTGGTCTCAAATTGGCGAATTTTCAAGGCCCGTTCGACCATGAGAGGGGCCGAAATTGCTCAACATGGGCTCCAAATGGGCCCATTCCACTTGTTTGTGCACCCCAAATGCTCCAAAAGTATTTTTGGAAAAACACACTTTTGATCCATTTTTGACTGATATTTGGTCCCAAAACAGCGCATTTTCAAGGCATTTGTGACTTTGGAGTGGCCAAAATGGCTTGCAATGGGCTCAAAAAGAGGCTCATTTCACTTGTTTGTGCACCCCAAATGGTCTAGGATCATTTTTGGAAAAACACATTTTGGCAAAGGAGGGCCACAAGCTCAAAATGCGCCAACAACACTTGTTTTGCATTCCATGTGGTCCAAGATAATTTTTGAAAAAAGTCCTTTTTTTTTTGCAACCCGTGGACCTTGTTGACCCATGTTGGCACCCACCTCTTTGGGCTACCCATTGCAGCTTGCCGCAGCCCACTGGGCCTTGGTACGGGGGTGAAGGCGTTGGTTGGGGCAATTTTGAGGCGTGGAAACCAGCACAAGTGGGTGGTTGCAGGTGGATTAGATGCGCTCGAATTCGGGTTTGGGGCCAAGTAGCCCAAGATATGGTTTGTTTTTGGTGTGGGGCTGTCAGGGGCCAATGTGCACAAACTCTAGGGCTTTTGGGGACCATTTGGGGGCGGTTCGTGGACATATTATGGAGTTAGAGGGCCTTTTGACACGGGGAAGTCTAACTGCATGTGTAGAGTAGCTACTATTTCCCTTCATTTGGCCGTTTTTAGCAGGTTGTAGGGCGGTTTTGGGTGAGACAGAGGCTGATTTGGGCCCTAAATTGCAGATGTGGAAATGGCCGTCCAGCACTTGCGACACCCGCTCCTGGCCGCCACCGTTGATTTTCTGGCTCATACTTTGTGTGGTTGTCCCTCACACCCATAGGTGGCATGCACCAAAACTTTGCCAAATCCGAAGCACCACAATGCAGCTATGATTTTTTCGCATTTCGCGTGTGCTTGCTGCTTGCCAAACCTGTTAGGTCCACGCTAGACACTAAAAGGGTTTTCCGAACCAAGTGTGGTTGCACCAACTTGGTGACCCTAGCCCTAACCCTAACCAGGATTGAATATTGCGACCAAGCTGGTGGGGCAAGGAACATCGTCTAGGAGACTTCAACAACAAATGAGGTATGCACTAGAAAGTGGATGAGAGCGCCTCAAAAGGGGTTCAAAAATGAGCTGTGTTCACCTGTTTGTGCACCACAACGGGACTAGGATCAATTTTGGAAAACCATGGTTTTGACCCATTTGGGGGCCATTTGTGGTCTCAAATTGGCGAATTTTCAAGGCCCGTTCGACCTTGAGAGGGGCCGAAATTGCTCAACATGGGCTCAAAATGGGCCCATTCCACTTGTTTGTGCACCCCAAATGCTCCAAAAGTATTTTTGGAAAAACACACTTTTGATCCATTTTTGACTGATATTTGGTCCCAAAACAGCGCATTTTCAAGGCATTTGTGACTTTGAAGTGGCCAAAATGGCTTGCAATGGGCTCAAAAAAGGGCTCATTTCACTTGTTTGTGCACCCCAAATGGTCTAGGATCATTTTTGGAAAAACACATTTTGGCAAAGGAGGGCCACAAGCTCAAAATGCGCCAACAACACTTGTTTTGGATTCCATGTGGTCCAAGATATTTTTTGAAAAAAGTTCCTTTTTTTTTTTGCATCCGGTGGACCTTGTTGACCCATGTTGGCACCCACCTCTTTGGGCTACCCATTGCAGGTTGCCGCAGCCCACTGGGCCTAGGTACGGGGGTCTAGGCGTTGGTTGGGGCAATTTTGAGGGGTGGAAACCAGCACAAGTGGGTGGTTGCAGGTGGATTAGATGCGCTCGAATTCGGGTTTGGAGCCAAGTAGCCCAAGACATGATCTTTTTTTTGTGTGGGGCTGTCGGCGGCCAATGTGCACAAACTCTAGGGCTTTTGGGGACCATTTGAGGCCGGTTCGTGGGCATATATTGGAGTTAGAGGGCCTTTTGACACGGGGAAGTCTAACTGCATGTGTAGAGTAGCCACTATTTCCCTTCATTTGGCCGTTTTTAGCAGGTTGTAGGGCGGTTTTGGGTGAGACAAAGGGTTATTTTGGCCCCAAATTGCACATTTGGAAATGGCCACCCAGCACTTGCGACGCCCGCTCTTGGCCGCCACCGTTGAGTTTCTGGCTCATACTTTGTGTGGTTGTCCCTCACACCCATAGGTGGCATGCACCAAAACTTTGCCAAATCCGAAGCACCACAATGCAGCTATGATTTTTCCCCATTTCGCGTGTACTTGCTGCTTGCTTGCTACTTGCTTGTTGCTGCTTGCCAAACCTGTTAGGTCCACGCTACACACTAAAAAGGTTTTCCGAACCAAGTTTGGTTGCACCAACTCGGTGCCCCTAGCCCTAACCCTAACCAGGATTGAATATTGCGACCAAGCTGGTGGGGCTACTATTTCCCTTCATCTGGCCGTTTTTAGCAGGTTATAGGGCGGTTTTGGGTGAGACAGGGGCTGATTTTGGCCCTAAATTGCAGATTTGGAAATGGCCGTCCAGCACTTGCGACGCCCGCTCCTGGCCGCCACCGTTGAGTTTCTGGCTCATACTTTGTGTGGTTGTCCCTCACACCCATAGGTGGCATGCACCAAAACTTTGCCAAATCCGAAGCACCACAATGCAGCTGTGATTTTTCCCCATTTCGCGTGTGCTTGCTGCTTGCTTGCTTGCTGCTTGCTTGTTGCTGCTTGCCAAACCTGTTAGACACTAAAAAGTTTTTCTGAACCCAAGTGTGGTTGCACCATCTCGGTGACCCTAGCCCTAACCCTAACCAGGATTGAATATTGCGACCAAGCTGGTGGGGCAAGGAACATCGTCTAGGAGACTTCAACGACAAATGAGGTACGCACTAGAAAGTGGATGAGAGCGGCTCAAAAGGGGTTCAAAATGAGCTGTGTTCACCTGTTTGTGCACCACAACGGGGCTAGGATCAATTTTGGAAAACCATAGTTTTGACCCACTTGGGGGCCATTTGTGGTCTCAAATTGGCGAATTTTCAAGGCCCGTTCGACTTTGAGAGGGGCCGAAATTGCTCAACATGGGCTCCAAATGGGCCCATTCCACTTGTTTGTGCACCCCAAATACTCCAAAAGTATCTTCAGAAAAACACATTTTTGATCCATTTTTGACTGATATTTAGTCCCAAAACGGCGCATTTTCAAGGCATTTGTGACTTTGGAGTGGCCAAAATGGCTTGCAATGGGCTTGAAAAGGGCTCATTTCACTTGTTGGTGCACCCCAAATGGTGTAGGATCATTTTTGGGAAAACACATTTTGGCACAGGAGGGCCACAAGCTCAAAATGTGCCAACAACACTTGTTTTGGATTCCATGTGGTCCAAGATAATTTTTGAAAAAAGTTCTTTTTTTTTTTTTGCATCCGGTGGACCTTGTTGACCCATGTTGGCACCCACCTCTTTGGGCTACCCATTGCAGCTTGCCGCGGCCCACTGGGCCTAGGTACGGGGGTCTAGGCGTTGGTTGGGGCAGTTTTGAGGGATGGAAACCAGCACAAGTGGGTGGTTGCAGGTGGATTAGATGCGCTCGAATTCGGGTTTGGGGCCACGTAGCCCAAGATATGGTTTGTTTTTGGTTTGGGGCTGTCGGGGGCCAATGTGCACAAACTCTAGGGCTTTTGGGGACCATTTGGGGGCGGTTCGTGGACATATTATGGAGTTAGGGGGCCTTTTGACATGGGCAAGTCTAGCTGCATGTGTAGAGTAGCCACAATTTCCCTCGTTTGGCCGTTTTTAGCAGGTTGTAGGGCGGTTTTGGGTGAGACAGAGGCTGATTTTGGCCCTAAATTGCACATTTGGAAATGGCCGTCCAGCACTTGCGACACCCGCTCCTGGCCGCCGCCGTTGAGTTTGTGGCTCATACTTCGTGTGGTTGTCCCTCACACCCATTCGTGGCATGCACCAAACCTTTGCCAAATCCGAAGCACCACAATGCAGCTGTGATTTTTCCCCATTTCGCGTGTGCTTGCTACTTGCTTGCTTGCTGCTTGCTTGTTGCTGCTTGCCAAACCTGTTAGGTCCACGCTACACACTAAAAAGGTTTTCCGAACCCAAGTGTGGTTGCACCAACTCGGTGACCCTAGCCCTAACCCTAACCAGGATTGAATATTGCGACCAAGCTGGTGGGGCAAGGAACAGCGTCTAGGAGACTTTAACGACAAATGAGGTACGCACTAGAAAGCGGATGAGAGCGCCTCAAAAGGGGTTCAAAAATGAGCTGTGTTCACCTGTTTGTGCACCACAACGGGACTAGGATCAATTTTGGAAAACCATGGTTTTGACCCATTTGGGGGCCATTTGTGGTCTCAAATTGGCGAATTTTCAAGGCCCGTTCGACCTTGAGAGGGGCTGAAATTGCTCAACATGGGCTCAAAATGGGCCCATTCCACTTGTTTGTGCACCCCAAATACTCCAAAAATATCTTCGGAAAAACACATTTTTGATCCATTTTTGACTGATATTCAGTCCCAAAACAGCGCATTTTCAAGGCAGTTGTGACTTTGGAGTGGCCAAAATGGCTTGCAATGGGCTCAAAAAAGGGCTCATTTCACTTGTTTATGCACCCCAAATCGTCGAGGATCATTTTTGGAAAAACACATTTTGGCAAAGGAGGGCCACAAGCTCAAAATGCGCCAAGAACACTTGTTTTGCATTCCATGTGGTCCAAGATAATTTTTGAAAAAAGTCCTTTTTTTTTTTTCTGCATCCGGTGGACCTTGTTGACCCATGTTGGCACCCACCTCTTTGGGCTACCCATTACAGCTTGCCGCAGCCCACTGGGCCTAGGTACGGGGGTCTAGGCGTTGGTTGGGGCAATTTTGAGGGGTGGAAACCAGCACAAGTGGGTGTTTGCGGGTGGATTAGATGCGCTCGAATTCGGGTTTGGGGCCACGTAGCCCAAGCTATGCTCTGTTTTTGGTTTTGGGCTGTCGGGGGCCAATGTGCACAAACTCTAGGGCTTTTGGGGACCATTTGGGGGCGGTTCGTGGACATATTATGGAGTTAGGGGGCCTTTTGACATGGGCAAGTCTAAATGCATGTGTAGAGTAGCCACTATTTCCTTTCATTTGGCCGTTTTTAGCAGGTTGTAGGGCGGTTTTGGGTGAGACAGAGGCGGATTTGGGCCCTAAATTGCAGATTTGGAAATGGCCGCCCAGCACTTGCGACGCCCGCTCTTGGCCGCCGCCGTTGAGTTTTTGGCTCATACTTTGTGTGGTTGTCCCTCACACCCATGGGTGGCATGCACCAAAACTTTGCCAAATCCGAAGCACCACAATGCAGCTGTGATTTTCCCCCATTTCGCGTGTGCTTCCTACTTGCTTGCTTGCTGCTTGCTTGTTGTTGCTTGCCAAACCTGTTAGGTCCACGCTAGACACTAAAAAGGTTTTCCGAACCAAGTTTGGTTGCACCAACTCGGTGACCCTAGCCCTAACCCTAACCAGGATTGAATATTGCGACCAAGCTGGTGGGGCAAGGAACAGCGTCTAGGAGACTTTAACGACAAATGAGGTACGCACTAGAAAGCGGATGAGAGCGCCTCAAAAGGGGTTCAAAAATGAGCTGTGTTGACCTGTTTGTGCACCACAACGGTGCTAGGATCAATTTTGGAAAACCATGGTTTTGACCCACTTGGGGGCCATTTGTGGTCTCAAATTGGCGAATTTTCAAGGCCCGTTCGACCTTGAGAGGGGCCGAAATTGCTCAACATGGGCTCAAAATGGGCCCATTCCACTTGTTTGTGCACCCCAAATACTCCAAAACTATCTTCGGAAAAACACATTTTTGATCCATTTTTGACTGATATTTAGTCCCAAAACGGCGCATTTTCAAGGCATTTGTGACTTTGGAGTGGCCAAAATGGCTTGCAATGGGCTTAAAAAAGGGCTCATTTCACTTGTTTATGCACCCCAATTCGTCAAGGATCATTTTTGGTAAAACACATTTTGGCAAAGGAGGGCCACAAGCTCAAAATGCGCCAAGACCACTTGTTTTGCATTCCATGTGGTCCAGAATATTTTTTGAAAAAAGTTCCTTTTTTTTTTCTGCATCCGGTGGACCTTGTTGACCCATGTTGGCAGCCACCTCTTTGGGCTACCCATTACAGCTTGCCGCGGCCCACTGGGCCTAGGTACGGGGGTCAAGGCGTTGGTTGGGGCAATTTTGAGGGGTGGAAACCAGCACAAGTGGGTGGTTGCGGGTGGATTAGGTGCGCTCGAATTCGGGTTTGGAGTCACGTAGCCCAAGATATGGTTTGTTTTTGGTGTGGGGCTGTCGGCGGCCAACGTGCACAAATTTTAGGGCTTTTGGGGACCATTTGGGGGCGGTTCGTGGACATATTATGGAGTTAGGGGGCCTTTTGCCACGGGGAAGTGTAACTGTATGTGTAGAGTAGCCACCATTTCCCTCATTTGGCCGTTTTTAGCAGGTTGTAGGGCGGTTTTGGGTGAGACAGAGGCTGATTTTGGCCCTAAATTGCAGATTTGGAAATGGCCGCCCAGCACTTGCGACGCCCGCTCTTGGCCGCCGCCGTTGAGTTTGTGGCTCATACTTTGTGTGGTTGTCCCTCACACCCATTCGTGGCATGCACCAAACCTTTGCCAAATCCCAAGCACCACAATGCAGCTGTGATTTTTCCCCATTTCGCGTGTGCTTGCTACTTGCTTGCTTGCTGCTTGCTTGTTGCTGCTTGCCAAACCTGTTAGGTCCACGCTAGACACTAAAAAGGTTTTCCGAACCAAGTTTGGTTGCACCAACTCGGTGACCCTAGCCCTAACCCTAACCAGGATTGAATATTGCGACCAAGCTGGTGGGGCAAGGAACATCGTCTAGGAGACTTTAACGACAAATGAGGTACGCACTAGAAAGCGGATGAGAGCGCCTCAAAAGGGGTTTCAAAATGAGCTGTGTTCACCTGTTTGTGCACCACAACGGGACTAGGATCAATTTTGGAAAACCATGGTTTTGACCCATTTGGGGGCCATTTGTGGTCTCAAATTGGCGAATTTTCAAGGCCCGTTCGACCTTGAGAGGGGCCGAAATTGCTCAACATGGGCTCAAAATGGGCCCATTCCACTTGTTTGTGCACCCCAAATACTCCAAAAATATCTTCGGAAAAACACATTTTTGATCCATTTTTGACTGATATTCAGTCCCAAAACAGCGCATTTTCAAGGCATTTGTGACTTTGGAGTGGCCAAAATGGCTTGCAATGGGCTCAAAAAGAGGCTCATTTCACTTGTTGGTGCACCCCAAATCGTCGAGGATCATTTTTGGAAAACCACATTTTGGCAAAGGAGGGCCACAAGCTCAAAATGCGCCAAGAACACTTGTTTTGCATTCCATGTGGTCCAGAATATTTTTTGAGAAAAGTTCTCTCTTTTTTTCTGCATCCGGTGGACCTTGTTGACCCATGTTGGCAGCCACCTCTTTGGGCTACCCATTGCAGCTTGCCGCAGCCCACTGGGCCTAGGTACGGGGGTCTAGGCGTTGGTTGGGGCAATTTTGAGGGGTGGAAACCAGCACAAGTGGGTGTATGCAGGTGGATTAGATGCGCTCGAATTCGGGTTTGGAGCCACGTAGCCCAAGCTATGGTCTGTTTTTGGTTTTGGGCTGTCGGGGGCCAATGTGCACAAACTCTAGGGCTTTTGGGGACCATTTGGGGGCGGTTCGTGGACATATTATGGAGTTAGGGGGCCTTTTGACATGGGCACGTCCCAATGCATGTGTAGAGTAGCCACTATTTCCTTTCATTTGGCCGTTTTTAGCAGGTTGTAGGGCGGTTTTGGGTGAGACAGAGGCTGATTTTGGCCCTAAATTGCAGATTTGGAAATAGCCGTCCAGCACTTGCGACGCCCGCTCTTGGCCGCCGCCGTTGAGTTTTTGGCTCATAGGTTGTGTGGTTGTCCCTCACACCCATAGGTGGCAAGCACCAAAACTTTGCCAAATCCGAAGCACCACAATGCAGCCGTGATTTTTCCCCATTTCGCGTGTGCTTCCTACTTGCTTGCTTGCTGCTTGCTTGTTGCTGCTTGCCAAACCTGTTAGGTCCACGCTAGACACTAAAAAGGTTTTCCGAACCAAGTTTGGTTGCACCAACTCGGTGACCCTAGCCCTAACCCTAACCAGGATTGAATATTGCGACCAAGCTGGTGGGGCAAGGAACAGCGTCTAGGAGACTTTAACGACAAATGAGGTACGCACTAGAAAGCGGATGAGAGCGCCTCAAAAGGGGTTCAAAAATGAGCTGTGTTCACCTGTTTGTGCACCACAACGGTGCTAGGATCAATTTTGGAAAACCATGGTTTTGACCCACTTGGGGGCCATTTGTGGTCTCAAATTGGCGAATTTTCAAGGCCCGTTCGACCTTGAGAGGGGCCGAAATTGCTCAACATGGGCTCAAAATGGGCCCATTCCACTTGTTTGTGCACCCCAAATACTCCAAAACTATCTTCGGAAAAACACATTTTTGATCCATTTTTGACTGATATTTAGTCCCAAAACGGCGCATTTTCAAGGCATTTGTGACTTTGGAGTGGCCAAAATGGCTTGCAATGGGCTTAAAAAAGGGCTCATTTCACTTGTTTATGCACCCCAATTCGTCAAGGATCATTTTTGGTAAAACACATTTTGGCAAAGGAGGGCCACAAGCTCAAAATGCGCCAAGACCACTTGTTTTGCATTCCATGTGGTCCAGAATATTTTTTGAAAAAAGTTCCTTTTTTTTTTCTGCATCCGGTGGACCTTGTTGACCCATGTTGGCACCCACCTCTTTGGGCTACCCATTACAGCTTGCCGCGGCCCACTGGGCCTAGGTACGGGGGTCAAGGCGTTGGTTGGGGCAATTTTGAGGGGTGGAAACCAGCACAAGTGGGTGGTTGCGGGTGGATTAGGTGCGCTCGAATTCGGGTTTGGAGTCACGTAGCCCAAGATATGGTTTGTTTTTGGTGTGGGGCTGTCGGCGGCCAACGTGCACAAATTTTAGGGCTTTTGGGGACCATTTGGGGGCGGTTCGTGGACATATTATGGAGTTAGGGGGCCTTTTGCCACGGGGAAGTGTAACTGTATGTGTAGAGTAGCCACCATTTCCCTCATTTGGCCGTTTTTAGCAGGTTGTAGGGCGGTTTTGGGTGAGACAGAGGCTGATTTTGGCCCTAAATTGCAGATTTGGAAATGGCCGCCCAGCACTTGCGACGCCCGCTCTTGGCCGCCGCCGTTGAGTTTGTGGCTCATACTTTGTGTGGTTGTCCCTCACACCCATTCGTGGCATGCACCAAACCTTTGCCAAATCCCAAGCACCACAATGCAGCTGTGATTTTTTCCCATTTCGCGTGTGCTTGCTACTTGCTTGCTTGCTGCTTGCTTGTTGCTGCTTGCCAAACCTGTTAGGTCCACGCTAGACACTAAAAAGGTTTTCCGAACCAAGTTTGGTTGCACCAACTCGGTGACCCTAGCCCTAACCCTAACCAGGATTGAATATTGCGACCAAGCTGGTGGGGCAAGGAACATCGTCTAGGAGACTTTAACGACAAATGAGGTACGCACTAGAAAGCGGATGAGAGCGCCTCAAAAGGGGTTAAAAAATGAGCTGTGTTCACCTGTTTGTGCACCACAACGGGACTAGGATCAATTTTGGAAAACCATGGTTTTGACCCATTTGGGGGCCATTTGTGGTCTCAAATTGGCGAATTTTCAAGGCCCGTTCGACCTTGAGAGGGGCCGAAATTGCTCAACATGGGCTCAAAATGGGCCCATTCCACTTGTTTGTGCACCCCAAATACTCCAAAAATATCTTCGGAAAAACACATTTTTGATCCATTTTTGACTGATATTCAGTCCCAAAACAGCGCATTTTCAAGGCATTTGTGACTTTGGAGTGGCCAAAATGGCTTGCAATGGGCTCAAAAAGAGGCTCATTTCACTTGTTGGTGCACCCCAAATCGTCGAGGATCATTTTTGGTAAAACACATTTTGGCAAAGGAGGGCCACAAGCTCAAAATGCGCCAAGAACACTTGTTTTGCATTCCATGTGGTCCAGAATATTTTTTGAGAAAAGTTCTGTCTTTTTTTCTGCATCCGGTGGACGTTGTTGACCCATGTTGGCAGCCACCTCTTTGGGCTACCCATTGCAGCTTGCCGCAGCCCACTGGGCCTAGGTACGGGGGTCTAGGCGTTGGTTGGGGCAATTTTGAGGGGTCGAAACCAGCACAAGTGGGTGGTTGCAGGTGGATTAGATGCGCTCGAATTCGGGTTTGGAGCCACGTAGCCCAAGCTATGGTCTGTTTTTGGTTTTGGGCTGTCGGGGGCCAATGTGCACAAACTCTAGGGCTTTTGGGGACCATTTGGGGGCGGTTCGTGGACATATTATGGAGTTAGGGGGCCTTTTGACATGGGCACGTCCCAATGCATGTGTAGAGTAGCCACTATTTCCTTTCATTTGGCCGTTTTTAGCAGGTTGTAGGGCGGTTTTGGGTGAGACAGAGGCTGATTTTGGCCCTAAATTGCAGATTTGGAAATAGCCGTCCAGCACTTGCGACGCCCGCTCTTGGCCGCCGCCGTTGAGTTTTTGGCTCATAGGTTGTGTGGTTGTCCCTCACACCCATAGGTGGCAAGCACCAAAACTTTGCCAAATCCGAAGCACCACAATGCAGCCGTGATTTTTCCCCATTTCGCGTGTGCTTCCTACTTGCTTGCTTGCTGCTTGCTTGTTGCTGCTTGCCAAACCTGTTAGGTCCACACTAGACACTAAAAAGGTTTTCCGAACCAAGTTTGGTTGCACCAACTCGGTGACCCTAGCCCTAACCCTAACCAGGATTGAATATTGCGACCAAGCTGGTGGGGCAAGGAACAGCGTCTAGGAGACTTTAACGACAAATGAGGTACGCACTAGAAAGCGGATGAGAGCGCCTCAAAAGGGGTTCAAAAATGAGCTGTGTTCACCTGTTTGTGCACCACAACGGTGCTAGGATCAATTTTGGAAAACCATGGTTTTGACCCATTTGGGGGCCATTTGTGGTCTCAAATTGGCGAATTTTCAAGGCCCGTTCGACCTTGAGAGGGGCTGAAATTGCTCAACATGGGCTCAAAATGGGCCCATTCCACTTGTTTGTGCACCCCAAATACTCCAAAACTATCTTCGGAAAAACACATTTTTGATCCATTTTTGACTGATATTTAGTCCCAAAACGGCGCATTTTCAAGGCATTTGTGACTTTGGAGTGGCCAAAATGGCTTGCAATGGGCTTAAAAAAGGGCTCATTTCACTTGTTTATGCACCCCAAATGGTCTAGGATCAATTTTAAAAAAGGGACTTTGGCAAAGGAGGGCCACAAGCTCAAAATGCGCCAAGACCACTTGTTTTGCATTCCATGTGGTCCAAGATAATTTTTGAAAAAAGTCCTTTTTTTTTTTTGCAACCGGTGGACCTTGTTGACCCATGTTGGCACCCACCTCTTTGGGCTACCCATTACAGCTTGCCGCGGCCCACTGGGCCTAGGTACGAGGGTCTAGGCTTTGGTTGGGGCAATTTTGAGGGGTGGAAACCAGCACAAGTGGGTGGTTGCGGGTGGATTAGGTGCGCTCGAATTCGGGTTTGGAGTCACGTAGCCCAAGATATGGTTTGTTTTTGGTGTGGGGCTGTCGGCGGCCAATGTGCACAAATTTTAGGGCTTTTGGGGACCATTTGGGGGCGGTTCGTGGACATATTATGGAGTTAGGGGGCCTTTTGACACGGGGAAGTCTAACTGCATGTGTAGAGTAGCCACTATTTCCCTTCATTTGGCCGTTTTTAGCAGGTTGTAGGGCGGTTTTGGGTGAGACAGGGGCTGATTTGGGACCTAAATTGCACATTTGGAAATGGCCGCCCAGCACTTGCGACGCCCGCTCCTGGCCGCCACCGTTGATTTTCTGGCTCATACTTTGTGTGGTTGTCCCTCACACCCATAGGTGGCATGCACCAAAACTTTGCCAAGTCCGAAGCACCACAATGCAGCTGTGATTTTTCCCCATTTCGCGTGTGCTTGCTACTTGCTTGCTTGCTGCTTGCTTGTTGCTGCTTGCCAAACCGTTAGGTCCACGTTGGACACTAAAAAGGTTTTCCGAACCAAGTTTGGTTGCACCAACTCGTTGACCCCAGCCCTAGCCCTAACCCTAACGAGGATTGAATATTGCGACCAAGCTGGTGGGGCAAGGAACAGCGTCTAGGAGACTTTAACGACAAATGAGGTACGCACTAGAAAGTGGATGAGAGCGGCTCAAAAGGGGTTCAAAATGAGCTGTGTTCACCTGTTTGTGCACCACAACGGTGCTAGGATCAATTTTGGAAAACCATGGTTTTGACCCATTTGGGGGCCATTTGTCGTCTCAAATTGGCTTATTTTCAAGGCCCGTTCGATTTTGAGAGGGGCCGAAATTGCTCAACATGGGCTCAAAATGGGCCCATTCCATTTGTTTGTGCACCCCAAATACTCCAAAAGTATTTTTGGAAAAACACACTTTTGATCCATTTTTGACTGATATTTGGTCCCAAAACAGCGCATTTTCAAGGCATTTGTGACTTCGGAGTGGCCAAAATGGCTTGCAATGGGCTCAAAAAAGGGCTCATTTCACTTGTTGGTGCACCCCAAGTGGTCGAGGATCATTTTTGGAAAAACACATTTTGGCAAAGGAGGGCCACAAGCTCAAAATGCGCCAACAACACTTGTTTTGCATTCCATGTGGTCCAAGATAATTTTTGAAAAAAGTCCTTTTTTTTTGCATCCGGTGGACCTTGTTGACCCATGTTGGCACCCACCTCTTTGGGCTACCCATTGCAGCTTGCCGCGGCCCACTGGGCCTAGGTACGGGGGTCAAGGCGTTGGCTGGGGCAATTTTGAGGGGTGGAAACCAGCACAAGTGGGTGGTTGCCGATGGATTAGGTGCGCTCGAATTCGGGTTTGGAGCCACGTAGCCCAAGATATGGTCTGTTTTTGGTGTGGGGCTGTCGGGGGCCAATGTGCACAAACTCTAGGGCTTTTGGGGACCATTTGGGGGCGGTTCGTGGGCATATCATGGAGTTAGGGGGCCTTTTGACACGGGGAAGTCTAACTGCATGTGTAGAGTAGCCACCATTTCCCTCATTTGGCCGTTTTTAGCAGGTTGTAGGGCGGTTTTGGGTGAGACAGAGGCTGATTTTGGCCCTAAATTGCAGATTTGGAAATGGCCGCCCAGCACGTGCGACACCCGCTCCTGGCCGCCACCGTTGAGTTTCTGGCTCATACTTCGTGTGGTTGTCCCTCACACCCATAGGTGGCATGCACCAAAACTTTGCCAAGTCCGAAGCACCACAATGCAGCTGTGATTTTTCCCCATTTCGCGTGTGCTTGCTACTTGCTTGCTTGCCGCTTGCTTGTTGCTGCTTGCCAAACCTGTTAGGTCCACGCTAGACACTAAAAAGGTTTTCCGAACCAAGTTTGGTTGCACGAACTCGTTGACCCTAGCCCTAACCCTAACCAGGATTGAATATTGCGACCAAGCTGGTGGGGCAAGGAACAGCGTCTAGGAGACTTTAACGACAAATGAGGTACGCACTAGAAAGTGGATGAGAGCGCCTCAAAAGGGGTTCAAAATGAGCTGTGTTCACCTGTTTGTGCACCACAACGGGACTGGGATCAATTTTGGAAAACCATGGTTTTGACCCATTTGGGGGCCATTTGTGGTCTCAAATTGGCGAATTTTCAAGGCCCGTTCGACCATGAGAGGGGCCGAAATCGCTCAACATGGGCACAAAATGGGCCCATTCCACTTGTTTGTGCACCCCAAATACTCCAAAAGTATTTTTGGAAAAACACACTTTTGATCCATTTTTGACTGATATTTGGTCCCAAAACAGCGCATTTTCAAGGCATTTGTGACTTTGGAGTGGCCAAAATGGCTTGCAATGGGCTCAAAAAAGGGCTCATTTCACTTGTTGGTGCACCCCAAGTGGTCGAGGATCATTTTTGGAAAAACACATTTTGGCAAAGGAGGGCCACAAGCTCAAAATGCGCCGACAACACTTGTTTTGGATTCCATGTGGTCCAAGATAATTTTTGAAAAAAGTCCTTTTTTTTGCATCCGGTGGACCTTGTTGACCCATGTTGGCACCCACCTCTTTGGGCTACCCATTACAGCTTGCCGCGGCCCACTGGGCCTAGGTACGGGGGTCAAGGCGTTGGTTGGGGCAATTTTGAGGGGTGGAAACTAGCACAAGTGGGTGGTTGCGGGTGGATTAGGTGCGCTCGAATTCGGGTTTGGAGTCACGTAGCCCAAGATATGGTCTGTTTTTGGTTTCGGGCTGTCGGCGGCCAATGTGCACAAACTCTAGGGCTTTTGGGGACCATTTGGGGGCGGTTCGTGGGCATATTATGGAGTTAGGGGGCTTTTTGACACGGGGAAGTCTAACTGCATGTGTAGAGTAGCCACCATTTCCCTCATTTGGCCGTTTTTAGCAGGTTGCAGGGCGGTTTTGGGTGAGACGGAGGCTGATTTTGGCCCTAAATTGCAGATTTGGAAATGGCCGCCCAGCACTTGCGACGCCCGCTCTTGGCCGCCACCGTTGAGTTTGTGGCTCATACTTTGTGTGGTTGTCCCTCACACCCATAGGTGGCATGCACCAAAACTTTGCCACATCCGAAGCACCACAATGCAGCTTTGATTTTTCCCCATTTCGCGTGTGCTTGCTACTTGCTTGCTTGCTGCTTGCTTGTTGCTGCTTGCCAAACATGTTAGGTCCACGCTAGACACTAAAAAGGTTTTCCGAACCAAGTTTGGTTACTCGGTGACCCTAGCCCTAACCCTAACCAGGATTGAATATTGCGACCAAGCTGGTGGGGCAAGGAACATCGTCTAGGAGGCTTCAACGACAAATGAGGTACGCACTAGAAAGTGGATGAGAGCGGCTCAAAAGGGGTTCAAAAATGAGCCGTGTTCACCTGTTTGTGCACCACAACGGGACTAGGATCAATTTTGGAAAACCATGGTTTTGACCCATTTGGGGGCCATTTGTGGTCTCAAATTGCCAAATTTTCAAGGCCCGTTCGACCTTGAGAGGGGCCGAAATTGCTCAACATGGGCACAAAATGGGCCCATTCCACTTGTTTGTGCACCCCAAATACTCCAAAAGTATTTTTGGAAAAACACACTTTTGATCCATTTTTGACTGATATTTGGTCCCAAAACAGCGCATTTTCAAGGCATTTGTGACTTTGGAGTGGCCAAAATGGCTTGCAATGGGCTCAAAAAAGGGCTCATTTCACTTGTTTATGCACCCCAAATGGTCTAGGATCATTTTTGGAAAAACACATTTTGGCAAAGGAGGGCCACAAGCTCAAAATGCGCCAACAACACTTGTTTTGGATTCCATGTGGTCCAAGATAATTTTTGAAAAAAGTCCTTTTTTTTTGCAACCCGTGGACCTTGTTGACCCATGTTGGCACCCACCTCTTTGGGCTACCCATTGCAGCTTGCCGCGGCCCACTGGGCCTAGGTACGGGGGTCAAGGCGTTTGTTGGGGCAATTTTGAGGGGTGGAAACCAGCACAAGTGGGTGGTTGCCGATGGATTAGGTGCGCTCGAATTCGGGTTTGGAGTCACGTAGCCCAAGATACCGTCTGTTTTTGGTTTCGGGCTGTCGGCGGTCAATGTGCACAAACTCTAGGGCTTTTGGGGACCATTTGGGGGCGGTTCGTGGGCATATTATGGAGTTAGAGGGCCTTTTGACACAGGGAAGTCTAACTGCATGTGTAGAGTAGCCACCATTTCCCTCATTCGGCCGTTTTTAGCAGGTTGTAGGGCGGTTTTGGGTGAGACAGAGGCTGATTTTGGCCCTAAATTGCAGATGTGGAAATGGCCGTCCAGCACTTGTGATACCCGCTCCGGGCCGCCACCGTTGAGTTTCTGGCTCATAGGTTGTGTGGTTGTCCCTCACACCCATAGGTGTCAAGCACCAAAACTTTGCCAAATCCGAAGCACCACAATGCAGCTGTGATTTTTCCCCATTTCGCGTGTGCTTGCTACTTGCTTGCTGGCTGCTTGCTTGTTGCTGCTTGCCAAACCTGTTAGGTCCACGCTAGACACTAAAAAGGTTTTCCGAACCAAGTGTGGTTGCACCAACTCGTTGGCCCTAGCCCTAACCCTAACCAGGATTGAATATTGCGACCAAGCTGGTGGGGCAAGGAACATGGTCTAGGAGACTTTAGCGACAAATGAGGTACGCACTAGAAAGTGGATGAGAGCGGCTCAAAAGGGGTTCAAAAATGAGCTGTGTTCACCTGTTTGTGCACCACAACGGGGCTAGGATCCATTTCGGAAAACCATGGTTTTGACCCATTTGGGGGCCATTTGTGGTCTCAAATTGGCGAATTTTCAAGGCCCGTTCGACCTTGAGAGGGGCCGAAATTGCTCAACATGGGCTCAAAATGGGCCCATTCCACTTGTTTGTGCACCCCAAATACTCCAAAAGTATCTTCGGAAAAACACACTTTTGATCCATTTTTGACTGATATTTGGTCCCAAAACAGCGCATTTTCATGGCATTTGTGACTTTGGAGTGGCCAAAATGGTTTGCAATGGGCTCAAAAAAGGGCTCATTTCACTTGTTGGTGCACCCCAAATGGTCTAGGATCATTTTTGAAAAAAGGCACTTTGGCAAAGGAGGGCCACAAGCTCAAAATGCACCAACAACACTTGTTTTGCATTCCATGTGATCCAAGATAATTTTTGAAAAAAGTCCTTTTTTTTTTTTTGCAACTGGTGGACCTTGTTGACCCATGTTGGCACCCACCTACCCATTGGAGCTTGCCGCGGCCCACTGGGCCTAGGTACGGGGGTCTAAGCGTTGGTTGGGGCAATTTTGAGGGGTGGAAACCAGCACAAGTAGGTGGTTGCGGGTGGATTAGATGTGCTCGAATTCGGGTTTGGAGCCACGTAGCCCAAGATATGGTCTGTTTTTGGTTTCGGGCTGTCGGCGGCCAATGTGCACAAACTCTAGGGCTTTTGGGGACCATTTGGGGGCGGATCGTGGTCATATTATGGAGTTAGAGTCTGTCTTGCCATGTTACCAGCCCCATCAGTAGCTCCATGTCTCCGTTACCATGGTGGCATGCTGAATTTACACCCCTCATATGCCGCTTGGTTGTACAAAACGTTCTGTAGTACGTTCTTGAAGTATTTGTGCTCAGACATACCCCCTATAGGCCCATTTAGGAAAAAAATTTTCTGCAGAGCGTTCCGGTAAAAGTGATGTGTCGTAGGCGCCTCATGCTTGGCAATTTGAAGTGTACTGTGCTCCGGTTACACACCATGTTTGCGGCCATGCGTTTACAGTTACCTGGTTTGAGTCGGCATGCACCATGTTCCTCTTAGAAGTTGTGCGCATAATGGACCTTGCCTCGTTCCGTCTGTTCATTGGGAAATACCACTTTGAAAGTGAACATCACCTCATGGATTGTGCTGTCACGGACAAAGCCCACGAGACTTTGCGATTTGGGCTGCAAGTTTGCGCCATGATTCACGCACAGCGGTGGGGGGATTTTGTTCACCAAATTCAGCTAAGGACAACACATGTACCACCGGTGCCCAGCATAGAACATTGGAAGACGGACCAATATTGTCCCGTTACCGGTGGCAATTTTAGGAAATCTGTACCGACATGCATGCGATATGCTTCGGTCCGCCGCTTGGAAGTTTTCGAAAACCCTTGGAAAGATGCTCGGAAGTTTTGGCAGCCAGATCGGGTCCCAAAACGCACCCCATATTGGTAGGAATGTTCCATGGGCTTCCCAGCCGACCGTGCCGGGGGAGCTCGGAAGAAATTTTTCAGCCCGAACCCAGTGGACTTAGGGTTGGATGCTTGGTGCCTACCTTGCCCGCCATGGAGAACAGCACGTTGAAGCTAATGTTTGTCTACCCTTTGTGTGCTTTGCCTACAAACTGCATGGAGAACACTGTGCTCAAGCTCAGGGGTTGCCATAAGGACGCTCAGCCTTTTTTTTTATTTTTACTAAGGCAGCCACTCTCTGATGTTTGGTGGCTACCCACCAACCGCCATCAGTTACCCACCAACCGCCATCGGTTACACACCAACCGCCATGGGTTACCCACCAACCGCCATCGGTTACCCACCAACCGCCATCGGTTACCCACCAACCGCCTTCGGTTACACACCAACCGCTATCAGTTACCCACCAACCGCCATCGGTCACCCACCAACCGCCATCGGTTACCCACCAACCGCCATTGGTTACCCACCAACCGCCATCGGTTACACACCAACCGCCATCGGTCACACACCAACCCGCCATCGGTTACCCACCAGCCGCCATCGGTTACCCACCAACCGCCATCAGTTACCCACCAACCGCCATCGGTTACCCACCAACCGCCATCGGTTACCAACCAACCGCCATCGGTTACGCACCAACCGCCATCGGTTACACACCAACTGCCATCGGTTACACACCAACCGCTATCGGTTACCCACCAACCGCCAATGGTTACCCACCAAACGCCATCAGTTACCCACCAACCGCCATCCGTTACACACGAACCGCCATCGGTTACCCACCAACCGCCATCGGTTACCCACCAACCGCCATCGGTTACCCACCAACCGCCATCGGTTACCCACCAACCGCCATCGGTTACACACCAACCCGCCATCGGTTACCCACCAGCCGCCATCGGTTACCCACCAACCGCCATCAGTTACCCACCGGCCGCCATCATAGGCCGTATTGGACTCTCCGAGTTTTTTTTTTGTTTTATTATGGCAACGCCTGCTCGAGCTTATGATTGCTTCCCCTTTGTGCTCCTTTGTGAATTTGGACTTTTGCTTTTGACATGTGCAACGCCAGTTTGATCTTTGGTGGCTGCTTTGCCTACAAACTTGCATCGAGAACACTGTACTCAAGCTTATGAATGTTTGCCCTTTGTGCCTTGTGAAGCTTTGTGCCTGCTTTCGTGGTTTTCTTTTTGCATGTGTGTCGCTTTTTCACCTTGGCCCCTTTGAGTAGACTCACTAATGTATTCCCTTTTTTGTGCTCAGAACACTTTTTGTCACCTGCAATAGACATGTCTAGTAGTCAAAGCAGTGCCGCTAGTGCCTCGTCTTCGTCCGCTCAGCCCCCCCCAGCCCGTTCAGCAGCTCCCTGAACCAGATTTAGAGCTTGAGGGCGAGCTCATTGACGCGGACACAGCCAATACCGAAGTTCCCGAACCGGGTGATACACAATCGCGCCTCCAACACGCCCTAGCAGCACTGTGCCTGCGGCATAAGCTGTCAGAGTCCATTGAACCCAGAATGCTAAGGGTTTTTTTAGACAGGGTCGTCCCCGATGCATACCGCATCCAGCCGAAGGATACCTTGCTGGCTATGCTGATGCATAAACATTTTTCAATCCCTGTCTTGACGACACGCCGCCGTCCCCATCTCCTCGGGTCGACTAGCGGAACTTGGGAGTGGGAACCCCAGCGCCGGTAGCAGTGCTGGTGCCAGCAACCCTTCGCGAGCCACCCCCGCTTTGTGGGAGGCGCCAACAGTCGGAGGAGCAGCATGACCAGCAGCAGCAAGGCCCGCCGCCGCAGCAGAAGATGCAGAGGAGTACAAGGCCATGCAGGCTGCCCGCTGCGTAGCTTTGTTGGCGGCTGTTGCAGCTGTGCAAGTCCAGATGGTGCTTGCACAGCTTAGTAAGAAGACAGCGTCCTGGTTCGCGGCCGGGGGGGAGGGGGTGGTGGTGTGGGTCACTCGGGGGGCCTTGACCCCCCGCAAGCAAGTGGAGCATCGTGCTGCAATTGGGCAGATGCCCCCAAACCTGGCCAAGGTGGTTCTGGACCTGGCCATTTTGGATCGGAGTGTGGCAGTGTGTGGGGAGCTGGGGGTTCCACACCAGTTGAGGAAAATTATCCTCAAGGAGTACCGATTACCAGCTGATCGGTACTCCCAGTTGAAAGGGCAGTTTGAGCAGGCCTGCCAGTCCTTTAAGAAGGCTGAGCAGGCTGTACGGGAGGGGTTGGGGGGGAAGAGGCAGGGGGGGCAGGGGGTGAAGACCAGGGAGGGAAAGCTGCGGGCAGCAGCTACTGTCTAGCAGGAAAGGGCAGAGCATCTGCTGGGGCCTTGGGAGGAGGCAAAAAACCGCCGCCTCCTTAAGGCCCCCCTCCCCAAGATGCCCCCCCAGCACCCTCCCCCCCTTTGGAAAATGGGAGGTGACAGGGGGACACCAGGAGGAGCTCCTGCATGGGGTGGTTTTTGCGGGGCATCCTGGTGGCTGGGAGGTGTATGACCTTGCAGCCACGGCTGTTTCAAGGTCATGCACCCAGAAGTTGAGGGAGCGGGGGGTTTCGTTGAGGATGCACACCGCCCCCGATTCCTGCAATTGCCGCAACTGTTTGTGTGTGGCTGTCAAGGTAATCCTGTGGCACATGAGCCACCCTGTGAGTGTGTGGGGCAACCCCCCCGCCCTCAGCCATTTTTCCATGTGGGGGCGCCAGTGCCGTGAGTTGATGGACACAACTCTTGCATGGCCCTGGTGAAAGGGAACTGGAAGTGCCGCCGCACTGGCTGGGGCCCCGAGGCCCTGAAGGAGATGAAAGAAGTCTCCGGGCAGTTGGCCACGGTTGGGGGGGGCAAAGGGCCGATCCCCTTTGCCCCCCTCTCGGGCAACATGGTGCCCATTGTGGTACTTTTCTGCATCGCGAATCCTTATTCTTGCCCTGTTATCCCTGGTGCGGGTAAGGGGAAGGGGAAGGGGAAGGGGAAGGGGGGTCTGAAGGGGGGGGGTGATTCAGACTCTTCAGACTCTGCCCCAGAGATTGCATTGGGGAAGGGTAAGGGGAAGGGGAAGGGGGGCGTGAAAGGGGGGGGTGATTAAGACTCTTCAGACTCTGCCCCAGAGATTGCAGTGGGTAAGGGGAAGGGGAAGGAGAAGGGTAAGGGGAAGGGGAAGGGGAAGGAGGTGGTGGTGGTTTCAGACTCTGAGTCATGTGACTCAGAGTCCCAGGTGCCTATTTCCGCGACAGGGGTGAGGAGAGGGCAGGTGGCCCCTGAGTCATCTGACTCATATTCCCAGGCGCCTGTTTCCTCCACAGGCGTGAAGAGAGGGCGGGCGGCCCCTGACTGTGTGGCCCCTGCAGGTAAGAGGAGGAAGAAGACCAGCCGCAGCCCATATGTGGGCTGGAGTGGCACAGGGCAGGAGTCGGGGGACCAAGGGTCACTGCCCCTTCGCGTAGTCACACAGGTCAGGACTGTCCTTGACTATGTGAAGGGGACCGGCCACCGACCTCGCTATTGGATGAGGTCCTTCCCCCTCATCCACGGGGGTGATTCTGGGCCAGGGGAGTTGATTCTCCTCATTGTGCCCCCTGAGACCAAGGCCAAGGCCTCTCACAAGGCACAGCCTCAGCCTGAGCCTGAGTCTGAGGGGGAGGACTGAGAGGGAGGTGTATATTCCCAATTGAGGCACTAAAATGAACTGCAGCTGCACCTGAACTCCCTGTTGGCATCCATTCATGCTTCCAGCCCATCTGTGCTTGTTGTGCCTGTGGCAGGGGGCGGATAGTCGAGCACACTTTTGACCCTTGGATCTCGAAACTGGTTGGGCCATTCCTGGCATTTCAAGCTCTAGTGAAAGGTACTGGTTGGGGCTTTCTATACATGGTTCCTTTGAAACATACCAGAACAGTGGCGCAGAGGGAGGGGGCGGATAGTCGAGCACACTTTTGACCCTTGGATCTCGAAACTGGTTGGACCATTCTTGGCAATTCAAGGCTCTGGTGAAAGGTACACGTTAGGGCTTTCCATACATGGTTCCTTTGAAACATACCAAAACAGTGGTGCAGAGGGAGGGGGCGGATAGTCGAGCACACTTTTGACCCTTGGATCTCGAAACTGGTTGGAGCAATCCTGGCAATTCAAGGCTCTGGTGAAAGGTACACGTTGGGGCTTTGCATACATGGTTCCTTTGAAACATACCAAAACAGTGGTGCAGAGGGAGGGGGCGGATAGTCGAGCACACTTTTGACCCTTGGATCTCGAAACTAGTTGGACCATTCCTGGCAGTTCAAGGCTTTGGTGAACGGTACTGGTTGGGGCTTTCCATACATGGTTCCTTTGAAACAAACCAAAGCAGTGGTGCAGAGGGAGGGGGCGGATAGTCGAGCACACTTTTGACCCTTGGATCTCGAAACTGGTTGGACCATTCTTGGCAATTCAAGGCTCTGGTGAAAGGTACACGTTGGGGCTTTGCATACATGGTTCCTTTGAAACATACCAAAACAGTGGTGCAGAGGGAGGGGGCGGATAGTCGAGCACACTTTTGACCCTTGGATCTCGAAACTAGTTGGACTATTTCTGGCAGTTCAAGGCTTTGGTGAACGGTACTGGTTGGGGCTTTCCATACATGGTTCCTTTGAAACAAACCAAAGCAGTGGCGCAGAGGGAGGGGGCGGATAGTGGAGCACACTTTTGACCCCTGGATCTCGAAACCAGTTGGACCAATCGTGGCAAATCAAGGCTCTGGTGAACGGTACTGGTTGGGGCTTTGTGTACCCTTCGTGAACGGCCGTTCAGTGGCCGTTTGAATAATTGCGTGAATTTCACGTGAATTTACCCAAATTTTGAGGTTTTTGGGGGAAAATGCCATATTATTGGTTCATTCCGAGGGATTTGAGGGGCCAAAAATCCTCCCCTAGCTTCGTTACGCATCATCCAATGAAGGTCCCGCCCCAAAAGCATCCATCATGTCCGAACCGTGCCCAAAACGAGAGGTGCCGAAACCCCGCAAGCCTGTAGCCGATTCACGGCCGTGAATTCACGTGAATTCGTACGAAATTCGTACGAAATTCGCACGAATCTGGTACGAATTTCGTACGAATTCACGTGAATTCACGTGAATTCATACAAATTTCACCCTTGTGCACCCCCTCATTTGTCCTAACACCCGGGGTACCTCCCCCCCAAACACCTTGCAGGCACCCTAGCTACAGGCAACATGTGCACATGTGTGTGGGTGTGCCTTTGTGTGGGGTGTGTGGGTTTGTGTGGGTTTGTGTATGGTTTTATGGTTGGGTTTGCATGTGGGTGGATGCGTGACTTCCTGCTTGTTTCTACGTGCGGGCGTGCGTCTGTGTGTTGGTGTGTGTGAGGATGTGGGGGCCACCCGACCACATACGCACACAAACCCGTCCCAAACCTCACACCAACACCCACACACCCACACACACAACCACGGACCCATGGATACACACCCACACACAAACACGCTCCCACGCGCACAAACCAATCCACACACACACACACACACACACACACACACACACACACATAGACACACCCACAATGATCCCGCCCCACACACCTAACCACGACACATCCACTATGTAGGTGTGTGTGCGTATGTGTGGCTGGGCAGTGTGTGGGTGTGGGTGGGGTGGCAGGGCGGTTTGATTCCACTAATGGCATGTGGGTGTGTGTGGGGGGGGGGGGTACATGTACGACTGTCTGTGAGGATGTGAGGAGCACCAAACCATGCACATATACGCACAAGCCTTACACACACACACACACACACACCCTTCCCGCACCTCACACCAACACACGCGCACACACAACCACACACCCAACTACACATGGACACACCGACCCACATACACGCATCCGCACAAACCATATGCATACACACACACAAAATCACCCCCCTAAACATTTAACCGTGACACATCCACTGTCCAGGTACGTATGAGGGTGTGCGGGCGGGCGGTGTGTGGGTGTGGGTCGAGTGGGGGGCTCTTTGCTTTTATTGATGGTATGTGGCAGGGGGGGGGGGGGTGTATGACTGTCTTTTTGGTTATGGATGTGGGTGTGCGCCTGCCTTTGTGTGTGGGGAGGGTGAGGATGTGAGGAGCACCAAACCAGATATACGCACAAGCCATACACACACATGTGCACACACACACACACATACAGACACACCCTTCCCGCACCTCACACCAACACGCGCATACACACAAACACACACAACCGGACACCCAACTACACATGGACACAACGACCCACCCACCCACACACACACACACACACACATCCGCAGAAACCCATCCACACACACAGGCAGACACACATACACACACACACACACACACAGAACCCCCCCCCCCCTAAGCATCTAACCGTGACACATCCACTGTCCAGGTACGTCTGAGGGTGTGTGGGCGGGCAGTGTGTGGGTGTGGGTCGAGTGGGGGGCTGTTTGCTTTCATTGAGGGTATGTGTGTGTTTGTGCATGGGTGTGTGTGTGTCTGTGTGTGTGTGTGTGTTTGCGTGTGTGTGTGTGCGTTTGCGTGTGTGTGTGTGTGTGTGCCGGGGGGGGGGGGGGGCAGGTACAGGGAAATGTGTGTGGGTGTGGGGACTTCGTCATTGCATAGGTGGTGTTGGTGTGGCTCTTCTGCCAGTGTCCTGCAAAAATGGTACGAAATTCGCACGAATTTCGTACGAAATTCGTGCGAAATTCATACAAAATTCAAATTTGTCCCCAAAGTGTACCGTGAATGTGGTTGTTACGAATTTCGTACGAAATTCGCACGAATTTCGTACGAAATTCGTACGAATTTCGACCAATTTGCATGAATTTGCATCATTTTTGTGCATAACAAACACACATAGCAGCCATAGCACACAGCACATCAACACAACAACAACACAGAAGAACAACACAGTGAGCCCATATCACACAGCACAGCAACACAACAACACAGAAGAACAACACAGTCAGGTCATCAGCAACAGTCACCAAGCAGCAGACAGACGAAGCACAACAAGCAGCAAGCAAAACAACGGTACCAACCGAAAAGCAGGCATTACACACACATCATGACAATCAGCAGCAAACACAAACTACAAACAGCACAAAAGTATCGTCCCACATGATTCAACAACAGGCAGCCACCCATCCAACCATCCACACCCACTCATAGCACACAGCACAGCAACACAACAACAACACAGAAGAACAACACAGTCAGGTCATCAGCAACAGTCACCAGTGAGGAGCAGCAGACAGACGAAGCACAACAAGCGGCAAGCAAAACAGCGATACCAACACAGTCGAAAAGCAGGCATTACACACACATAATGACAATTAGCAGCACCAAACACAAACGACAGACAGTCACAAACTACAAACAACACAAAAGTATTATCCCACATGATTCAACAAAACCACCCAAGAACCCAAGAACCACCAATGCATGCACATATCACCCAGGCACGCACACCATGCACCCACGCCCACACAAACAACAACCCCTCCGACCAGGCACACCCACACACACACAAAAATGACACAAATTCATGCAAATTGTTTGAACTTCGTGCGAAATTCGTACGAAATTCGTACAAAACTCGTAACAACCACATTCACGGTACGTATTCACGGTACTTGAGGGACGAAATTCGTACGAAATTCGCACGAATTTCGTGCGAACTTCGTACGAATTTCGTACCATTTTTGCAGGACACGGGCAGAAGAGCCACACCAACACCACCTATGCATGTACCGAAGTCCCCACACCCACACACATTTCCCTATACCTGCCCCCCCGGCACCCACACACACATACATTGCAGCAATGTACACACACACACACACACCGCACAGACACACACACACACACACACAGGAGGAGGGGGCCACCCCTTCTTTCATGTACCGCAATATCCAAAGAAGCTCCCGGGGGGGCTGGCGCCCCCCCTGGTCGATCACTGGGGGGCCACCCCTTATTTCATGCACCACAGTTCCCGAGGAGCACACACACACACACACACACACACACACACACACACACACACACACACACACACACACACGGTATGTGGCAGCACGAAACAACTACACGCAACATACCTCAGTCTGGATGCACCCAATCGCACGGAGCCATGAACACGGATGCTGCTACCCCATGGCGTGTGAACACGTGGCACGATCCCTGTTGGTGGGTGAACAATCCAACTCTTCTACCCAGCTGCAGGTGAGAAGCTTGGAAGAGCCGACATCGAAGAATCAAACAGTAGAAAAAACCTGTGAAGAGAAAAGGAGTACCCTCCCTAACCTTAACCGCACTGCAACAAGCAAGACACCCTCCTAACCCCACACCCAGACACTCAGGTAAGTGGGGGTCTCCTTGCCCCCCCCCCCCCCTCCCAACCCTAGACGTGGTTGATTACGCTCCTATGGTTTGACCCAATGGACCCCCCCACCCCACCCTCATGCATCTACTAGCAACTATCACCTTTGCCCTTCCCAACAACTGTGTGAGCAATGCAACAATGGTTTGACCCCAATGGACCCCCCACCACTGCATCCACTATCACCTATAACCTATGCCCTTCCCAACAAATTCTATTGCCTTCGGCAAGTCCACCTCGCAGAGAATCTACAGCGAGCAACACGTACCCAAAATAGGGTGGAAACCACATAAATACGGCCTAAAACATGCTTTACATACCTTGGATGGTCATTTTAGGTGATCACGGTATCAAAAAAACAAGTTTCGAAAACTTCGATTTTTGAGCTGTCCAAGGTGAAAAACTGCATAAGCAGGTTGTGTACCAATCCCTTGGGAGACCCCCCCCCCCCCAACCCAATACCCAAATAGGGTGAAAAACACGTAAATACGGCCTAAAACATGCTTTACATACCTTGGATGGTCATTTTGGGTGATGACCACATCAAAAAAAACAAGTTTCCAAAACTTCGATTTTTGAGCTGTCTAGGTTGAAAAACTGCACAAGCAGGTTGTGTACCAATCCCTTGGGAGACCCCCCCCCCGGAGGTAATACCCAAATACCCAAAAAATTCTATTGCCTTCGGCAAGTCCACCTCGCAGAGAATCTACCCCAAGCAACACACACCCAAAATAGGGTAAAAACTACATAGATGCGGGCTAAAACATGCTTTACATATCTTGGATATTCATTTTAGGTGGTCACAATATCAAAAAAACAAGTTTCGAAAACTTCGATTTTTGAGCTGCCCGGGGTGAAAAACTGCATAAGCAGGTTGTGTACCAATCCCTTGGGAGCCCCCCCCCCCCCCCCCCCCCGGACCTGATTCCCAAATCGGGTGAAAAACACATAAATACGGCCTAAAACATGCTTTACATACCTTGGATGGTCATATTGTGTGGTCACAATATCAAAAAAACAAGTTTCGGAAACTTCGATTTTTGAGCTGTCCGGGGTGAAAAACTGCATAAGCAGGTTGTGTACCAATCCCTTGGGAGACCCCCCCCCCCCCCCCGGAAGAAATACCCATATCGGGTGAAAAACACGTAAATACGGCCTAAAACATGCTTTACATACCTTGGATGGTCATTTTAGGTGGTCACAATAGCAAAAAAACAAGTTTCGAAAACTTCGATTTTTGAGCTGTCCGGGTTGAAAAACTGCATAAGCAGGTTGTGCACCCGTCCCTTGGGAGACACCCCCCCCCCCGGACCCAACACCCAAATAGGGTGAAAAACACGTAAATACGGCATAAAATATGCTTTGCATAGCTTGAAATGTCATTTTGGGTGGTCACAACATCAAAAAAAAAAGTTTCAAAAACTTCGATTTTTGAGCTGTCCGGGTTGAAAAACTGCAAAAGCAGGTTGTGCACCCGTCCCTTGGGAGACCCCCCCCCCCGGACCTAACACCCAAATAGGGTGAAAAACACGCAAATACGGCCTAAAACATGCTTTGCATAGCTTGGATGGTCATTTTAAGTGGTCACAACATCAAAAAAACAAGTTTCGAAAACTTCGATTTTTGAGCTGTCCGGGGTGAAAAAGTGCATAAGCAGGTTGTGTACCAATCCCTTGGAAGACCCCCCCCCCCCGGACCTAATACCCAAATCGGGTGAAAAACACGTAAATACGGCCTAAAACATGCTTTACATAGCTTGGATGGTCATTTTAGGTGATCACGATGTCAAAAAAGTAAGTTTCGGAAACTTCGATTTTTGAGCTGTCCAGGGTAAAAAACTGCACAAGCAGGTTGTGTACCAGCCCATTCACTAAGCCATTATTGGTGGAAAGAGCCATTTTGCGTTTTTGGCACGGGTTGTGAACGGCCCTAAGCAAGGCTAGAGACTGCAAAAAACGTCCTTCCGTATACTAGGAGGCAGATACTGTCACAACATCCCCACTCACACCCCTCAAAGTGGATACCACGGGGTCACCGAGGTCGCCCAAACCGCCAACATAGCATAAATGGCTGAAAAGTGCATAAACTGCATAAGCGCTCGTCCCACTCCGGCCCATACAAACCCCATAGAGTCGGGACCCGGAAAAACTTTTTCGGCTCAAAATCGAAAAAAACCAAAAGATTCATGATTTTTGACCCAAAAAACGGGGGGGTCATTTTTGACCCCCCCCCCCACCCCCCCCCCCCCACCCCCACCCCCACCCCCCCCCCCCTCCCTCAAAACCTGAAAAAAGTGGGTTTCAAGTGGGGGGGGTCTAGGGGGGTCCGGACCAAAAACTCATTGGGGGATGCGTTTATTGGACAAAATAATGATTTTACAAGGGGTTAAACCAACAATTCAACCCCTTGGGGTAGGGTACGCGAATGGGCCCAAAAAGGCCAAAATGGGGGGGTATGTGGCGTTTTCCCCATATATACGCCTGCCTGGCTTTGATCTAACAACCTCTGCGAGGTGATTCTATTGCCTTCGGCAAGTCCACCTCGCAGAGAATCTACCCCGAGCAACACACACCCAAAGTAGGGTGGAAACTACATAAATACGGCCTAAAACATGCTTTACATACCTTGGATGATCATTTTAGGTGATCACAATATCAAAAAAACAAGGTTTGAAAACTTCGATTTTTGAGCAGCCTAGGGTGAAAAACTGCATAAGCAGGTTGTGTACCAATCCCTTGGGAGCCCCCCCCCCCCCCCCCCGGACATAATACCCAAATAGGGTGAAAAACATGTACATACGGCCTAAAAAACGCTTTACATACCTTGGATGGTCATTTTAGGTGATCACAATATCAAAAAAACAGGTTTCAAAAACTTCCATTTTTGAGCTGTCCGGGGTGAAAAACTGCATAAGCAGGTTGTGTATCAATCCCTTGGGAGACCCCCCCCCCCCCCCAGACCTAATACCCAAATAGGGTGAAAAACACGTAAATACGGCCTAAAACACGCTTTACATAACTTGGATGGTCATTTTGGGTGGTCACAATATCAAAAAAGTAAGTTTCAAAAACTTCGATTTTTGAGCTGGCCAGCGTGAAAAACTGCATAAGCAGGTTGTGTACCGGCCCATTCACTAGGCCATTATTGGTGGAAACAGTCATTTCGCGTCTTTGGCACGGGTTGTGAATGGCCCTAAGCAAGGCTAGAGACCACAAAAAACGTCCTTCCGTATCCTAGTAGGCATATATTGTCACAACATCCCCACTAGCACCCCTCAGAGTAGGTACCACAGGGTCACCGTGGTCGCCAAAACCGCCAACATAGCAAAAATGGCTGAAAAGTGCATAAACTGCATAAGCGCTCGTCCCACTCCGCCCCATACAAACCCTATGGAGACGGGACCCGGACACACTTTTTCGGCTCAAAATAAAAAAAAACCAAAAGATTCATGATTTTCGACCCAAAAAAAGGGGGGGTCATTTTTTCGACATTTTTGACCCCCCCCCCCCCACCCACCCCCACCCCCCCCTAAAAAGTGGGTTTCAAGTGGGGGGGGTCTAGGGGGGTCCGGACCGAAAACTCATTGGGGGATGCGTTTATGGGACAAAATAATGATTTTACAAGGGGTTAAACTAACAATTCAACCCCTTGGGGTAGGGTACGCGAATAGGCCCAAGTGGGGGGGTATGTGGCGTTTTCCCCATATATACGCCTGCCTGGCTTTGATCTAACAACCTCTGCGAGGTGATTGGGTGAAAACCATGTAAATACGGCCTAAAACATGCTTTACATACCTTGGATGGTCATTTTAGGTGATCACAATATCAAAAAAACAAGTTTTGAAAACTTCGATTCTTGAGCTATCCAAGGTGAAAAACTGCATAAGCAGGTTGTGTACCAATCCCTTGGGAGACCCCCCCCCCCCCAACCCAATACCCAAATAGGGTGAAAAACATGTAAATACGGCCTAAAACATGCTTTACATACCTTGGATGGTCATTTTAGGTGGTCACAATATCAAAAAAACAAGTTTCGAAAACTTCGATTTTTGAGCTGCCCAGGGTGACAAACTGCATAAGCAGGTTGTGTACCAATCCCTTGGGAGGACCCCCCCCCCCAACCCAATACCCAAATAGGGTGAAAAACACGCAAATACAGCCTAAAACATGCTTTACATACCTTGGATGATCATTTTGGGTTGTCACGATATCAAAAAAACAAGTTTCGAAAACTTCGATTTTTGAGCTGTCCAAAGTGAAAAACTGCATAAGCATGTTGTGTCCCGGCCCATTCACGAGGCCATTATTGGTGGAAACAGTCATTTCGCGTCTTTGGCACGGGTTGTGAACGGCCCTAAGCAAAGCTAGAGACTGCAAAAAACGTCCTTCCGTATCCTAGTAGGCATATACTGTCACAACATCCCCACTCACATCCCTCAGAGTGGGTACCACGGGGTCACCGAGGTCGCCAAAACCGCCAACATAGCAAAAATGGCCGGAAAGTGCATAAACTGCATAAGCGCTCGTCCCACTCCGCCCCATACAAACCCTATGGAGTCGGGACCCGGAAACACTTTTTCGGCTCAAAATCGAAAAAAACCAAAAGATTCATGATTTGCGACCCCAAAAAAGGGGGGGTCATTTTTTGACCCCCCCCCCCCCCACCCCCCCCCCACCCCCACCCCCCCCCCCCCTCCTTGAAAACCTCAAAAAAGTGGGTTTCAAGTGGGGGGGGTCTAGGGGGGTCCGGACCAAAAACTCATTGGGGGATGCGCTTCTTGGACAAAATAATGATTTTACAAGGGGTTAAACTAACAATTCAACCCCTTGGGGTAGGGTACGCGAATAGGCCCAAAAAGGCCAAAATGGGGGGGTATGTGGCATTTTCCCCTATATACGCCTGCCTGGCTTTGATCTAACAACCTCTGCGAGGTGATTTGTGAGCAACGCAACAAAGCATAAGAAATGTAATGTTGTTGGATCTTACTTTGGGCGAAGATAGCACGACAAAAGCACACGATAGCACCAAGTTACGAGCAAAACACAGCAAAAATAGGTGAAATTCACGGTACCGTGAATCTCGGATTCAAACGGCCGGTTCACGAAGGGTACATGCATACATGGTTCCTTTGAAACAAACCAAAACAGTGGCCTAGTGCAATCTTCTGTTTCCCAGGCACCATGTTTCACCATGAATTTGTTGTGAACAACCATGCTATATGGGTTCGAAAACTTCGATTTTGGAGTTGCCCAAGGTGAAAAGCTGCATTAGCAGCTTGTGCACGGGCCCATTCACTGGGCCATTATTGGTGGCAACAATCATTTCGCGTCTTTGGCATGGGTTTTGACGGGCCCTCGGCAAGGCTACAGACTGCAACAAACGTCGTTTCGTATCCTAGTAGGCATATACTGTCACAACATTTCCACTCACACCCCTCAGAGTGGGTAGCACGGGGTCACCGAGGTCGCCAAAACCGCAAACATAGCAAAAATGGCTGAAAAGTGCATAAACTACATAAGCGCTCGTTCCACTGCGCCCCATACAAACCCCATGGAGTCGGGACCCGGAAACACTTTTTCGGCTCAAAATTGAAAAAAACCAAAGAATAATGATTTTCACCCCAAAAAAGGGGTGGTCATTTTTTGACCCCCGTCCCCCCCACCTCCCTCAAAAGCTCCAAAAAGTGGGTGTCAAGTGGGAGGGGTCTAGGGGTTCCGGACCAAAAACTCATTGGGGGATGCCTTTATTGGACAAAATAATTATTTTACAAGGGGTTAAATTAACAATTCAACCCCTTGGGCCAGGGTAGCAAGTAGGCCCAAAAAGGCCCAAAATGGGGGGGTATGTGGCGTTTTCCCCTGTATATGCCTGGCTTTGATCTAACCCTCTGCGAGGTGATTTGACCCCCCCCCCCCCCCTCTGGACCCCCCTGGCCATGCCGCTGGGGTCTAGAACTCCAAAGTCTGCCTTTCAGTGGTTGCAGTCCAGTCACTCTTGGTTGGTGGCTGTGTCAAAACAAGGTAAGTCTACCAAAGGTTACACCTTCGCTTAGCTCTACTTAGTTAGGTCTTTGCTCCCCACCCCTTTGTGAATGCGGGGTGAGCAGCATATCAAGATAGAGACAGGCAAAGCGCATTTCATTCAAGAAGGCGCAAAATGCACCTCATTCATGATGTGAACCTACCATGGGCAAACATTCATATCCTCAGTGAATATATCATTCCAAGCAACCGCACACTGCAATGCCGCAAAATTGACCTGTTGCATTGCGTGTTTACTTTCTTTGTTGCTAGGTACAACCCCATTATTGCAGAACCAGGCAATGAAGATGATCCAGACTGGCACTGCGATGCAGGAAGATGGTGGCATGGTACTACCTGCAGACCTGACTGCTTACACCAAGTATTTGCTGCCTGCCAACCGGCACATGGGTGGTTATAGTGGCAATTATCTTGGGCAAGCTTGATCATACTCCAATGGGGAAAGTTGCAAGTGGATCGGCCCATTGTTTCACATGTCTTCGTCCAAATCTTGCCTGACAGAAAAATCACCATAGTCAACAATCCCAAGGCCACCAATTTAGTTGTTGGCGTGCTTGCTGGCTTCTGGACATCAGTTCTCTCTCTGCAGTGGTTTTACCTGCAGTCAGGCCGGTGGTCATTTTGCTGTTGCGAATCTGGGATCCGACGTCGCTTTGGTGGCATTGTGCAAAGAAACAGCCCACCTGTGTGTTTATGTAAGGGCGCTTGTTTGCATCCCCCACCTCAACTTCTTCTAGAAATTGCTGCTGACGAACAGTTTGCAGTAATGCAAGTGCATGCCCGGATGTGTTTTGTATCTCCTTGCGCAAAAAAAAGACATGTACAATGACTACACGTTTACCAATCACTCCTATGTTTGGAACTTTTACTCCACACTGCCTACCAGCCTTTGTGCCCCCCAAAAACACACATCCTACAACACTGGACACCGGGTGTACACCCTGCCAATGCCAGTGCGAACGTTCGCAACACACGTAAAACACATCGTCACACAGTGATGCAATGCTTGCGACAAAGGTTTTTGGTCAAATGCACAGTTGCCCCCCGCCTAGCTTGTCAATGACCCCTGCAGGGAGCTCCCATTTGGTTCAACTGTTCTGTTGTCATGTTGGCACCGCCGATCCCCCCCCCCCCAAAAAAAAATTGAACGGAATCCCAAGTACATGCAACCACCCCAGCCTGGTTCTGAGGCATGCTCCTCATAGGGCAAACAGTTTTCCGTGATCGGGAATCTTGGTGCACTTCACTGCACAAACGTTTGAGATGCATGAATTTCGCATTGGGAATGGCCTCGAAGAGAGTTGTGTGATCCTGGCACTGAATCCCTCCACTTGCACCCCCCCCCCCCCCCAATGCTACTTAGCCACAGGTCGTATGGGTTAAAATCGAAAAAATCTTTTCAGAGTCCCAGACTCATGATTTTCTGGTGCTTGTTATCTAATGGGCACCTTGGGATGTGCCATAAGGGGGGAACGTTAGCGCGCCGGGCATCTTTTTGGACCCGTGCCCCTCCACTGGCCTTTTAGGGGGTGCACTAAGGGGGCGCACTGAGCTCAGTGCAGCTATTTGGGTGTCTGGCTGTACTAGAGACCCACACTTTGAGATACTAGGAGCATCATGGTGACCCCTAGCGTAGGTTTTGACTTCTGATTTTGTCCCCTTTGTTGGGGACCCCTTAGAATGCAGGGGTGACGTAGCATTTCCGCCCTCTTTTGGGTCCCAACCTTCCGGTGCTATTGAGGAAACCGGGACAATCTTTGAATCCACGCTTTGTTGCGTGGCCACTCGAGTTGGGGTTAGGGACTCACAATCCACGCTTTTTTGCGTGGCGCCTTGAGTTGGGGTTAGGGACTCGCAATCCGCAACAATGTAGGGGTGGCATAGCATTTCTACCCTGTTTTGGGCCCCGCAGAAGGCAGGGTTGAGGCAGCCACTTCTGATTTTGTTCCCCTTTGTTTGAGGATCCCCGAGAAAGCACACGGTACAATGCAACAATTGAAACTCTAGTTTTCATGTGGTCTTTCAACCTTCCGGTGCTATTGAGGAAACCGGGACAATTTTCGTTACCCTTTTGCTTTGCGTTGCATTGCGCTGTGTTTCGCTACAAGGCACACATTGGGCAGCTGTTTGCTCGGTTGTGGCATTGGGGTTTGGTGAGGAACATGTGGCGTGGCCCCAATGAGTTGCACCAGTCAGTCCGCATTAGTTTTGCATCCGGAGGCAGGTCCGTCACCCCCCCCTACGGACCATGGGAGCATGTCCCGCCTCATGTTTGGACTGACCAAAGCAACTCGGCCGCCACGCAAGATGAGGCAGAGGATGAGGCAGAAGTGTGTGTGTTGTGTTGCCAACGGCGCTCCACCGTCGCAGTTTGTGATGAGTGTAAGGAGCACTATTGTAATGAATGTATTGACACCCACACTTGTGGGACCAATGTTGTTTGTTAAGTACACTACAAATGACAGTTGGAGTGGTCGAATTCACAGATATTGCTTTATTATGCAACGTGCTTTGTAGGGAAGGTGTGCAGTGCAATACTTGGGGGGCTTCTCCATGAGAGGATAAATGTGGGGCCAAAGTCGGGATAGTTAATAGAAAAGTAGCGCGCCGGACAAACGTTCCCCCAAAGTCCCTCCCCCAAAATGGGGGACCTCCAGACAGGGCGCTCAGTTGTCAACAGCATCTTTCCAAATGGGGTGCAACATGCCTCCACATGGGTATGTATGTCAAATGATGACCCAAGCCTGGCCCACCGAGGGATCATTAGGGCCATGCAGCCTGAACATGGTGAAGTCTGCACTGGTGGGGCCCCACATAGGGGCCATCCGGGGATGTGTATGTTGCAATTTGTCTAATTTTTTTTTCTGCGGTAAATGCGTGTAACAAAAAAATCGTCACGTCGTGTAATTTTTTTTTGCGGCAAGTCGTGTAAACCCGTTTCACGCATTACCGCAAAAAAATAAAATTACACGACTTGAGGATTTTTTTGTGTACACGCGTTTACCGCAAAAAAATTAAAATTACACGACTTGACGATTTTTTTGTACACAACGTACCGCAAAAAAAAATTACATGACTTGACGATTTTTTTGTGCACGACGTACCGCAAAAAAATAAAATCACACGACATGACAATTTTTTTGTACACGGCTTACCACAAATTTTTTTTGCCAATTTTATGGAAAACAAAAAATGCATGCATGTAGCCACTGGGCCCACTTGTGGTCCATTTCTCATTCTGTCCCACGCTCTGAAGCAGGTCATTGAACCGCTGATGATTTGGAGGGCGTTCTTGAGCTACCTTGCCCTCCTGACCCCCCCAACACCCAAGTTGAAGGTGCATTTTAGGGGATCAAGGAGAGTGTTCCGGCCAACCCCACCCCTCTTGAAGGCAAGTATACCACCCCACTATTTTGAGGCCGCCCAATCACGTGGTGACATCCCAATTCACTGGGGGGGGGGGTGATTCTACCGATTTTTGCTGGGGAATCTTGACAAGTTTGGGGGGGGGGGGGGTCCTAGGGAGGTTTGATTGATCCCTAGGGAGGTTTTGGTGCAAAACCACCATGAGAATGGTGTTCTTCGACCCCGAAATAGGGGGTAATGCCACCCTTGTTCAAAATTTTACCCTAGGAATGACCATGCCCCAGAACGGGGATGTTTTAGGAATAGGCTGTAGGGGGGGCATCCGCACTAATGCATCCACACTACTACAGGCATCCACTCTGCTACGGGCTATAGCAGCCTAGGTGTGATGTACAGGTTCTCTCACCAGAATTGCTAGGAAATACACGTTCTCCAACTCCAACGTACGTACACATTCTCCAACAAGAACTCTTGTACCTCTGCTATGACGACAAGCATCTGCACTACCACGGGCATCCGCCTGCCTGGGTGGGATATCCACGTCAAGAACTCCTGGGAAATACAGGTTTTCCCACAAGAACTCCTCTCCCTGTGCTATGACGAGCAAGCATATGCAAATATTGTGGGCATCCGCACTGCCGCGGGCATCCACCGAAAGACACGTCCTCGAACAAGAACTCCTCTTCCTCTGCTATGACAAGCACGCATCCGCTATACAGCGGGCATCCGCACTCCCGCGGGCATCCAACAAGAACCCCTGTACCTTTGCTAGGAACTCTTGGAAAAGGTAGGTTTTGCAACAAGAAGTCCTCTTCCTTTGCTATGACCAGTAGGCGTTGCAATGCCGTGGGCATCCGCACTGCCGCGGGCATCAACATGCCTGGGTGGGATCGTCGTCCTTCAAGAAGGGGGGGGTGGGGGGTATCTTGTCATCACACCTCAACCTCCAGTTTCTTTGGGGAACTAGAGTTTTTCACCTAAGCCGCTCAAATTACAAAATCCTAAACTGATTTTTTGGATATTGTGACGACCCATAATAATCAAAGGTCACATGCACAGCATCCTTGTGAGGGACAACAGTGAGTCCACACAATACTGCATGTACATTTGTGCTCCCCTCCCCTCTTAGAGGTGCCTTGCCAAAAGCAATAGAAATAGACGGCCCCCCCATGTTTGGGTTTGCTGCATAGACGATGGGGTTAAGTTCAGGGTTTAACCCAGGGTTGTAACCGCATTTTGTCGTATCCCAATGACTTTTTGGTTGGAGAACCCCCCCCCCCCTTTACCACCGCTTCAAACTCCCTAAACCAAAGCACTGTTCTTTCAAGAGAGGTGGCAAACCTTCTTTTCGTGACATGGGTGAATCTTTAGAGCCATAAAGCATCAAGTGGACCCTATCAGTTGTGCCCATTGGCCTGTAGAAGTGGAGACTTTGCACCATGGCAAGAAAAACTTGGTTGGTGTGTGAAAAATGTAACTCGTGTACAAAAAAATCGTCACGTCCGGCATTTTTTTTTTTTGGTTGTAAATGCGTGTTTTTTTTTCCCGGTAAGCCGTGTAAATTAATATAAAAAAAAATGAATTATTTTTTTGCGTTAAATTGTGTAAATTTTGAAAAAATTGAAAAATTGAAAGGAAAAAAATGCAACCTTTGCAATACATGCACACTATGCACAATTGCCGGTTCCTTACGGCACCCCATACCGACCATAGCGATGGGACGTTGGGTCCACAGAGCACCTAGTACTCTGTGTGGCCACCAATTAGTTGGGACTCGGCCAATATACCACAGACTATCACATGGTGTCACCAGCACTCGAAACAAAATCAGCCCCAAGAAAAGAAGCCCTAGAGTTGGGTAACCCCATACCCTATTTTGAGGTCGCCCAGTCCGAATATCATGGTGGTGTCACACAATTTTGCGGTATTTTTGAGAAAATCACCGTTTTATGTCGAAAAACGCACTCGCTAGGAATCTGCGAAACTCATTAAGATATGCCCAAAATGTGATGTGGCACCCACAAATTCGGAACAAGCGACCTCAGAATAGGGGGGTGGTATACTTTCATTTCACCATGGGTCCACAATGTCCAACTTCTATGGTGCAATGCCTAAAAAGTAGGGGTACTTAGGCTTTCCACTTGTGAACTTACTACTGGTGATGTCCTCTTGAGGATGCCTAAAAGTACCCCTACTTTTTAGGCGTTGCACCATAGAAATTCGACATTGTAGACCCATCGTGAAATCAAAGTATACTGGTATGCCAGCCCCCTATTTCAAGGTCGCTTATTCTGAATTTGTGGGTGCCACTTCACATTTTGGGCATATCTTAAGGAGTTTCGCACATTACTATTGAGTGCTTTTTTGACGTAAAACGGTGATTTCCTCAAAAATACTACCAAATTGCATGAAACCACTATGATATTCGGACTCGGCGACCTCAAAATAGGGTATGGGGTTCCCGACTTGAAATTCTTAGGCTGGGTCACCCTATTTTCACAAGCGGGTCAAAGCACTGTTCGGGGCACTTCGCATGTGATGTTGGGAGGGGAGTTGGCTCCTGGACATATTCCCCAAAGTGCATGGGGCACAGGATTGACCAGGCATGGGGCTCCCCTGGACATCTTCCCCAACCCTTCAAAGTTGTACCCTTTTGAAGGGGAGTGGCCCTGAGTGCAACCGGTTGTGAGGTCCCCTGGCAACAGAGTATGGATGGTGCAATCAGGGTAGGGTAGACCGCACTTGCCACAAATGGCGCAGAGTGCAAAAGGCAACCGTGTACCACAGGCGTAGCTCCCGGGTAGGCCTCGGCGAAGGAAGGCCTTGTAGAGTGTGAGGACCATAGGCGAAGCTCCTAGGTAGGCCTCGGCGAAGGAAGGCTTGGTAGAGTGTGAGGGCCAGCCACAACTCCATTGCACTGCATTGCCACGTTGGCGTGCAGTGGACATTTGAGCGTGGGCCGGTAGTGTTGGGGATGGTCCCTAAAGATGGACTGGGGAGTGCCGTGCACTCCTGTTGGCTGTGTTGGTGGGCGGGGCTACTCACCACCGCCCGCAAGGAAGATACTCCCCCGTGGACAGAGTCCGAATACTGTGGGCGAAGTACTTGCTACCACGCGCTTGCCGCAAATGGCATAGAGCGCAAAATATGTTACTGCAACACACTACCGGCAAGTCACGCATTGGAGAGCCAGCACCCATAGCCTTGTGTGACATTCACGTTGCTGATTGTGGTGAGCACCTCCCAGCTTGGGTTCTTCGTGATGACCGCATACCAGGCATTGATCAGGCCGTTAGGGGAGGACGCCATGGGCAGAAGTTGCATCTTGGATTTCCACCAAGGCAGGCGGATGCCTACAGTAGTGCGGATGTCTACGTGTCATAGCGGAAGGTTCAAGGGCGAGAGGCCAATAGGCGGCGCCATAGGCTAACAAAGCTAACCACCAAGGCCTTGTGCCAAACTCTCCACCCCCCCTATTGCCAACAAGAAACACATTTTTCAAGCTCCCCCCTCAGATACTCTTTTTGTTTTTTTTGCAATTTTTGGGGGTTGAAGTTGCCACGAATAGTGCATCTCAAGTGGTAGAACCAGCGCACAGAAGAATTGAAGTTGAGTAGCATGTACAGAGGAATCACACCACAAGGAGTTTCGTGTTGTTGCAAGATTGCTGTGGCACGACACCTACTGTTACGAGATGTTGTGATTTGCGAGTACGCGTAGCAAAACCTGACTGGTTCCCCATGCTTACCCCTGATCTGACGATGGTCATCAGCTGGGCATCATCCTAGGCATTTCAGTCTCATGTATCCATGCTGACTCCAGTAAGATGGAGCAGGCGCCCACAATCCCTGCTCGTGTTCCCCATGTTTAGACAAGGCCATGCACAAGGGTGTGTGTGTGCATGGTTTGTACCAAAAATGGTACTTGGTGCAGGAAATTAGGGGGCTGCCGTGGATTGCAACCTGACATGGCCGTGCTCACTTCCCAAAACAAAGGGCTCTACAATTGAAGCTGCACGGGTTGCAATTTTGAGAAAAACATGAGCTTGTCAACCAGTCATGTGGCGCCGATACTCTACATGGACCACCCACAGAATCAGATTTGTTTGCTGCTGTGCCTTATGTCTGGTTCAGGCTTTTGGCACCCTGTCCCATGTAACAATCGCTCCACAAGGTGTGCACTATTTGTGCAACATATCAGCATTGTGCACCACCTTTTACACGGTGTCTGCAGACGAAGGTAAAAGAGGGAAGCACGTACGGGACACTATGGTTTGTAGGCTTTGCACATCGTTTGCAAACACAGTCTGCAAACAGGCATACGGAACTAGGCAATCCTCCGTGATTATTCTGTGTTTGGATGTACCACAAACGCACAGTGCCCGTATACACGCATTGCTCACAAACCACCCATGGCACTGCCACCCTCCATTAGCCCCCTGCACGACCGCCATGCCATTCCTTCTTGCTGCTGACAAAAAAACATTTGCCCCCAAAGGATCCTTCAGCCTCCCTTGGTCTGGTGGAAACAAATTTGACACATGCAATCCAACCAGGACTACTAGTATGGACAAGCAGGTTCTGTTGTCATCTACAGTGTCATCAAACATGTGGTTGAACCTAGAGGTGTCAGATTGATTCACCAATCATATAGGTGTAGACAAACCATAGATAGTCTACAATCATAGTTGCAAATCACACCTCCCCTACTTCCCATATATCTTGGCGACTTCGGGCGATATATGCTTCTCCACCTCCCACAACACACACTCCCTTTGTATCTATATCTGAATCTCCGTATCTTGGTGTTGTGTCCCGAGCCTACATCAATCATACTGCTAGGTGCAAGTGTGCTTATGACCTCCCTTCTTCCTCACCTTTCTCTTCCTTGATTGCAGCAACAAGATATTTTGGAAAATTTCATGGGGCTCGTCCACATGGTCATTGTTGGGGCTGATGGCAACCTAGTACCTGGCAACACCCCACCATTCTGCGGCACGTGGTCAGGGTTTTGCTTAGTGTCCGTCCTACCCCACGGGGGGGGGGGTGGGGTGGGTCTGGCAGAATTTCAGGGTGGGTGGGTGTCCAACCCCCCCCGCCCCCCCGGGGTGGGGTGGGATTTTGTGGGGGCCCTTGGGTCGATCGAGCCAGTGCCACTTCTTTCTTTCTTCTGTTGCAGGTTCCATGTAACATGTTTATTTATGGTGTGTTTACATGGCATTGCATATCACGTGTGCATGCCCCACGCCCATAAAGGGGCTAGGATGCATTGTCATTTGTGTCAAATGTGAAGGGGGTAACGCTAAAACCCCACTCTGTGAAAAACTTGGTTTTCTGTATTGCATGTCTCAGTTGGGTACGTGGGTGGGTGGGTGGGTAGGTGGGTGTCAGACCCCCCCCCCCCCCTTGGGGGGGGGGACATTTGTCGGTCTGTGGGTATGCCAAAATTCTGGGTGGGTGGGTCCCTGCATTAACCCCCCCCCCCCCCCCCGGGCTGGGTAAGCAAAACCCTGCACGTGGTCTTCTTCGTGCTGGCAAGGAATAAAAGGTAACTTGCGAGAACTGCAAAGCACCATAATCATGCACCGCCCCTACAATGCTGGGCCTCAACAATGACAACCCATACCCTGTTACGGTCACAACTACAGAGGGCTGAACTGAAATCTCCCCAGCTGAAGCCCAGCAAAATGCACCAGATACATGTCCTCTATCCAGTGTAAACTTCATGCTAACTGGCAACATCTTTTTCTCCATGCACTTTTCCATGAGAGGGGACTAGGTGGTGCGACATGGCGACATACCCAAGGGTTTACTTGTCCCCCCATTGTCAGCAAAACAAACCCAAGCTCCCTCCTCCTTGGGGGTCATCACGGGTCACCGCAAAAAAATTCAGCCAACCCATGCCAGCTTGAAAAAGGTAGTCCTCAATGGTGGGGCAAACACTGGATATTGAGAGATAAGACATGAGACTGCACCTTTGGCCCCGTTGGTTGGGGCATGACCCCCGACAGTCTACCTATTTTAGGGCCAGAGGGGATAGATGAGATTTCGCTGGCCACTATGCATTGATCTAGACCCAGGTCCCAGCCTAAATTTCTCGTCTACATGGACCTCCTAACCAAGCCTGAAGAAGAACAGTCCAGTCCGTCACGTCAACAGACCATTGGTGCCTATTTTGCATGAATTGCCGCGATCTTTGGGTTGAACCACAACCAAATACTCGATGGAGGGGGGGACTTTTGCAGGAAGGATTTTGTCAAGGGCTCTAGGGGAATTTAGTTTGCCCCTTGGGCTATGGCAAATTCTGCGGCTCAAAAAAAGGGAGTTTGCCATGAATATTGGGGGGGAGGGTCAAATATGTGGTTTTGATCTCACAACCTCTGCAATACCATTTCAGTTTTTTTGTGCTTTTTAAGGATGAACTATTTATGCAGCCCGAAAAATATGTGCCAATGCAATAATTGAGGCGTGTGGCTGGCCACACAAACAATCAGACTGGGCAGGGCTAGAGGCCATGAATGGTCTTGGATCCACATGTAGTGGTGGTGGCTGCAATAGGGCAACCAAATTCAACTGTCCTCAACAAGTCCACCTCACACGGAACTGCTCCCGGGGACGCGCCGCGAAGTGGGGTGGGAAACACCCAATGAAGGCTAGAACCATGCTGTAGACGTGGTATTCGATCACTATTGGTCGTAAAAAAAAATTAAACATTTGCTAGGCAGTGAAACCAAGTGGAGGGGTGGGGGGGCAATCAAATCGAATGAGGTTGTGAGATTAAGCAGATCTGCACACACGATATACCCGCATTTGTTTTTTTTGGGGGGGGTATTCACAAACCTTTTGCCCCCCTTGATCTTGAAAAGCGGGGTGCACAGATGGCATACTATTATTGGCCTCTGGTGTGTGTGTGTGTGTGTGTGTGTGTGTGGTGGCACATGTACATTGCTGCAATTCGCCCTTCGCCAATATTGTTGGTGTGTGTGGTTTATTGCAATGTTGAGGGTGACACTAGTGATGATCAGCCTGGGATGCAATCTGGAGATCCCGGAGGCTCTACCCATGTAACAAACACGGTGGTATCCACACCTGCACCCCAGGCCAAGAGGATCACATAGCCTCAGAATCCAACGAAAAATTGGTTGGTGAGCAGGTTCAAGCGGTACCTCATCACACGACAACCAACTTGACCAAGATTACACGTTTGCCACGTGCATTGAAAAAAAGTGGCATTGGAGAAATCTCGCAACCACCAGTTTCATGTCAATGCAACACGTCGCGATGGTGCGCCCAACATTACAAAAACTGCCTTTCTGAAATGTCGCAATGGCATGTAACCTGCTGTTGCAAGAATTTGCAAGGGCTCAATGACACTTTTTTAACCACACGTTTTGTGGCCAAGAACGTAAGGTGATGTGGTTGTATGTGATTGCAGAGGCCAAGAGGGGCTAGGGCATGCCTGTGACAGTGCGTTGTGCTCATGACAATATTCTGCTTGACACTGCAGCCTCATGCTGTTTGTTTTGATATGATTTCAAATCTAATGTCGCTATTCATGGCATTCTGATTCTGATCATGACAGCGGTACTAATTCTGGCTGCCCTAGATTCCGGGGAGAAGTCATCAGAAGCATGCTGAATTTTACTCGCACATGGTGTTGTGGTTTAGGGGCAGGTTTGGTCTGTCCCTTCTTCGTTGCGCCACAAGTTGTGCACAAAGACAACCTTGCCTAACCACGGAAACCACTTCTGACTGTGGTTTTCCTGATTTTGCCCATGCTTGCACAAGGGCGGGTGTGTGGGGCTTTCTGAGTGTCTATTTTTTTCGCAGAGGTATCTATGGTCTTTGAATGGCCAGTGATGAGACCATGTTGTGTTTTTTGTACCAGTGGTTACTTGTGCACTGCCATAAACCACTCCAATTGGGGTATGTAAGCACTGTGTCCGCACACTTAGCACACTGTGCTGATTCATTTGCTACAGTGCATTTGGTGTGCTTTTTTTTTCTAAGAACAATGGAGGCTGCATCATGTGCATTGCCATGATGTTCTCAAATACTGCCCATGGCACCGACACCAGCAACAATTGCGGTTTTAGTTCCTTTCTCTCTGCCGCTCTGTCGCTCATCCATTCTTGAGTGTAATCCAAGACTAGGCCATCGAAGAAACTACAATCAGCGAGATTCAGAAAATTGCAGTTCTGCATGGATCTTTTTGCATGCGTGGGAATGCCATGCACGCAGTGCGCACGCAGTGCGAAGTTTTGGATGTCGGCAAATACTCGCACCCTAGTTTTGGCCCCTTTTCACAAGTTTCTGGTTCCGTACCAGGGTTTTTTTGGCTTCCCAAGCATTTAGGATGTGGCATATTTGAATTGTCAACCATTTCCCCCTAGAAGAGGCCCATCGACAAAGTATACACAGTCGACACGACCCGGATCTCGACGTTGTCATTGTCGACACTGCAACGAGCCTCGTATCCGTAGAGGCGGTTCAATTCGCCCTGCAGAGTACTCTTCCCGATAGATAGTACGTGCACCAAAACCTTGGTCGATTTCAAGGTGATTCTCCAACCGAGATGCTCAAGATCATCGATTGGTATGGCCACGTCCACAACTGCAGAGAAGTCAACGTGGTCATCGTCGCTCGAAGGCTCTCGATCGCCGATACTCGATGGTGGCGAGTTGACACTAGGACCGGACAGTTCTTCTTCGACGATGCTGTTGGTTATAACTACAACCAGAAGTATCGATGGACACCTGGCCAACCCTATGGTATGGACACCTTTCAGTCTTCCCTCTAGTAAACAGGGGACAAGTATTCTTGGGTGAGTATCCTAGCCTTTGCGCACGCAGTGCAAACACTTGGCCTGTTGTATTCCAACAACAAACTTCAGCAGTTGCCCTTGGACACCTCTACAGCAGCGATATGTTCTTTTGGTGCTTTGGTGATCAAATGGACATCGGTAACATCAATACAAAATGTATCATTGTTGAGCCAGATAGTATGCGTTTTCGAAAGTTGTGTTGCGCATGTGGCGTGCTGTTGGTCGTGTTGTGGCACACGAAATGTGATTCATGTGGTGTAAGATTTTGATTTTGATGGTGAACAAGTTGGCGTATTCACTGGTTGACTGTCACTGAATGCATGCAATGGTGCACAGGGCATTGGGAAAAGGGCCTGCCTTTTGTTTGGGCCTTCACAGGGCTATCCTTTTTGGAATGACATTTCCTCCCTTTAAGGACAACCTCAAGTTTTTGGTGGTAGTATTGTATGTAGCAAACGAACAGACCCCCCCCTCCCTAGCGAGAACAACACCTTTTGCCAGAACAACACGAAGTGTTGTTTCCGCAGCTTTTGGACGGACGACACGGAGGTGGTCGCACCCAGTGCGGCGGCACTGCAGCGCACAGTGCCGGCCACCGAGAAGTGGCTCCAGCTGACTGGGCAGGACGTCAATGCGGGCAAGTCCACGCTGTGGACCCTGGATAGTGACGCTAGTCAGCCAATCCAGCTACCGGGGGTGCCCATCCCGGAGGAGACAGAATTCCGGCGCATGGGCATCGGCATCCGGGTCCCCCCGGCGAGGGGGACGGGTTCTTTGCTTAAGGACCACATCCAGCGAGGGGCCAACGTGCTGCAGCGCATGCCGCAGATCACCTCCCTCCAGCGGCGCTCCACGGTGGCAGGTTCGCTAGCCATGGCGGTGGCATTGCATGGTGTGCAGCTGGCTGACACTGCGGACGTCGACCTAGCACGGCTGGAGACCCAAACCTTAGGCGGCTCTTTACGCACGTAGACTTCGTCGGTAAAAGGCACGATTTTTGGCGATGTCAACGCCCAGTTTTTACACCCAAAAAAAGCATACCCATTTTTCGGCCAACTACACCTGTGTTTTCGTCGTGGGGACCAACAACCTAGCCTTTTGTTGCTCTTAGAGCTGCACATATACACCCCCGCTTCAGGGCTTGGAATCTTAACATTTGAAATTTTTGGGCACTGCAGTGCCCAAACTTTTCGATTGTACTTTTTAGGGGGGTCATTGAAAGTGTGTGTCTAGTTGTCTCTATAGGTGAATCCACATTGCACAAAGTTACTCCACGCTTGCCCCCCTCTTGTCAAACGGGTCGTAACGTGTTGTTGTTGTTCTCATAAGCGCATTTACGATGTATTGAAATGGGACTGTCACATTCATGTACCAAGTATGGGCTTAAATCTGACTTTGGTTACTTTTGGGCACTGCAGCGCCCAAAACTTTCAAAACTTGGCAATTTCACCCACTTCAGCTCATTGTGGTGCATAGGTTCCACCAAGCGCACGAGACATGCACTCAGGGCACGCAAGCACATTGAGCATTGGGTTTGACATCATTGTGTGCATCTGCCTCACCACTTGCTTTTTGTTTTTTAGGTTTGTGCGCTATGCAGAGGGTTTCACCCACTTCAGCTCATTGTGGTGCATAGGTACCACCAAGGGCAACGAAGGCCAACGCTTCTGCCTGCGTTCAATTGCGGGGCATACATGTTACCAAATATATTTTGGCAATGGACATGCCAACAAACGGACAGGCCGACAAACAAACAGACAGATAGACAAAGACAAGCAAAGAGACAGTCCGATAGACACCCTGACAAACGGACGAAGAGATAGACACATACACGGACGGACAGACGGACAGGCAAACAAACAGACAGACAAATAGACAGACATACAGGGAGACAACAGACAGACGGACGGACGACTGGACGGACGGACTGTGGGACAGAGAGACACAAAGAGAGAAACACAGAAGACAAATTGTTAGACAAGACAAGACAGACGGACGGACGGACACATGGACACAAGGAGAGACAGGTACAATGGCTGTCCTCCTACTACCACACGGTTGCTCCCTCATGCATCTACACAACGTTGCGCACAGAATATTGACCTCCTTCCGCCCAGATTATCATGCAAATGGGTTTTGAGTTCATTTGGGAGCTGCAGTTCCCAAAATATTACAAACCAACATTTTGAGGTCTCTAATGTACTATGTCGGGTGCCTGCCTCAAAGTCTCACCCCCTGTAGCAACCTGTACCAACGATCTTCAACACTTTGGCACACTTATTCTAGTAGGGGCATTGTTGGTTGATGCAGTTTGGTTGTCCGTGTGTAGTGTAATGGTTGATATGATGAACACACCCACTCTCCAGTGCACCACCGTTGCGCGGTGTTGAGGTACACTCCTGCACAAGTGTTATGCCATTGGTCCAACACTTTCACATGCATTTTTTACTAGGGGCATTGAAGGTGGATGCGGATTCGGTTGTCTATACAGTGTCTTCCAACGTGGAGTCAATCGTGTTTTCAAGTGTTCCATCACAATTTGTGGTTGTTATTTTTAAATTGGCTGTAGATGGTGCAAGACTCCGCACAGACAACCAAGTTTGTCTCTACCTTCAATGCCCCTGGTAAAAAACGTGTGTGAAAGTGTTGGACCAGTGGCACAACAATTGTACAGAGGTCTGCTTCATCACCGCGCACGGCGGTGCTCTAGAGAGGGGTGGCATTCATCATGTCAACCATTATACTACACACAGACGACCAAATTGCATCGACCGACAATGCCCCTACTAGAATATTGGTGCCAAAGTGTTGAAGATCTAGCACAACACTTATACGGGGTGTACTTCATCACCGTCGAATGGCGAAGAAGAATAGAGGGGGGTATTTGATCATGTGGACGATTACATTCCACATACCTAGCATGAATTATGGCGAGATCCGGTAATGCTTGCTATAGGGGGTCGGACTACGAGGCATGCACTGGACAAGACATTAGACACCTCAAAATATTGATTTCCTAAATTTTGGGAACTGCAGTGCCCAAATGAACCCAAAGCCCATTTGCATGATCATCTGGGCGGAACGCTGTCAATGTTTTTTGCAAGGTTCTGTACATGCATGATGGAGCAGCATTGTGGTAGCAGGAGGACAGATAGTGTGTCTATCTCTCCGTCCGTCCGTCTGTCCATCCGTTCGTCTGTCTTGTTTCGTATGTCTATTTGTCTTCTGTGTGTCTATCTGTGTGTCTCTCTGTCTATCCCTCCGTCCGTCCATTTGTCTGTCCGTTGTCTGTCTGTGTGTCTATTTGTTTGTCTGTTTGTTTGTTTGCCTGTCGGTCTGTCCGTCTGTCTATGTGTCCATGTGTCTACCTGTCCGTCCGTCTCTCAGGGTGTCTGTCGGACTGTCTGTATGCCTGTCTCTGTCTATCTGTCTGTTTGTCTGCTTGCCTGTCCGTTTGTCTGTCTCTCCGTAGCCAAAATATATTTGGCACCATGAATGCCACCCAACGCAACGCAAGCACAAGTGTTGGCCTTTCTTGCCCTTCGAGGAACCTATGTACCACAATGAATTGAAGCGGGTAAATTTGCCAACTTGTTAAAATTTTGGGCACTGCAGTGCTCAAAAGTAGTGAAAGTCAAATTTTAGCCCATACTGGGTACATGAATGTGAGAGTTCCGTTTCAATACATCGTACATGCGCCTATGAGAACAACACAACACGTTACGACCCATTTGACAAAACGGTCGCAAGCTTGGTGTAACTTTCTGCTTTGTTTTGGGCGCGGACTGCACACTGCCATGTGTCTTGTGTCACACAGGTGTGAGACTGGTGCCCTTTTTCATGTTTTGGTAATTTTGGGCGCTGCAGTGCCCAAATTCATCCACTCGCCATTTTTTTACCCCTCCTGCGCCATTTCTTTTGCAAGCATTGTTGCCCTCATTTATTATTGCATTGGCTGCACTGGCGGCGCCTCCATTGCTTGTTGGCTGCACTGGTGGTGCATTGTTTGTCACGCTTCGCATACAATCACAGTGACTGGGTCAGCAGCAGCTATAACAAAAAACAAACCAGAGTTTTGCATGTGCTTGCCTGTCATCATCCTTGCTTCATTTTTTAGGTTGCATTTTGCAGTGTGGTTTGAAATGCACCAACGGATGAGATGGAAGAATTGGGTTTTTCTTTGGATGGACACTGCAGTGCCCAAATTTGAAAGGGATACATGAATTTTGACTGTCACATGTGGTACCCCCTACACACAGTCATTTTGGATAATTCACGGGATTTTAGGGGTGTTCCCTGCAGAGTGCAATTGTGCAATTTTTCAAAGTGGTTTTTCAGCCCCCGTTTTGGGGTGGTACCCATTTGGGAACTGTGGCAATTTTGGTACGTGCGTATAGAGCCGCCTAAGCAAACGGTCCGCGCCATTTGGGATCCCACCAGGCCCGGCAAGGCCAAGGAGGCTAAACACCTCACGCCCGGCCATTATACGTCCCCTATCATACGTACCAAGTACGAGAGGTTGGTCTGGATGGCCCAACTGGCCCAGGTGCCCGGGGCCGCCCAGGTCCTCATGCAGGCCAGCTGGGAATGCGGGGATGCACCCCCGCTGCACGGGCCCGCAGGACGCGCGGTCCGCACGGCCAGGGCCCTGGGATGGGCCCCCTTGGGGGTATGGTGGCGTTGGCGCGTCCCGGGGCAAGGCGAGCCGCTGGACCTAGTGGCAGAGGACGGGGCCCTGTTGCGGCACCGCATACGGGAGTCGCTGCGACGGGCAGCCCTACTGCGATCAGAGGCGCGGCGGCCACAGACGTTTGGCGGCTGGGGGGGCCCATTGACCGGCGGGCATGCCGGACGGGCCTCGCACGCTTCCACGGGGAGACCGAGCTCTCCATCTTGCGGGGCCTGCTCACAGGGGCCACATGGACTCCTTCTCGGGCGGGCAAGTAGGTGATGAGGCCTACCCTGACCTGCCCGTATTGCGCGGCTCAAGTGACCGAGGACGAGCGGCACATCATCTGGCACTGCGCATGCTGAAAAGGGGCGCATGGCTCCCATGGCTGCAAGAGGCCACGGCCAACCTACTTGCTCTGAGCACGGTAGTCGATAACTGGCCAGCTTGCCTGCAGCATGCTTGTCTGATTCCCTCCTAGGCCACGGAGAGTGTTGACCCGGACCAGGTGGACGAGTTTGTCTACAGGTTGTTTGGGTTGGCGTTGTCGGTACTCATGGCGCGCATGAGGGCAGAGCAAGCTGCGTCGGACAGGGGCCACGCTGGGCTCCCTTTTCCGGACATGCCATGACCAGGGCGGGGGCCCACGTACCCGTGGCAGGAACTTATTGGTCCACTGCCGCGGCCGGGCTGCGGGCCACAACTGCGGCTGGCTCTAGGTTTAATCCGCAGATGGAAGTGGGACCAGCAGCTGGCCGTAGACCTCGTCTGATGGGCTTCCATGCTGCGTTGGCGCGAAGGGGAGGTGCCGTATGCGGAGCTTGCAATGGATTTTGAGGCCACCTCGGGTCGGGCACTGCCCGCACGCCCGGAGCACGCCCTGCGGATGACTGTGCTTCCACTGCAGGAGCGAGCAGCGGCCCTACGGCAGGTGGCCCAGGCGCTCCAGCCGCACCTGCTGGTGGGCCGCCTCCTGCTTGCGGAGGAGTCCCCCAGGTGCCACTCCCTAATTGCATTAGGGGGTCGCACGTTCCTTGGGCTGAAGGGACGCCCCTACTTTGCCGTCCGCTGCGAGATGGTGAGGATGCTTGAGGGCTTGGCGGCGCACTGTGTCACGCAGTGGCAGCGACGGCTGAGCAGACCCCTACATGCGGCACCAATGGCTGATTTTCTGGGAGGATTCTTCCCCCCGGCACCAGCAGGCAAGGCGCCCCTGCGGCCGTACCAGCGGGCGCAGCGACGGCCGCGCTGCCTACCGGCACAACAGTTCGCCAGCTCGGGAGCGGTGCAGCCAGCGGCCGCACAAGGGGTCCCCCTCCTCCCGGGCTAGGCAAGGGACGTGGCTCCATAGGAGGGCTCTGCCCCACGCATGGGGCGCTGTCATGCGAGCGCTGCCGGGCATTGGGCCAGGGAGTTGCCAACTGCCGCCGGTACGGACACACAGGCCACCCCAGGGCAACAGGAGCGCCAACAGGCCGGGGATCGTACGTCACGCGACTGGGCATGCGGAGACTGCCACAGGCGGAGTGGGTCTTCGCAGCCAGAGGCATGCATGGCTGTAGCGGCCGAGTGAGCCGGGGGACCAGGACGCGCCATCAACCCCTTCGCCAGTGGCCCAGAAGCGAGACAACCGGACAGAGCTGGGCAGGGGGAGGAAGCGAGCGTTCGAGGGGAGCCCCGTAGACGGGGCCAGCGCTAGCAGAAGCGCCACAAGGCAGCCAAGGACGCAGAGGGGGGGTCATAGCCAAAGGATCTTGCCCCCCCCTTACCGGCCGCCCTGCTCCCTGAGCGGGAGGCGAGGAGTGGCCTCCCCGCTCCCTCTCCCGACTTTCTTCCCCCGTTCCAGGAGGGCGTGGCAGCGGACCCTGCCCCCAACCCCCCCGCCGCCGCCACCGGCAGAGGGAGGGGCAGCCACAACGGCATCGCAGCTGCCACCAGAATCGGAGCGTCCACCCCAGGGAGGGGGCAGAGGCGCATTAGGGCAGCCAGTCGGCAGCCCCGCAAGGGAGGGGGGGGGGGGCAGGGGGATTTCAGCCAGCCCTTGGCACACCGCCATCCCACGGCCGTGGGCAAGCGACCGGTGCAAGCCGGGTCGCCAGGGCTCTCCATCCTAAGCAAGCCCAAGCGGGGTCGGGGGGCTGCGGGGGCCGGCACAGCAAGCAGGGCACCAGCTCCAGGACGCCATCGCGCAGCCGCAGCACACGGCCTTTTCGCTCTGGGCTTCACCAGATCGGCTGCTGTGATGCCGCCAGGGGATGAGGGGAGGGGGATAGTGTCTGCGCCCCCGAGAGGATTGGAGACCCCGGGCAAGGGGCACGGAAGGGCCCACAGCGAAGACACCTGAGCCCTTGGCGCGGGTCCTTCTCTCGCGCCGTGTACACTAAGGGTGAGGCTTGGGGGGCGGCACGGTGGCTCTGCCAGGTCCTGCTTCTGCGCTGACCCCTGTACGCACAGCGTGCAGGACCTAAATAGGCTGACCTGACCTGTTTCCACAGCTTTTGGAGCCATGGAATTTTACGGTTCCATTTTCTGCTGGGCTGTGAAGACAAGTTTTTTTTCGTGGTCTGGTGCCGGGGGTGGGATTTGGGGATGCTGATTACTGCCGTGCCACTTGTTGCCACATGTTTGGTTGTTCAGGCATGCGGGTGGTGCACTCAGGTAGTGCCACCGCTTGTGTCTTCTCAGGGTATGCGGAAACAGCCCCGTTGTCAGAACCACACTGGGCGTTGTTTCCGTCATTTTCAGTCCTTTTGGTGTTGTTCTCGTGAGGAAGGGGTAGGCAAATTAGGCTGCAGAAGTGAAGTGTTGACCAGGTTTGCGCATCAATCAATCAATCAATCAATTTGTTTCTGCTCCGGCTAGGTGCACAAGCAGAGCTGATATGCTGCAGCTCATTTGGCACACGAAACGCATGCCAAAGAACGATCCAGATGTGCAACTCAGAACGACAACTGAGCATACAAGATTCATGTAAGCAGAATCAGGTACTTGTGAAAGAGACTTTTTTTAGGAAGGATCATGTATGCTTTATGTGTATTTGCCACTTGGGTTGAAGGTTGTCTTCATTTGCAGTCCAGTGTAGGTATTATTGGCACTGTTTCTCGGAATCCATGATATTTGTGGGGCATTTGAATGGCCCAATAGGATTTTTTTTGTCAAGGAAGAGATTTATTGCACAGTTTCGCTGCCCACCATTTATCTCCTCATTTCATTTTTTTCCCCCCTGTGGATACATTTAAGTGCTTACAGAGCACTCGTTGCGCGACCCGATTTTGGGAAGGATCAATCCTTTCCCACCAGCGACGTTTCGTCCGTCTTTGTTGTTCTGTGCTTGTGGTTAAGTTATTTGGTACCCACACTCAATACAAGAGGACGTGGTCCTCTCTTGTCAATTTTCACCACAGTGCGAACCAGCCACTGCAATCCTGCATCTGCATACTTTACCTCCTTTGCCATAAACAGATACACTCTGAGAGATGCAGCTGATTGTGGTGGGCAGGTGAGGGTGAGTGAAGGCAAGACAGCGACAGGGTACATGCACATATATGCATGGATGCGCCTGTCCATCCTCAAAGGTGGGCAGCTCTGCATTAAACCTCAAAATCGAATCTGCACAGGCTAAATGGCCCCAAATAACACTGGGGATTGGGTTCGTCCCTCCATAACTCCCCTTTTGGTGCCATTCGTTACGCACACAGACACACAGCAGAATTGCCTCTTAACCTTTAAAACATGGGCATCGAAGGGGTGATTTGACTGGCACACTGGTATGGGTGCAATTTCCTCCAAGCTTCTGGCCAATTTCGAATATTTTGAAAGACCTTTCTTGGGAATGCAGAATTCCTCTCTTTCATGGGATTACTCCTTGTTACAAACCCTGCCATTCTTGCCCCAGTACAAGGACCAGCCGGGCTGGGTTTGATGGGGCCGGCTTGCCTGCATGTCATTCACGTGACACCCGTCAGTTGATCTGTACCATTGCCCCTGCGCTTTTGCGCTTGCCATTTGAAAGCACCATTTTCAATCTCGTGCGGATCCCCATTCCCGAATACTGCCTTTTCATGCTCTGCCGAAGGCCGTTTCATTTTGAATGCTACATGAATCCACCTAACCACTGATTTAGAATCCATTTTGTTGCTGTGTTGGTGGGCTTGGCTCGCCAAGCTCTTTTGTTGCGTTCTACAGTGGATTCAAGGGTTTTGTGCTGTGGTTATTTTGCAATCCAACTTTGTTGTTTGAATTTCCCCCTTCCTTTTTACTTCTTACTTCTTGTCAATCCACTACATGTTTTTTTTCAGGTGCCGTGGAATAGGGCAAAGGTTGGCCAACGAATCCAACAGCAGCATTCAACCGTCCCTGCAAAAAAGATTATCTTTTCACATCTATGTGACCCACTGTGGTCAATAGTTGGGCAAAGTGCCTGATTGCCAAATGATAGAGCTGTCCTAAAGTGATTGTGTGACCCAGCACAACCAACCCCCTGCTTGCACCTTTCCTTTGGCCTGGCCACCTTTCAGTGTTTCTGGCATGTACTATTTTTCATTCTGTGGGCAGGTTTTCATCCTTTGTGGACCTGACCCCTGGTGCAGACTGCCAGGTGTCGCCCCAACCACCTGAGTACCCCAGGACGCCACATGTCACCAGTGGGCTTCGCAGTGCAATTGGGCAAAGGGTGGCACCATTTCAGGGACAAGCACCAGCTGCGGCACCAGTCTACATGGCCTCCCATGCACTGTGGCAGGCTCCATGCTTTGACAGCACCTCCAGTTCCAAAGTGCTGACACTCATGATTGTGCTTCTGGCATCCTGGTAAACAAGTGGGAGATCTCAGAGTGCTTGTGGGCTGCATTTGCTGAGAGTTGGCAGATAACCTGCTCACGAACCTCAATTTTGCTCCACAAAGCTTAGCAAAGCAGCAACCAATCGGTCACTGCCGGCCACCTTAGGTGGATGCCAATTGGATGTGAATGATGTGGAACAACTGCAGCTTTTTCCAAGTTCTCCTGTCCTTTGGCCACCTTTTCCCCATTGATCCCCCCCCCTTTGTAAGGCGGCCCGGTAGCAACGGAGCGCGCTGGGGGGGGGGGGGGGGGGGTTTTCTCCCAGCAGAACATTCCAGCGCCGCCAGGCAGCTCTGGCACTATTGGCACCTCATTCACACTCTTTAGTTGAATCATACGACATCTGCCGTGGAGGGGTTCCACTCAGTGGGATCATGTACTCATCAGTTGGGTCAGAGGTATGATGTGCATGAGAAGACATCTCATCATGGTGTATGGCCCCGATTTTCTGGGCACAGATCAGGCCTTTGCCCCGTGCAGGGTCCACCCTACCCCGGGGGGGGGGGGGGGGCTGCCTTTTCAGAAAGTGGATGCCTCCTTCAGCTGGACCCCCCTCTCCACCCCCCCCCCCCCCCGGCCCTCTGTAGGGTGCAGGCTGTTGCTGGATTGGCGGGTTGGTGGTAAGTCCTATATTCTCAGTGCCAAAGGTGCCAGAGAATTTTTCCTTTCATTTTCTCCTCTGGGTTGGTCAGTTGGTGGGTGGGTGCCTCGTTGGCTAACCCCCCCCCCCCCCCCCTTCAGTACCCCTCTGTTCCAGTCTGACACACACATTCCCTGTTGACTGATTGCACAGTTTATACATTTACTGAGTCTGACTGATGGCCTGACTGAAAGTGATTGTCTGACTAGGCGCAGTCAGACATGATATATTTGTCATCCTGTCTTCGACGCGGTGTGTGTCTTGAGGTTTAACCAGGTTTGGCATAGAGAATAAAGATGCACTTATGGCTTACTGTGGGAATGCCATGCACGCAGTGCGCACGCCCCAGGGGGGCAGCCGGGCCGGGTCCTTGTATGCGACCCTCCCCCCCCCCCAGCCCCCCCCCCCCCCCGGGTTTTGAAAGATAGTGGTGCCGGGCCGGCCCTCAACAAGTGTCCCTAGACAAAACTGTCCGGCGCTAAAGGCGCCAATTTTTTTTTCATACTATGTGTTTATACTCAAAATACCCAAAATTTTGTAAAGAATTCATATTTGTGTTAAAACAACAAGAAAAAATTTTGACCTGAAGGAGGGCTACAGGAGGGCTGCGGGCCCTAACAGCAACCCTAGCCCTAACCCGAACCCTAGGGCTAACCCTAACCCTAATCAAGACTGAATATTGGGACCGAGCTGGTGGGGAAGGGAACATCAGCTATGACTGGTGAGGGACATCAAGAATGATTCACACATGGATGGCTCCTGACAAAGTGAAATCAGCTTGCTAAACCTGGTAGGTCCATTCTAGACACTAAAAAGGGTTATGAAACCAAGACTGGTTCCACCAGCTCGGTGACCTTAACCCTAGCCCTAACCCCCCCCCCCCCTCACCCCTGGCTGGACGCCCCCTGACCCCCGGCCGAACGCCCCCCCCCCGACCCCCGGTAGGAACACCCCCTCCCCCCCCCGAGTTTTGACAGATAGCTGGAGGGCTGGTCGCATCAGGACCGTTGGTAGTCGCCCCCCCGGGGCGCACGCAGTGCGAAGTTTTGGATGTCGGCAAATACTCGAACCCTAGTTTTGGCCCCCTTTCACAAGTTTTTGGTTCCGTACCCGGGTTTTTTTGGCTTCCCAAGCATTTAGGATTTGGCATATTTGATTTGTCAACCATTTCCCCCTAGAAGAGGCCCATCGACAAAGTGTACACCGTCGACACGACCCGGATCTCGACGTTGTCATTGTCGACACTGCAGCGAGCATGGTATCCGTAGAGGCAGCTCGATTCGCCCTGCAGAGTACTCTTCCCGACAGTTAGATTCGCCCTGCAGAGTACTCTTCCCGACAGATAGTATGTGCACCAAAACCTTGGTCGACTTCAAGGTTATTCTCGAACCGAGATGCTCAAGATCATCGATCGGTATGGCCAAGTCCACAACTGCAAAGAAGCCAACGTGGTCATCGTCGCTCGAAGGCTCTCGATCGCCGATACTCGATGGTGGCGAGTTGACACTAGGACCGGACAGTTCTTCTTCGACGATGTTGTTGGTGATAACTACAACCAGAAGTATCGATGGACACCTGGCCAACCCTATGGTATTGACACCTTTAAGTCTTCCCTCTAGTGAACAGGGGACAAGTATTCTTGGGTGAGTTTCCCAGCCTCTGCGTGCGCAATATGCACGCAGTGCACACGCAGTGCAAACACTTCGCCTGTGGAGTGCATTGCCTCAATTATGCAATTCCATTGCCTTCGGCAAGTCCATTTTGCAGAGAATGTACCGCGAGCAATGCACATTGAAGTGACCAGCAGGTCAGCAGGTCGGTCGGGGTCATCTCCAGTCATGAAAAAAATAACGCCAAAATCGAAACAATTTTGTTTTATTCCGACTGGCTCTCATCTACAATGAGCATCCATCGGTCATATTGCAATTGTGGTCATTGGATGGTATTAGTAGGGGGGTAGTTCAGGAACCACTGGGAAGCCTACGCGCGTGGCGGTCTCCCACTGCATAACATGGTTTCAGACTCCGCAAATCCTGACTACGTGTCCGATGCGCTACCACGGTCATTTGTGGGGTCATTGTAGCACTGGACAGCTGTGAAGCTTGATTCCGAGGGGTTACGTCAGTTAGTGAAGTGAGCAGGCTATGCCAGCTCACCTTGGTCTGAGCCAAAAAAAACTATTTCGGGTTAGTTTAGGAACCAGATTTTTTTTTTTAAGGACCACCCCACCCCTAGGGGTCTTTTTCCACTGGCCCGACGTGGGCCATGTTTGTCCCCATTTTTGGGGACCCCGAAGAAGGCAGTAGTTACGTAGCAGTTGTGCCCTCTTTTGGGCCCCTCGAGAAGGCAGGGGTGATATAGCCATTTCTGATTTTGCCTGCTTTCTATTGGGGACCCCGAGAATGCATGGGTTATGTATCAATACTGCCTTTTTTTGGCCGCCGAGAAGGCAGGGGTGATGTAGCCAATTCTGATTTTGTTCTCAGCTTCTCGGGACCCCGAGAATGCAGGGGTTATGTCGGAATTCCGTGGCAAGTAAGGAGGGCTACCCGGTTTCTCCGTCTCTTTGTGTTTACAAAAGTTTTCATGCCACCTTAGCCGCTGAATATCCTGATGTATTCCTGATGATGAGTTTTTGATGTATGTCGACGACATAGCTGTAATTGTTTCCAATACATCCGAATTGCGACACATTTTTGAACGTATTGACACTTTGTTTTCCATGGTGGGTTTCCGGGTGAACCGAGACAAGATGGAATTTTCCTTCGACGTATCCTGTTCCCCACGACCTCAGGCTTCAGCTTGAGGTCAATCTGGACCAGCTTGTCAAAGGAGGCTGGAGGGGGTTGTTCACCGAACACCTCCAAGTACGTCTTCATCAGCTTCTGTACATTTGGCTCTAGGGGTTTGATCTTGTCCGCCACGTCCTTGGCAGAGTGCAGGTTGCTTGCCCCTTGGTGAATAGAAGCAAGGACGAGTTTCTGAACCGGCTCAGCATCCTTAGCGGGGTCCTTCAGCCCTTGAAAGGCATATGGTAGGTCCCGCTCGACCGTCTCTTGTGGCCGGTTACAGCATAGTCACGCTCGTGGGGGTTCGCGTACGCATTCCTCTGAGAGTTCATCTTCCTTGGGGTCTTCACATGGGCACCCCACAGGCTCTTCATGAACTTCAGGTCCACCTCAGTGTGCCAGGTGGTTATCTTGTGTTCCAAGTCCTCTTTGAGTTTGGAAATATCTCCCATAGACCTTTGCTTCAACGGCCATGAGCTGCGGGTAGGTGTAGCGTAGTATAGCCTTTTCGCCACGACCCTCTTCTTGGAGTCCACATGCTCTCTCAGCCTGGATCGGGGGTCCAACTGCTCATCCAGAGGCTCCTCTCGCCTCATTGAGAATAGAGGTTTCTGTGGCGTAGCGTTGTCGGAGGTCTCCACTTCCTCCACGCAAGTCTGGATGAAGAAGACGACATGGTCGGTTTCGTCATCAAAGTGTATTGACCTAGGTAGCTCGGATAGCCCACACTCTGAGGCTACATCAGGATTAGATGCATGGCAGGGGGTGTTGGGGGAGACAGCGGCCAGCACGACATACTCGTCTCCCCTAGGAGTAGTCTCCACAGCATCTCGAGGCCGGAGTCGGTTTTTCAGGACATCCAGGGTGTAGCCGCTGCTCTCACGTGGAACCATCTGGACCAGAGCATGGTCTAGATCTTCCGACGATATTGTGGCCAAGCTCCCATCGGCAAAGCTTAGCATACTCCCCTATCCTAGTTTCCCAATAGGCATCTTCCTGCCAAGTGGCACGTAGATGGCGTCTTCCGGCAGCTCCGTGGAGGGGAACGTAAGCTTGTCCAATACAGCACACCAGTACTCTTTTCCCCCATGGGCTCCCCCATCGGGGGAACACAGCACCATATGGGAACGTTTCAGGGCCACCTTGGTCAAGACCTTGCCCAGTTCACTGAACCCGGGTTTTCCGTAGGCCAACCCAAAAGAGGGCTAGTAACATTTGTAGCAGCAATTACGACCCTTGCTGCAGCAGAGGTCCAAGACATGCTCCTTGTCACTAGCCAACCATTCCACGTTGAAGTTTTCCATAGTGTATCCCAAGTGCTTTAGACCTTGGTCCACGACACCCCCAAGGAGCTGATAGTCCTCCGTTTTCGAGGCAACCATTATGGTAGAGGGCTCCTTCTTGCATACCCTCAGGTAGCTTGACGTTGGCTCTGACTGCTCTTGTGGTACACATTTGTTAACCACGCAACTGAGTTGCTCCACGGGTTAACGGGTTTTGGAAATGAATGACCTTGAACTTGTTTTCCTTGAAACTTATCCAAGTTTTCCTTCAAATAACCCAAAAATACACCCCAAATGCAACCACAAAAGGCGACGGAAACATACTACGTGTTCGACGAAATCACGGGAGTGATTTCGAAACGGTCCCTTTCATGTCCTAAGAAGATATGAACAAAAGGGGACATATAACAATGAAATATAACCAAAACAATGCATAAATGCAACATGAACACGGGTCTCCCCCCAACGCGTGGTGCCGGTGCACCGACGCGTTTGGAAACCCAATCAGCATATGCGTGCAAAGCCCAACTGATGGGCTTTCATTTGGTGTGCTTACATTCAGGATCTGAGCAACTTGTGTTTTTATAAAAAATCACGAACATGACCTACTTGGGCCAAAAAAACTAGCACGGATCGGCACCGCGATAATGCCGTAACATTCGCTTATGTCTAAAACTGATATAGAATTAATCTAAACAATAAAACTGATTGAAATATCTTAAAATCGTCAGAAATCGACAATTTCTGGATCGGCGCGCGCGATCACAGGACTGGCCGCCGCCGACCCAAACTCAGTTTTATTGTACAGAAAATGGTGAAAACACCATGAATGTAAAACTACAGAAATTCCTGATCCACTGATACCAACACTGTCCAAAACAGTGCTGGGATCGTGGTTTTCTGTGGGTGTACATATATCAGGATTTTGCACTGAAAAAAGCGAGAATATAGGTTGCACGAAAACCTTACACTCCCCTCCGGAGTCCTGGGACACATCTCAGGCTGAAAAGCACAAAGAAGGTGCAGTGCAACAACAAAATTGGGTGGGAAAAATGCAAAGCATTTGGGTCGGGTGTTAACCACGCAACTGAATTGCTCCACGGGTGAACACTCCCCTCCCAAGCTCAGAAACACCCACAGAAAATGGGTGCTTCTGTGGCTGAATCTATGAAGATAAGCCGAGGAGCAATAAAAAAACACAGATTTTTACTTTGATCCTGGACCCGGGATTTTAGGAGGCACCGCTGGGTTCCGGTACCCGCATGTAATGTACACGTCTACACACACACCACTCATGGCACTCACAAGTGCCTCACACATAGGGTCCTGTGACCCCCAGGCTCAATCACTGTAAAATTTCTGCAATCCTGGACAGAGATTAATCATGAAAAAATGACCTCCGCACAGAATTTCAAATAAAAAATAGTGAACAAACAAAAAATAAAAAAATGCACTTCTGAGATGTCCTGACCCTAAAACCAAAGACAACACAAAGCAAATCAGAAAAATTCACAGCTTGTAAAATCATCCACTGATCATATAATATAATACAGAAATAACCAATAAGACCATTTCTCATGGCCCATAGTTATTAGGATTACAATTATGGTCACCAATCTTCTTGGCCCAGACCATGAATTATATTTTCTGAAATCTTCATATTTTTGACTTCCAACTTGACCACTTCGTAATCTGCAGGATGTGGGCAGCGCTGTCGTCCTTGCTGGAGGTTGAGAACTCACCATGGTCATGATATAATCTTGAGAACCATCCAAAGGTCCATGGCACTTTGTCCATGGCACCTACATGGAGTAATCAGATCTTGAGAACCATCCAAAGGTCCATGGCACTTTGTCCATGGCACCTACATGGAGTAATCAAATGAAAACTATCATGGACAGACACCATTGGGATAATCGGACTGCAGCTTGTTCTTTAGCGCTACGCACTCCCAGTGCGATGGTGAAGGTCTCCTTGGTCGTCAATGTCCTTGTAATAGGGCTCAAAATAGTCAAATGGTCCTCAAATGGTGTAGGTACCAAGGACCTTCTTGAACATGATTTTGCGGTTTACCAATTGCTCCATAGGTCTCGTCGACGATGTTTGCGTCGTCGTGGTCGTCGTCTTCAACGTCGTCGTCGGCGTCGTTGAGGGCGTTTCGAAATTCTTTTCATTTTTGGAAATGAATGACCTTGAACTTGTTTTCCTTGAAACTTATCCAAGTTTTCCTTCAAATAACCCAAAAATACACCCCAAATGCAACCACAAAAGGCGACGGAAACATACTACGTGTTCGACAAAATCACGGGAGTGATTTCGAAACGGTCCCTTTCATGTCCTAAGAAGATATGAACAAAAGGGGACATATAACAATGAAATATGACCAAAACAATGCATAAATGCAACATGAACACGGGTCTCCCCCCAACGCGTGGTGCCGGTGCACCGACGCGTTTGGAAACCCAATCAGCATATGCATGCAAAGCCCAACTGATGGGCTTTCATTTGGTGTGCTTACATTCAGGATCTGAGCAACCTGTGTTTTTATAAAAAATCACGAACATGACCTACTTGGGCCAAAAAAACTAGCACGGATCGGCACCGCGATAATGCCGTAACATTCGCTTATGTCTAAAACTGATATAGAATTAATCTAAACAATAAAACTGATTGAAATATCTTAGAATCGTCAGAAATCGACAATTTCTGGATCGGCGCGCGCGATCTCAGGACTGGCCGTCGCCGACCGACACTGAGTTTTATTGTACAGAAAATGGTGAAAACACCATGAATGTAAAACTACAGAAATTCCTGATCCACTGATACCAACACTGTCCAAAACAGTGCTGGGATCGTGGTTTTCTGTGGGTGTACATATATCAGGATTTTGCACTGAAAAAAGCGAGAATATAGGTTGCACGAAAACCTTACAACATTCCCCTCCGTGGCCATGGTCCACATGAAGGACATAGGGCGCTTGCAGTGTGAGGGACAAAATGTGCGGGTGATCGGCGAAGAAGTTGGTACCCAGAACGAAGTCGAAGGTTTCGGTATCCATCAAATGGAATCGGTGGACAATGCTTTTGGACCCCATAGGAAGGTCGACCTCAAAGTCCCCGCAACTGTGCACCACATGACCATCCCCCATGTGTATGGCTGCGGTAGGCATGATGCTCTTGAGGTCTCCACAAGGTAACATTTTTTTGGCGGGGATAGATATAGTAGCCCCAGTATCCAGTACCCCCGTGTATTCTGGTCCCCCTAGACGGATACATACCCGGAAAACCAAATCTGTAGTCCCCCAAGAGCTTCCTTATCAGACCTCCGCACGAAGGGTAATGTCAAACCCTTTCTTGCGAAGTTTCCGCACCATCCGCACCAGGCGGGACTGCTTGTGGGGACCAGACTCATATCCATCTTCATTGGCACGTTTGCCTCTTTGTTGTTGTTAAGGTTGCGTTTGAGAGCGGCTCGTAGGCACAGTACTTTGGTGACCACCAGAGGGCTGAGCTTTTGTCCCCCCTGGCGTAGGGTTGGGGTTTCCCCCGGATTCATCCTGGTTCTTCTCATTCCTCTTGTCCGGACTACCACTTCCTCTTTTCCTTTGATCTTGGCCACTGCCACGGCCCTTACACTTGCCTTTTTTCTTATCACCGTTGCCTTTGCCGTTTTGGCCCCCAGTAGGGGAGTTATCAGACTTCAGCTTAGCAGATAGGCGCTGCTTGTGACAACACTCATCCTCGTTGTGCTCACTGCGACCAAAGAAGGCACAGGTGACGGTACACCTATAGTGGTCGGGCATCTTGGTTGGCGGCCAGTTTTCGTGTCCTGTTTCTTGCCCGGCACCACGAAGCACTCGTGCATATCACAGTGAGGTGCATGGACCAGGAGGGCACCGTTCTCGTCTCGGGAGTCGCACCAGAATCGGTGCCGGACATTGCTCATGTAGCGGGCATTCTTAAGGCGCTGCCCTTGTCCAGAGGGTCGAGGTCTTTGGTAGCAACGGCCATGGTTGCCAGAATGGCCGCCCCCAGAGCGGTCGGCATTCAGGTGCTGGTCACTCTCTTTCTCCTGTGCCAGTTCCAGTAGGAGTACAGAGGAGATCTTGGAAATGAGGGTTCTTGCCTTGCGCTCTGCCGTTGCCCAACACTCATGCCAGACGTTTCGATGGATCTTCGCTACAAGCGACAAAAGCACTTTGTCGCTGCCGTAAGTTCCTGGCGTGAGTCCCCCCACCTAGTGGTCCAAGTCGGCTAGTAGGTGAGGGATACACGCAGCTTTGGGGTCGTTGGGCAACATCGCCACGTTTTGGATCTTTGCGGGGATGGATACTGCCTCCCAAGGGTACCCAACACATCGGCGAACGTGGCGGACCTCGTCACGATCTGGTTCACTTGCTTTTCCAAGTACTTAGTGTTGCAACACTGCAAGAGCAGGTCGCACTTCACCCTCCCTCCAGCGTGCATTGGGCCGGGCATTCTGAGGAACCGACAAAACCTGTTCGCGAACCCGCCGAAGTCCTTCCTAGGGAACACAGGTTGGTTGTGCACAATCTTGGAGGTGGCAATAGCCTTGGCCTCCTTGGAGCGATGCCTCTCTTGGCGTCGGCACTTTCTATTCTACTTCTTCTTGTTGCCGCTCTGGTTCTTGTGGTCCCCAGTGTTGTCATCCTCACACAAGGATGCCAACGACAAGGATGGCGTTTCATCGTCCGAGGCGTCACCACCCAAGTCACTGGAGCCATAGGGTTCCACGTCCACCATTGCCCTCAGGGCTGTTAGCCCCAGTTGGTCCAGCTCAGCGCGCGTGGAGGTCTCCACATGGCTGTAGGGCGGTCGTGCTATCCTTGGCACGAAGGGGCTCTTGGGTATATTCGCAGGGGTTAGCATTGGCCTGCTTCTCAGACAACCTTGGGTATGAGTTAAGCCTGCCACCATGTAGTTGGCCTGTACCCCGTGAAGAGAAGCTCCAACGGGCATAGGTGACCCTTGGGGTGGTATCAGGGGCTCCATCTTGGCGCTGTCTTCTTGAGTGAGGTCATCAACCAAGTCAGCAGTGGCACCACGGAGAGCTTTCTGGATCTCAGAACGTGTGACGGAGCTGTCAGAGGATCTGCCAAACCTCCTTCCTGATCCTTCCTCCACAAGACTCAGGGACTCGCAGGCTGCTCAGGGAAGTAAAGCCGTGTTTTGGCATGGTATACGCAGACATCGTAGAAAGGGGCACGCCAGGACGGCGACGGGGACAATTGATGGAAGGATGCTAGTAATAGGGGTTACCGTTGCGTCTTTGGAGCTTGATAGCACGGCGCAGTTTCATTGAGCAGGAACCAGAAGCGGAGGTTGCTAGTGGTGCTTGTCGAAGAGGATTTGCTGACCTGAGGGTGACGGCGCTAGAGATCTGTGGTGGGTGGCGGCAAGACATTGCAAGAGCCGCCGTACGTAGTAGGTAATGTTAAGTGCTGGGTGCTCTTTGGCTTTGTATTTTGCGTTGTATGGTATTTTTTTCGTCGCTTGCTTCGTTCGCTTGAGCGACCATTGTCAATGCATTACACTTTTTGATACTGCTTCGCTTTTTGTCTGGCAATCCTGCTTTGCAGGTGCACAATTTGGGTATGTGCCGTGTGTTGCAGTGGGTGAATTTTTCGACGTGCAGGGTGTTAGTCGGTGTATGAGTCTATGTCCGTTTGTCTTCTTTCCTCTTGTTTTCCTGTACTTCTGTTGTTTTTTGCATCGGACTACTTACTTCAAACATGTGCATTTTGGTGGGCTGGCTCTTCTCGCCTATGTGGTGCTTTAACCCACCTGAGGGCTGGCCGTTCTCGCCTTCGTGGTGTTTAACTCTTACCTCTTCCGCATGCCGGCCCTTTTGTATGTGCCTTTCTGTTTCTTTTTCTTTGTTTGTGCGTTCTGTGGTCACTACTTCTACCCTTCCCCTTTTGGCCGGTGAGTGGCAGTTTGCGTGTTTGGTTAGTCTTGTGCTTAGCGAGAACTCGTTTCGGTAGGACAATAACCCCCACTGTAGGCATAGCCAATCCCGCTCGAGTCGCCTTCTAGGTCTCGTACGCCTTTTGGGCGCCTTCTTAAGCCCTGCATTTTTGCTGGTCCTTGCCTTGGGTTTGTAAGGCAGGTACCCCACCCTAAATTGAAGTGCAGTTCTTTTTCTTGGGGTGACACCTACTCAGGTCAAGCGGGTGATTCGCCACGGTATATTGTGCTTGTACTTAGGGTGCACATAGAACCCTTTTGTCCTTGTCTTGCACTTCAAAATCAAATTGTTTTAAATGAATTTCTCCATTCCAATTGATTCCCTTGGCAAGCACAAAGTAGGCAACAAGAAGAAGACGAAGTCGTGGAGGAACATTGAGCTGGACCAATTGGCTGGTCCAGTAATACGGGTTCACATGCCTAAATAACAAGAATATTGATATAACAATCAATTCTCATTAAAAAGGCAATAAAACCTATATTTTAGCATCTTTCTGAGTAGTCTATTGAGCCACAGGTACTGTCAACATTATGTAAATCAATGTCGGCGGCAAAAGACGGCGACAGTCGCGACAGGCCAACTGAAGCTTCGAAATAGCTTCAAAATAGCTTCAAATACATTAGAACCTTCTAAAATAGCATAAAACATGATTAAATAACATTAAAAGCATATGGGATGTGATTATTCATGCATGGCTACTAATGTATCCTAGATCTCTGCTCTCTGTAGGGTACCTAAGAGCAGTAGAGTCTAGCAGTAAGCTGTAGGCTTGGAATATAAGCCAAATGTGAGCAAATATCCTAGTGTTCTAGGACCTTGAAGCTTGGACAGGTCTAGTACAGATCCTCCAAAAGGCCCCAAGGCCCCAACTTATTACGCCTGTTCCACTGCGGGAGCATAAGTAGGCAAGAGTGTTACCGCCGCATCAGGCGACTTGACTTTTTTAGGGCTGGAGGCCCTTTTCGCATATTTGTTCCACTTTGACCTTTCTAGGTGTATTCTTTTGCTTTGTTGCTGTTGCCTTTTGTGAGTGTTGCCCCACCCTTTGATCCTTCATCCTGTCTTACATTGTTGTATTCTGTGAGGTGCCTTTGTGTTGGGTTTGCAATGCTTTTCAAAGTCTTTCAAGCATTGTCAGTGTGAGCATTTGTGCGTGTGTATGGTATGTCAAGGCGTTGACGTAGTTCAGTTAAGTCCAGCACAGGATCACACACACCCCAACACCCCAGCCAAGATTGGCGGGGTGAAGGCCAAAACCCGAACCCAGACACACGCACCATGAACCCCAGCCAGCATTGGCTCGGTAGAGGCGGAGCAGGCACGCGAACACACACACCCAAACATCCCAGCGGGGAATGGCGGGGCGCAGCCGACCCGAACCCAAGCACACACACCCACAGGCGCACACCCCAGCCAGGATTGGCGGGATACGGGCTGAGCGCGGGCACGAACACACAGGCCCCAATACCTCAGCCAGCAATGGCAGGGTACAGGCGGAGCGCGCACACGAACACACACGACCGAGTACCCAGCCAAGATTGGCGGGCTGAAAGTGAAAACCCGAACGGACACACCCACACCACACACCCCAGCCAGGATTGGCGGGGTAGTGAAGACGGTTCGGATCCCACTTGGCTGCATCTCTATCCTACACTTCACCAATTTCAGCGATTTTGGCAGTTTCGGGTATACATTCAGGGGAATTCCGAAATTATATTATTTACAATTCACAGGATGGAGAATTTTACATTTCTAGTTCAGACCAGGCCTGCTGTGTGTGCGCGCGCCCTTCTCCTGTTCCTGTTGGCGTGCGCGTGCTCTGTGTTCTTCAATGCGGGCAGATCGTGTCAAAATTCCTCCCAACGGGTGCTAATAGTGTTAGTTCTATTGTGTTGCGGAAATGGAAGCAAGTCGGAAGCTAGGGCAACTCCAGTGGATGATAGAAGGCCCGGAATTGCGATCTGGCTAAACCCTGATTTGGTGCCTCCGCCCACACCGGCTGTCGCCCTTGGGTGCATCACTGCACTTGGGAGGAGACTAGTGTACGCTAATGGGCGCATCTGCTTCGGCACTGCCACTCCTACGTGCATGGGGGATCACAAGTCCCTTGAAGCTGGAGGAGCGCTAGTGCAAGTGAAGTGGAAGTGGATGTAGCTGAGGTAGGCGCACCGGAAGGGAAGAAAGTAGGTTGGTCGTTGCTCCGCAAGGCAAAGCAATTTCTCATTCCTTGGCTTATCATTTGTTTGCTTTGCATGTGTCATGACAACTTGATCTTGCATGGAATCAAACAGGGTGAATCTTTTGTGATTGCGTGTGTTGAACATGTTGTGTGCACATGCAATGGGCGAATATGCTAAAGGCTGATAATTGCACTTATGCCCTGGCTGCTAATCTCACATTTGCCGTATTACTCCGGTGACCTTCGGTGAATTCCTATCATTGGTCAAACATGGTTGGTGATCCACCATCCTTCTCTTGGCGGCAAGCAGTAGGGCATGAGTTCACTTAATTTGGCAACTGGATATAGGGACAATCGTCGGTCAAGGTTGGGGATTCTCACTCCGTGTGCATGAATGCCCTCCTGGGTAATGGGCGGCAAAACTCTCCCTCCATATGCATGCTCTCGGGATTGGGTTTTGGTGAGGTTCTCTCCTGGGCCATGGATTGGTTAGGCTCTCCCTCCTGGGCCATGGATTGGTTAGGTTCTCCCTCCTGGGCCATGGATTGGTTAGGTTCTCTCTCCGGGCATGAATTGGGGCGGGACCATGTCTCTCAAGGCGTGGATTGGGGTGCGACCATCTCTCTTGGAGGCAGGACTACTTCTCTTTGGGACGGGACAATCTCACATGGATGTGCTCTCATTGGACCCGGGATACTTCTTTTTGTGCACTCACTCTGCGGGCTGGGTCTAGGTCTCTACATGTGACCCGGGGCATCTGCGTACCCAATCCTCTTACCCAATCTCTCTCCAAGTAGCATGCATTGAGTTGGTGCGGTGTCACACAAACATACGAATAGGCCATATTGATTTCACTTGTTCATGTTTGGATGGTTCTAATGCACATGACGATTGTGGTTGCCTATGCCGTCGGGTCCCAAGCAATTGGGCACCAAGTGATGGGACCGAGTGGCATGTCCAAGGATGTGAGGGCATGAGACATATGTTGTGTGTTGGCTTCTCTATTCATGTCTTTGGTTCGCGACACTCTAACCGTAGGGAGCCCAGCAATTGGTATGTACCATACACTAAACGTGTGAGGTTTGGTGGGCTGGCCCTTCTTGATGTCTCCTTTGCAAGCAGCCAGTAAACCTGCCAAGCCTATTCAGTTGCTGGCCATGGGGTGTGATATTGCTGAGTGACGGGCACCCGGAGAACCGAAGCATACCCATCATGACGATACATATGTCACACGTGCCAGGTGTCAAGGATCGTTTGCCATTGCCGTGAGGTCACTCTCCCGACTCATATTTAGTGAACCTCATTGCAAGTTTTTTATACGTGCACATTGGTGACTCATGAGGGTGGGCAAGTCATGTATGTGGCCGTCATGGTTGATCAACGGTGAAAACATTTCTTATGTTTGGATGCCATATTGGTTACTCAATTTTACCGTCTTGTGGGCAAGGGTAAGGATGGGCCATGTGTGCCCAAGCTTCGCGAGGATCCCAATGAGGCCATTGTGTTTCATATGCTTTTCTTTGTTTGTTGCCATACACCCAATGGACCGTATCGAATTGTGTCATTGTGTCAGGCATGATCTTCCGTTAACCAATGAGTGTTCTCAAGCCGTTGTATCGGGATTGTGTTGGCATGAGGTCATACGTCCATAACGGAACGCATAGTTTGAGTGTGCATGGTCTATAAATTGATTCTTGGTGTAGGGATGCAACATCGTCTTCGATAATGGCATATCTTATTCCAGGGCTTCATCTGCATTTCTACCTCTGAACTGCTTTGCCCGACATTGTCATTGCTTGTTCCCTTCTCCATGACTTTCATGTATTGATGGACATAAGTGCCTCCGTCCTCAACACTTCCCTGAATTTGAATTGGTGGACCACATATTTAGAATTCATCGCCCAGGGTTGCCAAGGGGTGTGTTTGTGGGACATTTTTTCGAATTTCAAAGTTGGTGATTGGTAAGCATCGAAGCATTGGTGAGATCTAGGACAATGGGTGTCACGGGGAAGGAGGTGGAAAGATCGGGAATAGGCGGTAGAGCCCGCACAATGGCAGGGGCTGGTCCTATGGACCTTCATTATGGTAGCAGAGGTTTACCTGCCGCCAACCGCCACCCGGGGATCTTGGGCCCTCATGAGCCCTGCCCAAGTGGACCCCGGGTCACCATCAATGACACCATCCGGGAGTCGGTGGTTGAAGCCCGAGAAGAAGGAAGACAGTCGGAAAGAAGAATGGGTACCGACATGGAGGACATTGTTTCTCTTTGTGAAGGAAAAACGATGTCATCTCCGAGTACCCGCCACAGAATCGGACAAGGAGGTAACGAGCTGCAGCAGTGGCTCAAAGGCCCGGCGCTACAGAAAACGCGGTTCGCCAAAACCGTCCAAGAAGGATGGGGAATCGGCAATGGAAACGACGCCGAGCAGGGTTGGTACAGTACACCATATGTATACGCGTAACGTATATATATATGCGTAACGTATCGCGATTATACAATACAGTACGTCTGGTTATGTTGCGAAGTGCCGTAGCTGTCAGGGCGGTTTCCGCAGACAGCCGCGTGCGACGCCGCGAAAAAGAACGCCAGAGAAAAGAAAAGAGTAATGTTTTTGATTCCTTTTCAGCTCCTGTGTCTACCAACGGAATGCTTATTTTTGTGCTGTCTTGGAATGAACCGTGTATGTTCGGACAGGGTTTGTTGATGAATGTGAAGCAGTTTCTCTTCCTGCGTGGGTCAGTTCAGCAGAACCTCAGAGCGGGACAGTGAACGGCCACCTGGTATGCAGAGGGTGCCTGGCAGCGAGTACGATCGGCGTTGGGAGTGGACGACCTATCTGAAGAATACTTTTTCGATGATCATCAAATCTACTGTTGATCTGTGAGCGGTCGCTGTTCCTTTTCCTTTGCAGTGTGCTAAGCCATCCGCGTATTTGTATCCTTTGTGGAGCAGCTGACTCCGAGTGCGCTTTGGGAGTTTGGGTGGTGGACAAGAACATCCAGTGCACAAATTGGGCCGCATTAGAAACCTTTGACACAGAGCAGCGCACGGATTGGTTTGTACTTTTGCGCCACGAGGAGCGTGCCTGTGTGGAGTTGCGGAACCAGTATGCGCTTCGCTTTCAACAGCGTGTGCTTGAAGCTAAAGCGTTTTCATCAACGAAAGAGCACTTGGAACGCCTGGAGCAAAAATTTGATTATCTGCAGCATGCGCTCAGGTCTTTGAAGGTGCAGCACATGAGGAACGCGAGTACAAGTACAAATGGTGTCTTGGTCCGGAGCGTTTGCATCATAGAGGTGTGCGCGCTGGGCGAAAAAGGAGGAAAAAGATGCCATCGGCATTAACATGGATACGAGTGGCGGCTATGGTGCCAGCAAGTTGCCTTTCTTATTCTCATGGAACAGTTGAGGGCTGCTAGGTGTAAGGTTTTCGTTCAACCTATACTCTCGCTTTTTTCAGTGCAAAATCCTGATATATGTACACCCACAGAAAACCAGGATCCCAGCACTGTTTTGGAAATTGTTGGTATCAGTGGATCAGGAATTTCTGTAGTTTTACATTCATGGTGTTTTCACCATTTTCTGTACAATAAAACTGAGTTGGGGTTGGCGACGGCCAGTCCTGAGATCGCGCGCGCCCGATCCAGAAATTGTCGATTTCTGACGATTTTTAAGATATTTCAATCACTTTTATTGTTTAGATTAATTCTATATCAGTTTTAGACATAAGCGAATGTTACGGCACTATCGCGGTGCCGATCCGTGCTAGTTTTTTTGGCCCAAGTAGGTCATGTTCGTGATTTTTTATAAAAACACAGGTTGCTCAGATCCTGAATGTAAGCAAACCAAATGAAAGCCCATCAGTTGGGCTTTGCATGCATATGCTGATTGGGTTTCCAAACGCGTCGGTGCACCGGCACCACGCGTTGGGGGGAGACCCGTGTTCATGTTGCATTTATGCATTGTTTTGGTTATATTTCATTGTTATATGTCCCCTTTTGTTCATATCTTCTTAGGACATGAAAGGGACCGTTTCGAAATCACTCCCGTGATTTCGTCGAACAATTAGTATGTTTCCGTCGCCTTTTGTGGTTGCATTTGGGGTGTATTTTGTGGGTTATTTGAAGGAAAACTTGGATAAGTTTCAAGGAAAACAAGTTCAAGGTCATTCATCTCCACGGGTTAACACTAGGTGCCCTCTTATGCAGCTGCTGCGGGGCTGCTACAATTTCGATTTTGTTGACCAGCTGCTGTGGCGCTAGTATGCTGCAGTTAAATGTCACCAGCCCTGTGTGGTGCGGGACAGCTTGTCCTTCACCAGGTGTTGGTTTTTTCCTTCGTTTGCTATATATGCTTCGGCTGACTCACCTTATTGATGTTGCTGCAGTCATTGGCTGTTTGTGGCTGCTGCTGGGACATTATCAATGCCATTGATGTTGCAATGGACCTGCAACAGTGTACTTCCATTTGATATTTTTGTACCTTGTGTGCCCTTGCAGTGTTAACAGCAGCAGTGGAAAAAAGAAGAAGTGAAAATCTCACGAAGGTTACATGGTTCATTGAGAGGAAGTGGAGTTCATGAAATGCCTTGCAAGAATACCTGGAGAGGTGCAGAATTTTTTATACCTTGTTGTTTGTGCCTCTTCCCCTGCTTAGATGTTGTTGGTGCACTAAATTTACGATTTTCAGTGAAGTCACAAAAAGGTGTGTCCAACAGAAATTTGCATTTTGACAGAGAACAAAAGAGCAGGTGGAAAACCAAGTTTGATGCGGGTTTAAGAAGTAAGAGAAAGTGCAACGTTCGGAAGAGAAAAAGCAGTCCAACCCTAGGGGCCCGTCTTGACATAAAGTGCAAAAACCAATGTTGAGCTCAACTCAGTTAAAAGCATCCTCAATTTAGCTAACCATTCAAAATTGTATGAGCTGGAAAACAGTTGTTTTCAAATGGCACCCACTTGTTGCATTTTTGTGCTTTCCAAGATTGTAATGCCTAGCCGGGGACCAAAATGTCTCAAAATCTACTATTCCAGATTGGAAGACCGGGCTCTTACCAAGGAACTTGTGGATTTTTTCAGAAGTAGTCCCCGGGCCAAAAACCTACTTAAACGTGTGGTGAACCGAGTTGTCCCCGCTGCTACACTGCTCCGTGCCCCGCGTAGGCAGCGCCCCTTCCAAATTTCTCCTCAACGTGCGGTAGAACTGGTTTTGGACCTTCAAATTTCAAAGAAAAGGTGTGCCGTGCACCACAGCATGCAATTGCAAAATTGCAACCAAAATTGCATTTCACCCAAAGTTACATTCCTGTTGAGAATCCCTAACTTGCATCAAAGTTGCATTACAACTTGGTAAACTTTGTGGGGGTTCCGCTACCCCCTAATGTGGCTGATTGCAACTTTGTTGCAAGTTTGTTTCATCTTTGCTATATGCTCTTTTAGGTTTGTTTGTGGTGGTTTGTTAGCTTTGTTTTTGGTGCCTTTTGCGGTGGCTGGGCAAGACAAAGGCACAAGAGGTGCCTGTTGCTCAGGTGGTGAATGCAGATGGGGACTCCGACTTTGACTGTGATGGGTAGGCCTGAACTCTGAGTGTGATGGGTAGGCCTGAACGTGTGGTGGCTTTGGTTTGTGGTGCCTTTTGCGTGTGGTGGCTTTTGTTTGTGGTGCCTTTTGCGGTGGCAGGACAAGACAAAGGCACAAGATCGCATGTTGCTCAAGTGGTGAATGCAGATGGGGATTCCAACTCTGACTGTGATGGGTAGGCCTGAACGTGTGGTGGTTTTTGTTTTTGGTGCCTTTTGGCTGTGGTGGCTTTTGTTTGTGGTGCCTTTTGCGGTGGCTGGACAAGACAAAGGCACAAGAGGTGCATGTTGCTCAAGTGGTGAATGCAGATGGGGACTATGACTCTGACTGTGATGGGTAGGCATGAACTCTGACTGTGATGGGTAGGCCTGAACGTGTGGTGGCTTTGGTTTGTGGTGCCTTTTGCGTGTGGTGGCTTTTGTTTGTGGTGCCTTTTGCGGTGGGTGGGCAAGACAAAGTCACAAGAGGTGCATGTTGCTCAAGTGGTGACTGCAGATGGGGACTCCGACTCTGACTGTGATGGGTAGGCCTGAACGTGTGGTGGCTTCCGTTTGTGGTGCCTTTTGCGTGTGGTGGCTTCTGTTTGTGGTGCCTTTTGCGTGCATGGCGTGCATGTGTGCATGGCGTTGCGCTCTCCCTGCATGGCGGCCCACGAATACAAAGTTGCACCCAACATTGGAAAACGGAACTGCAATTTTCTGGAGGAGTTGTGCAAATTTGTTTTTGTTTTTTTTCCCTATGTTGCATTCAACTTAGCACCACCAGCCGGAAATTCACACCTCTCTCTTACCCATTACTTCATTTGTTTCGTATTACTTCCGCGGTGCTTCGGCGTTGCTTCGTTGCTTCGGCGTTGCTTCAGCCTTGCTTCTACATTGCTTCTGTGTTGCCTCCGCGTTGCTTCGGCGTTGCTTCGGCGTCCCTTCGGCGTTCCTTCGGCTTCGGCGTTGCACCGGCGGCGTGCGCTGCAACTTCGTTGCAACTTCGGTGCAACTTCGGCTCAACCTTGGCTCAACAATGCGTTCGGCCCAACCAAAACCTCACGGCCAGCTGCTCCGATGCTCATTTGTGTAATCTTGGGGTTGCCTGTAGTTTGCAAGACGGGGACCTGTTGAAGGCACTCAACACGTTCCGGTTTTTCAACCATGAACGACATAACAACACCTGTTTCGAGGTTTATTGGACTTAGTCAATCTTGCCGTTCAACTTTCATTCAACATTGCCGTCACTGAGATCCCCATTCCTGAGCGCACACGGATGCGGAGTAAAGCGCGTCGGTGTGTCTCAAAGTTATTTGCCGAGTGGGAAAACTTACGTAACTAGTAAATGGCACGGATTCTCGTTGCAACAAAACAACCTTTCCTGGGCGTACTCCACTGGTGTTCGGTGACAGGGTTGTCCACCATGGCTGGGACCACTGACCTATCGGCGGAGGAGCTTAGCAGGCTAAGAAGCTTCCTCCGGGGGACTCACACTGGAACAGCCCATGCATGCACTGTGACTGCATTTTTTTTTCGGTTTTGGTGATTTTGAATTTTGGTGCTGCAATTTTCATTTACACGTCGATCGCATCTGCAATTTATAAGGCGTAACGTGCAATTTCGCATCGATTTTGAATGTTGCGTGCAATTTTGTATCTGTACTGTGACGACTGTGAATGGCGCGCGCGTGGCAGATCTGTCCAGCGCCACATCGCTCCCTTGTGGTACTGTAGATTCAAAAGCAGCAAATCGTCCCCGAAGACGACAGCGATGACGATTCCAATATTTCCACCGAGCCGTCCCAGCCCTCCCAGCCCTGTTCCTGCTTCCCCCTTAGTGAGGTGCTTCTAGCAGGGCACCCTCCCCACCCCGACACCCCCATCATTGGTAGTGGCCCCGCCAAGACCTTGGGCTACCGCTGGTTCGCAGACATCACCCTTAGGGCATTGTTCCAAAGGATCTTGTATACGTGGAAAAGGCTCAACACAAAAACAGACATGAATGGGGCAACACTTCCACCCCCGTATACATCCGAGGTGGCGACGGCCTCCAACTTGTCCACGTGGCGGATGCTCAAGCCCAGCACCAAAGTATCACAATGCCAACAAGTTTATCCGCCCGGCCCAATGGAGTGGGCCTACATTTTGAGAGCATTTGAGGGGTACGGATTAGGCAAAGTGTGCATGGCCGGTGCGCGCGGTGGTAAAGGGGGACGCGCTCCACAAGCCAAATTCTACTTCTATGACCCGGCTTCGGAGGCGTTTCCGCGGGGATGGTGGGACCAGGACGTTGCCGAGGCCGGGGGGTATGAAAACACGTACCCAAGCATCGAGGCTGTAGGGGGGTGTATGACCACGGGCTGCACACTCTTCCCCGAACCCAAGCAACCGCAACCCAAGAAAGAGAAGAAGGAGAAGAGGGAGAAGAAGGAGAAGGACAAGAAGCACAAAAAAGCCAAGAGAGAAGAACCAAGGGTGAAAGAGGAGGAGATCAATCGAGAGGTTGAGGAACATGTAGTGGCCCAATCGACCAAGCAAAGGAGGCCCTTCTTTGACGAGGTAGTACCACAATTTGCCATTTGTGGTTCCTTGGGGTCACATCGCCTTACTTAGACAATGTTTAGCCAATGTTGAGTGCAACTTTGTGTAGTGCATGAGTGTGATAATAATGTTGCATGCAACTTTGCTTCAACTTTGCTTCCATTTCAATGTCCAGGACGTAGTGGTGGTCACCAAAAGCGGTGTATGGGCGCTCCCAAGCCAAGCTCAAGAAACCGTGGCATGGGCCGAATGGTCCGCGACCCAAGCAAGTTCCGTGGTGAGCGCCCTCGTGCAATCCTCCCGCCTCATTGGCCTCACGTTCACCCCGATTCAAGGATCACCTCCACAACTTGCCCTACTCTGACAACTCCCAACCTCTCAACTACTCCAACAAGTTCCTCAACCACCTCATGCCCAAGGAATGCCTTTCCCCCAAGTCCCGCAACTTCAAGTCCAACCCCAAAGCAGCCAAGTCCAACCCCAAACCAACGCACACGCTCAAACCCTCAAAGCGTCGGTAGCCAACGTGGCCGGCCCCACGAAGCCCACCAAGGAGGCCTTGGCATGGATCCAATCCCGGCATAAGGAAAAACCAAGCTGCCCCGAGAAGGAAAAGGAGAAGGCCCGGTCCAATGGGGTGGACACAAGGGCCCGACGCCCCGCGGAAGAAAATGCCGGTGTGGCGGAGACGAAGAAGATGATTGCGGACATGATCGCCCAAGAAAAGGCCAACGAGAAGGCAAGGCAAGAAAAGAGGAATGAAAAAGAGCGGGACAAGGAAAAGAGAAGAGCGGAGGAGCAAAAGAGCGCGAAAGAAGCCGAGAAGAAAAAACAGCAAGAGCGCCAAGACGGAAAGCACCGCACGGAGGAACGCACCGCACACAAGGGGAAGAGCAAGAAGGTATGGGCAACGATACGACGTAGTGCAACTTTTGTTCAATTTCGATGAATTTGCATTGTTTGCGATGCATGGCACATCCACATGCCTCAAATTCAACTCAACATCGATGCAACATTGCCGGCACTCTCATCAGCTCACTGTACTCTCCAAAGAGCAACCCCACCCAAAAAGAAGTGCCCACGCACAAGGCACCGGCGGACGATGGTATCGAAGAGCCGTTGGATGAGATGGTTCCAAGGGAAGATGGTCGGGAGGTACACCACGTGTGAGTGGTTGTGGGACACCGAACGACTCGCACATGTAAATATTTCAATGCGATCCGTGTTTTGCCTTTGGGAACGGTCTTTTTTTTTTTTTGTTGTTTTCACACATTGCCACATGTCCTTAGGTACCCGGCCGCCGGGAGATGACGGTGCCGGAACGGCGTGAAATCAGCGACATCGAAAGGGGGCTCGCAAGAGAGACTCACGGATGGCCACCCAAAAGCAAAGTCCGATGGGTCTTGTGGAAGACAAGCTTGGAGTGCGGTGCGAACGAGAGCGACGAATGGGGACGCGAGGGGCCTGGGTGTGTACAGGCGGTGGTTGGCGTGGTGACCGGAGAGAAGGGGAAAAAAGTATGGATTGACACACCCTCCCAATGGGAGGGATCTTGGGAGGCTTGTAAGCTAAAAATCGATCGCACTGCGTGTGCACTCTACACTTCCCTTACTACGGTGAGGGAGGAATGGCTTGGGTGGGATTGCCAACGGTGTGACTCAACACCAACCCGGAAAGACTCACCCCCCTCCCCACTCTGCAGAGAGAGATCCGTTGCCTTTGAATCTCCATAACCGGGCTCCGTTGGAGTTAAGGTTGTTAATTTCCAATTATAAACCTATCGTGTGCTCCTTCACCTAGCCTTTTAAGGCAGGCATTTGTCCCAAAATGGTCCTCAAAAGCCGAAAGGTGCATCTATTGGCCTCATACACCTTGATGCAATTGGTATGGTGCAACCATGGGATGTTTGAACGAGCATACGTATACACTGTGTTGTCCGCATGTCAGGTATATGTCATTCAACAAACAACCGGTGAGGCACCTTGTGATGCGCATATGCGCTTCACAATGTGTGTCACTACTGTTTCAGCCTGTTACCCTCTATTGGCGTCTTTTCGGGGGGGCATACATTGCAACATCCAAAGCTTAATTTGTGTTGAACATTTGTGGAAGCTTGTCTTCAATGGGTCGGGGGCTGTGAGAACACTGCCCTTTGTGTTACGTGTGATACACCTTGTGACACATATATGCGGCTCACAAGGTGTGTCGCAGGTCTACTCATGTTTTGCTTTCCTAGACTCAAAAATTCTGTCTGATCCGTTCTTGTTTAGTAGTTCTGCGTATCACAATATATTGTTTAAGCACTTCCTCAAGCCACTGAACCGTGGACCCGCAAATGTGTGTTCTGTGATCTGCATTTGCGTGTTGCACGACGCGCCAGCAGGTCGCACAGATCCGTCTATGCGGGAGAATTGACACGTAATGTTGACCTTTTTACAGATGCAAAATGAGTGAAAGTATGGTGCCTTTCTTAATTTTGAAAATGCTTTCGCCTGTAGTCTCTGTGGAGCGCTGTGACAGGTAATCAGCACGTCTCATAACCTGGCACCGCCTCCGCCATGTTCTACCTTCACAGCCGTTCTGGAATGTGTCAGATGATGCCAAGCAACCAAAGAAGCACCAAAAACGGAAGCTCCCAGCCACAGAAGCGTCGGATCGCCCGCAGGTTCACATATGCAGTGTTGTGTTGCGCTGTGATACGTTATAAGCACGTCGGACAACCTGTCATCGGCTGTCCCATCTTCTACCTTCACAGCCTTTCTCCGATGTGTCAGATGATGCCAAGCAATCAGAGAAGCACCAAAAACGAAAGCTCCCACCCACAGAAGCGTCCGATCGCCCGCTGGTTTACACATGCAGTTTTGTGTTGCGCTGTGATAAGTCATTGTTGCGTCGCGCAACGTCTCACGAGCGGCCGCCCTTTGTTTGTCAGAAATGCGCAGAAGCAAGCACCAGTGAGGCCGCCCAACCACAGACGCAGACACTTGACGCACACCCTGCTTCAAAATCTGCCGATCGGATACAGGTGCGTTTTGGCAGCTTTGTGCAATGTTGTAGCGCGCTGTGACAGGTAAATCGCGCGTCGCACGACGTGCCCTGGCTATTTTGCATTCCACAGCGTGCAACGTGCAAGCCAGCAGCCGTGCTCTGTGTCAACAGGCTCCCGCAAGCCATGAAGGCAGCCCTGAAATCCCTGAAGGCAGCCCTGAAATCCCTGAAGGCAGCCTTGAAATCTCTGAAGGCAGCGACCACAGTGAAGGTAGCCCTGAAGAGAAAGACCTCCCCGGACTGAATGAACCCAGTGAGCCCAGAACTTCATTGTTGTTTCAAAGAGGAAATGGTGTGGCAAAAGATTTCAAAAGGCCTCTGCAGAGGTACAAAAGAAGGGATAGCCAGCGACACGCTCTGGGACACGCATATTCGTGTCCCAAAGCGTGTCACAAACAGTCCATGGAACAAAACAGCGAAAACAACCCTGTTTAAAAGCAAAAACATATTTCAAACCATTCAGGACAAACGGGCAACACTTGGCACCAAATGCATTTGCCTCTTATCCGCGTCAGTGTCAAGTAGTTTCAAGAATAGGTGTGACACACCTTGTGGAGCGCATTTTGCATGTCACAAAGTGTGTCATGGGGTTTTTTTTAAAAACCGGGAGTGCGACATGCGGACAACACAGTGTATATGTACGTCGTCGTTCAAAATTCCCATGGCTACACCACACCAATTGCATCAAGGTGTATGAGGCCAACAGATGCCTCTTTCGGCTTTTGAGGACCATTTTGGGAAAAATACCTGCCTCAAAAGCCTAGGTGTTTGCAGAAAACCAACGTTGAGCCAATGTTGCATCAGAGTTGCAATGCTCAGCATTGTTGAGCCAACGTTGCACTCAAGGTTGCCAATGTTGCACCAAAGTTGAGGTTATTTACACCAACGTTGCAGTCACTTGTCCCAATGTTGAGGCCCAGTGCCTGCTGGGATGCTGCTGGGACGGGATTGCCATGGTGCTGGGAGGTGTTGAACCTTTAAAACGGTGATGACGGGAGGTAGAAAAATGTGTCTTCATAGTGTCCTCAACCTATCACCGGTGGAAAGGCCAAAAAAAGTAGATTCTCAAACACCAATAAAAACCAAAATTGCGCCAAAATTGCGCTTGGCAAAAATACAATTCTTTTGGGTTTTGGGTACTCAACTTTGACGTTTATGTCAAAACGGGCCCCTAGGGAAAGGTTCAAAACCAAACAAATATGGTGTGTTTCGAAAGCAGGTAGTTTGGTTGAAAAAAGGGTGCAGATTTTTTTCAAGGACAACATTCCAAAACTGTTTGCTTTGGTGAAATGTTATCACACGTAAACACACTGCATGAACGGAATGATCCAAACCACATATTTCGACGGCGATAGAATACATTACATTACATGTGCTGTATCCGTAAGATACGATACATTACACGTACTGTATTGTACCAACCCTTTTGAAATTTGGAAATTGGTGATTGGTAAGCATGGAAGCATTGGTGAGATCTAGGACAATGGGTGTCACGGGGAAGGAGGTGGAAAGATCGGGAATAGGCGGTAGAGCTCGCACAATGGCAGGGGCTGGTCCTACGGACCTTCATTGTGGTAGCAGAGGTTTACCTGCCTCCTACCGCCACCGGGGGACCTTGGGCCCTCATGAGCCCTGCCCAAGTGGACCCCGGGTAACCATCAATGATACCATCCGGGAGTGGGTTGTTGAAGCCCGAGAAGAAGGAAGACAGTCGGAAAGAAGATCGGTACCAACATGGAGGACATTGTCGCTCTTTGTGAAGGAGCATGTCGAAAACAATGTCATCTCCGAGTAACCGCCGAAGAATCTGACGAGGAGGTCACGAGCTGCAGCAGTGGCTCAAAGGCCCGGCGCTACCGAAAACACGGGTGAAATGTGTTTTGAGGGCATGGGGGCAGTTGAAAAGGGGGTTTGAGGTGTTGGCACTGGGTGAAATGTGTTTTGAGGGCATGGGGGCAATTGAAATGGGTGTTTGAGGTGTTGGCACTGGGTGAAATGTGTTTTGAGGGCATGGGGGCAATGGAAATGGGTGTTTGAGGTGTTGGCACTGGGTGAATTGTGTTTTGAGGGCATGGGGGCAGTTGCAAAGGGGGTTTGAGGTGTTGGCTCCGGGTGAAATGTGTTGTGAGCACATGGGGGGAGTTGAAAAGGGGGTCTGGGGTGTTGGCACTGGGTGAAATGTGTTTTGAGGGCATGGGGGCAGTTAAAAAGGGGGTTCAGGTGTTGGCACTGGGTGAAATGTGTTTTGAGGGCATGGGGGGAGTTGAAAAGGGGGTTTGAAGTGTTGGCACTGGGTGAATTGTGTTTTGAGGGCATGGGGGCAATTGAATAGGGGGTTTGAGGTGTTGGCACTGGGTGAAATGTGTTTTGAGGGCATGGGGGGAGTTGAAAAGGGGGTTTGGGGTGTTGGCACTGGGTGAAATGTGTTTTGAGGGCATGGGGGCAGTTGAAAAGGGGGTTTGGGGTGTTGGCACCGGGTGAAATGTGTTTTGAGGGCATGGGGGCAGTTGAAAAGGGGGTTTCAGGTGTTGGCACTGGGTGAATTGTGTTTTGAGGGCATGGGGGCAATTGAAAAGAGGGTTTGAAGTGTTGGCACTAGGTGAAATGTGTTTTGAGGGCATGGGGGCAGTTGCAAAGGGGGTTTGAGGTGTTGGCACCGGGTGAAATGTGCCTTGAGCGCATGGGGGGAGTTGAAAAGGGGGTCTGGGGTGTCGGCACTGGGTCAAATATGTTTTGAGGGCATGGGGGGAGTTGAAAAGGGGGTTTGAGGTGTTGGCACTGGGTGAAATGTGTTTTGAGGGCATGGGGGCATTTCAAAAGGGGGTTTGAGGTGTTGGCACGGGTCGAAATGTGTTTTGAGGGCATGGCGGCAGTTGAAAAGGGGGTTTCAGGTGTTGGCACTGGGTGAATTGTGTTTTGAGGGCATGGGGGCAATTGGAAAGGGGGTTTCAGGTGTTGGCACGGGTTGAAATGTGTTTTGAGGGCATGGGGGGAGTTGAAAAGGGGGTTTGCAGTGTTGGCACTGGGTGAAATGTGTTTTGAGGGCATGAGGGCAGTTGAAAAGGGGGTTTCAGGTGTTGGCACCGGGTGAAATGTGTCTTGAGGGCATGCAGGCAGTTGCAAAGGGTGTTTGAGGTGTTGGCACTGGGTGAAATGTGTTTTGAGGGCATGGGGGGAGTTGAAAAGGGGGTTTGAAGTGTTGGCACTGGGTGAATTGTGTTTTGAGGGCATGGGGGCAGTTGCAAAGGGGGTTTGAGGTGTTGGCACCGGGTGAAATGTGTTTTGAGGGCATGCGGGGAGTTGAAAAGGGGGTTTGAGGTGTTGGCACTGGGTGAATTGTGTTTTGAGGGCATGGGGGCAGTTGAAAAGGGGGTTTCAGGTGTTGGCACTGGGTGAATTGTGTTTTGAGGGCATGGGGGCAATTGAAAAGGGGGTTTGAAGTGTTGGCACTGGGTGAATTGTGTTTTGAGGGCATGGGGGCAATTGAAAAGGGGGTTTGAGGTGTTGGCACTGGGTGAAATGTGTTTTGAGGGCATGGGGGGAGTTGAAAAGGGGGTTTGGGGTGTTGGCACTGGGTGAAATGTGTTTTGAGGGCATGGGGGCAGTTGAAAAGGGGGTTTGGGGTGTTGGCACCGGGTGAAATGTGTTTTGAGGGCATGGGGGCAGTTGAAAAGGGGGTTTCAGGTGTTGGCACTGGGTGAATTGTGTTTTGAGGGCATGGGGGCAATTGAAAAGAGGGTTTGAAGTGTTGGCACTAGGTGAAATGTGTTTTGAGGGCATGGGGGCAGTTGCAAAGGGGGTTTGAGGTGTTGGCTCCGGGTGAAATGTGTTGTGAGCACATGGGGGGAGTTGAAAAGGGGGTCTGGGGTGTTGGCACCGGGTGAAATGTGTTTTGAGGGCATGGGGGCAGTTAAAAAGGGGGTTTCAGGTGTTGGCACTGGGTGAATTGTGTTTTGAGGGCATGGGGGCAATTGAAAAGGGGGTTTGAAGTGTTGGCACTCGGTGAATTGTGTTTTGAGGGCATGGGGGCAATTGAAAAGGGGGTTTGAGGTGTTGGCACTGGGTGAAATGTGTTTTGAGGGCATGGGGGGAGTTGAAAAGGGGGTTTGGGGTGTTGGCACTGGGTGAAATGTGTTTTGAGGGCATGGGGGCAGTTGAAAAGGGGGTTTGGGGTGTTGGCACCGGGTGAAATGTGTTTTGAGGGCATGGGGGCAGTTGAAAAGGGGGTTTCAGGTGTTGGCACTGGGTGAATTGTGTTTTGAGGGCATGGGGGCAATTGAAAAGAGGGTTTGAAGTGTTGGCACTAGGTGAAATGTGTTTTGAGGGCATGGGGGCAGTTGCAAAGGGGGTTTGAGGTGTTGGCACCGGGTGAAATGTGCCTTGAGCGCATGGGGGGAGTTGAAAAGGGGGTCTGGGGTGTCAGCACTGGGTGAAATGTGTTTTGAGGGCATGGGGGGAGTTGAAAAGGGGGTTTGAGGTGTTGGCACTGGGTGAAATGTGTTTTGAGGGCATGGGGGCATTTCAAAAGGGGGTTTGAGGTGTTGGCACGGGTCGAAATGTGTTTTGAGGGCATGGGGGCAGTTGAAAAGGGGGTTTCAGGTGTTGGCACTGGGTGAATTGTGTTTTGAGGGCATGGGGGCAATTGGAAAGGGGGTTTGAGGTGTTGGCACGGGTTGAAATGTGCTTTGAGGGCATGGGGGGAGTTGAAAAGGGGGTTTGCAGTGTTGGTACTGGGTGAAATGTGTTTTGAGGGCATGGGGGCAGTTGAAAAGGGGGTTTCAGGTGTTGGCACCGGGTGAAATGTGTCTTGAGGGCATGCAGGCAGTTGCAAAGGGTGTTTGAGGTGTTGGCACTGGGTGAAATGTGTTTTGAGGGCATGGGGGGAGTTGAAAAGGGGGTTTGAAGTGTTGGCACTGGGTGAATTGTGTTTTGAGGGCATGGGGGCAGTTGCAAAGGGGGTTTGAGGTGTTGGCACCGGGTGAAATGTGTTTTGAGGGCATGCGGGGAGTTGAAAAGGGGGTTTGAGGTGTTGGCACTGGGTGAATTGTGTTTTGAGGGCATGGGGGCAGTTGAAAAGGGGGTTTCAGGTGTTGGCACTGGGTGAATTGTGTTTTGAGGGCATGGGGGCAATTGAAAAGGGGGTTTGAAGTGTTGGCACCAGGTGAATTGTGTTTTGAGGGCATGGGAGCAGTTGCAAAGGGGGTTTGAGGTGTTGGCACCGGGTGAAATGTGTTTTGAGCTCATGGGGGGAGTTGAAAAGGGGGTTTGGGGTGTTGGCACTGGGTCAGATGTGTTTTGAGGACATGGGGGGAGTTGAAAAGGGGGTTTGAGGTGTTGGCACTGGGTGAAATGTGTTTTGAGGGCATGGGGGCAGTTGAAAAGGGGGTTGGAGGTGTTGGCACGGGGTGAAATGTGTTTTGAGGGCATGGGGGCAGTTGAAAAGGGGGTTTCAGGTGTTGGCACTGGGTGAATTGTGTTTTGAGGGCATGGGGGCAATTGAAAAGGGGGTTTGAGGTGTTGGCACGGGTTGAAATATGTTGTGAGGGCATGGAGGGAGTTGAAAAGGGGGTTTGCAGTGTTGGCACTGGGTGAAATGTGTTTTGAGGGCATGGCGGCAATTGAAAAGGGGGTTTCAGGTGTTGGCACGGATGAAATGTGTTTTGAGGGCATGGGGGCAGTTGCAAAGGGGGTTTGAGGTGTTAACATTGGGTGAAATGTGTTTTGAGGGCATGGGGGGAGTTGAAAAGGGGGTTTGAGGTGTTGGCACTGGGTGAAATGTGTTTTGAGGGCATGGGGGCAGTTGAAAAGGGGATTTCAGGTGTTGTCACTGGTCGAATTGTGTTTTGAGAGCATGGGGCCAATTGAAAAGAGGATTTGAAGTGTTGGCACTGGGTGAATTGTGTTTTGAGGGCATGGGGGCAGTTGCAAAGGGGGTTTGAGGTGTTGGCACCGGGTGAAATGTGTCTTGAGTGCATGGGGGCAGTTGAAAAGGGGGTTTCAGGTGTTGGCACTGGGTGAATTGTGTTTTGAGCGCATGGGGGGAGTTGAAAAGGGGGTCTGGGGTGTTGGCACCGGGTGAATTGTGTTTTGAGGGCATGGGGGCAGTTGAAAAGGGGGTTTGAGGTATTGGCACTGGGTGAAATGTGTTTTGAGGGCATGGGGGCAGTTGAAAAGGGGGCTTCAGGTGTTGGCACTGGGTGAATTGTGTTTTGAGGGCATGGGGGCAGTTGAAAAGGGGGTTTCAGGTGTTGTCACTGGTCGAATTGTGTTTTGAGAGCATGGGGCCAATTGAAAAGAGGATTTGAAGTGTTGGCACTGGGTGAATTGTGTTTTGAGGGCATGGGGGCAGTTGCAAAGGGGGTTTGAGGTGTTGGCACCGGGTGAAATGTGTCTTGAGTGCATGGGGGCAGTTGAAAAGGGGGTTTCAGGTGTTGGCACTGGGTGAAATGTGTTTTGAGCGCATGGGGGGAGTTGAAAAGGGGGTCTGGGGTGTTGGCACCGGGTGAATTGTGTTTTGAGGGCATGGGGGCAGTTGAAAAGGGGGTTTGAGGTATTGGCACTGGGTGAAATGTGTTTTGAGGGCATGGGGGTAGTTGAAAAGGGGGTTTGAGGTGTAGGCACCGGGTGAATTGTGTTTTGAGGGCATGGGAGCTGTTGAAAAGGGGGTTTGAGGTGTTGGCACTGGGTGAATTGTGTTTTGAGGGCATGGGGGCAGTTGAAAAGGGGGTTTGAGGTGTTGGCACTGGGTGAAATGTGTTTTGAGGGCATGGGGGCAACTGAAATGGGTGTTTGAGGTGTTGGAACTGGGTGAAATGTGTTTTGAGGGCATGGGGGCAATTGAAATGGGTGTTTGAGGTGTTGGCACTGGGTGAATTGTGTTTTGAGGGCATGGTTGCAATTGCAAAGGGCGTTTGAGGTGTTGGCACCGGGTGAAATGTGTATTGAGGGCATGGGGGGAGTTGAAAAGGGGTTTTGAGGTGTTGGCACTGGGTGAAATGTGTTTTGAGGGCATGGGGGCAGTTCCAAAGGGGGTTTGAGGTGTTGGCACGGGGTGAAATGTGTTGTGAGGGCATGGGAGCTGTTGAAAAGGGGGTTTGAGGTGTAGGCACCGGGTGAAATGTGTTTTGAGGGCATGGGGGGAGTTGAAAAGGGGGTTTGAGATGTTGGCACTGGGTGAAATGTGTTTTGAGGGCATGAAGGGAGTTGAAAAGGGGGTTTGAGGTGTTGGCACTGGGTGAAATGTGTTTTGAGGGCATGAAGGGAGTTGAAAAGGGGGTTTGAGGTGTTGGCACTGGGTGAAATGTGTTTTGAGGGCATGGGGGGAGTTGAAAAGGGGGTTTGAGGTGTTGGCACTGGGTGAAATGTGTTTTGAGGGCATGGGGGGAGTTGAAAAGGGGGTTTGAGGTGTTGGCACGGGTTGAAATGTGTTGTGAGAGCATGGGTTGAGTTGGAAAGGGGGTTTGAGGTGTTGGCACTGGGTGAAATGTGTTTTGAGGGCATGTGGGGGGTTGCAAAGGTGGTTTGAGGTGTTGGCACGAGGTGAAATGTGTTTTGAGGGCATGGGGGGGTCTGAAAAGGTGGTTTGAGGTGTGGGCACCGGGTGAAATGTGTTTTCAGGGCATGCGCGCAATTGAAGAGGGTGTTTCAGGTGTTGGCACTGGGTGAAATGTGCCTTGAGGGCATGGGGGCAGTTGCAAAGGGGGTTTGAGGTGTTGGCACGGGTTGAAATGTGTTTTGAGGGCATGGGGGGAGTTGAAAAGGGGGTTTGAGGTGGTGGCACTAGATGAATTGTGTTCTGTGGGCATGGGGGGAGTTGAAAAGGGGGTTTGAGGTGTAGGCACTAGGTGAATTTTGTTTCGAGGGCGGGGGGGGAGTTGAAAAGGGGGTTTGAGGTGTTGGCACTGGGTGAAATGTGCTTTGAGGGCATGGGGGCAATTGAAAAGGGTGGTTGAGGTGTTGGCACCGGGTTGAAGTGTGTTTTGAGGGCATGGGGGCAGTTGCAAAGGGGGTTTGAGGTGTTGGCACTGCGTGAAATGTGTTTTGAGGGCGTTGGGGGGGGTTGCAAAGGGGGTTTGAGGTGTTGGCACTAGATGAATTGTGTTTTGAGGGCATGGGGGCAGTTGAAAAGGGGGTTTGAGGTGTTGGCACCGGGTGAAATGTGTTGTGAGGGCATGGGGGGAGTTGAAAAGGGGGTTTGAGGTGTTGGCACTGGCTGAAATGAGAGGAGGATTGCGTCACTGTGTACAAATATATCCGCTGTTATGCCGTCGCTCCCCTCAAAGCAGTTTGCATCGCACTGTCATCTGGCAGGTTTTCATTCGGTGTAAACCAAAAAGGGGGCCAAGGTGGCGAAACTCTTCACGGAGACCCGAACATACAATCACCAGTGGAGTGATGAGGTATTTGGGGTGGGGATGCTGATGCAGTGCAGTGATTGACCGGAATTTCTTGGGCAATCGTGCAAGTTGCCTTTCACGGTCGCGTCATCCTCGCACAGGTGGATGCAATCTTTGCGAAGCACGGACCTCAGGACTCGGATCGAATGTCACTCCCCAATCAGCCCAACTAATTCAAGAGCTGGCAGAATACATGGTCCAACAAGTATGCCCAGCGGACGTGAGGCGTTATGGCTGACGTTGTGTGTTCAAAGTCGGGAAAGCTGGACCGGACCCTATTGGTGTGGTGCTCTGTTATGGTGTTACCCTTTTGTGTAGGGCGGCTGGAAAGTCGGATTTTCCGGTCCAAATCCTGCTTTCAGCCTCGTCCGCAGTTTTGTCTGCGAGGGTTGCGAGGCCCCATAAGTGACAGGCAGAGGTGTGAGATTAGCCGAGGACAACTACTCAGCAGGCAGCACCCATGGGACCAAGGCAGATGCTGCCCCAAGGAGATATGCCAAATAGGCAACCAACTCAGAAGGATCGAGACGCCGTGATCAGCTGGAGTGCACCCCTTGAGAGAAACAGAAAACAAAACAAAACAGCAAGGAGAAGCTTAACTGCTGTTGACGATTCCACATGCCCCAGCCCCAGTCGCTTGCAGCTTGCTGCAATTTTTTGTTTTTAGTTGCAAATGCTCCAACTCACATGGCAAGTGATGCAGATGGCGACATCCTCAATCACCATATCAGCGGAGAACGAAGTCAAACGCGTGGAGGATAACATTGATGACGACGATCAGAAATACAGGTACGCCCCTCCTCCCCCCCAAACCACCCCACATCCAACCGTGCACAGCCCCCAACCCTCCAATATGCAGTTCTGAGTGCACTGAATCACCGGTTTTTGGATTTGGGTTTTGGTAACCCACTGAGGGCTCTGTCTGTTGCAGCACTCGTGCCTCGCTTGCCTGGATTGAACATAGCAGCACGAGCGGCGCGAGCCCCCTTTGCATCCATGTTCTTGCAGCAGTTCGAAGATACGATGGGCGTGGCGTGACCGGAGGCCAAGGCCTGGGGGCCGCTTGACGTGAGCCGGGGGGTGCTTATTGGCCAACGGGACTTGGGGGGGTGGCTGTTCTGGAATTTCGGGTGTCTCAAGAATGTCCCACCCAACGCGGGGCACTTGCCCAGGCTTGGGCAACGCCCGGAGTGCGGGCTTTGCTGCTGAGTCGGGGATTTGCACGACCTCAATACCTGGAGCCCCCTGGCAACGCCCATGTGTGCCCATGTGTACATTCATCAGCCCGTTGTGTCTGCCGCCCCGCCCGGCACGTTGAGGATGGTGGTGCGAGCATTGCGGGTAAACACCCCTTTGTCAGAACAACAGGAGGCGTTGCTTGCGTCATTTTCGGTGGTTGCGAATTGAGCCCATTTCTTGCAGCCGTTAATTCACTGTCATGGCATTTTGGGGTGCCTTTGGGGGTGGCAGTTGCCAGCTGCAATTTACATGTGTCAGCTGAACTAACCAAGTGCGCTGTCCGTTGCGTGGTAGCAGTGGGGCAGTGTTCTGGAGTGTTGGAATGCTCTTTTTTTCAGTGATATGTGAATACAGCCCACGAACGCAAAGACCCTTCATCTTGTGCCATGACAGGAACTGCAACAAACAGTGGAACAGTGGGCGAATGTGAAATGGGGACACAAAACACGACACTGCTACGTTGCATCCACATTTTGCAGCAACCGAAATCTGTCCAACCCCCACGGGAGTGGGGGAGGGTCTGGGACACCCACCCACCCTGGCTTCAAGCTGGGTGGGTGGGTCTTTGACATCCCCTGTTGCCATGATCAGACTATGGCTTGAGGTGGCATGACTTGGGTGGGGCCTGGGGTTGTCTGGTGGGCTCAGCCATCGTTTTGGCAGAGTTTTCGAACCATTCGGGGGGATTTTCTGCAAAACGTGCAAGTGATTCCATTTCACGCGGAGAGACGGTTGTGCTGAACAACAAAAAAATTAGCCACCTGCAGTTCAGGTGCCTTCCAGACCGAGCTCCACTCAATCATGTGGGAAAAAGCGAATTCCAGATTGGCTTCTGCAGATCAGTGTTGCTCTGTGCCCTGATCCAGATCTTTTGAGAGGTACACCCTGGTCTCCTTGTGTGCAGTAAAAACGAACTCCGCACGCAGTTGGACATGCTTCTACTGGGCACATCGAGTATCAAGCGTAGCACAGGCAAGAAACGAAGGCATGTTTGTTGTCTGCGTGTATGCCGTGCCTCCGGTTGGCTGCATACAGTACAGTAATGGCGCTACGTGAACGTGACGTGCACATTTCGCCGAACACAGGCCCCCGCGTGGCGCGCGTGCAAGCATAGAGGAGGAGGGCGTTGTGGAGGTTCTGGACGGAGGTGCCATTCGCAAGTTTGTGGAGGACGCCCAGGAGTTCGAAAAGGCGATGAAGGCAAAGTTCAAGTGTGTGACCATTGTATTTCTTCTCTAGCACCGAAAGTGTATTTGCTGCGTCGGTCTCGGAAGTATTGTTAGCATCCTACAGGACACGGCATGCCACGTTCATTTCAACGTCATATTCTGGGTCTTAGGGAGATCGATGTCGAAAGTACTGGCTCACTCACAAGATCACAGATGGTTCCTGTAATCATGGAGCTTGCAGAGGTCTTGCCCTTACCTGCGGGCTCCCAATGCCGTCGCTTTTATGGTGGGACGATGGCACTTCTGCCGGGGCACATCATTAGAGTGCACGCTTCGGAGGGGAATTTACAGTTGGTACAGATTGCGAACGCATGATACACAGAGGCCGGCTTTATGTGGGTTCTCCCAGCGATGCGCCGGGATTCCGTGCATTGCGCAACGGCTTTGACGAACAAATTCGCAGGGGTGGCTCGTCGGTGGGGCATGTTTTCTTTGCATGCAGCCTCGTGCATAATCGGTTGCTTGGAGGCGATGTTCAGGACTTCCGTTATCGCTTCACGGAGCGACTGAGGAATCAGCATGAAATCAAAAGTTTATGTGCGAATGGATGCCACGTTTGTGCCCCGGCTACACTTCTGAGCTGTTTCCGATCCGGTCATATTTCTGCACGGGAGCTCGCATGGGCCCAACGCGTGTTCGCTCATGTCGGTTTGCTTTTCGTTGCACACAAAGTTGGATAGGTGGGCGCGTGTTGCGTGATGCCAGCCAACCGGCACCGCAAATTCACATCTGGTGCCACCATCTCGAAACGCTTTACACACGCTTTGTATGTACTTCGCGCCCCGCGCGGCAAGAACCCTCGTGGGCATGTTCATACGCGCATATGTTTGGACAGTGCATGACGTGATAGGTGAGGTCATATTGAATGGTGTGGCACCTTTTTTTCTCCGTGGCGGGTTTCAAGCACACTTTCAAGCACGTCCAGCTGCTGGAAATGTCTGCAGGACGTCGACAACCACTGCAGGACGTCGTCAACCACTGCTGGACGTCGTCACGCTTTTTCTTGCTCTGTTTCGAAGGATAATTCAGCACCAAAGTTGCAGCCCCAACGCATACCCTAAGCAACTTCTGCCCATTTCATTGTCCTGTGTACATTTTCCACTTTGTGCATATTCTCCATTGTACCCGATGGTGTATGTCCAGAAGGTCTGAAAGCAGAGTCTCATGCTAGTTTTGATCCCTGCTATCCAAACGAGAGCCCTACCGCTGGGTGCTGGGATTGTAAGGCATGACGGCGCCCACGAATGCCAATTTGGGTAGTCAAGGAAAAACAGCAGAAAACGCCCCTACGGAAACAGAAAGCGCGAACCTACAAAAAAAGCAATAAAAATTGTCGGGGCAGTGAAACCTGGACGGCCATCAACAACCAGGTCAATAAACCAGCCATGGCACGATACAAAGCCACAGGGGGGGTCGTATATTGTTGGCATGCAACAAGTTGAAAAGGGGGTTTGAGGTGTTAACATTGGGTGAAATGGGTTTTGAGGGCATGGGGGGGGTTGAAAAGGGGGTTTGAGGTGTTGGCACTGGCCGAAATGTGTTTGGAGGGCACGGGGGCAGTTGAAAAGGGGGTTTGAGGTGTTGGCACTGGGTGAAATGTGTCATGGGGGGAGTTGAAAAGGGGATTTGAGGTGTTGGCACTGGGTGAAATGTGTTTTGAGGGCATGGGGGGAGCTGAAAAGGTGGTTTGAGGTGTTGGCAATGGGTGAACTGTGTTTTGAGGGCATGGGGGCAATTGAAAAGGGGGTTTGAAGTGTTGGCACTGGGTTAATTGTGTTTTGAGGGCATGGGGCCAGTTGCAAAGGGGGTTTGAGGTGTTGGCACTGGGTGAAATGTGATTTGAGCGCATGGGGGGAGTTGAAATGCGTGTTTGAGGTGTTGGCACTAGATGAATTGTGTTTTGAGGGCATGGGGGCAGTTGAAAAGGGCGTTTGAGGTGTTGGCACGAGTGGAAATGTGTTTTGAGGGCATGGGGGAATTTGAAAAGGGGGTCTGAGGTGTTGGCACTGGGTGAAATGTGTTGTGAGCGCATGGGGGCAATTGAAAAGGGGGTTTGAGGTGTTGGCACGGGTTGAAATGTGTTGTGAGGGCATGGGGGGAGTTGAAAAGGGGGTTTGAGGTGTAGGCACCGGGTGAAATGTGTTTTGAGGGCATGGGGGGAGTTGAAAAGGTGGTTTGAGGTGTTGGCACCGGGTGAAATGTGCTTTCAGGGCATGGGGGCAATTGAAAAGGGGGTTTGAGGTGTTGGCACTGGGTGAAATGTGTTTTGAGGGCATGGGGGCAATTGAAAAGGGTGGTTGAGGTGTTGGCACCGGGTGAAATGTGTTTTGAGGGCATGGGAGGAGTTGAAAAGGGGGTTTGGGGTGTTGGCACCGGGTGAAATGTGCTTTGAGGGCATGGGGGCAGTTGAAAAGGGGGTTTCAGGTGTTGGCACTGGGTGAAATGTGTTTTCAGGGCATGGGGGCAGTTGCAAAGGGGGTTTGAGGTGTGGACCTGGGTGAAGTATGTTTTGAGGGCATTGGGGCACTTGCAAAGGGGCTTTGAGGTGTTGGCACGGGGTGAAATGTGTTTTGAGGGCATGGGGTGAGTTGAAAGGGGGGGTTTGAGGTGTTGGCACCGGGTGAAATGTGCTTTGAGGGCATGGGGGCAGTTGAAAAGGTGTTTTGAGGTGTTGAGCCACATGACTGGGCATTTTGTTGGTATGTGCAGTGAGGGATCATGATGCTTGATCCAAGGGGTATGGGGAAAGAAGTAGTATTGGGCACGTGTAGTTTCACGCTGGTGGTGTGAAAACACTGCGTTCACCACATATGCCATAAGTCACGTACCATGTACACAGGGGGGTGGGCTGCCAAGTTGCCACGTTGCATGACTGTGCGGCGCTTGCCCCCCTGCGGCGCCCAGTTTGGGTAACCTGCGTAATTGTGGAATATTGCAGTTTGTGCACTGTTGACCTAAGAACTGAAGTCCATGTGAGTTATATTGAAGTCGTTGCTGCTTGTTTTTTTCCATTGGTTTTGCATCCCATATCCGCACCCTGTGCATGGCAGAGGGTGGAACCACCTGCAGAACGAAGGGTGACCAGCCAAGAACACAAATGCATAGTAACAAAACTAGTGAGTGTGGTACCGCCGCGATACAGAGTACGTTGCTTACTGGGCAGGGCGGCAGGCTGCTGCGTGTTGGCACTGGGTGAACTGTGTTTTGAGGGCATGGGGGCACTTGCAAACGGGGCTTCAAGTGCTGGCACCGGGTGAAATGTGTTTTGAGGGCATGGGGGGAGTTGAAAAGGGGGTTTGAGGTGTTGGCACCGGGTGAAATGTGTTTTGAGGGCATGGGGGCAGTTGAAAAGGGGGTTTCAGGTGTTGGCACTGGGTGAATTATGTTTTGAGGGCATGGGGGCAATTGGAAAGGGGGTTTGAGGTGTTGGCACTGGGTTAATTGTGTTTTGAGGGCATGGGGGCAGTTGAAAAGGGGGTTTGAGGTGTTGGCACCTGGTGAAATGTGTTTTGAGGGCATGGGGGCTGTTGAAAACGGGGTTTGAAGTGTTGGCACCGGGTGAATTGTGTTTTGAGGGCATGGGGGCAGTTGCAAAGGGGGTTTGAGGTGTTGGCACTGGGTGAAATGTGTTGTGAGCGCATGGGGGGAGTTGAAATGCGTGTTTGAGGTGTTGGCACTGGGTGAATTGTGTTTTGAGGGCATGGGGGAAGTTGAAAAGGGGGTGCGAGGTGTTGGCACGGCCGGAAATGTGTTTTGAGGGCATGGGGGCAGTTGAAAAGGGGGTCTGAGGTGTTGGCACTGGGTGAAATGTGTTGTGAGCGCATGGGGGCAAGAAGTGCTGGCACGGGTTGAAATGTGTTGTGAGGGCATGGGGGGAGTTGAAAAGGGGGTTTGAGGTGTAGGCACCGGGTGAAATGTGTTTTGAGGGCATGGGGGGAGTGGAAAGGGTGGTTTGAGGTGTTGGCACCGGGTGAAAAGTGCTTTCAGGGCATGGGGGCTGTTGAAAAGGGGGTTTGAGGAATTGCCCTGCAGCAAGGAGATGTAATCCAGCTCATGCTCGACACACAAATCTGCGTCCTTTTTACAGGCACCTTTGCTTTGTTCTGGTATTCTTGATGGATGAAATTTTCAGTTTTTGCATTCATCGAGCTCTAAGTAAATTGTGCTGTTACAACAAGTCAAGTCTATTTGTTCAACGTGCATCTTGTGAGTTTCGGTGATTGGACACTTTTGACCCTGGGATCCATAGTCAGCACGCCAGCTGATCAAATCAATCTTCTATTTCTATTTCGTTCCGGTAACAGTGTTTTGGTAGCAGAGTTTCTGACCCATCAACATCCCCTTTGCACACACACTTATGTATGGACAACTGAGAGTTTGAGAATATCTCAAGGACTGTGCGGGGGGACACAGCTATGAGTCCTTCTTCTTGCTGCCCTTGTGTAAGGTAGCAGTAGATGGTCATTGAGAGTTGCAGCAAACAAACTGCCATGGTCAGCATTTTGTGTGGAATAGGAGGTAATGCACCATATGGCAGCATTATCCTTCTGAAGCCCCTTTTTTGTACCACAGGTCCTTGTTCACTGCGGATGATATAGTCTGCAAACGCCAATTTCTTATTGACCTGATCCTTGAGCTTGATGTATGGCTTCATCAGAACCCAGGCAAGGCACCGTCTTCAGCTTTCTTTGCCAAGCAGCAGGTTGCTCCACTGCTTGCACGCTTGCTGAACTGGCCTTTTGGGTGGTGGATTACCTATGGGATTCACCGTTACTTGTGTAGTTTCAGAATTGGTGATCTTTCCATACCGAGATTTTTTTAATATTGGGCACTGCTCAGGCCGTAAGATGAGGACGCTATGGGCAGAAGTTGCAAACCGGACTGACAAGAAGGCGATAGGTGCTGCTAGCTGAAGACAGCAAGCCTCTTTGTGTATCATTTGTTTTCTGTCTGCTACTCCTCAAGTACTCGGGCCAAAGAGTACAGCACATCCACTGTTGCCTGTTGCCTGCTTTTTCCACTCTGCAACTATTTGTCGAAAATGATGCTGTCTTCTGTGCTTGGTGCGTGGTGGGGTCATGTGGGAACACGGTGCCTGCCCCCGATGGTTCTACAATATGTATGACATCCCATTCTTGTTGGTGTTGTCGTGTGGCTCTTTGCGTTGCCCCATTTGTCACCGTTTGCACTGTGTCTCATTCTGGCTTGACTCGTCAGGATGCTGTGGAGATCCTCGAGAGGCTGGCTAAAGACAGTGTGGATTGTATCCGTCGGATGGCATTCATCAGCTTGGCTATGGTGATAATTCACCAACCAAACGGCAGTGAAAAAGTAGATGCACTCCGAAAGACATTGGACGAGAGGATTAAGGTTCCTGGCCATTTTTTCACAGTTGATGCGTGTCCGGAAGGGAAGCAAGCAGTGCCATGGTTTCCGATAGAATCTTTTCCTTGTCATTTGTTCGAACAACCAAATTCTTTGGACAAAAACCAGCATGGAGCGTTTTTCCTTGTTATTTGTTCGAACAACCGAATTCTTTGGACAAAAACCAGCATGGAGCGTCAGACTGTGGTGTGCAATGGATTTGTATTTGTTTCTGTTTGTCTTTCTTTCAAATTTATTCTCTCAGTTCAGTTAGGTTGCCCCGCACTTCCTGGAGTGCGCAACCCCCCCCCCCCACCCCACCCCACCCCCTCTCTGTGTGCCAACAGGGTTGGTATGTGCCCGAACATCATGTTGGTGCGCACAAACCCCGAACCAATAGGAGAGCCACACCTGTGCGCTCTGTCTCCGTGTGATCTGTGAGTTAGCGGGGGTGAATGTTGTGGACAACGGATTTCGTGTTGTTTCATGCACCCAATTTGCAATTGCGATTGCTTCGTCACATAATGCCAGGGTGCACAGAAAGCGCAAACCCCAATTTGACAAATTCGAGCTAACCGCTGTGCTTCAAGACCCCAAGGCGCGTTTGAATTCTGCACCAAAAAAAATGTTTCAAGGTGTTGCAGCCCAATTATGATGTGTGTGGCACATGAGGTTCACAGGGTTGGGATCTGAAGATCTATTTCAGGTCATCGAGCCAGAATTGGTTTGTGGGTCGCAGTTAAGTTTAAAGAGTTGGCGTTTGCGTTGCATGCTCAAGTGAGGCGAATATGTGTGGGCATACGATATCTGCTTGGACCACCCCACTGACACACGTGCGTTTGCTGTCCCTGGGCTGCCCGGAAAAGGTGGCAATTCCTTGTAAGTTGGGCACAGGGGATGGAGGCTATGAAAATTTTGGAGAGGACATGAGTTCGATTGGTACAAGACAAAGTCACGCTCCAAACTGCACAGGGGTAAGATGGCAAAATGTACTGCAAGATCAGCAAATTTCGATCCAACCTGCCCTGTAGCAAGGAGATGTAATCCAGCTCATGCTCGACACACAAATCTGCGTCCTTTGTGCAGGCACCTTTGCTTTGTTCTGGTATTCTTGATGGATAAAATTTTCAGTTTTTGCATTCCTCGAGCTCTAAGTAAATTGTGCTGTTACAACAAGTCAAGTCTATTTGTTCAACCTGCATCTTGTGAGTTTCGGTGATTGGACACTTTTGACCCTGGGATCCATAGTCAGCACGCCAGCTGATCAAATCAATCTTCTATTTCTATTTCGTTCCGGTAACAGTGTTTTGGTAGCAGAGTTTCTGACCCATCAACATCCCCTTTGCACACACACTTATGTATGGACAACTGTGAGTCCTTGAGAATATCTCAAGGACTGTGTGAACACAATTTGTTCAGGCCTTGTCTGGAGCAGTGGGCTCAGCCCCAAATAGGCATTTATCATGAAGTTGAAAGTGGACGGTGTTCCAAAAGCATCCCAGTCTCCTCTTTTGTCTTATTTGACTGGCGCGTTGGCTATTTGGAGTATTTCTTTCCAGTGCTTTTTTTAAAAGGTTCACAGTCAATTTTGAAGTCGGGTGCTTGTGTTGCAAACTGGGTTTAGATTATTTGTCCTCTGCTGGTGTTCGTTTCCGTGGGCTGGCTGAGTGCACTGATGGGGGAAAGGTGGTGGTAAGGTTTTTGTGGCAGCCTTTGACACACGGGTTCATGTGTTGCCTTGATTCTCTGGCTGTGATATGCCAGGCAAAGTTTGATAATCTGCAAGGGCCAAGTCCTCAAAAATGGATTCTTGGCAGCATTGTACCGATCCTGCATGTTTTTTGTGTGGTGTATGTTCAATGTTCATCCAGAACTGTGGTTTTGTTAGGGCATCCTAAGATCTTTTTGCCTGATGACAAATGCTGTTGAAAGATGGGTTTTGTGTCCTGTCGGTTGGGATATTGACAAAGGAAGTTCGGTTTTTTCAATTTTTTGTGGAACATGCAGTGCAATCTATGTGCTGTGGGGATGGCAATGAGAATCATCATGACTTTTGAATCCTGGATCATTGTGGTGGTGAGATTTAATGTGCTTGTTTGCTTGTTTGTGATAGAGGCACTGCCTACGCAAAGGAGGGTTGGGCGCAAGACATATGGTGACATTGAACGATGTTTGGAAGCGGGCACAAGGCACTGCAGGGATCATTGTATTACGTTTCAGGGAGTTTGCAAAAAATCATGGAACACCAAGGAAACGAAGTAGTATGACAATTACGGAGAGCCACGGACATCATGGGATACCGTAAAAACATGCGAGTTTTTAAGTTGTTTTAATTTTTCTTGGCATTTTTGAGCTACATCGACTCATTTTTTTTGGATGGTTTGATTTATGCTTAAATGATTAAATCTTAGTGCATAAAAAGCAGATTTGGCATGTGAAAGAAACATGAGACGGTGTGCCTGCTGCTGTGTATTTATTGGGGTTTGGTTCAATTGTAGGAAAAGCATGCCCAACGTGGATTTGTAGAGATTGGGAATTCAAAGATACAAGTGAGGGTCACAAACCATTATGCAAGTTCATTTTTGATGCTTTACAGAACCCATGTCGGATGAGATCAGCTAGCGGCGAAGAAAAAGGCAACGGCCGAACACTGTTGCCATACTGTACCAAATTATACGAAAGTAACTGTCTACACCGAACGTCTTTTCCCCACCTTTCTACTCTACTTGTATGGTCTATTTTGGCCTATTTTGCCCCTATTAAGCTAAAATGCAGCAAATTGGTTTGTTTTGGTGCGTTAATATGGATGGTTTGCGCAAGCGAAAGATGTCTACACCGAAATCTGATTATTTGTAGGTTTGCGTGCGTTAAGCTTCGCGCCTTCAGCCTCTTGTCAGTCATCTTTTGAGGCCCTTTTCAGATGCCTTTTGTCAAGCCAAATAGCATACAGCTAGGTGGAAAGTGCACACGTTCGGACAAAAATTTTGACAATATGTTACTACATGCGGTGCACCATCGCTACATGCATAAATAACATCAACATATTTATTTCGGTGCGCGAGCTCGTCCGCACTAAGGGTTTACTGTTCATTTTTTTTGTTTAGCATTATAGATTGCTTCACGGCTAGCTACTCGGGTAATCTACTAATACCGCCGCAACAAGATGGTTTGTCCAATAAACTAGTGCAAGAGCACCGCACCGCAGAAAAGAACTAAGATAGGGCCCAACATAAACATTTTTTTCCCAAGTGTCCAAGGACACCCCTACGATTGTTTCTATGCTGTGGTATTTGTCGATTGAACAATTCAAAAATTCGATACTGAGCACTCATGTTGCTAGGTTAGCGGGTCATTCAAGCAAGGGCACGGTGTCTGAAACATGTTAGCAGGTAAGCCCGCATGGTGGTCCATAAGGTTCACCTATCACGGTAACAAATAGGGCTAGGGTTGGGTCTACGTACAGTCTCTGTTGAGCCCAATTGAACCCGGGCTCCCATGGCTCTTGAGGAGCCGTCAGGGGGGCTGGCTCCTCAGGAGCCGTAGGGGAGGGCTCCTACCTTGGCTCCTGAGGAGCCGGACCGGCTCCTACAGCCCCCGAGGAGCCGCCCAGGGAAGTTGGCTCCTCAGGAGCCGCCGGGGAGTGGCTCCTCAGGAGCCGGAGCAGGGGAGTTGGCTCCCCGGGAGCCTTAGGGGACTGGCTCCCCAGGAGCCGGAGCCGGGGAGGCTCCTGCCAGGGGTGACGATATACCACCACCCCTCAAAACTGTCCAAGAAGGATGGGGAATCGGCAATGGAAATGACGCCGAGCCCTGTCTGCCGGATGTTCACCGCTCTGTCGGACTCCGAGGGATATCATACTTGTTACCCTTCGGATGGGGCCGGGGCAGAGCCATATTTCCCGGCGGGGCTATCACATACCGCCCCAAATCCTGAACTTGCTCATAATGCAGAACGGGAAGAGTCACCGCGAAGGTCAGCAACAACAAGGGTCCCAAGACATACCGAGTTCGGTATGCTGGGACCGGAGGCAGGAAGGATGGACGGTGACGGGACGAGTGACACTGTGATGGGCAGAGGAGAGGAGCGGGGAGCTGCGGGAGGTACGCCGCGGGATAGCCGGGACCGAGATGGAGATGTTCGACATCCGCATGAGGACGCCAAGGATGTGGCGTGTGGGGACGGGGCGCCTGAAGATCACTGCCATTGCCGACATGTGGACTTCCTCATGGGAAGTTATCCCCGGGTGGGCAAAGATGCCCTTATTCAAATGGGCGACAAGTTGGACGACACCACCGGTGGAATTCTTGAAAACCAGGCCATCTTTGACAACGCTGAGAAAGTTTCATAGTGATTTCAACACTGTGTGTTTGTTGTGCCTCCCCTGCTGCTAGCTGCTGGTGTAGGGTTCCTGCTGTTTGTTTTTGATGAGGAAAATATTTTATTGTGGAAATACAACCAATCCAGGATAACCCAAGCCAGAGATAAGCAAGTAGAAGAAGATCAGGATCAAAGCATGAAGGGCTGCAGTCACAATGAGTTAGATAAAGACAACTATCAACAATAGACCACAGCAATTAGCATACATTGCAACTCAGGATGAAATATTTTACATGTTTGAGAAAAACTGATTGGAAAACTGCCCCAAGGGCTCACTCTCATCCACAGTGCCATCTTGAGATGTGCACTCTTTGCTTTTGGGTCCCATAGGTGCTGAGGTGGCATGGCTTGTGGCGCTGAGGTCGCTGCCATGTCACATGGGATATTCCTACTTAGCTAGGCTGACTGGGTATTGAACCAAGGACGTCTCAAAAAGAGGTGCCCCAGCCCCCTAGGGTGCGTACCACCAGGCTAGCTAAGAATTCATGAGAAAACATAGATAAATTCATAGACTCTGCCTTCAGGATATCAGTGCCTCAGAACCCAGGAAAAGATGTGTTAGTGCCTATAGCTTGGGGATAAAGGGGTCCACATCACATCCTGATTTAGTGTTTGGTTCCATAGGTCAAAATGTGTTATCACCCCTTTTGGTTGGGCCAATACTAGGATAAAAATGCATGAGTGCCTAGAGCACCTCTTATACAACTAAAGTATACCCTAAAGCATTGGAAAAGCACTTTTTCTTGCTCCCCCCTTGTGCTGTGGTGGCCACCACTGGCGCATTTTCTGGAAAAAGGGATTTATTTCTTGGCCTTTCCTTGGTTTCCACATCTACTTTAAAATACCTATAGCTTCCCTAACACTGCAAAAGAGCGCTCTACCATGGCCAGCGACTCTTGCTGCATTGTTGATGACAATCTCCAACAGAGCACTCAGCCCTCTGGGCGCTGCCGGGGTTCCTGTGGCTTGGTGGGGTTAGAGTAGGGCATGCCAAGACCATATACATGTGCATCCCTCCCTCCAAGCTGCAGCATAACACAACCCAACGCCAGACTCACATAGGGCGCTCCACCCAAGTCTCAAGGAACCTGATGGAGACACCTGTCCTGGTACTGGGGCGAGGGTGCGCTGATTTAATTAGAATTGCCCCTTGGAGGGGTCTTGATTCTGGTTCAGTCTCCTGCTGCTGCTTTTCGGCCAGAACAGCGGCCTACTCAACGATGCTTTGCGAGGAGGTCTGTACAACAGAGAAATGGGAGGATGAGAGACGAATCCACGCAAACGCGAAGCCACAACACCTAAATCCGTCAAATGATGGCCTAGAGTTTTTCTGAAGGCACACACCTGGACAGAATCCAATTGTGCATCGGATGCACATTTTTATAAAATTTGTAGTCACCTCTTGATTTTTTAAATCAAGAAACTCTTACGCAGAAAAAGGCGGTGTGCAGGAGCGGCTCCTAGCAAAGCGCCCGAAAATACAGAATTAATAAGATTATAAACCTATGTTACGCAGAATGACGAAAATGACGAAACCCACATAAATAGACTAACATAAAAATTCCACCCACATTGGCAGAAAGAATTCAAGATGCAAGATTTCAAAAATCAACAGAAGGACGTCAATGAATCAGGTATAAACCACAGGTGTGCTCGTCCCGTATGCAGCATGCACATTGCTCGTCTCGTGTCTCCGTGAACGTGCCTTGTAGCAGCGCTGACAAACGATAGAGGGATAGATTAGAAAGATTGCAGATGATTAGAGGTAAGTCCAGGGTGATTAGACATACACACATATGCATAGCGTCCTTTCTCGCTTGTGTCTCGTTTTTCCTTCACCTTGCTTCACTCTCCAGCGGTGAGTAAGGTAGGTAAGCCCAGGTGGGGCCACCCCCTGGTGGACTTCGTGATTGTGGACAAGATTAGGAAGAAAAACAGAGGTTGACGGTAAACCCGTGCATGCTCGTGCATTCACACACGCATTAAAGGGTAGGCCACGCAAAATGCGCACAGTAAACCTTGTTTAGGTTACCCAGGGGCTCCACCCCACGTTCTATAAGAGAACGGGTGGAGTTCCTTAAGCTTGCTTGCTTGATAGGGGCGTTTGTGGACAGCGTATTATAGGGCCATCTGAGAAGCGTATAATACGTGGATATGGTCGTGGTTCCTCCGGTGCAAACGCTCCTTCATCCGCCGTTGCTCTTCAGGTGGGAAGGTCAGGGTGAACCGGTGCAGTCCCTTGAGCCGTGCTAAAATATACGGCGCTGATCACACAAACGACAAGCTACGACTCAGCCAGGAGTGGCAGGCGTAGCCCGACATCTTCAACACTCACGCTGTGCACGCAACAAGAGCACCCCTTCCCTCCAAGCCCTAGCAGGGAAACGCGTTGTGGCGTCCCTGTCAGGCCACAGAAGCTTAGTAGCTCTGTGTTTTCTTGCACTCTCACAGGTGAGCCCCTAGGGCTCTTGTCTTCATCCTCAACGCCACCCAGTAGAGCGTGCGTGTAGGAGTGGTAGCCCTGAGTGGGGGCTTGAGCCAGTTGCAAAAGTGCTCGCCCACCAGGATGGTGCCACTGTAGGTAGGGTGTGTAGAGTAGTGGTGTCTCCTGTCCCGCGTGCTTTTCCACGTGGGCAGGGGAGTGTGTTAGCTTTTGGCCTTTAGCAAAAATGGGCGTTTTGTATGCCCTTAGCACACTTGGCCACCCCTCCCCTCTATTAGGTAGGGCTTTTGCCGTATTCCCCCATGGATAGGCGCCAGCACAGAAATTGGCCGCCATAGGAGTGGTACTAGTAACTGACTAGGACCTTCGGTCCGACATCAGCGTAGCCCGTTGTTTCGGGAGCCACACCCGGGAGAGAAGTGAGACACACACAGACATACGTAGCACACTTAGGGGTAAGGTTCAGTCCCTAGCTTTAGTCTTGGAGGCAAGCGTCTCAGCGAGCCTCAGCAACTCACCAAGGTTGTTCTGCGATAAGTAGTCAACCAGAACTGAGTTTAGGCGTCCCTCAGGTAGAACAAACGCAGAGAAGGGTTCCCAGGTGGCCTCTTCGACTCCAAACCCTTCCCAGAGGGTGAGGAAGCGCCAACCCTGGCGATAGCGGTGGCGTAGGACAGACTGCACCAGGTAGAAGCCCTCCTTAGCCATCTCCTCGGCGTTCATGTCGGGGAGTTCCCCTTCAACTTCCATAGGGCTGGCAGCCCCTTGTAGGTCCAGAGCGGCGATTTCCTCGTCGTTCAGCTCCCACTCTTCCCCACAGAGGTCTTCAGGATCATAGTAGCGCTTCAGGTGTTGGGCAGCGCACACCAGGGTCCCCCCTAGACGGGGAGAACACCGCACGGTTATACGGTGTCCATCCACAGATAGAATCTTGTAGGGCCCGAAGTATGGGTCATCGCTGGTAGAGCGTGGCCAGGGGGGTAGTCGGCTGTGGTGCACCAGCACCCAGTCCACTTCTTGGTAGGTGGCCGGTACTTGGTGCTTGTTCTTCTTGTTCCGCTGACGCTCCCTCACTCTCTGGAGCATAGCTTTGGCCTTGTCCACCTTCGCTTGTTGCTCTTGGACCCACTCACCCACGGAAGAATGGGTGTCCTCGGGATAGGGGGCATGTAGGAACCACGCCGGGCGCCCTAGGAATAGCTCATGGGGCGAGTAGCCAGTAGCCGAACTCTCTTGGGAGGTCATCATCAAGGATATGACGGGGAGTAGTCTCACCCAGTCTCTGGTGCGTTCAGTTTTGCACCTTATCCTTACATTCTCCTTGAGGACACGAATCTGTCGCTCACATAGGGGGTTGCTTGTGTTGGAGTAGGGAATCCCCGTAGACACCTGCACATTGAGGGATCTCAGGACCCTCTTGTACCAGCCCGTATCTGAGCGCACTCGTACGTCCTCATCGGAGTTGATCTTCTTGGGCGCCCCATAGACACAAAACAACTCCTCCAGGAGTATCTTGATAGTCTCCTCCCCGGTAATGTGCTTGGTACATGGGAACACCCTGGTAAACCTGGTCAACCCACAGGTTACCACGAGGGTGAAGTCATAGCCCCCGAACTTCGGCATCTCCGTGTAGTCCATGTATAGACCACTGTTAGCACAGTGAGGGATGGGCAGGGTCGAGTAGAGACCTCTGTCCCTGATATCCCCTGGTTTGCAGGACCTACACGGGCACTTGTCCACGATAGGCTGAAGGGTTTTCCGCAGTTGGTCGTCAGTCCACGTAGTGTGGAACCACTGCTTGAATAGCCTCAGGGTACAGTTAGCACCCACATGATCGCTGGACTCATAGGTCCACCTCAGCAGCGCTGGGACTCTGTCACTGGGTACCACGATGCGGTCCTCGTGCCAGAGGTAGCTCTTGTCCCTCTTCCACTGATCTTGGTTGACCAGGAGGGGTTCAAGGCGTTTCTCCAGGCGCTTGTAGACATCCCCAAACTCCTTCAGGTACTCCGATTGTTGGAGTCCATCCACGGGGCGTATCATTGTCATGTTGAGGTCCAAGTGTACGTCCATACGGCGCTTCAGACCGGGCACCAATCAGGGCGTCGAAGTTGTTGCGGCTGATGTAGTCTGCACACTCGTTCTTCACTCCCTGGATATGGTGTACCGTCAGCCGTAGTTGGCTGAGGTAGGTCCACCAGCGCCGTAGCTTGGCCTTCTCAGGTGGGAAACCCTTCTTGAAAGTGCGAACTGGCTGTTGGTCGCACAGCCAGACCACAGGGTTACTCCCCAACAGTCGTACCTGAGAGGATAGCACCAGCATACTAGAGCAATTCCTGCTCATAGGTGGAGTAGTTCCCCCTGGCCTGGTTCCATTTCCGGTTCCAGACCCACCGTTTGGAACACTGGGGCATAATCTTTACCCAAGATATTTTTACCCAAACTGTACTGTTGCACGCACAGAAATACATCAGGAACACTGGGCCCTCTTGGCAAAACAGGTACTTGCCTTGACCACCAGGGCACCATGCAACCAGAAACAAAGCAGAGAGACATCCTTTGGCCTTGAATATGCTTCATGGTGCTGGATGGGCCATGAAACATCACTGCCTCTTCGTGCACGCTCAAAGGTCCAACAAACAAACACTCAGAGAAAAGAGGGTGGTTGAAGTTCGATTGTGGTACACTCAACTTATCTTGTGGGTGCGTTTCCAAACAATCACCACGAAAAGGTGAGTTTGCGTTGCAAACCAACTTCAGAGCAACCAAGTGCTCCTCTTATTACGATACCACATCGGCCCCCAGGCACTGTCCAAATCTCGGCTCTCGGTTGTCCCAAGGCAGCACAGGCACACACAGCCACGCGCGTGCCTGGCACTACGAAATGCTCGTCATCGTTAAGCTTTCAGGCAGCATAGGCGCAGTCAGCAGTGCAAGATCACAGTGATGCGCAAGAGTCTCAACCGTTGGCGATGGCGTCGAGCAGGCCCCGTGTGTCCTCTCGTGTGCGGCAAACTTGCAAATCGTTCTCAACGTTTTCCTTGTGCAAATCCTGAAAATGCACAAGTGCGAAGCACGTGTAAGCCCTCGACGCTACTACCCTCTGCGACATACATTCAGTCCTGCGCAAGCAGCGTCGACAGCATCAGCCGTTAAAGTCTTCAGATCGTCAAACTGCGTCAACAGACTGTTCATAATAGTCTGAGATAGTGGTTCATTGTTTGAAAGAGAGGAAGCGGCAAACTGAAAAAGCAGTGCACTTTGTCAAAGTGAATTACCTGGACTTGATCAACCAGTTGTGCTTGTGTGTTCTCAGACTGCTCCGTCATTTGCTTCAGCGTGTCGCTGCAGGTTGAAGATTAGTGGGGTGCTGAGTTGTGCTGTGCTGTGCCGTCGGTGCTGAAATTGTGCTGTGCTGTGCCGTACGGTGCTGAATGGTGCTGCGCTCTGCTGTGCAGGCGTTGTACACACACACACACACACACACACACAAGTACCTTTTCTTTCTTGTTTCTTCTTCTTGCGGCCTTGTCTCAGATAACGGAGAGCATGTTCATAACAGAAACTATAAACAGAAAATGTGAAAAGAAGAGGACAAAAACGCAACCAGAAACAATTTTTGGATTAACTCAATGAAATGCTTGCATAGACAAAAGTTCTTGCTGTCGGGACGAGTTCTTGCTGTCGGGACCTGTCGGGGTCATTGCTGATCGGGAAAGTTTGCAGTTGACACTTATCTTTATCATTTAGTTTTCAGCTTCAGGCGAAATCTACCTGCGGAATGAATCGATAAAAGATGAAAATTCACCGAAACGCTAAAAGTTTATCCATCTAACAATGAAATGACATCTTCATAAGAATCCAAATAAATGTAAAACATTGGTTCTCATTTTCTTTACATATATCCACCTGTATAAAAATCCATGTACTATTTTGTCCCACTTGTTATCTTCCACAGGCCTGTTGCTCTCCTGTCGCACCCCTGTCGCCTTCCTGTCGCCTTCCTGTCGCCTTCCTGTCGCAAAAAAGCACCCTACCGCTCTCCTGTCGCTCTCCTGTCGCTCTCCTGTCGCTCTCCTGTCGCTTTCTCCTGTTGCTTCCCTGTCGCTTCCCTGTCGCCGCTAGTCCTGTTGCCCTCCTGTCATCTTCCTGCCGCTTTCCTGTCGCTTATCCTGTCGCTATGTCTTGTTTCCTGTCGCTTCCCTGTCGTCTCCCTGTCGCCACCCTGTCGCCGCCCTGTCGCCCTCCTGTCGCCCTCCTGTCGCACCTCCCCTGTCGCCTTCCTGTCGCCTGCCTGTCGCTTTCTGTCGCCTTTCTGCCGCTTTCCTGCCGCTGTCCTGTCGTTTTCCTGTCGCCACCCTGTCGTCTTCCTGCCGCCACCCTGTCGCCTTCCTGTCGCTCCCTGCCGCATTTCACCGTCACCTGCCTCGCGTGGCCCGAATCTATTGGGAAATAGCCGAGTCGAACTCCTCCTTCTTTAGTGCTTGCCATTGGAACAACGTTCCACCACCGCCCACATTGCTGGCGTCGGTCACCAGGAAATTTCCCCCCTTGTGCCCTAGGCACGCCCAAGCACTTAGCGTTGGCCACCTTGTCTTTGAGCTCGTCAAACGCTTGTTGCTCTTGTGGGCCCCAGCGCCAAGTGGTACTCTTCTTGTTCAAGTCCATCAGAATGGCGCTGGTGTGGGTGAAGCTTTTGATATGCCGGGGATAGAAGTTGCACGCCCCAATGAGACTGCGTACATCATGAAGTCCTTTCTTGGGGTCTTCATGTCGTACCTTAGCGTCCATCAGGGGTTTGGCCTTAGAGGCCGCTCGCGTCCACCACCCATAGCCAACGTCAAACCCCAGGTACTGCATGGTCTTCTGCATGAACTCACACTTCTCCAGCTTGAGTCGTGTGTGGTTCTCTTGGCAGACCGCAAAGAACTCAGCCAAGAGGATTAGGTGATCCTCCTGGGTATTGGTCCCGAGGCATACATCGTCGATGTGTGCTTCCATCTGGGCCCCACGGGATATAAGTTCCTGCACCTTAGATCTCCTTCGTAGGATGGACAAGATCTTGTTCATCAGCTCTTGGAATAGAGCGGGTGCGTTGGCCACGCCAGACGGCATGGCCTTCCACTTGAACACCCTCCCCTGAAGGGGTGATGAAGGCTAGTAGCTCCTGAGCGTTGGGCGTCAGGTCCACCTGCCAGAATCCGCTCCTCTTGTCCATCTTGGTCTTGTAGCGACAGGAGGCTATCTTCTCAAGGGTAGACTCCATAGTAGGAATGGACCCTGAGTGGTTCAGCGTTTTCTTGTTCAGCTCTCCGTAGTCCACTACCAGCCGTTTGCCTGTAGACCCAGGTTTAGCCACCAGGAAACAGGGGCTGCAGTGTCCGGGGTGGGCCCCGTCCTTGTACTCCAAGACTAGGCCAGCGTCGATACATTCTTGTATCTGTCGCTCAATCTCGTCGGCCTGCTCTTTAGGAGCTGGATAGGGTCTCCTCCGGATCTTGTGACCAACGAACTCGGGTTTCAGCTTGAGGTCCATCTGTACCAGCTTGTCACATGAGGCTGGAGGGGGTAGTTCTCCGAAGACCTCGAGATAGGTCCTTATAAGCGTCTGCACCCGCGGGTCTAATAGCTTGATCTTGTCCTCCATGTCCTCGTCGGAGTGTAAGTTGCTTGTCCCCTGAGTAATAGACGTCGCGAGGTTATCCTCCACCGACTCTCCGCCCTTGGTAGTTTCCTTCAACCCTTGGTAGGCATATAGTAGGTCTCGTTCAACCATCTCTGGTGGACGATGGCAACATAGGCACGCTCGAGGAGGTTCACATACACATTCCTCCGAGAGGTCGTCCTCCTCTGGGGTCCTCACATGGGCACCCCACACGCTCTTCATGAGCTTAAGATCTACCTCCCATTGCCAGGTGGTGATCTTCTGTTCGAGGTCCTCCTTCAATTGGGATAGATCTCCCTTACGTCCTTGCTTCAGTGGCCATGAGCTGCGGGTAGGCTTAGCGTAGCATAGGTGTTTTGCCACCAACCTCCTCTGGGAGTCCACATACTCCCTTAGCCTGGATCTGGGGTCCAGCCCTTTGTCCACAGGGTCTTCCACCCTCATGGAGAGTAGGGGTCTCAGTGGGGCGACGTACTCGGCGTTCTCCACTTCCTCTACGCAAGTCTGCACGAAGAAGGCGTCATGCTCATTTTGGTCATCCGAGTGGATAGAGCTGGGGAGCTCCGATAGTCCACACTCAGAGACTCCATCAGGAACAGGTACATGGCAGGGAGAGTTGGGGGTGTTGGTGTTAGTCACGACGTATTCATCTCCTCTGGGCATAGTCTCAATAGCATCTTGAGGTCGTAGTCGATCCTTCAAGTCACCCAAGGCGAGTCCATCGCTTTTTCGTTGTATAGCCTGGACCAGAGTCGAGTCCAGGTCTTCCCAGGGGATGGAGGTAAGACCTCCGTCCACCACACTGAGCATACTCCCCCATCCGGGTTTCCCGAAAGGCGTCTTACGCCCCAGAGGCACGTAGATGGCCTCGTCAGGTAACCGAACAGAGCTGATAGTCAGCCTGTCCAGGAGGGTTCACCAGTACCCGTTGCCCCCATGGGCTCCCCCATCGGGGGAACACAGGACCATACGGGAACGTTCCAAGGCCACCTTGGTCAAGACCTTCCCCAGTTCACTGAACCTGGGGTTCCCGTAGGCCATCCAGAAAGAGGGCCAGTAAAATTTGTAGCTGCAGTTCTTCCCCTTGCTGCAGTAAAGGTCCAGGACATGTTGCTTGTCGCTGGCGAACACCTCCACACTCAGGTCTTCTCTAGAGCAAACGCACTCCTTCAGACCTAGGTCTAGGACTTCCCCCAATAGTTGACAGTCCTCAGTTTTGGAGGCCGCCATCATGTTCGAGGTCTCCTCCTTCGATACCCTCAGGTAGCTCGAGGTGTGCTCAGACTGCTCCAGTGGCACGGACTCTCTGCCCTCGCCGTGGTCCACGTAGAGGAGGTAGGGCGCTTGCAGCGTCAGGGATGGTATCTGGGAGTGCTGCACGAAGAAGTCAGTCCCCAATACAAAGTCGAAGGCTTCAGTGTCCATCACATAGAACCGATGGGCGATCGTTCGGGAGCCCATAGGTACCTCAACTTCACAGTCCCCGCAGCTGTGCACCACATGCCCATCTCCCATTCGTATAGCCGCGGTGGTCATGGTGTTCTTCAGGCTCCCATAAGGTGTAATTTTCTTGGCCACTATAGATATAGTGGCCCCAGTGTCCAATACCCCCAGGTATTCACGTCCCCCTAGTCGGATACGTACCCAGAACACCAAGTCCAGTGCCCCACCGGAGCGTCACCGTCAGAACTCCGTGGGACAGGTCACCTCGAACCCCTTGTTCCGCAATTTGCGGGCCATCCTCATGAAACGGCTTCTCTTCTTAGCGTTGCCGTCATCACCGCCTTCATGCTCAGGCTTAGCCCCTTGTTCCTCTGGGCCTGCGCTTGTGAGCGTGTGGTCGGACCAGACTGCCCCCCAGAGGGCTGGGTGTTCCCCCCTGGATTAGGGTTGGGGTTGCCTCCGTTCTTGTCCGGGTTCTTGTTGTCCTTGTCTGGCTGGCAGTTAGCGCCTACTCCTCGTCCACCTTGACCTTTGTCTTGCCCTTGTCCACGTCCTTTCAACTTGCCCTTGCCGGAGTCGTAGCCTTTGCCTTTGCCCCCACCTTTGCCAGAGCCTTTGCCAGGATCCTCACCCTTCAGCTTCGCCGACAGGCGCTGCTTGTGGTAGCACTCATCCTCATAGTGCTTCCTCTTCCCACAGAAGGCACAGGTGATGGTACACCTGTAGTGATCCGGCATCTTCGCCTTGGCGCCGGTGTCGGTCTCCTGCTTCTTCCCTTGGACTACGAAGCAGTCTTGCTGCTCGCAGTCTGGGGCGTGCTGCAGGTGGCCCTGCTCATCTCTGGCATCACACCAGAAGAGCTCCTTGACATTTTCCATGATACCGGCGTGTTTGGGTGTAGTCCACTGTCCAGGTCTGGATCCTTGGTACCCTTTGCCTTGGCTTCCAGAGCCTCCCCCTCCAGGACGGTAGTTGTTCAGGTGCTGGTTGCTTTCTTTCTCCAGCGCCAGCTCCAGGAGTAGTACACATAAATCCTCGTAGTGGAGGGCTCTTGCCTTGCGCTCTGCCGTTGAACGGCACTCGTCCCACAGCTCTCGGGGGAGCTTAGCCACCAACCAGAAAAGCAAGTCGTCGCTGCTGTAGGAACCGGGCGTCAATCGTCCAGCCCAGTGATCCAGGTCAGCCAATACCTCAGAGACGCTGCCAGGTTTGGGGTCGTTGGGCAGCACGGCCAGGTTCTGGATCTCGGCCTGATGGAGAGGTCGGTTTCATAGGTCGGGTACTGCCTCTCCAAGGCAACCAACACATCGGCAAAGGTGGCGGACTTAGTCACGATCTGGTTGACCTGCTTCTCCAGGTACGTGGTCTTGCAACACTGCAGGAGCAGATCGCACTTGACCCGTCCACTAGCGTGGGTTTAGCCCGTCAATCGAAGGAACCGGCCAAAATTCTCAGCGAACTCGCTGAGGTCCTTGCCTGTGAACTCAGGCAAGTTCACCACAATCTTGGAGGTGGCCATGGCCTTAGCCTCCTAAGACCTGCGTCCCTCAGGGCGCCGGGTCTTCCTCTTCTTCTTTTTCTTATGCCCACTTCGGTTCTCAGAGTCCTCAGGGTCGTCGTCCTCTGAGGGCGAAGCAGAAGTCATTGACGGCGGCTCATCATCGGAGGGGTCTCCGCCTAGATCACTAGAGCCATAAGGCTCCACGTCAACCATTGCCCTCAGGGCTGTCAGCCCCAGCCGGTCCAGCTCGGCTCTCGTATAATTCCCCACGTGGCTGTAGGGTGGCTGGGCCGTTCTCGGTACGAAAGGGCTTCTTGGTATCGCTGCAGGGGTCGGCATCGGTCGGCTCCTCAGGCTCCCCAGGGTGTTTGTCAACCCTGCCACCAGGTCGTTAGCCTGAACTCGATGGGGTGAAATTCCCACCATGGTAGGTGCAGCTTGGGGCGGAATCAGGGGCTCTAGTTTAGCCCGAATCTCTTGAGTGAGATCGCCCACAAGTTCAGCGGTGGCTCCTCAGAGAGCCTTCATTTATCTCCAATCGCGTCAGGGACCTGTTGGAGGATCTCCCCGATCCTGTACTCCTGCTCCCGCATGACTCAGGTCCTCTCCTCAGCCTACTCAGTGTTGCATACCCAGGAACATCCACATAGGCTCCCGTAGCGGGTAGAGGATGGTGATAGTCAGCCACATAACATCGCGGCGCAGAACTGGAGGCCACCGGCTCACTGGTAGTAGTTGCCTCTGGAAACGCAGTGGTAGGTGGGTTCACACCATAGGCAGGGTAGGTAGGCATACCAGTAAAGCCTGTGCCCTCAGCCATAGGCGGGTTGGTTATGGGAGTGGATATTGTGGCGGCTGGGTCTGGAGTTGGGAGTGTGGTGGTTGTAGGAGAGGGTGATGCGTGGAGGCCAGAAGCGCTTGGTGCGCCCTCAAAGGTCGACTCACTCGTCGGGTCGTGCCCATGGTCTACTCCTTCGTCTGCCATGCTTTCTCCAGCATCCTTCTATCTCTCTCTCTCTTTCTCTTCACAGGATTGGTGTCCACCTCCTCGACTGAGAGGGCCCGGAAGGCCGACTGAAGTCCTTCCAGCGAATCATCCGCCACGTCCACTGGCCCATGTAAGGGCACCAAAGGTACAGCGCTAGGTCCAGGTCCAGGTTCACCAGGTGCTGGCATTGCTGGTGCCTCAGGCGCCGTCCTCACGTCGGTGTCCTCCTTCTTTGTGTCCATATTCGCCCTTCTTGCTTATATATGACAGATCTTGGCGCACTGGATGTACGGCATGGGGTTGCTGCCGGTACGCAGAGACTGTCTGCCTCTTGCTACCAGAAGGTTTTATAGTGACTTCAACACTGTGTGTTTGTTGTGCCTCTCCTGCTGCTTGCTGCTGGTGTAGGGTTCCTGCTGTTTGTTTTTGATGAGGAAAATGGTTTATTGTGGAAATACAACCAATCCAGGATGACCCAAGCCAGAGATAAGCAAGTAGAAGAAGATCAGGATCAAAGCATGAAGGGCTGCAGTCACAATGAGTTAGATAAAGACAACTATCAACAATAGACCACAGCAATTAGCATACATTGCAACTCAGGATGAAATATTTTACATGTTTGAGAAAAACTGATAGGAAAACTGCCCCAAGGGCTCAATCTCATGCACAGTGCCATCTTGAGATGTGCACTCTTTGTTTTTGGGTCCCATAGGTGCTGAGGTGGCATGGCTTTTGACGCTGAGGTCACTGCCTTGTCACATAGGATATTCCTACTTAGCTAGGCTGACTGGGTATTGAACCCAGGACCTCTCAAGAAGAGGTGCCCCAGCCCCCTAGGGTGCGTACCACCAGGATAGCTAAGAATTCATGAGAAAACATAGATAAATTCATAGACTCTGCTTTCAGTATATCAGTGCCTCAGCAACCCAGGAAAAGATGTTTTAGTGCCTATAGCTTGGGGATAAAGGGGTCCACATCACATCCTGATTTAGTGTTTGGTTCCATAGGTCAAAATGTGTTACCACCCCTTTTGGTTGGGCCAATACTAAGATAAAAATGCATGAGTGCTTAGAGCACCTCTTATACAACTAACGTATACCCTAAAGCATTGGAAAAGCACTTTTTCTTACTCGCTGTGATGAGTATCCGATCACATCAAGAGGACTACGGGGCCAAGCTGGAGACAATGCTGGTACAGCAGCAAGGAATGGTGGACAAAATGATCAAGTACTTGGAGACCGTCGAGGACAGGATGGAGGAGTTGGAGAGGCGTGCAACAGTCCCGGCACCAGGTCCTGATCTACCACGGGATCCTGCCCCGGAGTCTTTGGTGAGGTGATTGACGACCTTGAGGACAGCCGCAGAGGAAGTGGCACCCATGGAGGGTCCCATGGAGTCGGCGCCATACGGTCCGCCACGGGTTGACCCCTCATTGTTGAGGCACATCCCACTTTTCTCGGCCAGTGTCATGTTCGGGGAGAAGACGCTGGTAAAGGGCTCGGGGATTGGTACGCCCAAGCGTGATACCTGGGAGCGGACGGTTGAAATTAACATGAACAGCCCGCCGGCCTCGGGGACGTTCGATGCCTGTGCAGCGTATGAGCCCCGGGTAGCCGAACTGGATTCGGAAATACATGGAGGATCAAGTGTGGAATCGTGGGTGCAAGATCCGCGGTCGGGCATATGGACCATGGTCGGTCCGAGCACGGAAGAAACCAAATCTGGACCGCGAGAAGACATGGAGATCCGAGGAATCTACTCCCACTCCCCGGGCAATGGGAGTGGTGGAAATATCTGACTTTGGGGCGTCATTGCTTCGGATGTTGGGGACGCTGTACGCATCGAAGACCTCCAGGTGTCAAAATACTGCATTACGAAGCCAACCTCGCCAACTTGGACGATTTCATCTTAGATTGGGAAGATTTTGCGGAGGCAGTCGTGGGTGAGATGCGGTTTGGATCAGATGCCCGAGACAAGTGGGCATGTCGTACTTTCCAACACCGTTTGGCTCCGGAGTTGAAGGCGGACTTACGTGACACGATTCGGGAGAAGAGGATCCGTACGGAGGAGCAGTGTTTGGACTGGTTGGGGCAGGAAGAAAGGGTGGATACCCCCAACCAAAAGTGCGATGACTTTTGGGCCATTCCTCTCATCTTGGAACGTGGGGAGCTGCGGTTGAGGAAGTGGAGGAGATATCTTCGAAAGTACCGCCCACTTCTGAAGCAAGTTGAGGATTGGTCGGGATCGGGCGAGATTTGCCACCTCTTGCGGGATGTCCTTCCTTCCCATTGGAAGAAAGGAGTGGAAGACGAGGACAGGTCTTCAACCACGCCCAGAGGAGGCAACTGGAAAAGCGCCCCATCACCATCCACGAAGTCCGGAAGGCCATCCACAGTCTCCGGCAACACAAAACCCCAGGCTACGACGGCCTCCCTGCGGAGGCATACTACCACATCCCCGCCCAACTCCTCCGCATCCTCGCCCGACGCCTCCGGGACATCGTCGCGGGGCAGACCCCCCTGCCACCAGACTGGGCAAACGTTGTCCGCCCCCTCTACAAAAAAGGAGACTGGGCAAACCCGGACAACTGGCGCCCCATAGTCTGTGCGGTCACGGAGGTCAAAATCGTCTGGACCATCCTGCTACGCCGCATCCGCCCCCACCTGGACCCCCACATACCAGCCAGCCTCTGGGGGGTAATCCCAGGCCGGTCCCAACACGAGGCCATCTTCCTCCCGGACACCATCGCCGACATGGACCCGGTGGACCTCTTCATCGCCTCCCTGGACGTCAAAGGAGCCTTCCCGAACACCCCCTGGCTCCTTCTAGAAGCGGTGTGGAAATGCCTAGGCCTCCCCTTCTACAACTTCGCCTCCGGCTACATCCGCACCAGGAAATACACGGTCCGCACTGCAGCAGGCCTCACCCCCTTCCTGGAGCCAGGCAGCGGGGTCCCCCAAGGAGGAGCAGAGGGCCCCTTCCTACACCTTCTCGTGACGCTCCCCCTGGGCCTCGCAATCGAGCAGGATTACCTGGCCTACGCACCCTACCCCCTTCTCTCCCCCCTGGTGGGCTTTGCGGACAACACCAACCTCACGGTCGCGCACACCCCACACGAACCCCATGCCCCGGACCCCGGGCCAACGGTCACCCAACACGCCAATGACTTACTGGACGTGACCGTCTCCTACCTCTCCCACAACAACCTCATCGTCCACCCCACAAAGTCAGTGGCCATGATCAAGGGGTCTGCCACACCCCCCAACCTAGGGCCACAAGGGCCCCCCATGCAAGTCGTGACAACCACCACCCACCTGGGGGTAATCCAGGCCGCCAACCCTGAGGACGCCACCCTCCCTCCCAAGTTGCAATCACACCTCGCCCATCTCCCCAGATATGCGTCCCCGACTACCAAGGCCCTCTCCCTGCCTCACCAGAGCCTGGCGTACTACCTCACCGGGGTCTTGAAGGCCTCCATAGGCTTCCAAGCACTCCACCTGACGCACCCCACCACCGCCCTCCAGCCGGCCACACGCGCCGGGACCAAGGCATGGGCAGCACACGGGGGCTGGCCCACCTCCATACCCACCCGCGCCATCCAAGCGGCATGCCCCAACTATGGGGACGCCATAGGGGACGAGGTGAAAGCGGCCTACACCAGACACACCGCCCTCCTCCTTCACCGCATGACCCACAACCACTCGCCGGAGGTCCGCGAGGTCACCACAATCCGCCCCCAAGCCGCACAATGGGCCCGCAACACATGCCCGCACTGGGTACTTCACCACACGGGCATGCCCACCGACATGAACACGCGCCTGTGGAACCACCTGGAGCTTCTCCTCCCATCCCCACACCACGCCATACTCACCCACCACACGTGCCCAGAGGAAGGGCCTCTAGCGGTCCTCTGTGGGGACCTCCACCATCACCCCAAGGGCACCATCCACACCATAGACCTTGTCGGGGCCTCCATCACCGTAGTATACGTCACCCTCCCCCAAATGCGGGTCCTGCACCACAGCGGGGCACACCACAGCCCCTTTCTACAGCTTCCCGAATGGCCTCATTACCGCCTCTTCCACCAGTACCTCACGCAGACGGCACGAGCAGCGGGACACACTCTGCCGGGAAGCAAAGACATGCAAGCAGTCTACCGAGAGTTCAAAAAGCAACACCCCCGACCCAACCCAGTGACACCGCCCTACGCACCCACCGGCTCGAGTCACGAACCCGTCCCCCCGGTGACGGGCCCAGTCCCACCACCAACCCCACTACTGGCCCCGAATGAAGCCAAACCCACGAAGACCACCATCATCCACCACGGGGCAAAATGGCGCATACCGAAACACCACATGACCGCCCGAGACCTACCACAGGTCCCCCATGACTCCCAGAGCATGCCACGCACATGTTGGGCCTGTGACCCTGAGCCACCAACCACACCATGGCCCGTACTACACCTCATAGCACGCCACCACACCCACCCCACAACCCACCTACCACCACGGGCCTACGCATGGGTAGCCCCATGGTTCCACCGCACGAACACTAACCCCACGGTAGCGTGGAACCCCGACCACGCGCCCAAATGGCTCTTCACCACTACACCCACATGGCCCCGCCCCGACCCGACAGGGGTCGCCATCTGTTACAGCATGTACCAGCCAGGCAGAACGGGCAAGCACGAGCACCCCTACTATCCGCTCCACCACTCCTGCCACACACCGGAGCACCGAACACAAACCCTCATATGCCACGACCTAAACCCAGACACAGCCTACATCCTCCACTACATCTACTCCTACCTCACACAAGGACAGCCGGGGCAGGGACTCATAGCCCTGTCCCCCCAAGCGAAACAGATCATCTCCAAAGGAATAGGGGTGTACGCCACCCCCATCCTGCAGCCCACAACCCCAGTAGCCCACCTCGCCACGGGCCTCGCCATATACGCCTACCTGCCCATGAACCCATGCCGCCTCCCACAACCATCACCGGCGGACCGGCTCTTCTTCACCGACGCCTCAGGCGAATCCGCCCTCACGCCCATCACCGGGGGGGCCACCCTGCAGCTAACCCACACCGGGGGACACTACCACCTGGACCACCACACGGGCCACACCACCTATGGGGCCTCCTCCCACGGGGAGCTAGGGGCCATGGCCGACGCCATCGCCGAGATTGCGGCCCACCTACCCGCCCACCTCCCGCACATCGTCCGGGTCTGGTTTGTGGTAGACGCCACTGTCGACACACACCTGCTTCTCCGCATAGCAAGGCAACCACTTCACAAAGCCACCGCGACGAGCGGCGGCACCCAGGCACTGCTGCTCTGGAAAGCCCTTCGCAGCCCTCCCCCCTACGTCCAACTCCACATCGTGAAACAAGAGCTCCACAGACACCAATACGGAAATGCTAAGGTCGTACACCAGCGCACAATGCACCTACCAGCCCTCCAGATCCCTGACCTCGGCGGAAACCACACACACTTCCAACACATACCCCCCGTACCCGAGCCCCATCAGACCCCGGACTGGGTACCAGAGGGCGCCCCCTATTCCTCCCACGACAGAGCATACCACTACCCCAACCCCATCCAACATCTCGCCCGCCTGCTCGGCGACGCAGACAGCCGGGCGCACATCCAGGAGCTCCAGGACAGACTGCAAATCCCCCTCTACCACTCAGCGCTGCGCCCAGCAAACGTCCCAGCCCACCTCCAAAAACGACGCATCCAGCTCCTCAGGTAGCAACTACCATTCCTCACCAGGGTCGCCAGATGGGTCGCCCGCAAACACATCCACGTCCCGGAAGAACACACCCGTTGCCCGTGCGACCACACCACCCCGGAGGACTGGAAACACTTCAAGAAATGCCCCCTCCATACAGGCAGGGACACGCTAGTGGGCTGGTCCCCGGCGGAATCCCTACGACAACACGAAGGATGGCCAACCTACAGCCACGCACACCAGGCCACCGAACACCTCTTCCGGGATCCCCTGGTCAAAGAAGCCACCATGAGAGGGGCAGTGACACAGGCCTTGCACCGACACCTCACCAAACACACAGAAAGCCCCATGGAGGCAGCAGCGCACCTCCAGCTAGAGGCAGTCCGCAGAGCAGCGGCCCAAATGGTACACCGCAAACACCTCCTGTTAACACACGCGGAGCAACTCACCGACCCCACCGCTAGGGAACACATGCAGCGTCTCATCCATTACCATGCCGTGCATGACCCAGACGTCCACTAACCCACTCCGCGCCCCGCACGCGCCCCCCATCTCCATCCGCAGGCCTCCAAGACACCACCACAGCGCCCCGAAGCCCATCTCTCACCCAAGAAGCCACCCGGCACCGCCCAGCCCGGCCGAGCCCAACCAGGGCCAACCATACGTCGACGTAGACGCGCAAGACCCCGCCAACCCATCCAGCCCACCCCCCCGGACCCGGGGCACCCCCCCCTCACACCGGCCACCATCTGCGACCCCGACCTCCTCTGAGCAACCCTCCAAGGCACGGCCCCGACCACCCCCCTGGGCTGGTACCGCCTACAAGAGGACCGGACCAAGCTCACCGTCAAAGCCCTCCGGGACCTGACCACCCCAGGCAACGGCCTCCACGAGACCATCGTAGACCTCGTACTCTGGCGAGCCCGCAAACACACCCAGGGCCAGCACGTCTGGATTCCCTCCATCGAATGGGGCCAGACCCTGACACACGACACCGACATCAACGTCACGCTTCGAGGGACCGTACGCCTACGACGGGCCCCAGCGGAGAAGGACCACCCAGCGGACCCGAACCGCCCGGAGCAGTGGGAACAGGCCACCGCACCAACCCGCGACCCTGCCCTCCGCGCCGCCGGCCTCCGCACCCCAGACGACGACCTCCCCCCCCCACCTACAGACAGTGAGCACCCCCCGCCGAAGGTCTGGGTTACAGTCCTCGAGCGCGGGCACTACTACGTGATAGACACTACGGCTACGTCCCCCGGCCCGCAATGGCTCGTCAAAGGGACAGACACCATGCTCGCCCCAGGGACCGCCGCACCAGGGGCAGTAGGGTACCCCACCACCCAGCACAGGGTCCTCAGGAGCGTCCCTCAGCCAGGGGACAAGCCCCCAGCCCGCACCCTGGCCCAAATCACCTGAGGGAAGGCGGGCTACCACCTGGGATTGGCCATGCTCTGCCTGACCCACTGGATCCAGCGCCGCTGGCCACCCACGGGGACCGTGCCCTGGATTTGGGCCATCCTTACAGCCCACACACAAGTCGAGGCGGGCCCGGACACGCGGCCAAACCCCCCCCCCAGACCGCAGCAATCCCTCGCCTGCGGGTACGACGCCATCCATAGGGTCCTCAGCCGCGTGGGTCTTAGCCCGAAGCTAGCATACCCCCTTCCCACCACTGACCAAGAGGTTCACCAGATACGCCAGCTCGTCTGCGAAAGTCTTGCCGCGGCAGCAGAAGACGGCAAGCTTCTCCTCCAAACCGCCCGGCCTACAACTGGCCACGCAAGCGCGCCGCGGCAAGTGGACACATACACCGACACAACACACCCCACCGCACAATCCCCGCCCATGCCCCTCCCCTCTCGCTGCTCACCCGGAGACGCAAACAAGCCCACCATCGCACGCATCCCCGGGCCCCCCGACACGGGCCTGCCCCACCCGCCCGAACACCAGCACACGCCCGCCACACACCCACCCGCCGGACACCCCTCACCACCCCCCACACTCGACAACCCTCACACACCCACCGAGAGGAGCCCCGCGCCCCGCGGCACGCCCACCCCACCCAGTGGCCCGCCCAGCCCACGCACACACACCCCAGAAGACCCAGGCCCACCCCCCCCGGCCCCTGAATGCAGCCCACGTGAATTGTTCCCCCCCGCGGACGCCAACCCACACAACCTCACACATTGCAGGACCCCGGCCGAGCCAAGCCCAGAAGGAGAAGGCCACAGCCCCGCGCCTCTCTCCCCCGCCGCTGCCGACCAGATCGGCCCGCCAGGCCACCAGGTCGCCACCGGGCCCCCCCAGCCGCCCGCCCCCAACCTACAGCCCGAGGACATGCCCTCCATCCTCCCCGCTGTGGCCGCAGCAGACGCTGCCGCCCACAAGCCCGCCCGCATCACAGCCAAACCCGCGTCCACCACCCCCTCCTCATCCTCAGCCTCATCCACCTCCTCCACCTCATCTTCCGCCCCCCCCTCCCCGCCGCCCTCATCCTCAAGGCCACGGCAAAAGCCAAAGCCGCGGCCGCACGCACCGACCCCCCGACCCCCACACAGGCGACTCAGGCACCCCGGCAACGCACCGGGAAGACCCCCGACCCGACATCGGCGCCCTCACACCTCCGGACAGAGGTCCTCCTCAACCTGAAACCGGACCCCAACCACAAACCCGACCCCAAAACCAAGCCAACGCCCAAGCGAGCAAACACAACACCACAAACGCAACGACACAAACCCAACCAACACCGCCCTAACCCAAACCCTCACCCAAGACAGGACCCCCCACCCACCACAACCCACGCCCCCCTCCCACCGGCAGCCACCACCACCGCAGAGTCGGCCACACAACACGACCCCGTCCAAACCCTCGTCCACATCCCCGTCACCAAGCGCCCCGTCATCCACCCCCCACAAACCACCACCACCGCCGGACAAACCGACCCAGGGACGTGGGACCCCTTGACCACCGTCACCGTCAAGCCCGGCTCCCGACCCGCCCCCCCTGCCAACAAAATGGTGCAGCCCCAGGGGCTGTGCACGATGCCCAACCCCCCACCCCCACATGGGGGACCAGAAAACCCACAAGGGGTCCAAGGGCCATACCCGCAACACCAACCCCACCACTACCAACACCACCCCCACCACTACCACTGCCCACCACCCTGGCCCACCGGGCAACAACCCCACGTGCACGAACAGCACCAACGAATGGGATGGCAGCCACCGAGCGCTCCACCCGCATACCCCACCTACCACCAGGGGCCAGCCCCCCCGTACCAGCCGCCCCCCCCCCCGTACCAGGAACCTTATCCCCCCGGCCACCACGTCCACGCCGAAGGGGCCCCCCGGGCCCAACCCTGCCAAGGAGAGTCACTCGACCCATACCACCAGCCGCTGCCGCCACCACACCCCTACGTGGCGGATCCATGGACGACGGGGGACCCCCCCCCCCCGGTACCAGGCGGCACTACGCGAAGCCCCCCAGGACCCGTCGACGCCTCCTGACTGGCCGGACGCGAGCGATGAGGCCCGGTCCTGCAAACGGCAGCGCTCCCGCTCCCCCCCCGCACGGCACACTCGCCCCCGGCGCCCACACTCCCCACACCGCCACTGCGCCTCAACCACCCACTCGCGCCGCTCCCGCTTCCCCAGGTGCCATCACAACCCCCCGGAACCCCGCTCCCGCCGCTCCCGCTCCCCCGGGCGCCACCACGAGCGCCACAGCCGCCCCATGTCCACCTCCCCCTGCCCCCTCCGGCCATACAAGACCCCCAGCCCCAGCCCCCGCCACCACCGCTCCCGCTCCCCCCGGCGCCGCCAGGAACGCCACCGCCGCCCCACGTCCACCTCCCCCTCCCCCCACAGGCCCCGCCCGGCTCCCCGTTCCCCCTGCCGCCCATACCCATCCACCACCCGCAGCCCCTGCCACCACCACTCCCGCTCCCCCGGACGCCACCAAGCGTGCCACCGCTGCCCCATGCCCACCTCCCCCTCCCGTTCCCCCCTCCGCCCGTACCCGTCGTCCACCCCCAGCCCCCGCCACCGCCGCTCCCGCTCCCCCAGGCACCACCACCCCCACCACCACCACAGGTCCACGTCCTCTCCCCGCCACTCCAGGACCCTGGGCACGGACCCCTCCCCCCCCCAGGCCCCCGCCCACCTCGCCTGGTGGTCTGCCCCCGCTTTGCAGGAGCTCCGCCGCTGGGTGAAGTGGGCCGGGGGAGCGGGAAGGCAAGATGGGGTGCACATGGTGCATACCCTCGAGGAGATGCGCACCCACATCCCCGCCGACTTCAACGAGGCCGCCCCGGAGGCCATCATGCCGCAAGCGGCAAGGGAGGCCCTCCTCCGCGTTGCGGTCCAGGGCCTCCGCCCCCCCTACACCCCGCAAGCCCTCCGCCAATGGCTCCAGGCCACCCACCCCCAGGCCTGGGCCACCAGAGCCCCCTCCCCAACCCGCCCCTCCTGCCACCACCACACCAGGAAGGGGAAGGACAAGGGCAAGGGGAGGGCAAAAGACACCAACGGGCACTCAGGCAAGAGGGCACGGAGGGGCCCCAAGTGAGGGCAGGCACCCATAGGGACAGGGCGCCGGAAGAGGCTCCAGATGGGGGCAGGAAACCACCCAAGAACCAGGAAGGGGCAGGAGCGGGGACCAAGGCGCGGAGGAAAAGGGCACCACGGCAAACGCCACAACCCACACCCAGAAGGGCATACCACGACGGGGGGACCAGCGCCGCCTCACCCCCACCAAACGCCGCACGACTCCCAGGGGCGCACCCCGCAACACGCACCACCGAAGCAGGCATCGGACACCGTACAAATCACACCAGCGCAGACCCACCAGCCACCGGAAACCACACGGGGAATGGAGGGCACACCTACACGGGGAGAACGGGCCAAACCCACAGAGGAAGCTGCGGGGAACGCCGCCGCACAGCGCACCACCACGCCCTCACCGCCAGGCGACGACCCCGACCGCCACAAAGGCCACCTCACAGGCACCGGAAGAGGACGAAGGCACGGCCACAGCGACCAGGGCTAGGGACCCGAAGCCCTAGGGGACACGGGACCAAGGCACGGGCCCCCAGGGAGGGCAACCCCACGGACGCCTACCTGACCCGGGCAGCCCGAGCGGCACGCCCAGGCCCCCACAGCACGGACCCAGCGAGACACCCAGACCTAACCGCACCCCACAGCCACCAGCCAGCCACACTCCGGCCCGCACTCTGCACCATGACACAGGCCAGGCTGACCTCCATCGACCCACCGCGGCACAACGCGAGACCACGGCACACCGCACCACAGCGCGCCACAGTGCAACGCGCCACAGCACGACGCGACGCGACGCGGCACAGAGCGGCACAACACGGCACGACTGACCCTAACCTGAAGGACTAACCGAAGCAAGCCACTGCACACCCCGGAAAGCGCCGCACCAGCAGGCCACACAACGGCACCGCAGGCCACACACGGGGCCACCGCGCGCCCGGCAACAACTGTGGCCGACCACCCAGAAGGTTCAAACCGGCACCGCAGAGGAGAAAGGACAGGAACAACCCCAGCCCCCTAACCCAGAGCCACACGCAGCCGCCTGGCGCAGCCACCCAGCCGACAGAGCCAGGACCTAACCCTGCAAGAAGGGGCGCCGAGCCAAACGTGTACATAGCCCATCCGACCCATGGGGCCGGAACACGGCCAAACAGAACGCAACCGCCAACAGCAGCCCGGAAGACCACACTGAATGCGGGCCAGTGCGTGCGCCAGCCCACGGAAGGCAGAGGGAGGAACAGGCAGGCCCCCCCCCGTAAAAAAAAACAGAGGGGGGAGGGGGGGGGGGGGCGCGAAAACAGCACACAGCCACCAAACCGCCCGCACACACCACCAGAAGCGGCCAAACTCCCCACCCAGAAGGCACCGAAGACAGGACCCCCAAAGAGGCACAGGGGGACCACCCAGCCAAAACCGGCAACACCAAGCCAGGAACAGCGGCCCACCGGGAAAAGGGACACCGAAACATGCAGACACACACCACGAAAAAAAAAAGACAAAGAGCCAGCAGCCTAGCCCGAAAGAAAGGGGAGGGGGGGACAGGGACCACAAGGCCCGGACCAGGGACACCCAGCAACCGATACCACAAAGCCAAAAAAAAAAGCGCAAAAAACACACCCCGACAACCCAGCCAAGAAGGGCGGGCCACAGCCGAGACCCGGGCCCAGCACGCACGCCCACACCGCACACCGGAACCGAAAACGGCGGGGGGCAAGCGGAGCGCGCACGAAACCACACACGTCCCATGAGCAGGCCGAAACCTAAGCCCAACCACAAACACCACAAACAGCCGGCAAAAGAGGGACAACACCACAAACCGTGCCCAAACACACCAACTGAAGACCCCAGCCAGGACTGGCGGGGTTAACAAAACCCACACCCAACCGCAAACCGGACCCAAACACAAACGCCGCACAACAGTAGGTAACCCAGTGCCCACAGCCCGGGCACTGAGGCAGCCCGTGCCATGCAGGTCACCCGGCCAAAGGAGATCCCGAGACCGGGGGTAAGGCTGCATCCTAAGGCCTGCGCTGCTTTGGGACTCGAGGCGGAGCGCGCGACACCCAAGCGCCTCGGAACCCTAGTACCAAGAACGTGCATGCATGCCTTGGGAACGGGATACGCCAGGAAGTCCGGTGAACCTCTAGGGTTCCGCCCAAAGGAGGGGACGTGCTCAAGCACGGGGGCACACCCTCCTGGCGAGACAAGCAGATCACGCCGGCGGCGATCAGCCCTCCCGGTGTTGCCCAGGGCCGCTTTGTTGGGGGCCAACAGTCACGTTTAGCGGGATGTAAGCCGCCTTCCCTCTTCACGCGCGGGGCCTCTTCCTGTTCGTCACAGGGGCGACGCCAGGGGGAACCAAGGGGCGCCTCTCCACCAGCGAGTGCACTTACCTACCTACCTACCTTGGTACGCCCAAGCGTGATACCCGTGAGGGGACGGTTGAAATTGACATGAACAGCCCGCCGGCCTCGGGGACGTTCGATGCCTGTGCAGCGTATGAGCCCCGGGTAGCCGAACTGGATTCGGAAATACATGGAGGATCGAATGTGGAATCGTGGGTGCAAGATCCGCGGTCGGGCATATGGACCATGGTCGGTCCGAGCACGGAAGAAACCAAATCTGGACCGCGAGAAGACATGGAGATCCGAGGAATCTACTCCCACTCCCCGGGCAATGGGAGTGGTGGAAATATCTGACTTTGGGGCGTCATTGCTTCGGATGTTGGGGACGCTGTACGCATCGAAGACCTCCGGGGTGTGAAAATACTGCATTACGAAGCCAACCTCGCCAACTTGGACGATTTCATCTTAGATTGGGAAGATTTTGCGGAGGCAGTCGTGGGTGAGATGCGGTTTGGATCAGATGCGCGAGACAAGTGGGCATGTCGTACTTTCCCACACCGTTTGGCTCCGGAGTTGAAGGCGGACTTACGTGACACGATTCGGGAGAAGAGGATCCGTACGGAGGAGCAGTATTTGGACTGTTTGGGGCAGGAAGAAAGGGTGGATACCCCCAACCAAAAGTTCGATGACTTATGGGCAATCCCTCTCATCTTGGAACGTGGGGAGCTGCAGTTGAGGAAGTGGAGGAGAAATCTTCCAAAGTACCGCCCACTTCTGAAGCAAGTTGAGGATTGGTCGGGATCGGGCGAGATTTGCCACCTCTTGCGGGATGTCCTTCCTTCCGATTGGAAGAAACGGGTGGAAGACGAGGAGAAGAAGCGGGCCAAGAAACGTATGGCGGCACGCATCATGTCACCGGAGGAGCAGCAGCCGGGCATTATGGAATGTTCCGGACGGAACCTCGGAGCGCCGGAGCGGATGATCTCGTTGAAGAATTCCGTGTACGTGAAGGTGTTTGGCGAGACCGCGGGGGGACGTCTCCTTCGACTCAACAATGTCCAATGGAGACGCGGGGAAAGGCGGACGTTGCAGATGATACCCGCGCGACTGAGCCTGGACTCGATCGTCCAGTACGTGAGCATCGAATTGAGGCTCAAATCCAAAGACGAAGCGCATATTAAAGACCGTCACAATCATGGGAACCATGATCGTTGCGAGGAAGGACATCATCCAGAGGTCCAAGATGATTGCGGCGGGAGTTCGGAAGATGGTCGAGGGTCATCCGGCGGTGAGAGTATGCCCCAGAAGCATCATGAGGAGGCGCACGTCTTTCCATTTGTGGCGCACAACATGAATGAGCATGGGCAGGACAAGTCGAAGTGGAGGAGAGCACCACCCCGTGGAGGAATACGGAAACCGGCGCGGAGGATCGGCAATCCGCCGCTACCCCTCAAGGCATACAGGCGGGAACATGACGAATGCTGGATCTGTTATGGGAAGAATCTCCTACACAAACACGACCATACGACGTGCAAGATCTATGCGGAGGACAAGAAGGCTTACTTCCAAGCCCACGCCGAGAAGGTGCCCAAAGAGAAGCATATAGAGGCTTGGAAGCGTGGCCAAAGTGCTGGTGGACGCTCGGGAGGACAAGGGCATGGATGTGACCGCCAAATTTGACAAATTGAGGAAGCGGCCGATTCGTTGATGCGGGGCATGGAAGCGCTCAAGGCCTTGAAGAACGAGAGAAGTGCCACATGGCTGGGCGATTCGCAGCAAGACGGGGCTGCGGTCGGCCGAACTTAGAGAAGCCCCCACAGGAGTGGGACACCCGAGGACTCTCATCCGACAATCAGTGGAATCCAAGCGAGTAAGGCATTTATGTTGCCGAAGAAGGTTCCGAAGGAGCCAAAGCGACTGAGTTTAGCCAGTGCTAATCCATGGGACGCCCTGCAAGGGGAAGTGCAAGTGGATATTGGCAGCTGAGACAAGAAGGTTGGAGAGACCACGGAGAGTCTTGTGGATGGGCAGGACCAACCCAAAATCTATGACATATGTGATCACACGTTGGAAGTCCTTATGCACCCGTCCGTGCTAGAGTTGCATGCTATGAGAGTCGTCCGTACACCACATGGCGATGAGCGGCAATGGCACTTGAAGGTGCGGGTAATGTGTGGATGGAAAGAAGTGATCGCGGATGTCTTGGTGGATAATGGGGCCCAGGTAAGCTTGGTGCGGAATGGACTGTTTCCGGACACATGTCTGAAAATCAGTGACCAACCAGTGCGCCTCAAGGTTGTAAAAGGCGGGATCATGGGTGGTGGATCCCGTGAAGCCGAACGTGGCCTGCAATTTAGGGAGCATGGCCGATTGGATCGACCGGACCAAGGTAAACGCTTGATGCTCCATGGAAAATTCTACGAGGGCGATGTTTCGGATTGGGACATCATATTGGGCTATGATTTTGATGGTCAGCAATTCAGCCGGAGCATTGCCACATCGCGCCACGCTCATTCGTGAAGCAAACAAGAGGCCTTCATGCTTATCGACCCATTATGCCCCTGGTGGATCTCAATGGACCGGAGATAAGGAGGAGAAAATTGTTCGTGCGGTGAAAGCAGCGGGAATTAAGTCCAAAGGTGGCGATGGAGAGCACCTTCAGGATTATGGTGTATCCCGGGATGCTTATTCTTGCATGATGGAAGGTTTGGGTATGAACACACCGTCAACGCATGTCTTCGCATCAAAGAAGGCTCCCAATGTGCAAAATTGCGCGAGGTACTGGCACAAGGGTGACTCGGCGTGGAACAAACACTGGGGCGCAGAAAGGTGGGGCCATCTGTATGTACACGGATCCCAACGGGATTCGGAACGGATCGTGAACAAAATTATCTCCGATAGAGCCAAAGGGGTCTTGGTGCTCACTGGACTCGGCTCAGGCGAAGTTCTAAGATCCAAGATCGATTCCATCGCCTTGAAAGAATTTGTGTTTGCGCCGGATGAGGAGATATTTATGGACGCTACAGGAACCTCTTTGCCGTCACCGGGACAGGCATGGTCAACCCACGCGTATTATGTGGACGGTGTACAATGCCATCCCACGGGCGATGAGACTTTAATCTGGAGGATACAAGCCGTGCCCATGAGGTTCATGTTCGAGGAGAGCAATGACCCCAAAGTGGAAGTCAAGACCTTTTCGTTTGACGAGATTGATCATGTTGTCCACTACATGAAGGTTGGGATGCATGAGCGTGTGGCGGCCAAGCAGGCCAGAAGCCAGGTCAAATCTCCTCATTGGTGGGACGATCAAAATTTGATTACGGGAAAATTCACCAAGAACGAGTTCATAGTAAGGGTGATGCACCACATGGCCGATCAAGATAAGCCTGTGGGTTCCAATCCACCCACCTGGAATTTCCCACGCTCGGGTATTGGATCGAAGCCCGACACCCCATTCAATATTGAATAATTCAGAAAATTATCGGTGGGGCTGCAGACCAACGATGTTGAAGAGGGTATGACGGATGAGGAAATGTCGGAGAGCGATCTGGAGGAAAGCTATACGGCCATTTGGTCAGTGGTGACCGTGCCAACACCGGCGGCCCAAGAAGCAAGGGAAAATCCAAGAGTGGATGAGCTGCGGGAAAGATTGGTGAAGGATTATGCACGGTTGTTCAGTGGTGTGGCCAACAAAAATCCACCGGATCGCGGTCGATTTGGCACCGCACAGATTAAATTGAAGGTAGGTAGGTAGGTAGGTCCACTCGGGACTGGGGTTGCCCCGCAGGGGGGACTTACCAAGGGGCTTTTGCTCACCCACCCACGGCCCTACTGCACGTGCCCCCACAAAGCGGCTCCCCCACATGGGGGAAGGGCGCGGTCGCCGCGAGCAGTACCCTACAGAGGGTTCTGCCCAGAGAGGTAACCCATGTTCCACCGAAGTCTCACATTCCTCTCCTTCGGGCAGATGATACGTGGGGGAGGGTCCCACCGCACATCCTCATCAACCTCCGGATTCTGGGGACCAGGGGCCCCGAGCCAGGCCAAAGACCCTGTCCTGCAGGCACCCCCACCTGGGTTGGTTTTCAGTAGGTGTGAGGCGACTTGAAGAAGCACGTGCTACGGGACTCGCATGCCGTGGCGCACACTCACACCTCCTGACTCGGTCCAGCTTGCGCTCTCCCGGGGGGCCGGGGGTTCGAAGTAGGTCGTTGTGGCCGGTTGGTCGGTCGTATGGTACGGTTGCGGTGTAGTTTGTTAATGTAGGTTGGTCGGTTGCGTGATGGTAGAGCCAAGTTTTGTTCGTGGGCATGGTCGTCGGCGTGCGCGGCGCACCACGGTGTCACCAACGCTTTGGACGCCGTTCCCGTTTCGACCCGTGCACGCCTGGCTGGTTTGGTGTTGGCCGGCTTGCCTGTGGTCTGTTTAAGGTCAAGTGGCAGCTGCAGCTGCGGTGTTGTTGGTTCGCGGTCGTCTTGGACGCCTCATGGTCGGCTTGGTTTGCGTTGGTTCCATTGCGCTGCTGCCGGTGGTCGTTCCGCCGCATGTGGTTCTGCAGCCGGCATGTCCGTGTCGGTGCTGGTCAGTGGCGTCGTGGTTTGTCCAGGTGTACTGTTGTGTAGTTTGTTGCCGTTGGTTGGTCGCGTTTGTATTGGCAGCGTTGCGGTGTTCTGCTGGGCGTGGCACACCACCGTGTTGCCACTCCGTTGGGCGCCGTTCCCGTTTCGACCCGTGCACGCCTGGCTGGTTCGGCGTTGGCCGGCTTGCGTGTGGTCTGTTTACGGTCAAGTGGTGGCTGCAGCTGTGGTGTGGTTGGTGCGCGGTTGTCGTGGCCGCCTCATGGTCGGCCGGGTTCGTGTGGGTTCCGTTGCGCTGCTGCCGGTGGTCTTATCGTGGAATCCTGCCCGTTTAGCCAGCATGTTTGTGTCTGCGTCGGTTTGTGGCGTCTTGGTTTGTACAAGTGTCGTGTAGTGTAGTTTGGGAACGTTCGTGGGCCGCGTCCGCAGCGGTAGAGTCACAGTGTTCCTCTTTGTTTGTGGCCATGGTGGTCGGGGGGCGCGGCTCGCTACGGTGTCGCCAGCTCGTTGGACGTCGCTCTCGCACCGGCCCATGCACGCCCGGCCAGCTTGGCGCTGGTCGGTGTGCGCGCGGTCTGTTCACGGTCACGTTGCGTCCGCTGTAGCGGTTCTGGCGGTGTGTGGTCGTGTTAGTCGCCTCCTGGTTGGTTTGTTCGGCGTTCGTTCCTTGTCGTCGCAGCGGGTTTTCGCGCAGTCGGATTTGTTGTGTGCAGGTGTTCCGCTTGTTGCGATGTTGGTCGGTGCCAGGTGTGTAGGGCCGGCACGGTACGTTTGTACTGTGCGCCGCCCGCCCGCCGCGGGGGAGAAAAGCCATGACAAGTGGTCGGACCGCTGTAAAAAATTTTTTCCCTGTCGGTGCCCTGTTCCCTGCCCCGCCCTGGCAGTGTTGCATGCACAATCCATTATCCGGTATTTCGTGGTGCTCCGTAGCCGTACTTCCAGTTTCGCTTGTGCCCCTCATATGTACACCCCCCGTCGGTGGCAAGGCCCCGCCGGTCCCCCTCGGTGTGTCTCTGTGCTCGCCATGGGAGCCCCAGGGTGTTGTTCCAGCTCGGTGGTGCTGTGCTCGTGCTCGTGCCTGTCTGTCTGCCGTGCGCCTTCTCGTGTCGTGCGTTGCGGGTCATTCGGGTGGCGTGTCTGTGTCACGATGCTGGGTGTGGTGGCTAGGATGGTTGGGGTGGTTCGGCTTGTGCTGTGGTGTTTGGACGCTCCGTCCGACGTGGCGGGTTGGGCTCGGCGTAACACACCCGTGCCTGTTGGCAGGGGGGTCGGCGCGGCCCCGTGTGGTGAGCTTGTGGCCCCCCGCATGCCCCGGGTAGGGTTGTGGAGGACGGGAGTACCGGGCAGTGTTGCAGCCCCCCTCCCTCTCATGGACGCTGTTAACTGTCTGCGGGGAGTGTGCCCCTCGTACCATGCGCATAGGTTAGACGTGTCGTGACCTTACGCATCCCAGGCGCTCAACTCCCCGGAGGAGGTGCGCGCTGGTCCCCACGGTGCACTTATCTCCGGATGCTCGCCCTGGAGGGTAATACTCTGGCCGGTGGTTCATTAACATTCTTGTGGTCATCGGCCCGGCCGGGGGTTCCGCGTATTTGGACGGGCCCTTTGCCCGGCCCCTTGTGGATCCGGCTCGCGGGAGAGGAGGGTGAGGCGGGAGGACTGGTCCGGGCGTGGCGCCGCCCCGTTCCCTGCTGTAGGTGGGTCGCGGGGTCCAAGAAGCGTGGCCCTCGCGCGGGGGGTTGTAGGAGGAAGTCGTGGGGTTTCCGTGCGTGCTTGACACCACGGGCTGCGAAGGCTGGCCTCCACTCTCCGGGCATCTCTTGCATGTGTCGGGCAGGTTGACGTCCGTTTCGTCAGTTTGTCGGACCGTCAGGTGTTGCTGGGGTGTGTTGCGCGGCTGTATGCCACTGGGTCGTCGCGGTAGGACCTGTGGTCAGGCGCCGCTCGGGGTCCTGGGGGGGCGTCCCATGCGTCGCAATGGGGCGCCGTGGAGGTTACTGAGGTTTGCGTGCACAAGGGCTGGGCGTGCCGCCCGGGTCTCCGCCTCAGTGCGGATGGCGGGTTGCCGTCGATTGCCCAGCGCCAGCGCCCGGATCCGGTGGCGTGGGCTGTTCGACAACACCCCTGTGGTCATTGGTTCGGCCGCGGGCACCGCGTGTTTGGCTGGCCCCGTTGCCGGGCCCCTCGCGGACCCGTTACGTGGGAGAGGAGGGTCAGGTGGGATGGCGGTTCCGGGTGTGGCGCTGCCCCCTTTCCTTGTTGCAGGCGGGTCGCTGGGATCCGGGAAGTGCGGCCCCCGTCCGGGGGATGTGGGAAGAGGTCGCTGGGGTCGTATTTGTGTCCAACACCGTGGGCTGCTAAGGCTAGCCTCCACTCCTTGGGTGTCCGTCGTGCGTGCCGGGCAGGTGGACGCCGTCCCCGCTGGTGTGTCCGGTCGACGGGTGGTGCCTTAGCATGTTGCGCGGCGGCGCGTTGCTGGGTTGTACGAGGGGTCTTATTGGGCGAGGTCTGCCCGGTCGGGGTCGTTGTGGTTCGTGGCCGACCCCGCTGCCGCTGGCGTGACGGTCATCGTCCGGTCCTCTGGCGGGAGGAGGCGATCCCGGGTCCGCCGCGCCGTTTCTTCCCTGCGCGTGGCTGGTGTGGGACTCGTGCCGTGCGCGTGCGGCCGTGCGTCGTCGCTGCAGGTCCTGTGGTCGGCCGCGGGTCAGGGCCCTGGGGGGTTACCCACACGTCGTACAAGGGCGCTGCGGAGGGCACTGAAGATTTTGTGCACCAGGGCCGCGTGCGCCGCCCGGGCCTCCGTGTCAGTGCGGATGGCGGGCTGCAGCTGCCCACCTAGCGCCAGTGCCCGGATGTGGTGGATTGCAAAGACGGGGCATAGGTTGGGCTCAGTGGGGGTTTCCGCCGTCGGTTCCGGGATGGCCTCCATCTGCTGCCGGCCGTCGAGGTAGAATCTCCACGCCGCTGACCACGCCCTGGTGTGCGGCCAGCGGCGCCGCGCCCGGCGCCAGAGGCAGTAGAGGGCGTGGCCTGGGTGCCAGGTGCCTGCCGTCCCCGACACAATGGCCGTCAGGGGGTCCGGGGGTTGGTTTTGGAGCAGGAGGGTAGGGTTATCCGACAGGCCCGTGGTTGCCCGGAGCATGGAGTCGACGGCCTCCAGGCTCCAATGGTTGTCCTGCGGGTGTGGGATGATCCGCACCTGGTAGTACCGGCCATTCTCCAACAGGATCATGGCGATGGTACCGGGGTCATGTTCGCGCGGCGGGGGTGCTGCGCGCGCCGTCTCCGGGTAGTGCGGCGTCAGGTTCGTGAGGTTGTGCCCCCTGCTACAAGCGGTCCCGCTTTCCAATGCCACCAGGCCCTCGTGCGGTGGGATACGAAGGTTGTCGGGTCTCGGTGGTGGGGCGGCCTGCTCCCGGCTTCTGGTGGTGGGTGCGGGCCTGGGGTCCGTCGGCGGCGCTATGAGCGTGTGTACCCAGCCTAGGTGTGGGGGCCACACGCCCCCTTGGGCCGGTTGGTGGGTGTTGAACCACCAGATCCACGCTTCAATGAGGTCGTCAGAGACCTGTGTCCCGGGGGTGACGAGCGCCTGGAGCTGTCGCACAAAGATTTGGGTTGTCGGGGCATGTGGCAGGGGGACTACGGCGAAAAGCCTGTTAAGGTCGACGTTACGGAGGTGTTCTCGGAGGGTGGCCACCAGCTCGCTCGAGTTCGTAGAAGCGTGGATGTCGTAGAGCGCCCTCAGTTCCGCTTCGTCGAAGGGACCCGTGCCCCGTTTCTGTGGCGGTCGGGGGGGCGGGGGGGGCATGGCCACCCGGTCTTTGTCCAGTGCGGCGTCAGCGGGGGAGGGGTGCCGTGAGGTGGCGCCCGGTTGTCCCCCAGGCACGTACTCCGTGGGGGGTTCCCGTTGCCGGGGCATCGAGCAGGGCGTGGCGGTGGGCAGCGGGCCAGCGGGCTCCTGGGGGCTTGAGGTCCTCGTCATCTCTGTGTCCGCCCTTGGTCCGCTCGCGTCGTGTCCCGGCTGCCGCGATGTGCGCTCCGTGGCCTGGCAGCTTCTAGACTGCGGGGAGGGCTGCCCCCCCCCCCCCTTTGCGTAGGGCTGGGGTCGGGCGCGGGCTCCCTTGGTCGCGTGTCCGTGGCGTGTGGTCCTCTCGGTAGCAGATTGGCCACTGACCCCGGGAGGGAGGCGGCGGATGAGCTGGACGTTTCGCCCGCCGTCTGGCGAGGGTCCGCTTGAAGCGTTGCTTGCCGCTCGCGCCTGGCCGGCGTGAGAATGGTGGGGATGTGCGTCCGCTCGGTGCGGGGCCGCTTGGACCGGCGGCTGGGGTCGGAGGTCGATGATGTTCGCCGAGCGTGGGGGTCGCGGGGGCCCCCGTGGTCCCTGTCCATATCCTCATCGAAGACGACCCGTCGCGCTGCGGGGGGCGGCGTGTGGCTGCGGCGACGGGATCGGCCAGGGTGCCTCGTTTCTTGGCGCTGCTCCGGCGTGTCGCCTTGCACCCTCGAGGCGTGGGGACTGCCCGGGCTCCTCCGTGGGGCGAATGGCCGCAGGGGGCTGCTGTATGTGCCAGAGGGGGAACCCCTACCGGGTGGTGGACCCTGTGGGTGTTCCAGTGTGTTTTGGCGCGCCGCCTGCCTGGGGGGCTCCGGGACGTCTTGGGACCGCGGCCACCGGTGGCCTGAGGCGTGTCTCTGGTGGCCCGGTGATCCAGGTATGTCCCAGATATTATGGTCCTGCATGGCCGTACGGATGCGCAGGGCGGCGCGCTGGTGCCACCGCCAGTGCAGTCCGTTCATTTCATCTGGGCTTTAGGCTCCCATATGCGCCATGACCCGGGTGGCCACATAGCGCCATTGGTCGGGGTGGTCCATGGTGGCGGGGGGCGTGTGCCCTGTCCGATGCCCAAACGTGACGTCTGCCATGGTGCGTGTTCCCTCCGCGAGGTGGCGGGACCGCGAAGAAAGTACCCATCGTATGCGAACCGCCAGTTCGAGCTGCTCCCCTGTGACAAGCCTGGGGATCCAGAAGCCTAGGTCTTGGGTCGCTTCTTGCTCTGCTTGTTCGCTGGGGTGGCTGGCGTCACCCTCCAAGCGTGCATAGTCCAGGTGTCCCCGCCCCCAGGGCCGGGCGGCCCCCGGCGGTGGGGCGACAGGCTCACTCGCGGTGTTGGTGGCGACTTCCACACGCGTGCCCTCACCTGGGGCGTTGCGCTCGTCCGTAGTCCGGTCCGCCGCGCCGCTCGTGGTCGCCTGCCCCTCGCCCGTAGTGGCAATCTGCCCCAGGGTGGTGTAGTCGCGCTGGAGATGCGCTTGTCGTGGCACCGTGAGGGGCGTATCGTCCGCCTGGTCGCGTTGCGGCTCCGGGTGGACGCGTGGCATCTCCGGTGCTGGGACCGCCTGGGGGTCATCCCTGCAGGAGTCCATGAAGGCATCCAAGGAGTCGTCGTCGCGGTTGTGCCCGCTGGGTGACGTTCCTCCTTCGTCCGCGCGCTGGGGCGTGTCGGGTGTGGTTTCCCGGGCCTCTGACCCCGCGCTGGTTTCCGGTGGATCTCGTGGCAGCGCCTCCCCTGGCGTGCTCGCGTCTGCGCGGGCCGCCAGGTGCGCCCGGGGGGCGGCGCCTGCGTGATCCGCGGTCAAGGGCCGGTGGGGGCCGTCGGCACACCCGGTGTCCGGAGCTGGCCCCTCGGGTTCCGCGTCAGGCTGGCCATCTGCCAATGCCTCATCGTCTCCGTGTGCCGTTTTGTTCGTCAGGTCGGCACTCCGCACTGATGTCTGGTCCGTTCCCCCGCCAGGTTCCCCCATTGGTGCTGGTGTCGGCGTTCGTTGCGGGGGTCTCTGCAGTCCTTCCGCGCCCACCTCGGGCGCGTCGCGCTGTGGTTGGGTTGGCGGTGTAGGCGGTTCGGCGCCATCGTCCGCCGTTGGCGGTGCCCCCCTGGCGTGGCCTCCCGCCACGGGTGGCGGCTCGGGTAGGCTCCCTGGGTCCGCGGGCTGCGGGACGTTCGCCGGGGCGGCGGTGCGTGGCGGATCCGGGCCGGGGCCTGGGCCGGGGGCCGGGCGGCCGGGAGATGACCGTTCTGCCGGTCGTGCCGGCGGTCCGGTTGGTGGGGCCTTGTGCCGCTGGGGCACCGGCCCGCCGGGCGTTGTGGCCGGTAGGTCCTCCCTGCCGGACGTTGCCGAAGCCTGGGGGGTTAGGCCCCCGGTGGGGCCCTGGGTGTGGGGGTGCCCGGCGTCGGAGGGCCGGGCGGTGGTGGCGTCGGTCGGGGTAGTGGTGTGTGTCCGTGTGGGGAGGTTGTTGGTCTGCGTGTACGTTGGGTCCGCTGCCGGCCGGTCAGGTGCGCCATGGTGCGGGCGGGGTTCCGGGTGGGCCTGTGTTGTTGCCGCTTGGCTGGCTGCCGGCCGTGGGCCATGCGCAGGCGCGACGGGTGGTGTTAGGGGTTGCGGGCTCCCTGTGGGGCTCGGGGCCGGTACCCTGTGCGGGTGTGCGGTGCCGGGGGGCTGCCCGGGCTGGGTACCCATCGCCCCCGTATTCGTGGGGCCGGGTAGGGCTCCGCTCCTAGCAGGTGATGCTCGGTGTCCCCGGCTCCCTGTGGCCGCGGGGTGTTGTGCTGGTTGTCGTTGCGCCGCCCGTTTGGACGCACGCTCTTGTCGGGGGCTCTGTGGTGTGCCGGCCCTAGATGGTGCCGGACTGCCTGTAGTCCGCGTGGCGTCGGCGGCGTGTTGTTGGTGTGGTTCGGCGGCGGGTGTGGGGGGGGCGGAGGTGGATGGGTCGGGGGATGTGGAGGACGTCGCGGCCGACGTTCGGGCCCGTACGTTCGTGGCCCTAGTTGCTGTCGTGGCGCGGGATCGGGCCGGGGGGGTGGTGATGGTTGCGGTGGTTCTCCGGGGGGAGTAGGATGAGCCGTCGAGCCGGGTACCTCTGGCCATCATCCTGGCCACCGCTGCATTGCCGTATGTGCCCGGTTGTGGTGGCGGGACGTGCGGCTGCAGGGTGCGCTGTATCAGCGATTCGAGGCTGCGTGGAGGGGGGATGCCCCTCCACGTGAGGTAGGTCGCCATCAGCCTCTCGGTCGCCGCCGGGGTAATGGCCCCGCCGCGGTGGAAGTAGTCCCCCCACTCGGCGCCATGGGCGCCGCGGGCGATGCCCATCGCCCATTCCGCGTCCCCCACCAGCCAGCCGAAGGCGATCGGGGGGCGGGTGGTGAGGGTGACGACCATGTTGCGGTAGTTGTTTTGGTTCGTGGGGCTGACGTATCCCCAACTGTCGGGCAGGTTGCCAATGGGGGGCAGACTGCCCCGTGGCGCGTCGTAGTAGTCCTCGTGGTCGGGGACGTAAACCGTGGGGTCCGCGTCCGATCCTGGCACCGCCCAGGTTGGTGCGCGCCAGGGGGGGCGGGGGGGGGGGTGTCGCTGGGTCCTCGTCGGTGAGGACGTCCAACCACTCGACGTTGGGGCTGTCCTCCCTCGCGCCGTCGTTCCAGACCTTTTGCCGGATCAGAGTCCGCAGCGTCCGGAGTGTGAGGTCTTCGTCTTGCGTTTCGCGCTGCGGCTGAGCCGTGCAGAGTCGGTGCGGTCGCCGGCACAGTGGGCACGACCACAAGTTCGCGATGCACGGGCTGCAGAACCACCGCAGCTGCTCCGTGCCGCCGCAGCCGAGGTCATGCCCGCGAAGGGGGTTGCCGTTGTCGTCGTTCATTTCCATGCAGACCCCGCATGGGTTCCCCGGCCCTGGATGCGGTGCTTCACCTTCGGGTATCCTGAGGAGAGGTGTCGTTCGCAGGACGATCCGGCCACTACAGGGAAGGGGGCGCGCGCGCTCCGGGCGGTGCTACGGTAGGTGCCTGGCTGTTGCCGCGGGCCCGTGCGTGTGGCTATTCGCTAGGTTGCGCATGTTGGTAGTGGATGAGGAGATTATAGTACGTGCGGCGGTCGTGGGATGTTTGTTGTGCTTCCTGTGTGTATACTTGGAAGCGGTGCTGTAGCTGTGTGTCCGCCCTTTTGACGGCGGTCAGCTGCATGTGACGTATTGTGGCCCTGTGTTCTGGGGCGTGGTCGGCGACGACCCTGTAAAGCTGGAGTGGCACCGCTCCTCTGAGCACTGCCTCCTTGATTTCCGGCTGCCGCATCAGGCGTCGAAACTCATTTGCAGGTGGCGTGGCCGGGCCCCATCCGGCGTGTTGCGTGATGGTGTTCTCCGGTGCACACGTGGCCAGGTGGTTGTCCCCTTGGGCTAATGGGCAGCGTTTGAAGAGTTCCCATGTTTCTGGCTGTTGGAGATGGCAGGGGCATATGGTGTATTCTGGGGTTATGTCTATACCTCGCCGGGCATACCAGCGTGCCACCCTGTCTAGAAGGGGTAGCTGCTCGAGCAAGAGCTGGGCACGTCGTGTCTGCAGGTGCACCGGTATTAGGGATGGGTCAAGAGCCGAGAAGTAAAATGCGGTGCGCATTTCATGTTGGAGACGGCTCAAAAGGGCGCTGTCAGCTTGACTGCCCGGAATGTGCGCCATGGTGCGGATGGGTTGTGGGTAGTGGTATGCCCCCCCGTGTCGTTATAGATGCGATTGTCTGGCACCCAGGCTGGCGGTTCCCCGGGGCATGGGATGGGTGGCAGGTGCTGGAGGTGTGTGTGCATGTGGTCTTGTAGCGGTGGGTCCTCGTCGTCCGGCATGTGCTCGGCAAGCTCGTTGTGGGCGTGCAGGTCTATGTGTCCGTTGCCCAGGCTATACCGATGAGATTCTTGTTTGACGAGATGCAGGACGACGTGTTTGGGGAGGCGCCTCAGGGCTGTCCAGAGGTGTAGGGCCTGGGTGCCCAGGCTAGAGTCAGTTGCCTTGTGCAGGGGTTGCCGCGCCAGCCTGCGGACGATTTGGAAGTCCACCGCTGCGTCCACTACTACCCACACATGGTGCGTCTGGTCACGCTGCGCTTGGTGGGTGTCATTGACGGCGTCCACGACGATCGCCAGCGTCTTTAGTTCTCCGTGAGAGGAGGCCTCGAAGAGTGGTAGCCCCCGTGAGGTGGCGTTGGTTCAGTCGGTTTGTCGTGTCCACTTCCAACTCTAAAGCCGCCCCCCCGGCCGCTGGGGTGAGGCTTGTAGTGCCGGAGGCATCCGCGAAGATGATCGTGTTGTGGTTGTTCGGGTGCGGTTCGCGGCACGGCATCGTTGGTTGGTAGGCATGGATGTGTGCCCCCCGTTCCGTGGTGGCCCACGGCCTGTTGGTGTCCGGTCGGAGTCTCCGGGTAGCATACACCCCCATCCCCTGGCGGATGATCTCGGTTGCCGCCGGGTTCATGCGGACGTAGTCATTGTTCCTTTCATGGCCCTGTGTCAGGTAGCCGTACACGTACTGGAGTAGGTATGCTGTCTGCGGGTGGAATGTGGTCCACTGGACCGTCTGTCAGTCCTGTACTTGGGAGCATCGGTGTTTGACCTGGTAGGCTGGGGCCTCCGGCGTGGCGCTGCGGTGCTTGGCTATCACCGGGAAGGTGATGGCTTGGTGCTGGGTGTTCCACCTGCCCCTGTGGAATCTCCATTCCGCCTTGGTGCTGGGGTCCCACGCCACTGTGGCTGTGTCACCCTCTGCGGCCTGTTCGAAGTGCGTGCGTAGCCACCGGTGCTGTTCCGGGGTAGCGTGGGCCGTCGGCATGGGGTGGTAGCGCGCCAGTAACTGGAGGAGGGGCCATGGGGTGGCCAGCGCGTGGGGCCCACATCGCCAGCAAGTGGTGGGGGTGCCCGTCAGCTTGTCTTGCGATAGTGGCGGCGGACAGAAGGGGCGCGCCGTGGGTGGCGGTAGCATCCACAGGTTGCCCCCCGCTTTGCCCGGCCGCAACGTGGTCTTTAGCCCGTTGGTTGCTAGGAGGAGTACCGCTGGTATTGTGGCGCCGGGTACATATTCCACTTGCTCCGGTGGCCGATGGTGGGCCTGGTTCCCTTGCGGTGGGCTCCGTGGCAGTGGTCGTTTGTGCGTGTACCAAAACAGGTTGTACGCCTCACGTACTTCCCCATCTGTTGGCTGGGGGTGCCCGGTTCGGGTGGCCGCACTGCGCATGTGGTTCTCCAGGAGTGATTTGTTGGGCCACTCCGGGTGTTGTAGGAATGGGACGTGGTGTCTGCCCACTCGTTGGAGGGCTTCCATCTGGTTCGGGGTGACCCGTACGAGGTGGAGGGTGGTGCCCACCAAGTCCAGAGTGGTGGTGCTACCCGTTGGTCCCCCCCCCACATGGGTGTGAAGGACCGCCAGAGGGCCAGTTTCCCTGCACCGACGGTTCGTTTGGATGACGTGGTTGTGGTGGGGCAGTAGGAGTTGTAGGTGGTTCCATATGCGGGTCCCCACCTTGGTGGGGAGACCCCGCTGGTGAAGTATATATTGGGGCCAGGTGTTGCGGTGGTACTGGGCCTCCCGCAGCGTCAGCGTGAAGACTTCCCGTACCTCCGGCTCGTGATTGTGCATGAGACGATGCAGGTGGGCCGCAGTGTGAGCTGTGTACACGTTGTGGACGAGGTGGTCGGTGTTGTCTCAGTAGTACGGTGGCGATGCCGCACGCACCGTTGCAGGCAGTGACGTGGGCCGGTGGCCGTGGATGGTCCACGCTCGTCGTACTGTGGTGGTGGCCGCTTGTAGCATGTGTTGGGGGTGTGTTAGGTGCAAGGCTTGGAATCCTATAGCTGCGTTGAGCACGGCTTGTAGGAAGTATGCCAGGGCCTGGGTGGAGAGTGCTGTGATGCGTGCTATAAGCAGTGTCCTTGTCAGCTGCCGTAACAGGTTTGGCGGTAGGGTGACCCCGCCTGTGGTGGCCGTTGCTGGACTCCCAGGTAGGTGGCCGTGTTTTTTGGGTCCATGGGCAGGTCTCCAGGGCGGAGGGGCGGCGGCGGTGCATTGTGTACCATGGTGGCAGACTTGACGTTGTGTACCAGCAGCTGATTGCCCTCCAGATAGGTGGTGACGACGTGGAGGACTCTGGTGGCTCTGGCGGGGTCCGGGGTGGTCGGCAGGGGTTGACGCGCGGTGGCGGTCACCACCGCCATGTCGTCCGCAAACGCTAGGAGCGTGGTCCGTAGGGGATATGGTGCCACGTCCGGGTACGTGCGTCGGATGTAAAACGCCAGCGGGAGGGTGACGAGTAGGAAGAGGAATGGGCCTTCCGCACCACCTTGTGGGACCCCACTGGCGGGCTGGATCCATGGGGTGGTGCCCACGTCGGTTTTTACGGCGTACATGCGGGTGGCAAAGTATGCTTGGAGGAAGCCCTGGAAGGGGAGTCCCATGTGTTCCCAGACGGCCCGTAGGAGGCGGTGCGGGGTGTTGGGGAAGGCCCCCTTGACGTCCAGGGATGTGATGATGAGGCTGATTGGGTCCATGTCCACCACGGCGTCTTGCATAAGTATGGCCTCCAACGGTGATCTACCTGGTATGGCCCCCCACATGGTGGGCGGTACAGCCCGGTACACTGCCGGGGCCACCCGTTTGAGGATGAGCATCCATATGAGTTTGGCCTCCATGGTGGCGCACACGATGGGTCTCCAATTGTCGGGGTTCGCCCAGTCGCCTTTCTTATAGAGCCGGTGTACTGGGTTAGCCCAGTCGGGTGGCACGTCCGTTTTCCCGATGGCGATATCCCACAGGCGCGCGGCTAAGTGTCTCTTCAGGTTCAGTGGTAGTCTACGGTAGAGCTCCGCCGGGAGTCCGTCCACTCCCAGAGTTTTCCCCGGTTGTAGTTTGTACAACACCTCATCGAGCTCCCGAATGGTGAACGGGGTTCGGTGCATGTCTCGTTGCTGTGTCCAGTTGTAGAGTTTCGGCAGACGGGATATCAGTTCCTCTGTGTATGCTGACAGTTCGCCATCCTCAGTGTTGTGCTGGCGCAGGAAGCTGTTGAGGACTTCTTCCAGGACCACCTTGGGATCGTTGGTCACTGTGCCGTCCTGTAGGCGTACTGCCTTGATGCCTCGGTGGCCCGTCTCCCCCAGGACCTTGTCCACGTGTTTCAGTGATTTGTAGGGTTGGGGGCTTTGGAAGTAGCGTTGTTGTTCTTGCGCCAGCTCCTTCGCCCGGGGGACGTGCCATTCTCTGAGTTGCCGGCGTGCGGTTTCCAGTCGTGCTGCGATTTCCTGGGCGTCATGTTGGGCTTGCAGGTCATGTGAGTGCATTGCCGTGTGCAGTGCTCGCTTGTCGTGCCACATGGTTGTGACCAGGAATCGTAGGTCTTGATGCGGGGTGGCGTCGTCCTGTGTTCTGCGTTGCCCGCTGAGGCCGCATGCCGTGGCCGCCTATCGCATGGCGAGGTTGAGGTCTGTTTTGTCTTGCTGGCCCAGGATGCGTTGTACCGTGCGGTAGTATGCTACCCATCTGTGGGTGTCGTGCTCTCCTGGCGGTTGGATGGGTGGTTGTTCTTCGTGGTCCATGCCATCCCTGGAGGCCGGGGGTACCTGAAGCACCTTGATTTGTACCTCCAGGGGTCGGTGTCCGGTGATCTTGGATGGCAGGTCGTGGTATTGCACCCGCGTCACCTCGACGTGTGCCGAGTCCGCGTAGCAGAGGTCGATGCGGGAATCTGCCGCGCCAGGTTGTGGTGGTCTGTGTGAGGGCTGGCCTCGTAGAGAGGCTGTGAGGTCCTGCAGGCCTAGATGTTGCTCGGCCACTTGTACCGCTGCGTCCTCGGGCGTCGGTCGTCCTCCGCGATCGTCCGCTGATCAGGCTGCATTGAAGTCTCTTATGATGACAGTCGGGCCCATCATGGCAAGTTGTCGGTAGGCCTCCATGAGATGTTCGAGGAACGTCTCAGTGGCGTCTCCAAAGGGGACGTGTACGTTGATGACATTCAGTTGCCACGTTGGGCCTACCAGTTCGTATGCCGCTAGGCGGCCTTCCACCCCCAGGTGGTGGTGGATGTGTACTTGGACTTCACTTTTGTTGGACATGAGAACCCCCTTGACCCATGTGGTGCGGTATTGGTGTCCTGTCCTGGTGAGGATGGGGGTTAAGCTGGGGTGGGTTGTCTGGGTTTTGAGGGCCTGCTCCTGCCACACCACAGCGTCCGGGTCGCATTTCGCCATGATGGGCACGTCTTGTAGGTCCGGAGCTTTGGTCGCGTCGTACAGGGCGCCCAGTTCGTTGAGGGACATGAGAGTGACGAGCGCAGTTGTGACCTCGTGGGCGCGCGTTTTGGTGGCCCCTGGGGGGTCCCTGGCGCGGCGTGGTAGTAGTCATTGTCCCAGTCGCAGTTTGTGGTTGATGGCTGCGGCCATCCTCTCTTCCTCCGGTATATCCGGTTCCTCCAGCCATGTCTGCGGCACGTCACCCGTCCAGACGGTGCTGGTGGTACCTGGTTGGCGGGTGTGCGGAGCTGCACCGGGCACTCCGGGAATTGTCTGTCGTCCCAGAGTTCGAGGTTTGAGGTCTCCACTTTTTCGCCCCATTTTGGGCGTGCGTGCCACTTGATTTTCAATTGTACGTTGCCGTGTTGGCCCGGTGTGGCCGATCTGCCCTGTATCTTGCCCCGGAACCATACAAATTGTTTCGGTTGCCCTCTAAGCGTGGTTCCGTATACTCCTTGTACTTCTGCGCCGTCTGGCCATTCGGGGTGCATGGCGGCACGTTCCGCCCGTGTGAAAAGCGGGCATGCTGGGGCCTTCGGCTTCGGTTGTGGATCGGGTGGCGGCGGCGCTGGAGCCACTTTGGGCTCCGGTTTGGGCCGTTTGGCCCTGCGGGCTGAGGCGTGCACTCCCCCCCGGCGGGGCCTCGGTTTGGGTTCGGGCTGCTCTGGCGCCGGTTTGGGGGCTGGCTCCGGTGCGTCGCGGCGGAATATGCTGTACGCCGGTCCCTGTCCCTCCTGCTGCCTCTGCATACCCCGAAGTCGATTCGTGTGTTCTTGTAGGCTGGTGTTGCGGAGTTTGAGAGCTCGTTCCGTGTCGGTGGGCCAGGACATCCAGCGCTGCGCCTGCGCTGTCCCGTACTTCCGCACATAGGCCGGCAGGTTGTGCGTGAGTGTAAGCCATGTCTCCGGTAGCGTGGTGTCTGTGGCTCGGGCATCCACTGTCCAGTGCATCGCCGTTTTGAGGGCTAGCCAGTGCGCCCTGGGGTGGTTGGTGTGGTGGGTGGAGTGGCTAAAACGGTCCCCCAGTGCCAGTGGGGTCGCCGGCTTTGCTGCCGGTGTGAATGTGTGGACCCTGTATGATGTGCCCGTGGCGTTCCACCGTGCCACCCACCATGTGTGTTGGTGGCACGTTAGTGTCACCTTGGGGGTATCCGGGGGCTTGTCATTAAAGGCCGCCCAGTCAGTGACCTTCGAACCCTCGGTTTTCCGGTCGTGTTGTTCTGGTGGACTGGTCAGGGTCACCAGGTGGTTCATCAGGTCCGCCGTCAGGGTGTCTTCTGTGCCCTGTACCCTGTCCTTACGCGCCGTGGGGTGGCCCACGGCGACGTCCCACGCGTCCGTGGAGGCTGCCAGGGTGTTGGCTGCCAGGGTGATGACATCATCCGTCAGTCCCTCCATGGGGAAGTACTTTTCTCCCACCAGGGTGGTCGGGAGTTGGGCCGTGTGTTTCATGGTGAGGTGTAGTAGCGCCCTGTCGGGGCCTGGGGCGTTTGGGTCCACTGGTCTGGGTTCGCGTGCGCCGCGTCCCGCTAACGGGTTCCGCGGTTTGTCGGCGTTGGGTAGTCGTGGCCCTAGGGCCATGTGGTGTACCTGATTGAGAGGGACGGCTTGGCCCGTGGTGTCGCCCGTCGTGAGGTATACTCCTTTGGCGCCTGTTATCGTGTTTAGGTATATACCTCGGAGTGGGGCGGGCTGTGGTGGCAATGGTTGGAACAGTGCGTGGGGGCAGGGGTTGCCGTAGGGGGGGTCCCTGGGTCGCAGTCCAGGGCAGGGGCCATCCATGCTGTGTGGTACTGGATATAGTATGTAGGGCCCCGCCACCCTGCGTAGTTTGTTGGGGCTTAGGGTGTTCAACCACACCCCCACCCTGATGGTGACAGAGCCCTGATTGATCCAGGTGGCTTGGTCGCGGTCGATGTCGTGGTGTAGGGTCCTTCTGATGGTGCCCCACGTTCGGCGGTGGGTGGTGTCATCTGGGGTAGGGCACCCCGTGTCTATGAGAGGCATTCTGGCGTTTGCGAGGGCGGAGTTTATGATGTCTAGGGGGGGGTCGGTTGTCGTGGGTGCCGGCGGCGGTGTTCCCCGCTGGCTTGACACTCTGGCGTGGTACCTTTTCCCGTGGAGACGTTGGTGCCAGGACGGGTCCGGGTGCCAGATGGGGGCCGGTAGGTCCCCGTACCTTGCCCAAGTGTACACTGTGTATGCCGTGCCCTCGGTGTCGGCCTGCAATCTGTACGTGGACTTCCGTGCCACGCCGTAGGTGACTAGTGCATTTGAGTTGGGGACGGTGTAGGTGAGGTGTGTGTGTGCCAGGGCGTGAGTGATTTGTACTGACGTGCCCTTTCGTTTGTCCCCATGGTCTTCCAGTATGAAGTGTACCATCCATGGGCTGTGGGGTTGGAGGTTACCGTCTTTGTCGTGCAATGGCGGGTGTATTTGGCGTCCAGCCTGCTGTGCTTTGTTGGCTTTGTGGTGGGCGCGTTGTTCGACAAGGACGTTCGGTGTCCAGTCCTGTGGGGCACCTTCCCTGTGCGCCATGGCTTGAGCCGCCTTGGCGAGTGCCGTGACGGTAGGGGGCAGTGGGGGCTCAGCGACCTGGGGCACCATGCCGGTGTCTGTTGGGAAGTTCCAGTATATCGTGAACTTCCCCGGCTGGTGGGCGTTGTGGGTGTGCGGGAGGGTCAGGAAAGAGCCTCTCCCTGATCTGGGTTACCGCCTCTGGGTGTATGGTAGTGGGGTAGTGCAAGGAGGGTGTGCTTGGTGGGGTCCCTGTGTGTCCGGGCGGTACGCCCCGCGGGTTCCATTGTCTGCGGCGTGAGGGTGTCGTCAAGGGCGGCCTCGTGGAGGCGGTTGGCTTCTGCGGCCCACTTTGTCTGCCATTCCGTCAGCGTGGGGTCGTCCTTGGTGCAGTCCAGGGTGTAGTGGATAGCCATCCACTCCAGGTCGGGGTGGACGGTAATCTCGGTACCCGTTGTCGCGTTTACCCAGATAACTTGTGTGGGTCTCGCCTCAGGCGTCTGGTCGTCGTCGTCCAGGGCCGTGCCTTCCATGGTCGCGGTGCCCTGGGTGGTTAGAAAGAGGTGCGTGGCCTGCGTTAGGTGTACTTGGTGTGGCGTAAGGAGGCGCATGGATGCCATTGTTGCTATCCCTGGGAGGACTTTCTTCCAATCGATGGTGCCTGTCGGTAGTCGCCATGTTGTTGCCGTGCTCCTTGTGTGGTTCCCCCCTCGGGGTAGTTAGTAGTTGTCTGGGACGTGACGCAAGGTTAGAGGCTTGTTGAGTTGTTGGACGGTTGTGGTGGCGTTGGGGGGTTCGGCCTTTTCGTGGGCTGCCGGGCTGTGTCCTTGTTTGGGGGGCCTGTGTTCGTGTCGCGTGGGCGTTTGGGGTTTCGTAGGACTGGGGGGTATGTGTGGCTCCGGTATCGGTTGTGGCATTGTGGATCAAAGGCTGTGATGTTGTGTGCTCCGGTGGCCGCATCTTCGTGCAGGTAGAACTCCAGCGCTGGTGGCCCAATAGGGTGCCACTCGCGTGGGTCATCGTGCGGGGTGTGGAGGTGGATGCTTTGCTGAGTGGACCAGCTGTGGTAGGCGAGGATGGCGTTTGTGATGGCGGGGTTTCTGTTGTCTCCAAACGGGTGGTCGGGTCTGGAGCCGTCTCCGAACGTGGCTCGAACGGTCGTAGCCAGCGCTCTGATGTCTCCGTCCGGCACTATGTGGTCCCACGTTGTGCGGGACGTGGCGCCCGGCGGGCCTGTGTGTCCCTCCAGGACCTCTGTTTCGTACTTGGTCCAGTCTTGTAGCATGCGTTCCACGTATGCAGCCTCCGTGTACGGCCGGATACTGTGCTCCGCTAGGGTGCGGGCATGGGCCAGCTGTCGGTACAGGGTCCAGTGTCGGGGGGTTGGTCTCGGTGGGGGGTCCGCGGCGGGCTCGGGCGTAGGCTCCTTCTCTTCCCTATGTCCGTGCCGGGTGGCGTGCACTAGGGTGTACTCGTCATTTTCTCGCTCGGGCTTCCATTCCAGGTGGGCTTCTCCCGTGGCCGCAATGCTCGGTGGGCATGTCGCGGTGCGTGCGTAGGGGGGCCCTGTCTTGTCATGCAGGACGATGGTGTGGCCCCGTGTCCAACTGTGTAGGGTGAGGACGAGAGCCTCCGCTGTTTCTTCGAGGGTTGCTGGCGGCGGGGCGTCCGATTCCTGGATGAAATCCAGGGCTTCCTCCGCGTGTGGGGCCCGCGTGAGGTTCGTCCACGCTCCAGTTTTGGTCTCTCGTCCCTGTACCACCACTCCTTCCGGTGATTGTTGCTGGGCGTTGTGTATGTCCCTCCGCAGCTCCTGGATGTATGCCCCTCGGTCTCGGTTGCTTCCTGTGCTTGTTATCCGTTGATCTGCTTCGTTGAGTGCCCGGTATAGGCTCCATGTGGGTTGTTGGTGCGCGTCGGCTGCCACTTGCAGCACGCGTTGGATGCTGTCCTGCAGTGGGTTGTTGTCCAGGTCCTTGGGGTTGCCGTTCTTGGAGATGTCGAGGCCACTGGGCAGTGACTCCAGGGGTGGGTTTTGGGCCTCAGGAGGGGTCGGTAGTTGGGAGTGGATGTCCATCGCGGTGCCGGAGGTGCCACTGGACACGGATAGCGGTGCTTCGTGTGTGTGGTCCTCCTGTGGGCTTGGTTGTGTTATCTCCGCGGCCATCGTCTCCGTTTGTGGCCCTGGTCCCGGGGAATCGTCCCGGTTGTCGCAGTGCGGCGCCTCGTGGTGAGGTGTGCCGCAATGGTCCGTGTCTTGGGCGCTGTCTTCCGTGTGGTTGAGGCTCGGTGTACGCCTGCACGGTGCGGCGTTTGTGGATTGATTCGTGGTTCGGTCGCTGTAGTCTGTGTGTTGTGACAAGGCCGGTTCTTGTTTCGGGTCGTAGGCGTCTCCCCGTGTTATGTGGCTGTACCATGTGTTTTGGCTATACTCCGTGCGGTCCTGGCTCGGGGTACGCTGGCGTGTCACGGTACTTGCGGTCCGGCTTGTGGCACTGTAGTCGGTACGTTGTGATAGGGTTTGGTCTGGTTCCGGTTCCAGTTGGCGTCGTGTCGCTCCCCCCCGTGTTGTCTCCCCCCCCCGGGGCTCGGGTGTGTCATCGGTGCCGGGGTCATAAATTGTGTGGTCGTGGGTCGTTGGATCCTGGCGTTCGCCGTGTACCGCGTGGGTGGGATGTGGGGGTGGCGTGCCTGGTGCGTGCTTCCGGCTTCCGGGGTCGCCGAGATCGTCAGGGCCGGCCGGGCGTTGTGTCCCCCCTTGGCTGGTTGTTGATGGCGTGCTCGGCGTTGCGGGTTTCTCCCGGGCGTCGTCGTCCTGGTGCTCCTGCTCCATCGTGTCCTGTGTTTGTATTGCGTGTGTGGTCTTCTTGCGTGTCACGTATGTGGGTGTGGAGGCTTCGCCTGTACGTGCACCTCCCATTTTTCCGCCGCGTGTTGTAGCATGCGTGTGTGCACCTTACAGGATTGGTAGGCGGCATACCTCCAGCTCTTGGTGTCGGCGTCTCCGGGATCTTGTTTGCCTGCTGTATTGCACGGTACAAATGACGCTCTTTATCGTCGGTCAGCAGCAGCCATGTGGAGGTGCTGCGGCACATAAGATGTGGGGTCAGGTCACGTTGGGTCGCGGCCTTTTTTATTGTGGTTTGTGGCGCGGCGTTGCGTATTCGTGTTGCCTTGTCGCGCCGTGTTGGCTGGCGTTGGGTTGTGCGGCGTAGTGTGGTCGTGGCGTTGCGTCGTGTCGCAGTGTGTGCTGTGCTGTTTCGTTGTGTCGCGTTAGGTGGTGTCCTGCCGTGCCGGGCGCTGGCTGTGCCATGCCGCGGTTTATGTTGTTTTTGTTGTTGGTCGTATTGTGTAGCATTGCGCTGTGTATTGTGGTGTGGTGTAGCTGCCGTCCGGTGGTGGTGTCGCGTGTTGTGTGCCGTTGTTGGGTACCGCCGGTGTTTGTCGAGTGCCGTCTTGTGGTACGGTACCGCGTGTTGCCGTGGTATTGTGTGGCGCGTCACAGTGTGTTGCGCTGTGCCGGGTCATGTCGTGGTGGTGGTATATTGTTGTGTCCGGTTGTTGTTGGTGGTGGTGTTGATGTTGTGTGTAGTAGTGTGCGGTTGTAGTGCGTGGTGGCGCGTCGTGTTTTGTGTTGGTTCCAGGTGGGTTCCCCGTGTTGCGCCCACCTTTGCGTTGCTCTGTTGTGCCGTGTGTCGTTGCGTGCGCGTAATGGGCTGTGTGTTTTGTGGTGTCCGTTTTCGCGTGTCGCGTTGGGGTTGTTTTGGTGATGGGTTTTGTCTTGTTGCGTTATGTGTCTTGGCGTGCGTTGCGTTGTGGTGTGCTGTGTTGTCGCGTTGTGTTTTGGTGCGTTGGGTTGGACGTTGGTGTGTGGAGTCAGGTACCGTTGTTCGGTGTTGTATGCTGTTGTTTCTCGGTTGGTTGCGTTGTATAACACGTTGTGTTGCGCACCGTTGCTTTGCCGTTGGTTGTGGTGTTGTGTTCCGTGTTGTCGGGTTTGTTGTCTTGTGTTGTGTCTCGGCGTTGCGTGGTGTTGTGGTTTTGTCTTGTTGGTTGCGCTACGTAGCTCCATTGTGGTGCCATGTAGCTCCGCTGGGTGATGTTGTGTGGCGTGGTTTGTCCCGGTTTTCCCGCGTTTTTGTGGTGGCGTGTTCGTTGTGGTGTTTTGTTGTGCCGCGTTGTGTCGTTGTGATCGGTGTTGTGTGGTGTTTGGGTATGTGTTTCGTCTCGGTACATGGTGTTGTTGCGTTGTTGTGTGGCGCTGTACGGTGGTGTGAGCCGTGTATGTGTGTTTGTGACACACAGCGTCATGTCTTGTTGCCGTGTTTTGGCTCACGGCGTGTTGTGCCATTGGTTCTCCGCCATGTTCGGCGTGTGCTCCATTCCGTGATGCCGTTCACTTCGGTTGGCTCCGCGTGGCGTGCCATACCACTTGGTATGTTGGCCAAGGATATGGGATTGAGAGGTTGCACCGGTAGTTAATGTGTCACACTTTACACTTGGCGTTTTCACTCTTTGATTGTTGGCGGCACCCCCGTGCATGCGCTTTCATGTGTGGTTGTTTGGTGTTTGTTTGCCTTGTGCCTCCTTGCCGGTGTCGTAGCGTGGCCTTGTACTCGTCCTTTAGTCGTTTTCCGCGGTGTTCTCGTGTTTCTTTGGTGTTGTGTCGTTGCCGCGTGTTGTTTAGCGGTGTGTTGTTTCGTCGGTTCTTTGTCATGTCCGGTGTTTGCTCCGCTCCGTGGTGTTGGTCATGTCGGTTGGCTCCGTGTTCAAGGTAGGCACCATGTGGCATAAATAGACAAGGGAAGAGGAGAGGCTCCTTCGGTTGTTAGCGTGCTATGCTTTATATTCGGTGACCCCACTCATTGGTTTTGGCGACGCCCAAGAGCAAGCACATTTACTTGTGTTTGTTTGGCGTTTACTTTGTTTGTCCTTGCCGCACCCTAGTCTAGTCTAGTCTTGAGTTCGTCTTTTCATTTGGTGACTCCACTCTTTGGTTTTGGCGGCGCCCAAGAGTAAGCGCTTAAGATTAAATTGAAGCCCAACCCTGAAGTATATTGGCATCGGGAATATCAGCTTCAAGGTGACCGGGTGGAGGCCATGAAAAAGCTGTCGAAGGAATTCATCGAGCTTGGATGGATAGAACCTTCGGACAGTGAGGGGGCAAGCCCAGCATTTATCGTGCCCAAGAAAGAGAAGGGCGAATGGCGGTTAGTTGTTGATTATCGAGGGTTCAACGAGCAAACCGAGCATGACTCGTACTCTCTTCCCTTAATCGACACTATCCTGCAAAACAGCCCCGAAAGCGCATCTTCACCTTGTTAGACCTCAAACATGGTTACCACCCGATCCCGCTGCATGAGGAATGATGAGTACGCCACTCGGCCCAATGCAATGCAAAGTGGTGCCGATGGGAGCCAAGAATGGCAACGCGGTATTCCAACGCGTGATGGAGGATCTGCCCGGACCTGTGCGGGATTGCGCCGACCCGTTCGTGGATGACATCATCATCGGGTCTGGCACAGAGGACATGTTGGAGGATGAATTGATCAAGGCCCATGAGAAAGACTTGAGACGAGTGCTCGACGTCCTAGATCACCATCAAATGGTATGCAAGCCGACAAAGGCATCCTTTTTCGTGAAGGAGGTCGAGTTTGCGGGACACGTGGTTGGTCATGGGCAACGCAGGCCGATGCCGGGCAAGTTGGCCACCTTGAACCATTGGGAGCGACCCACCACCATCAGCGAGTTGCGTTCGTTCAGGGGATTCTGCAATTATTATTCGGGTTACGTACGAATGTATGCCGTGCTCTCGGGACCATTGCTCAAGATGCTGCAGGTTGGGAAGTTTGATGGGCGCAAGGGGAGCAAAAAAAAGCTGGCTTGGACAACAGAGGCGGAAGAAGCGTTCCAGACGCTCAAGAGAACTCTCCTGGGAAAGTGGGGATTATTCCTTATCAATCAGGACAAAGGATTTGTGCTCCGCACCGATGCATTGGATTATGCCGTGGGAGCAGTCCTGGAGCAGGTCCGAGAGGATGGTTCCCATGTCCCAGTGGCGTTTCGGAGTAGAGTTTTGGCGGAGGGGCAACGCCGCACTCGGACTGCAAGGGAAAAGGACACACATGCCATTATCTGCGCCTTGCGCAAGTGGTCCGGGCCTATTGGTTTGCAACCCATTGTCGTGTGTACCGACCATCAGAGTTTGCAGAGTTGGCACAAGGAGCGCGTCGACACCCCCTCGGGTCCGGCAGCCCGACGCGCATGGTAGCACGAGACGCTAGCCAGATTGTACTTGAGCGTACTGTATGTGCCTGGAAAGGACAACACTGTGGCCGATTGCCTCAGTCGTTGGGCGTACCCGGCCAGGAAAGCATGGACGGACATCTCCATGCATGGGGACGCCGAGGAGACTGCGGAGGCCAAACGTTTCATCGAGGGGGAACGTCTCCTGGAAGAAGGCGATGCCAAATGCTTTGTGGGGATGGGATCCCGCGCGGAGCTGGCCCAAATCTGAGATGCCAAGGTGCAAGCGGTGGAGGCGCAAATGAGGGAGGAGGACATGGTACGAGCCATTGAAGGAGTACAGCCGGTTTTGCTGGAGATTGGTCCGATGATTATGCAAACTCGGACCATTGGCTCAAGTACTGGAATGCGGTGAGTGCGCCAACCGACGACGATTTGCCGGAGGGATTGATCGAAGACGGGGACAAGCTCTTTCTCAAGGACAAGCTTTTGGTTCCCGAAAACCCGTTGGAGGACTTCATTGACCATTGCCACAATGCTCAGTTGATGCACCCGGGACGAGATGAATTGCAGACGGACTTGGAGTCGAGGTTTTTATTCCCTCCGGGTTATTACGCAGTTTTGAACCCGTAATGCAAGGCGTGTGCGGTCTGCAGGGCCACCAAACATGCCAACCGTCAAATGCTGGTAACCTACCTACCTACCTTGGCTTGCAGCCCCACTGTGTGCTTGTCTCTCTTGTCCTTCTTCTTGGATTTTTTACCCGGAACCGCCACGAATATATCCGCTGTGGCAATCGACTGCCAAAATGACACAGTCAAAGACCTCGTCTTCCACGGTGACTTCCGGCATCGCACCTACATCCATTGAGACAGACCTCATGGGACCGTCCGGAATGACCGTGTACACGGGGTAGGTATCTTCGGGAGCTCGGGATGACTCCTTTGATAATGCAGGAAGAACGTCTGACCAGGGGGACGTCCTGTTTCTCCCGCTGCCCTAGTTCAGGTGCCTCTTAAGCCGCTCCCGCGGGTGCTTGGGAAGGCAGTGTCGCGGCCACCCGGTCCCGGTGTCCCGGTTGGGAGGGTGTCCCCACATGTGTCCATGGGTAGGGCCACATGCCTCCTCCTTTGTGCAGCACCTCTGGGGGCTGCCCAGCCGTGTGGAGTATCTCTCACCACAACGGGTATTGCTCCCGCTTGTCTACGGTATGACCGCCTCACCCTTGTGGCTTGAGTTGTGGGGCCTCTCTGCTTGGCAGGCGACCCCCTCCTGGACTGTGTACTGGCTCAACTGTCACCGGTTGCTTCCATGGCTCCGGGTGACGTTTGCCATGGGCCCGGATGCAGCCTGGCCGGGCTCGGACGAGCGGTCTTGGGGTACCGCTACTGCTGCTGGCCCGGTGGGTCGGCTGGGTTGCCCCAGTGCGCCCGACCCATGGGTGTTGGTTCTTTCCCGTCCCTCGGACGCCGTGCACGTGTGTGAGGTGTCCTGGACCACTTGGCTCCTGTTACCGGTGTGCCCGCTCGGTGCGTTGTGTTGCATGTGCGGTGTCCTTGGCCACTTGGCTCCTGTTCACCGCGGTGCTCGCTCGGTGCGTTGCATTCCGTGTGCGGTGTCCTGGGCCACTTGGCTCTTGCTCACTGGTGTGCCCGCTCGGTGCGTTGTATTGCGTGTGTGGTGTCCTGGGCCACTTGGCTCCTGTTCACCGGTGTGCCCGCTCGGTGTGTTGTGTGGTGTGTGCGGTGTCCTTGGCAGCGGGGTTTCTGTTCACCGGTGTGCCCGCTCTGTGTGTTGTGTTGCGTTTGCCGTGTCCTGGGCCACTTCGCTCCTGTTCACCGGTGTGCCCGCTCAGTGTGTTGTTTTGCGTGTGCGGTGTCCTGGGCCACTTGGCTCCTGTTCAGTGGTGTGCGCGCATGGTGTGTTCTGTGTGCTCTGTGTGCGGTGTCCTGGGCCACTTGGCTCCTGTTCACCGCTGTACCCGCTTGGTGCATTGAGTTGTGTGTGTGGTGTTCACGGCCACTTGGCTCCCGCTCACCAGTGTATTCGCACTTTGTGGTCTGTCGCGTGTCCGGTGTCCTGGGCCACTTGGCTCCTGTTCACCGGTGTGCCCGCTTGGTGCGTTGAGTTGTGTGTCCGGTGTCCTGGGCCACTTGGCTCCCGCTCACCGGTGTATTCGCACTTTGTGGTCTGTCGCGTGTCCGGTGTCCTGGGCCACTTGGCTCCTGTTCACTGGTGTGCGCGCTCGGTGCGTTGCGTTGCTTGTGCAGTGTCCTCGGCCACTTGGCTTCTATTCACCAGTGTTCCTGCTTGGTCGGTGTGTTGCGTGTGCGGTGCCCTGGGCTCTTGCCTCCTGTTCACCGGTGTGCTCGCTGAGTGCGTTGTGTTGCGTGTGCAGTGTTCTCCGCCACTTGGTTCCTGTTCATGGTTGTGCCCGCTCCGTGCGATGTGTTGCGTGTGCGGTGTACTGGGCAACGTGGCTGCTGTTCACCGGTGTGCCCGCTCGATGCGTTGTGTTCTGTGTGCCATGTCCTTGGCCACTTGGCTCCTGTTTACCGGTGTGCACACTCGGCTTGTTGTGTTGCGTGTGCGGTGTCCTGCGCCACTTGGCTCCTGTTCACCCTTGTGCACGCTTGGTGTATGGTGGAGCGTGGGCGGTGTCCCGGGCCACCTGGCTCCTGTCCACCGGTGTGCTTGCTCGGCGTGTGGTGTTGCGTGCGTGGCGTCTTGGGCCTCTTGTCTCGCGATCTGCGGTCTGCTCCCTCGGTCTGTCGCGCTGTGTGTTGCGTGTGCGGTGTCCTGGGCCACTTGGCTCCTGTTCAACGGTGTGCCTGCTTGGTGCGGTGCGTTGCGTTTGCGGTGCCCTGGGGCTCTTGCCTCCTGTTCGCCGGTGTGCTCGCCGGGTGCGTTGTGTTGCGTGTGCAGTGTTCTCAGCCACTTGGCTCCTGTTGACCGGCGTGCCCGCTCGGTGCGATGTGTTGCATGTGCTCTATCCTGGGCCACTTGGCTCCTGTTCACCGGTGTGCCCGCTCGGTGCGTTGTGTTCCGTGTGCGGTGTCCTGGGCCGCTTGGCTCCTGTTCACCGGTGTGCACACTCGGCCTGTTGTGTTGCGTGTGCGGTGTCCTGGGCCACTTGGCTCCCGTTCACCGCTGTGGACGCTTGGCGTGTTGTGTTGTGTGTGCGGTGTACTGGGCCACTTGGCTCCTGCTCACCCTTGTGCATGCTCGGTGTATGGTGTCGCGTGGGCGGTGTCCCTGGCCACTTGGCTCCTGTTCACCGGTGTGCTTGCTCAGCGTGTGGTGTTGCGTGTGCGGCGTCTTTGACCTCCTGGCTCGCGTTCAGAGGTCTGGTCCCTCGGTGTGTAGCGCTGTGTGTTGCGTGTGCGGTGTCCTGGGCCACTTCCCTCCTGTTCACCGCTGTGCGGGCTCGGTGCGTTGCGTTACTTGTGCGGTGTCCTGGGCCACTTGGCTCCTGTTCACTGGTGTGCCCGCTCTGTGTGTTGTGTTGCCTGTGCGGTGTCCTGGGCCTCTGGGGTCCTGTTCCTCGGTGTGCCCGCTCGGTGGGGTGTGTTGCGTGTGCGGTGCCCTGGACCCCTTGCCTACTGTTCGCCGGTCTGCTACCTGGGTGCATTGTGTTGGGTGTGCGGTGTCTTGGGCCACTTCGCTCTTGTTCACCGGTGTGCCCGCACGGTGTGATGTTTTGTGTGTGCGTTGTCCTGGGCCACCTGGCTCCTCGTCACCGGTGTGCTCGCTCGGTGCGTCGCGCTCGGTGTGCGGTGTACTGGGCAAGTTGGCTGCTGTTCACCGGTGTGCACACTGGGCTTGTTGTGTTGCGTGTGCGGTGTGCTGGGCCACTTGGCTCCTGTTCACCGGTGTGCACGCTTGGCGTGTTGTGTTGTGTGTGCGGTGTCCTGGGCCACTTGGCACTTGTTCACCGGTGTGCCTGCTCGGTGCGGTATGTTGCGTGTGCGGTGCCCTGGGCCCCTTCCCTCCTGTTCGCCGGTGCCCTCGCTCGGTTTGTTGCGTTGCTTGTGCGGTGTCCTGGGCCACTTGGCTCCTGTTCACCGGTCTGCCCGTTTGGCAAAATCTGTTGCATGTGCGGCGTCCTTGGCAACTTGGCTCCTGTTCACCGATGTGCCCGGTCGCCGCGATGTGTTGCGTGTGCGGCGTCCTGGGCCACTTGGCTCCTGTTCACCGATGTCCTCACTCGGTGCGTTGCGTTCCGTGTGCGCTGTCCTGGGCCACTTGGCTCCTGTTCACCGGTCTGCACACTCGGCTTGTTCTGTTGCGTGTGCGGTGTACTGGGCCACTTGGCTCCTGTTCAACGGTGTGCACGCTTGGCGTGTTGTGTTTTGTGTGCTGTGTCCTGGGCCACTTGGCTGCTGTTCACCCTTGTGCACGCTTGGTGTGTGGTGTGGCATGGGCGGTGTGGTGGGCCACTTGGCTCCTGTTTACCGGTGAGCTTGCTCGGCGTGTGGTGTTGCGTGCGCGGCGTCCTCGGCCTCTTGACTCGCGGACTGCGGTGTGCTCGCTCGGTGTGTTGCGCTGTGTTTCGTTTGCGGTGTCCTGGGCCACTTGGCTCCTGTTCACCGGTGTGCCCGCTCGGTGCGTTGCGTTGCTTGTGCAGTGTCCTGGGCCACTTGGCTCCTGTTCACCGGTGTGCCTGCTTGGTGTGTTGTTATGCCTGCGCGGTGACCTGGGCCACTTGGCTCCTGCTCAGCGGTGTCCCCGCTCTGTGTGTTGTGTTGCGCGTGCCGTGTCCTGGGCCTCTTGGCTCCTGTTCACCGGTGTGCCTGCTCGGTGCGGTGTGTTGCGGGTGCGGTGCCCTGGGCCACTTGCCTCCTGTTCGCCGGTGTGCTCGCTGGTGCGTTGTGTTGCGTGTGAGGTGTCCTGGGCCACTTGAGTCCTGTTCACCAGCGTGCCCGCTTGGTGCGATGTGTTGCGTGTGCGTTGTCCTGGGCCACGTGGCTCCTGGTCACTGGTGTGCTCGCTCGGTGCATTGCGCTCCGTGTGCGGCCTCATGGGCCACTTGGCTCCTGTTCACCGGTGTGCACACTCGGCTTGTTGTGTTGCGTGTGCGGTGTCCTGGGCCACTTGGCTCCTGTTAACCGCTGTGCACGCTTGGCGTGTTGCGTTGTGTGTGTGTGGTGTCCTGGGCCACTTGGCTCCTGTTCACCCTGGGGCACGCTTGGTGTGTGGTGTTGCGTGTGCGGTGTCCCGGGCCACTTGGCTCCCTTCACCGGTTTGCTCCCTCGGCGTGTGGTGTTGCGTGCGCGGCGTCCTCGGCCTCTTGGCTCACCTTCTGCGGTTTGCTCGCTCGGTTTGTCGCGCTGTGTGTTGCGTGTGCGGTGTCCTGGGCCACTTGGCTCCTGTTCACCGGTGCGCGCGCTGGATGCGCTGTGTTGCATGTGCGGGGCCTCGCTGCAGGATGCGCACTCGGCTATCGGGACGGCGGCTTGTCGTAGCTGGCAGGCGCTCAGTACCCTCCGGGCGCGCACACGTCCATCCGGACGGCGGCTGTTTCGTAGCCGGCAGGGGCTGGGTACACTGCCTGGGGCACACTCGTCCATCCGAACGGCGGCTGTTCCGTGGCCCGCAGGGGCTGGGTTCGCTGCTGGGCAGGCACGCGTCCATCCGGACGGCAGCTGGTGTTGCCTGGAACCTGTTCTTGTGCCGTTGTTCGTTGCGTGTTGTGCGCGCTGTCCGGGTTTGCGGCACTCGGCCGCCGTTGTTGCTTGCCACCTGTCCGTGTGCCTTGGTTGTGGAGGGCGGCGTGCCTCTCTGGCATGCCCTGTGGCCCCGCGTGGTCTGCCGCGGCTCGTCCGGTCCGGTCGCTCTCGGTGCTCCAGTCGGCTGTCCTGTTGCCGTGTTGCCCTTCCCCACCCCGGGGGCTGTCGCTTCCGGATTTACTGGGCGGCTGCGCGGAGCACGTGGAGGCCGGCCAAGAACCCGGCTGATTGTGCCTCCCGCTGGCCCCGGCCCAGGCAGCGGCACTGGGCTCGCTCCGCGTTGTACCCGTTCGGGGCCCCGCGATGGGGTTGTCCCTGGCGGGTCCCTCCGGCTTCAGTCTTGGGCTGCGTGCGCTGCCGTGGTTTGCGTGTGTGGACCCGGTCACTGACGCGTCCGGTTTCCCGTACCGTCCGTCGTTTGACGACGCGGTATTCCAACGCATGATGGAGGATCTGCTTGGACCTTTGCGGGATTGAGCCGACCCGTTCGTGGATGACATCATCATCGGGCCTGGCACGGAGGACATGTCGGAGGATTAATTGATCAGGGCCCCCGAGAAAGACTTGAAATGACTGCTCGACGTCCTAGATCGCCACCAAATGGTATGCATGCCGACCAAGGCATCCTTATTGGTGAAGGATGTCAAGTTTGCGGGACAAGTGGTTGGTCATGGGCAGCGCAGGCCGATGCCGGGCAAGTTGGCCGCCTTGACCCATTCAGATCAACCCACCACCATCAGTGAGTCGCGTTCGTTCATGGGATGCTGCAATTATTATTCGCGTTACGTTCAAATGTATGCCGAACCCTCGGGACCATTGCACAAGATGCTGCAGGTTGGGACGTTTAATGAGCGCAAGAGGAGCAAGAAAAAGCTGGCTTGGACAACGGAGGCAGAAGAAGCGTACCAGACGCTCAAGAGAACTCTCCTGGGAAAGTTGGGATTATTCCTTATCAATCGGGACAAAGGATTTGTGCTCCGCACCCATGCATTGGACTATGCCCTGGGAGCCGGTAGGTAGGTAGGTATCTTCGGGAGCTCGGGATGCCTCCTTTGACAATGCAGGAAGAAGGTGTTACCAAGGGGACGTCCTGCCCCTCCCACTGCCCTATGTCAGGTGCCTCTTAAGCCGCTTCCGCAGGTGTTTGGGAAGGCAGTGTCGCGGCCACCCGGTCGACGTGTCCCGGGTGGGAGGGTGTCCCCACATGTGTCCATGGGTAGGGCCACATGCCCCCCCCTTTGGGCGGCAGCTCTGAGGGCTGCCCAGCCGTGTGGAGTATCTCTCACCACAAGGGGTATTGCTCCCGCTTGTCTACGGTACGACCGCCTCACCCTTGTGGCACGAGTTGCGGGGCCACTTTGCTTGGCAGGCAACCCCTTCCTGGACTGTGTACCGGCTCGCCTGTCACAAGTTGCTTCCATGGCTCCGGGTGACGTTTGCCATGGTCCCCGATGCAGCCTGGCCGGGCTCGGACCAGTGGCCTTGGAGTACCGCTCCTGCCACTGGCCCGGTGGGTTGGCTGGGTCGCCCCAGTGCGTCCGACCCGTGGGGTGTTGGTTCTTGCCCGTCCCTTCGCCTCCCTACGTGTCTGCGGTGTCCTGGGCCACTTGGCTCCTGTTCATCGGTGTGCCTGCTGGGTGTGTTGTGTTGCATGTGCGGTGTCCTAAGCCACTTGGCTCCTGTTCACCAGTGTGCCCGCTGGGTGTGTTGTGTTGCATGTGCGGTGTCCTGGGCCACTTGGCTGCCGTTCACCGGTCTGCCCGCTTGGTGTGTTGTGTTGCATGTGCGGTGTCCTGGGCCACTTGGCTCCTGTTTACCGGTGAGCCCGCTCCGTGGGTCGTGTTGCGTGTGCGGTTTCCTCGGCCACTTGGCTCCTGTTCACCGGTGTGCCTGTGTGGTTTGCTGTTTTGTGTCTGTGGTGTCCTGGGCCACTTGGCCCCTCTTCACCGATGCGCCCGCTCGGTGTGTTGTGCCGCATATGCGGTGTCCTGGGCCACTTGGCTCCCCTTCACCAGTGTGCTCGCTGGGTGTGTTGTGTTGCGTGTGCGGTGTCCTGGGCCACTTGGCTCCTGTTTAACGGTGTACCCGTTCCGTCCTTTGCTTTGCTTGAGCGGTGTCCTGGGCCACTTGGCTCCTGTTCACTGGTGTGCCTGCTCGGTGCTAGCTTTGGGTGTGCGGTGTCCTGGGCCACTTTGCTCCCGTTCACCGGTGTGCCCGCTTGGTGTGTTGTGCTGCGTGTGCGGTGTCCTGGGCCTCTTGGCTCCTGTTCACCGGTGTGCCCGCTGGGTACGTTGTGTTGCGTGTGCGGTGTCCTGGGCCACTTGGCTCCTGTTCACCGGTGTGCCCGCTCGGTGTTTTGTGCTGCGTGTGCGAGTCCTGGGCCACTTCGCTCCTGTTCACCGGTGTGCCCGCTCGGTCCGTTGCTTCGCTTGTGCGGTGTCCTGGGCCACTTGGCTCCTGTTCACCGGTGTGCCCGCTCGGTGTGTTTTGTTGCGTGCGCGGTGTCCTAGGCCACTTGGCTCCTGTTCACCGGTGTGTCTGCTGCGGCCTTTGCTTTGCTTGTGCCGTGTCCTGGGCCACTTGGCTCCTGTTCACCGGTGTGCCCGCTCGGTGTGTTGCTTTGCGTGTGCAGTGTCCTGGGCCACTTGGCTCCTGTTCACCAGTGTACCCGCCCGGTGGGTTGTTCTATTGCGCGTGCGGTGTCCTGGGCCTCTTGGCTCCTGTTCACCGGTGTGCCAACCTGATGGGTTCTGTTGCGTGTACGGTGTCCTGGGCCCCTTGGCTCTTGTTCACCGGTGTGCTCGCTCGGGGTGCTGTGTTGGGTGTGCAGTGTCCTGGGCCCCGTGGCTCCTGTCCACGGGTGTGCTTGCTCGGTGTCTTGTGCTTTGGGTTGCGCGTGCGGTGTTGCGTGTGCGGGGCGTCGCTGCGGGGCGTGCACTGGCCAATTAAAGAAGATCCCTACCAGGACCCGCCCCTGCTGTACCCCTTCTACCATTTCCTGTCACTCCTATGGTCTTGCTTCTCACCAGGTTCTGCATGAACTTGCCCTATCCTGCACAACCTCCCACAAAAATAGTAAAATATGGCTCCTTCACACAAATCCTGATCCCCTGCAATAACCAACCCCCAAGTACAATAGCTCAAATCCAAATCCACACTGAGGGCTTCCAAGGGTGTTTGAGGTCCCGCGTTGACACTGAACAACTCCTTTCAACACGCCGATCATCTCACGGTGCACACGGAGACACGGGCGTTTGGCATGTACATAGAATTGCACCAATAGAATAATGGAAAAAGCCCTGAAATTGGCATATGAACACAAATCAAGCCAAATGGGGAAAGATGGAAACATACACAATCACAGCCATAGACCCCTCATTCCCTAGACTCAGGACCTTCCCTTGACTCGCCAACATGATGCCCTGAACCAAGTCAAATAAGATGGCTAAATGCCATGTGTCAAAAGTCACTACATAAACCCCAAAGATGTGTTCACTCCCAAGCCTCTAAGTCCTAGCCCAATAGGGGGGGTGGCGTGTCATGGCCTAGAGTGGCACTCAGGACCATGCCCTACCCTGACATAACCTTGGTTGGACTTGGAGTCGATTGGGCTTGGAGAATTGCCCCATGAAGATGACCTCACAACATAGCAAAATTAGGCAAATCACACCATAGTGACCAAAATTCAATTATATACTCAAAAATGCATACGGCAAGTATTCAAATGCTCCATGCATGTGTCAAAACGGAAGGTAATATACAAGGGTGATATAGACCAAAGGTTCATGCCCAAGAATATCCCAACATTGGCCCCCAAACTCATCCGGATATATACATGCCATGCTTCACAAGTCAACTCACGAATTTGAGACCTAATTTTGTGAGGCCTCGTGTGCCACGCCAAACTGACCACGTGATCTGGCATATGGTGAGGTGCAACACCGAAGCATATGCCAACAAAAAAGCAACATACCATAGTTCACGGATCTCTAGGCACTTTACTGTTAGCCGACCAGTTGAGCACATAAAATACAAAAATGAGCATAAAATGAGGTCAAAAACATGCAAATAATGCCAAATTCAAAGTAATCACAATAGTATATAACTTCGCTCACCCATGGTATCAACATATGGTTCAAAACACCCTTGCTTGGGACCATTTGCAAACAATCTTCCCACTTGGACCCCCAAATGGACGCATGAAGACACCTTTCAACCTCCTCTCGACATGCACCATGAAATCTGGAAAATTGGTAGTGGCGCTTGTGGGTTCCTCCGTAAGCCCTCCCACATGCGCTATATGTGCGGTAGACTTAGTCTAGCGCTATGGAGCTCACCATTGGGACATGGGCAAGGCCCTTGCCACGTATGACTCCACATATCTTCCTACAAACGGAGATATATAACATGGGCGTGAGCATAGCGAAGCACATACGATCCATATAACACATACCCTTAAAAGTGGCCCCCACCATGGTATGCCATGCCCCACCATGGACATAGCTTCACGTTAAAAATACGTAGGAACCCAATGAAAGTTTCTATGCAACACCAACACTCATGCGGTACACTCGAAAGTCGCATTAAAATATTCCGTTGCACGGTCCAAGAGTTATACATCATTTTCTACCTTCTTGACCATTATCCCTTGCTACACCGGGCATGTGTACACATCAAAGGCGTTTGATGCTCCCTCAATTAAGTTGAGACCAAGGCGATTCCAGCCCATATCTCAAAATTGATATACCTCGCCGTGAGCTGGAGATATGACCTTTCAAAGTGGCCTGACGAATCAATTTTGTTTCGCCTACATCTCCAAGAAAAATGAAGGAGACAACAAAAGGAAGGTTGTTTCGTGATTGGGGACAAATGTAGGACCACTCGAAATTCATCATATCTAGTGCGGCGACCTCGAAATCGAAAATCCGATTCTGGATGTCTGAAAAAATCGGATTAATTTTGCGAGTGTATAACATGAAGATTGCGGAGGCAACGAACCATTTTCTGATGAAATCTGACCCTTCATCGGGGTTTCCGCTAAAATATCTGGAAATAACAGTTAACCAATCGGTTACCGCAAAATCGCGAGCCAACTGACTGTCGCCGATACATTGACAATCAGAACGGATAGCTGAAAAATTACGGAAACATTATGATAAAAAAACCCTGTTGATTCCTGATATTTTGATATACAAACCTCAGCCGGCGGCGCGTTGGTATTGCATATGGCCGCTCGTAGCTGGAATGGCCAAGCTCATCACACTATCACATCAGGTTAGGTCAGGTGGATGGGAGAGTATGATATCAGCCAATGGCGGCTTGCCGACACATAGATACACACCCCAAGTGACCCAAAGATGGCCACGGGGGTCGCTTGGGTCCTGAAAAATTACGGAAACATTATGATAAAAAAACCCTGTTGATTCCTGATATTTTGATGTATAAATCTCAGCCGGCGGCGCCTCGGTAGTGCATATGGCCGCTCATAGCTGGAATGGCCAAGCTCTTCACACTATCACATCAGGTTAGGTCAGGTGGATGGGAGAGTATGATATCAGCAAATGGCGGCTTGCCGGCACATAGATACACACCCCAAGTGACCCAAAGATGGCCACGGGGGTCCGAACCGGCTTCAACCCCCTTCTCGGAGCGTTGTATCCGCTCGGAAGTCATTGAAGAGAGGACGGGAGGACCCCAATGGGCTCCAACCCCCCCCCCCCCCATGTCCCAAGGACACATGCAGGCCCCACATACGGCGTAGGCGTCCCCCATGCCCCAAGGGAGGGGTGAGGACACTCATAATTGGTGCCCTCCGCCATATCCGGTCTCCTCTTGGTCTACAACATGGACCAAGGGGATCAAAGATAGAGAAACGTCGTCAACCGATCTAAATACGTATACCACAGTGAAATATATATGTGGAGACTGAGTGAAGGGGGTATATGGCCAATCAAGGCTCAAAATCCCCGGATGAACGCCCTCACCCGTCTCCCAAGCACAAAGACAAACATAAATGCCAAGGGGGATCCATTGCGGTGCTGCTGCAGCCACCAAATGGACCAACACGTCCTTGACATCCAAGGAAATGTTCTTTTTCCTCAGATAATCCATCCAGACTGTGGTATACCTCGGCACAAAACTGCTCGGAGGCTCCCACGAATCCCTGGATGCGGCGAATCCCTTCCAACGGACTTTATATAGCCTCCCCTGCTTCGTGTGGGATTTTGTGCTGCGGTGGGTGGCGTGCCCGTGCTGTGCTTTGCTGCTGCGTTGCGCCGCATCTTTTTTGTTTTGTGTCGTTGTGGTCGCAAGCTGTATTGTTCTCTCCTCTGTCGTGCTGTGCCGTGTTGCAGTGCAGTGGTGCCTTGCTCCCCGCCCCCCCCCCTCCCCCGCCCGGCGCTGTTTTCTATCTGGTTGTGGCGCCGCGCCGCCTAGCCTGTGGCGTGGCATGTGTATTGTCGTGTCTGGAGGGCGTTGCTGTGTGTGTTTGTCTGCTTTTTACGTGCCCCGTCCGACGTGTTGCGTTGCGGGTGTTCCGTCTTGCTGCCGTGTGTTGGTGTGTGCTGTGTTGTTTTCGTGCTGGCTCTTTGGCGCTGTCCTCCACCATGTTGTGGTGCGCTGTGTTGTGGGGTCTTGTATTGCAATGCGCTTGCTTGCCTTTCGTTGCATGCCTTCTTGCTTGCCGCGCTGTTTCTTTTCGTGCTGTGTGGTGCCCCGTGTTCTGCGCTGCTGGGTGCGGTGATGTGTGCTGTGTGTGGTGCCGGGCTTGCGCTGGGCTTGGGTTCTTGCTATGTGCTGTCCGGCGCGCTGTTGCGCTGCGTCTTATGGCAATGTCCTTGTTGTGTCATGCTGTCGTGGGTTGTTGTGTGGTGTGCTGTTTTCTTTGGTGTTGTGCCTTCTTATTACGTCGTGCTCCGGGCTGTTTTTGTATTTGTGGTGCTCCGCCGTGGTGTGTCTTGCTTTTTGGTGTCGGTGTGTTGCGATGTGCTGCTGTGCTGGTGTCAAGTGTGCTGCGCTATTTGGCGCCATGTCGTGCCGCGGTGTGTCACGTTGTTCTCTGCTGTGTGGTTCATTCTGGCCTGTCGCTCCTTGCCCTGTCTGTTGTCGTGGCGTGTTTTGCCGCCCTGTTCTTGGGCTGGGTGCTTTGTTGCCCTGCTGTGCTGCTTGAAGTGTGTTGTTTGCTGTTCTTGGTGCCGTGTTTGCAGGGCCTCTTGCGGGGTGCTGTGCTGTGCTTTGCTTGCGTGCCTACGTCGTTTCTTCCTGTGCCGTGCTCTGTTGCCCTCTGTTGCTGCCTGTGGTTTGTGTTGTTTGTCTCGTGGTCTCGCTGTCCCTTGTTGTCTCTTGCTCGCGCATTGCGGCGTTGGTGCCCCTGTTTGGCTGCGTAACCCGCTGCCCTGTTGTTTGCTGTGGTTTGTCGTGATGCCTTGCTCCCCTGCGCTGTGTCATGTGGTGCTATGTTTGAGAGTGGTGCTGTGCTGTTGTGCTCTGCTGTCTTTCTTGCTTTGCCGCTTGTGTTTGATTGCCCTGTCCTCCTTTAATCACCACTCCTAAACCCGTTGAAATGATTTTCCGTTTTGTAGAATAAAACAAAACCATACACGACCCAACACACGCACGAGCAACAAGACCTGCCTTGCCACTTATTGCTCATTGTTGTACTGTCAACTTCTTGTGCATTGGGGACGCAACTAGGCCTTGTCGGAAAATTACCATAGTAGAACTCGTGATGCTACACCTTGAGAGGGACAATCCAATTCAGTCTGTGGTCCCATTATACTTTGTTTCTGTGCCAACGGTTAATGAGGATTGTCCTTCAGTCTTCCATCGTGATGAGGGTTCAGTGAGATCTGTGTGAAAGCCCAAAGTGCGCTCAAAGTGCTAAAACGGGGAGTCACACATGCGGATTGCCTCTTGAACCCTTGGAATCAACGTCATGTGTTGCATGGTGGCACAATTGGACACTTGCAAAGGCAACCAACCTCGCACTCAACAATCGCAGCCCTCTAAGTGCGTTGGTAGCAACTCAAAGGCCGAAATACACCATGGATGAGCTTCATGCTGCCTTTGAGGTGCTAAAAACGGACTTAGAGGGCTTCCACCATGAAGTAAGAGGTTAGTGTCTTGTGCAAATGTACAATCGTGCCTCTATGCAATATTTGAGAGTAATTACGAGGGTTCAATGGGCAATGGGCATGTCAAAGAAAGATTATTGCATCCTATGGAAGCCATTGGATATGTGTTTCGGGGGCAATAGGACCCGAATACACCACTGTGTGCCATAAATTGGCCAAAAAATGCCAATTTTTGGCCTAAAACGGTGATGTTTAGGGCTTGGTGGCCCCATTTTGCCCCCCCTCCCCATGTTATTAGGGTGTTGGACTCAAAAAGAGTGTGTTGCATGCCGTTGAAGCCAATTGACCAGTGATTCCGGGGTGCCACAGCTAAGATTTTACGAGGTACCGTTCCTTGGGACATTAGCGTGATAACGAACCTGAGGGATTTGTGGAACCCAACAAAACACGCCCATGCATGCACACACATTTTCATTTGCATATTGATGCCATTTTGGGTGATTGGTACGGGAATGCTTAACTTCAAGCCAGTGGTGGAGGACAGAAACAGACATTCGCAAGGTATGCATCAGATGGTACTGCAGCCGGATAAAAAGTAGTTCACCCCCAAAAACACCCCAAAAGCACCATTTTTTGCACAAAAAATGCCACAAAATGGCCATTTTTTTGGCCGAAAGCTGTGTTTTCAGCACCGGGGCCGTAGTTGTAGCCTCCTTATCCTATTTGAATGGTGCTGGAGTGAAAGGTTATCCGGTGAAAATCAATGAGATTGCAAGAAGTACTGGAAGCTGTGAAAGTGCATTTTCAGTGCCAACTCCAAGGCCGGCCAAGCCAGACTTGCAATGTCCATGGCCCGATTCTTGGCGGGGCTGGGGTTCTAAAAATGAATCTGATACCTTGTTAGAACCACCCCAAGGGTCTCAACAATGCAGGTTTCCGCCTCTAGTCCAAATAGTTTGTAATGGACATTTGGGCCGCCAAGATCCTAGGTGTAAGTATGAATGATAGAGCCAGTGTAAAGTGTCCCGTAATGAGTTTGTGCAGCTGTAGTGCCCTCTGTGACTGAACAAGGCCAAACAGCCGTGCAACCTCAGCATTGTCCAAGAAGATTATGATGACACCCGCGTGTTCTTTTCGGGCTAGAGACCTGAGCGATGACAGCAAAGCCTACAACCGAGCTTCGAGAGACGTGGAAAAGGGGCAGGTGTAGCAAGCGCGCGAAGGGGGTCCAGAAGTAAGAAAAAGTCACTGCCTTGTCTTTCTTGGAGGGCTTGATCCAGGCCAAGCCCCCTTTAAAACCCTCTTGTTGATGCTAGGACTGACTTGAGTATTTTTGTCACTCTTTTGAAGCCTTTAGTACACTTTCTCAAAGTAACTAGGGTTATAACCCTAGCCCCCCCCATGAAGTTCACCCCTACCACTCAACTGAGCGGAGGTATCTTCCTTCATGGAGGATATACCGAAATAAAATAGGCATTTCATGCTTTAGGCCTTGGAGGTTAAGCCTAGTGGTCTCCCACCCCAAGACCCCTATACTCAATTGTTTCTACCACTTATTGTGTTTCTACTTTTTAACTGTTTCTGAATTCAGTTGCTTGGCCAAGTCATATTCTGTGTCTGGCCTGATACCTATGCCCCACATTCCTAACCAGCACCATTACACCCAAAAGAGTGCACATGACGTGCTTGATGCTATCTTGGAGGCTAGAGTCAGTCTGGTTTTCATATAAAATCTTTTGTATTATCCATTTGTGATTGAATCTTTGTGTTTATACCTGCTTTGTCTATCTGCAGCCCTTCTGTGTTACACTGGATTTCAAACTATTCATTGATTCGATCCACATCCTGTTCTTGCTCTACTTGCTCCTTTGGTTTTGGGATTTCACCATCAAAAACCTGCAGGATTTCATCAAAATCTATAGGACACTAATCAAGGACATCTTTCTGGTAGCAGAGGCAAACCCTGAGAACCTTTCGAACCGACTCTAAGCAGAAGCACAAGAAAAACACATTGAACATGTCCTACCGAACCTGGCCGATCAGAAGTGTACAAGTTCAACTATCTCACCCAGTGAGTGAACCGCCACTCAGAGCAGCATCTGGGTCTCAGGAAGATCCAGAGCACAGAAGGGCGGAACTAAATACACCCAGAACAATCCCATTAACCATGGAAACCTTAGCGGCCCATGGTGAAGACAGCCTGCAAAGGCTCCGCAGGCGTGTCGAAGCTTCCATCGCCCGGTCGGCTTGTCCAGCTTCGTCTTCTTCGGAACTTGGAGTTGCTCCTGAAGAACAAGAGGACCTACGAAGGAGGATGGACGAGTTCATGCTCCACGAAGAGTACCACCTGTCAGCCGTAGGAGTAGATGGAGAACTACCTCTTGATGCCCTCGGGTTGCCGCCCCAAACTGAGATGGGCTCCTTCCTCCATTCTGGGACATCTACAGACATAGCGGACACAATATCACTACCGAGACGACCGAGAGTACACGAACACCCGAGAGCAAGGCATCCAGAACTGCCGATAAAGGATCCACCTCGCCCAGAGCCCACCCATGGGGCTCCGGATCGTACGGCCGAACTATTGGCCAAACTTCTATCCGGATCGGAAGACCCGGATGTGACAGCTCTGTCAGAGGCTGTCAAGGCAAAATTGGGTATCACTGAACCCTTACCCAAACCAGCGCTACTCTCACCTTCGGCAGGATTGAGCACGTTGGCTGACTATCTCAAAAGATCAAGGGTGTCCAGGTTGCTACCCAAGGTTACTTGCCCCAGCCCTTTTCATCCTCACGCCAGGACAGTCCCTATTGCTGAACTACAGGACGTGCCGGTGACGGAGACTGAGAAAAGAGGGCTGTCAGCCCTGGCACCTCTTGCCGGCGTATCTCCTTCTCCTTCTGGCCTAACCCCGGGGGGCGGGAAGATGGGCAGACCTTTTGCCCAGGGGAACATCCAGCTAGAACTGCCGGAGTTTGACCCGAAAAATTTGCCTGAATGGGAAGAAGAATTTGCTGAGTTTCTTTTGCTCACTGGCCAATCCCATGTGGATGTGGCCACCAAATGCTTCTGGCTGAAACGCTCCTGCAAAAAGAGATTTGCAAAAACAGGTGAAACAGATTGTGAAAACCTGTTCAACCTGGGTAGAGGTACTCCAGAGGTTGGAGAAAACGTTCCCAGTCTATGACACTGACCTCAGTGTGCGCACACAGATAGAGGAGCTACCTGTGCTGCCTGAGTTTCCTTCCGCTGCGCGAATCTCTGAATATGTGTGCGACCTGGAGTATCTGTTTTCACGGATAAACGTGGGCTCCTACGGAGCCACTGAGCCCCACCTGTGGCTCATGAGTAAGATCCCCCAACGTACGTGGGATGACTGCCGCGCTACCTCTGAGAGGAAAACCCGGACCCACTCGCACGACGAACTGGTGGACCTGCCGATTGAGCTAGCTCTTGAGAGGGAGAAGGCCCCCACATGGAGAAATTCTTTAAGAAGCACTTGGGTCGGGGTGGTACCCCTACCCCCGAGCGTGGCGAAGGGAAAGGGCCTAAAAATCCCACTAACACCAACCGGGGAGGTGGTAAAGGGAGGGGTAGCCTACGTGCCATGAATGAGGTTAAATCTGATGCAGGTACAACCCCTTTGTTCTACTGCAAACCTGTCAATGACAAGGGGGGGCCTTGTCATGCCCCTAACTGCGATCAACGCAGTAGCTGTATGCTGCAGATGAAACGACAGCAGCATACCAAGGATGGGAAACCTGTGACCCATCAGGATCATTTCAGGTGTACCATCACCTGTGGCTATTGTGGCAAACGTCGTCGCTACGAAGACGCATGTCACATAAAGAAACGCGAGAGTGATAAACTCAAGCGGCAGGAGGCTGAACGCCAGAAGACCGAAACACCCACCAAAAACCCTCAGAATGGGGATAAACGTGGTAAAGGAAGTGGCAAGGGGGGTGGCAAAGATGGACACCCTAACCCCCAGAGGCGCTCATCAGCGCCCGTTGCTACACCCCCTCCTGCTGCTACACCCCCTCCTGCCGCAGGTGATCCCAAGAAGCGCCCACAGGGGGATAACGCTACCCCTGAGGGGAATAACTCCAAGAAGAGGCGATTGGCCTGGATGGCCAGGTCCCTCATAGCTGCAGGGGTGGATGTCAAGTTCCCTGATGAGGAGTAGGTGGGCGTCTCCGAAGAGGAGGACTTGGTTTTCTGGATCCTCGTGAAAATCGGGGATCAAGTTTTTCGAGCGGTGCTTGACACCGGTGCAACACTTTCCATAGTGGCCCGGCGCCTGCTAAAGACTTTCAAGAAAACTAAGTCCGTGGCCATAAGAGTAGGGGATGGGCGTACCATCCATTCCTTGGGGGGAGTCGATGTGACTATATGCTGGGCCACGAAACCTTGACCCAACACTGCAGAGTGCTGGACATTGACGCCTTTGACATCGTCATTGGTACATACTTCCTACGAAGAAACCCCCAGGTAAAAATGCTGTCTCTCCAGCGCCCCTATTCTTTGCACTGCGACTTTCGCAGTGGGCTGTTCTCCGTACCTTAGGAGCTGTCAGGACGAAAAGAGTCTGGGCTGCGCTACGCATCCAAGACTAACAATCGTACTAAAAACTACCGATTGGCCCGTCATGTTCTTGAAAATGGACTGGCGGCCCTCCAGGTAAACCTGGATGAGATCCAGGTGGAATTGTTTGCGAGCCAACCACAGCACATCATGCAGTTGTACTGCTCGAAACAATTGAACAATGCTTTCCGTTTCTTCTGGAAAGCAATGGGCTTAGCGTATGCTAACCCTCCCTTCTCCCTGCTCGCGAAGGTTCTAAACAAAATTGCTTATGAGGGAGGAAGGGTTGTCATGTGCACCCCTGACTGGGGCTGCTCTGGTGAACATGCTTACTGGCGCCGTATGCTAGATCGAATGACCGTGGGAAGAGTGCAACTCCCCGACGGCCCCATCTATGTGCCTGAGGACTCAGACACATCTATGCAGGCCCCTGAGTGGGCCAGTTTCCTGTCCATCGTTGATGGATTTCTCAATCCTGTACCCCTGTGTGACCTAGACCAGGTGCTACTGAAAGAGGTCATGGCCGAAAATCGTGGCCTGACCCTTTCTGATCTCAAAAATCGATCTCCTGAGCACCTTTCTGCCACACTTACAGGGTCTGAGTCTCCCGATGGCTATCTGGAACCTGCAGCTGTAAAGGAGGATGCTGACGACCAACTGTCTGAGATCGCCAGCACTCTTCCTCCTGTTGATCCCAGCTGTGTTGTCCTAAAACACAGTGCCTTCCTAGCCCAGCTGTTGCTGGAGGAGGTAGATCTAGAGTCAACCTCTGAGCCCGCTTCCCCTGTTGGGAAGCCAGTGCTACTCATGCAGCCTATGCACACAGGTGAACCCGTGGCCCGGATTGCTGATGCTCTGGCGCGGCCTGCTTCTAATAACATGCCATTGTCTGAGCATGACACTCAGGAACTCCGGCGGCTGTTGTACCTGAAGGCCGAAGGTATTGAGCGCCAAGAGCGGCTGCAATACCTCAGACAGACCTGGAAATCCTCCATCTGGTCTGAGGAGGACGATGATTCCTATACGCTGCCTGATCCTGAGATACCGCTAGTGTACTCTCTGCACTATGGGCAGCAATGTCCCCCTGAGTGGGACGATGGTTCTGTGCCTGCCAAAACTGCTGATCGGCAGAAAAAGAAAGAACATGGAAAGAGCAACCTCCATGCTGAGGAGGATTTCCTGCAGAAACTTGAGAGTCTTAACCTTGACCGCCGACTGAAGAAACTGCTGATAACCTATGAGGAGGTATTCGGCGCCTTGCCGCCCCCCCTCTCTTGTAAAAAACTGGTCCAGATGGACCTGAAACTGAAACCTGAATTTGAAAAGACGCGAGTGAGGCGTCGTCCCTATCCCGCTCCACAGGAACAGGTTGAAGAAATTGAGCGCCAGATCCAGGAATGTATTGATGCTGGCCTCGTTGAAGAATATAAGAAGGGGGACTACCCCGATCACTGCAGTCCCTGTTTCCTGGTTGCCAAACCAGGGTCGACTGGCCTACGACTAGTTGTTGACTATGGTGAGGTCAACAAGAAAACCCAGAACCACTCAGGGAGTATTCCTAACATGGAAAATACCCTGGAGCGTATTGCCAAATGCAGATACAAGACCAAAATGGACAAACGCTCTGGTTTCTGGTAGGTGGACCTAACCGCCGCAGCTCAGGAGCTGCTGGTTCTTATAACCCCTAAGGGCCGTGTCTTTAAGTTGAAGGTTATGCCTTTCGGGGTGGCTAATGCCCCAGCGCTTTTCCAAGAGCTAATGAACAAAATTTTGTACATACTGAGGCGCAGGCCTCTAGTACAGGAGTTGATTTCTCGGGGTGCAGAAATGGAGGCCCACATCGACGACGTGTGTTTGAGTACTAATACCCAAGAGGACCATGTCCTTCTCCTCCGTGAATTTTTCATTGTTTGTCAAGAAAACCATCTCCGAATCAAACTCCAAAAATGTGAGTTTATGAAAGAGCAGATGGAATATTTGGGTTTCGACGTGGGGTATGGTTGGTGGAAACCAGCCGCGTCTAAGATGCAGCCCCTACAGGACATGCAGATTCGCGATGACCCTAAGAAGGGTCTACACGACGTGAGGAGTTTTGTGGGCGCCTGTAATTTCTACCGGCGTCACATCCACAATTTTAATTACTCCTCTGCCCCCCTCACTGACCTAATCAAGAAAACTACTCCCTGGAGGTGGACCGCCAGAGAGGAAGAGTGTTTCCAGGAGTTGAAGAAGAAAATTGCCTCCTCCAACTGCCTGGGAGTACCCCGCCCTAAGGGCGACGTAGTCCTGATCACTGATGCCAGTGATGTAGGGGGGGGTGGTACGATCTACCAATGGCAGGAGCTTAACCCCGCTGAACTAACCCACTGCCATTATCGTACTAGTGGACTGAACCGTGATGGTTCGTTGAAACGTGACTATCCTACCAGTGAGTGGCGGCTGGTGCCACTGGGACACTGGAATTGGAAATGGAACCAAGCGCGTTCCAATTACAGCACCTATGACCAGGAACTCCTGGCCGGTATGTTGGTGCTTTCGTCACAATCCCAACTCCTTGGATCTAACCCTATTGTCTGGCTGTGTGACCAGGAACCTGTGAAGTCTTTTCAGAAGGGCCCACCACCAGAGAGGGTAAAGCTAAAGCGGTGGTGGACTTACCTGAGCCAGTTCAGGCTGACAGTTCATCATATCCCGGGAATGAAGAATGAACTGTCTGACTATATATCGCGCAACAACTTCGATGCGCTTATAGGTGAGAGCTCTGAGGCGCTCGCCAGAGAGGCTTTCCAGCGCATGGATGTCCAGCTTGACCTGTCCATGCGCACTGCTGGTATCCTGGAGGGTTGGAGTCTAACCGACTATCAGTCAGAGTATAAAGAAATACTCCAAACCCTCAGCACTGGTCCCGAACCCCGTGTCATTGACGGGCACCAGTGGTATAAAAACAATCAGTACCTCTTCTACGAGGACCGGATTGTGGTGCCTGAGGCACGACTGGATGGGTGCCTACAGTGGTCCCATCTCAGTTCTGGTCCCACTGGCGCTAATCGCTCAGTGGACTACTTCCGTGAGTGTTTCTACTCTAGTCTAACCCTGACTGAACTGAGGTCGCGTATGCAGACCATTGTGGATGCTTGTGGCTGTCATGCCAGCAACCAGAGCGACAGTAGGGATAGGGGCCTGATCTCTAGCTTACCCATACCCTATTGTGCTAACTCCCTTCTCTACGTGGATTTCATCCACGGCCTACCACGCTTCGGCGGCTATGATAGTTGCCTAGTGGTCACCTGTGGCCTATCTCGCTTCACCCGTGTGTTCCCTTGCAATGAGAAAATCACAGGTGAGGAGACTGTGAAAATGTTGGTAGAACAATGGTTCAAACCCTATGGAGCACCTAAGCAGGTGCACTCTGATGAGGATGTACGCATCCGCAGTGAGACTGGGTGGTACAAACGAGTGCTAAATGCCCTCAACGTGGAGGTAACCACAGGTGTGCCCTATACCCACACTTCTAACCCTCTCTGTGAGAGACAGAACCGTGTGGTGGAGCAAAACTTAACAATCCTGATGAAACAGGAGCGTACCAAGGACTCAGTACGCCTAGTGCCCTGGGCAGTGCTGACCATGAACTCACAGCGGAGCTCCTCTACGGGTTTCACCCCCCACGAACTGTTCCATGGAGGACGACCTGCATAATTCTTCAAAACCCCCTTTCCTGAGGACTTCAAGAGCCCTGTGGGAGATCGGCTGGAACACAAGCAGTCTCTGGCTAACCAGGCTGGGACTAACCTGAGACCCATTCTTGACCGTGAACTGAGCCGACGGAACCGCCTACGGCGACCTGCCAGCTTCAAGGTTGGTGACCTTATTTTGGTTCACCATTCACGCTTACCCTCCTGGCCACGTAACTGCCTACAGGACCCTTATTTTGGACCCTATCCCATCATCAGGATAGATGGATGCAGGATACATGTCAAGTGCAGTCCACGTCTAGGTGGTGAACTACTGTGTGCACCTAAACAGTTGAGGCACTATCACTCCCCTGACGATTTGTCTTGGGATGAGTGGCGCCTCAGCGACAGTGAGGTCGAGCGTATAGACCTAGAGAATGCTGCCAGTCCAGAGGAGGCAGACGAACTCGAAGAGATGACTGCCGATGAGATGGCAGTCGATGGTTACTACGTGGTTGCAGGTATTGCTCGCCACGAGTATAAACAGGGCCGGAAATTCCTAACCCTGTCAGATGGCTATGGGTTATCTGAGGCGACGTGGGAACCTATGTCAGCCTTCATACAACCAGATGGGAGTATCAACCCGATCTTCCGCTCCTACCTCGTTGAGAACAACGAGGGGCAGCTACTAACCCTCGCTGAGACTATGTCCCAGCGTAAAAAGCGAAACTAATTCCCCTGTGTCAGTCTACTGACTGTGTCCTAACCTCACAGGTGCAGTGAGCACTGTACTGACCCTGTCTGTGCCCTGCAGACCCATGCCTATGGTTTCCAGCGTGGACCAGGTGGCCGCTTATCAGGTTTGCAGCCACCAAGCGAGTGTATGCCTTGTTGACCATATGTTGCATGGGGACTGCCCTGGTGTAATGACCTTGGGGAGCCAACGAAGAACGGTGGCTTACTACACGAGGGGGGAATGACAAGCAAGGTGTTATGAGGCAAGGTGTGTCTTCCCTCCTTGGGGACAAGCGAGCCAACAGTTAGGACCTCTGACTGGTCCAGACCCATGGGGTTCTACCCCATCTGACTGGGTTTACCGTACCCCTAAGTGTGCTACGTATGTCTGTGTGTGTCTCTCTTCTCTCTCGGTCGTGGCTCCCAACTCAATGGGCTTCGCTGATGTCGGACCGAAGGTCCTAGTCAGTTACTAGTACCACTCCTATGGCGCCCAGTTTCTGTGCTGGCGCCTATCTTTGGGGGAAGATGGCAAAAGCCCTACCTACTAGAGGGGAGGGGTGGCCAAGTGTGCTAAGGGCATACAAAACGCCCATTTTTGCTAAAGGCCAAAAGCTAACGCACGCCCCTGCCCACGTGGAAAAGCACGCGGGACAGGAGACACCACTACACTACACTCACTAACGCCAGCACCGGCCTTCGAAGGCAGGGTGAGCACTCATCACCTGCACTCAGCTCCTGCCAGGCATGCTGACCCTAACACCTACACACGCTACTTGGTGTTGCTGTCAATGAGGTCTCGGGTCCTATTGACCCTCCTGTGAGAAAGCAAGAGAACACAGCGCTACTAAGCGGCTGTGGCTCAACAGGGACGCCACTACGCGTTTCCCTGTCAGGGCTTGGAGGGAGGGAGTGCTCAGCGTGCGTGCACAGCGTGGATGGCGGTGAAGTCGGACTGCACTCACCACTCCTGGTTGAGCTGCAGTTATTTGCTTTTGTGATCCGCGCAGCATAATTTAGCGCTGCCAAGAGGGACTGCACCAATCACCCTTACCTTCCCACCTGTAAAGCAAAGGCCAATGACTGAGGTTCAAGACTGAGGAACCAAGACAGCCTGCACGTGTTATATGCTTCTCAGGCTGCCCTATAATACGCTGTTCCTGAACCTCAGTACAAGCAAGCAAGCTTAAGGAACTCCACCCGTTCTCTTAAAGAACGTAGGGTGGAGCCCCTGGGTAACCTAAACAAGAGTTATACCGTGCGCACTCCGCATGGCCTACCCTTTGATGCGTCATATGCATGCACAAGTATGCACTGATCTTTCAACATAACCAATCTCAGTGTGACTCAACCAAGAGGTGAGCTCCTCCTGGGCTTACCTACCTTACTCACCACGCATCATGTGAATGCCGAGGAAAACACGAGCGCAAAACAACCCTACGCCCTTAAACAAACCTACGGCGAATTATAAACCACCCTAAGTGATTAATGCACTGTGTGTCATGCACGCTTCCCTTGTCTTTTTTCTTGCAGAAAGAGGAGAGAAAGTGGCGCACTGCACAGCGCAAAACAAGCCTAAGCGTTTTAAGCAACCCTACTTTAGCGCTACGGCTACACACGAGCAAACAAACACGAGCAAGCACTTTCTTTTCTTACCTGTGAAGAGAGAACAAGGGTGAATTGGGGTACATGGAAAGCGCCACAGCGTGTGAATGCCTCAATTAGGCACATGCATGGCGAGCACAGCGCATATTCTAACCCTACGTGCGCGCTGCGCGCTCCATTCGCATCGCATACCTTTCATTCCTGTTTTGACCTGTGCAGAGCAAGAGAGAGGAGAACCCGAACCCCCAACGAACACAGCGTTGGCAACCCTAACGTTTTGACGAAGCAACCAGCACGAACGCAATTCATGCGTGTGAAATGACACTGGCATACCTGAGAGGTGGGTTGTCCACCTGCTCTGTGGTGTGGGCTGAGTTTGAATACTTTTCCCTAAAGTTTATAAAAATTCTGATGCAACTGTGCAAAAATTTCCTTTAGAACTTCAAAAACTACAGCTCATACCTTCTTTTTCAAAAGCCGTTTACGCTTGCGCAACCTTGTTTTTGAAATCCGCTTCCGTTGCGCTTGTCTGCGACTTTGAGGTTTGAGGTTTGAGGTTTGATTTTGCGGGTACTAGACGCCTTTCGGCTCCCGGGGGCCACCAGGTCAGGCCAGGTGATATCCTCCCCACCGGGTCCTAGTGGGGAGCCCTCCAAGACGCACCTCCTGCCTGGTGGCGGAGCCCCCCGGGTTCACAGGGCTCGGAGCCCTGTCCTTCCCCGGCTTCCCCGTTTCGCCACTCCCCGGTCAGTGCATCAATTCGCAGCCGTGGCTGCGGGCGCTTACCCACTGCGTCGCCCCGCTAATGCGTGGTCGCCCGGGGCGCCGGCGCCGCCGGGCCCGTGCTACTGGCTTCTCGCTAGTGGGACCCCCTTGGGCTGGCGCGGAGGCTGCCTAGCCTAGGGGCTGGGGCGTGGCGCAGTGCGCCACTACTGCCTTGGCGGGTGCAGTGCCTCGTCCGTGTGTGCGCGGCGCTCGCGGCCGGTTCGGGGGGTTCGGGCCGGTACCTGGGGTTGTGTCTCTCCCGTTTCCCCCTTCCCGCCCCGCGTGTCCCGCGCTGCGTGTGGCGGGCCGTTCCGTCCGGGTGTCCCTTACCCTCGCTCGCTGGTACGCCATTCCACGCGGTCTGTGCGTTCCGCGTGCTCGGTCCTGTTGCCCTTCGTGTGTGTGCGCTCGCGCTCCCGCGGCGTCCGCTCCCCCCCCCCTGGGTGGTGTGGCGTGCACACCTCGCGCGGTCCCGGCACTGGGCGCTGGTAGGGGCGTTCAACGTGGTCCGTGCCCCTCCGCGTGTCCTGCCCCGGTCCCTTGCTCCGTCTGGCGTGCTTGGGGGGGGGGCGGTCCGGTCCCGGTTCCCCCCTACTTGGCTTGGGGTTGTGGGGGTGGCGGATGGGCGTCCCCGGGGGGGTTGCCTTCCACTGTTGCGAGGGGCGTCTGGGGTCAGGCGCTCCCCCTCCCCCGACTGCCCGCCCACTGGGCGGGCTGGTGGGGTCCGCTATCCACGTGCTGTGGGCGCGGGCGTGCGGGTGTGGGGGCCCTACTCCGTCCCCTTGGCCTGCACGCCCTGTGGGTGCTGCGTGCCGCGGGGCGGGTCCGTGGCGTTCGTGTGCCGGGGGGCGGGCTGGGGGGGGGGGGGCGTGCGCCGTGCCCCCCGTTTGCGCGGCGGAAGGGGGCCTGTAGGGCGGGGGGTCGCTCTGCCTCGTTCCGTCCCTCTGCCTTCCCTGGGCAGGCAACAAAGCAGGTGTCACTGGCGTCGTTCTGTCCATGGGGGGCGTGGTCCCCCATACCAGTCCGGTTTTTGCTCGCCCGCCTTCACTGGGCGCAATCTGTGCGGCGTCCTGGCGCGTTGGCGCGGGCTCGCTTGTTCTCCGCGGTTCCTGTGGGGGCCGGCGGCTGGGGCGGGGGGGCGGGCCGCGCTCCGGCTCTTCTCTCGGGTGGGGGGAGGGGGGACCATCCCCCCTGCCTCGGGGGGTGGGGGCCGGGGCCCCCGCGGCTTGCGGGCCGGTGGGGGGGATGGGGGGGGGGGGGTCGCGCCGCGGCCTCCCTGCTCCCCCTCTGGATGGCGGCCCGCGGTACCCCATCCTGGCCCCCCTCGTGCCGTCGGCGCACTACCCTCCGGCGTGCGCGTGCGGTCGGGGTCGCGGGGCCGCCCCGGGGTGGGCGGGGATGAGGGGCGGCCCATGGACAGCTCCCCCGGGGGCCCCTGCAGACCTGAACCCCCCCTCTGCCCTCCCTGAGTGGGCTGTGGTCATGGGAGGCTCATGGGGGGCGCGGCCTCCATACTGTTCTGGTGCGCTGCCGTGCGCCGCCCCCAAGCTTGGTCCGCACGTTGCTCCCGCACGCTGATGTGGGCTTGCCTGTCGGCCGCGACCCCCGCGGGAGCAGGCGGCTGGGGGCGCTGGGGCGCGCGGTGTGCAGGTCCAGCCGCATCCCCCCCCCCTGCGTCGCGGTCCCTTCTGGGGGAGGGGGGGCGCCCCCTCGGCTCCGGGGGGCGGAGGGTCGCTCCTGCGGCTCCCAAGCTGGGGGGGGGGAGCGGGGGGGGGGGCCGGGGGGGCCGCCCCCCCGCCCCGTCGGGCATCGGCCTGCCATCCGTTGTCTCCGGCGTGCCCCCCCGGGGTATACTCGTGCCGTGGGAGTTGCCGGGCGGCCGCGGGCGTCGGGCGCGGTCCGGTCGGCCGCCAACGGATCAGTGCGGCGGGGGGGGGGCGGGGGGAGGGGGGAGGGACCCCCCCCGCCCTGGTTCGCGCCCCCGTCTTCCCGGGGCCGGCCCCTGAAAGGGCCGCTCCGTTTGCGCCGTCCTGGGCGCCGCCGGCCCGCCGTCCGCCGGCAGCTGGCAGGGCGTGCGGGCGCTAACCTCGGCCGTGGTGCCCCCGCACCCCGGGTGGAGCGGCCTCTTCGGGGGGGGTGTGGGGCCGCCGTTTCTTTGGTCTGCCTCTGTCCGCTCTTGGGCCTGAGAGGGAGGGGGGGGGGGATCGGGGGGGGCCCTCTGGTCCGCTGGCGCCGCCCCCTGACGGCCGAGGGGGGGGCGGCATGGCGGTCCCGGCCCCGGGGGCCAGCCATCGGCTGCGGGGTTGCACCCTTCCCCCAGCCCCCTCTACCTAGAGCCCGACCCTCGTGCGAGCCCTCGCTGGGGCCCCTCGTCCCCCCCGCCGTCGTCCCGCGGCACTGGCTGGCCGGGGGCGGCCGTGAGGGTTAGCGGTCAGCGGTTAGCGGGCTGCGGGGCAGTAGGTTCCCCCCCGCGCTCGTTGTCTCCGCCCTCCCTCCCGCGGGAGGTGGTGCGCGCTCCTTCGTCACGCCGTACCGTGGGGGGGGCGTGGGTCGGGGGGCCCAGCTTCCACCCCCACTTTCTCGCGTCCGCCGTCTGGGCCGTCACCTGCGACGCCGCTTGTGTGGGGGCTGGGGCTGTGGCGGCGGCGGGTTGCGCCAGCGTTAGCTCCAGTGGGCGAGGGCGCTGCGCAAGGCCCCGGGGAGCCAGTTGTTGGCGTCTGCATCCGTGATGCGGAGTACCGCTCCCCCTTCCAGGAAGGCAGGCCACGTCGGCCCCCTGTCGGGCCACGCCGCCCGGATCACTGACCTGAGGACCCTCTCGTGGTCCTCTGGGGCTGCCCACCCCCCCGGGGGTACCTCTCGGTTTCCTCCGTCCCTCCGGAGGAGCACGGCATCGAAGGGCCGGTTCCTCAACCCCCTGGTGGTCCCCTGGTTGGCCCAGCACAACCATCCGTACACCTCCCCCACCAGGGGGAGGGCCTCATCCCCCAGAGGGTCCGGGACCGTGCCCCAGTCCCGGTCCCAGGGCCGGGCCCCCTCTGCCCCTCGCGCCGGCTCCCCCCGCTGCCCCTGTGCCTGCGGCGCCGATGCCGCGCCCCGCCCCCCCCCCCCTCCGAGGCCATCCGCGCCGGCTCCGCTGTCGGCGCGGGGGGGGCTTGCTGGTGCTGGGGTCGTGGGGGTTGGGGGGGGGTGAGCTCGCCGGCGCCGGGGTCGAGGTTGTAGAGGTGGTGATGGTGGTGATGGTGGTGGTGGGTGTGGTGCGCTGGCATCTGTTGGATGCCGGGGGGGAAGCACCTCACCGGCTGCACGTCCGGCTGTGGGGGCGCCCCCGCCCCCCGCCCCCCTCCCTTCGGCCCGCCCTCCCCCCCAGGCTCCCATGCCCCGTCCCGTCTGTCCCTTGGGGCCCGTGGCGCCCTTGCCCTTGCCCTTGGGCCCCCTTCCGGCCCCCTGCCCGTGCCGTGGGTCCCGCCCCCTGTCTCCCACGCCCTGGCCTGCCCGCTCGCCCACCGTCCCTCGCCCCGCTCCCTGCACCTGGGCGCCCTGCCCGCGCCCCTGCGCGCCCGTCCCGTGCCCTGGCCCCTTCCCGGCCCCCTGCCCTGAGTCGCTCCGTCCGCTGCCTGCGCTCTGTCCCCCTCCGCTGCTGCGCCCTTGCTCCCTGCCGCGCGTGCCCTGGCCCGCTCCTTGCGCGCGCTCCTGGGCACTTCCCCTGTCGCCTCCTGTCCCCCGCTCCGCGCTCCCGTGGCTGGCACGCAGCTCTGCCTGCGCGCCGTCCCCTCCTTCCTGGATCACGTGCCGGGCGTCCCGCTGTCGTTGCAGCTGCGGCACCGTGACGCCCGGCGGCGAGCGCTCGGGCGCCGGGGGGCGGACGTGCCGCGTCCGCCCCGGGGGGAAGGGCTTGGGGGGGAACAGCTTGGGGGGACTGGTGTGGGTGTGGGTGGGGTTGGCGTGGGCGCGGTACTTCGCGCTCTTCCTGCCCACTGCTGCTGCTGCGGCGGCCGCCGGCGAGGCGCACGTGGCCCGTGCGGGGTCCTTCCCCCGCTTTCGCGGCGTGCTGGGGGCCGCGGCGTGGCCGGCCGAGGCGGTGGCGCGGCTCGCCGGGGCCGCGGTCGCAACCCCTCGCGCGCCCTCCCCGCTCCCCTCTGTGGCTGCGGCAGCCCTCGGCGATGCACCCGGTTCCTGCGCCGGGGCTACCCCCCGTGTCGGCGGCGTGCCGGGGGCCGCGGTCGGGGCCGCGGCGTGGCTTGCTGGGGCTGCGGTCTCCGCTTCCTGTGCGTCTGGGGCCCCCTCCCGGGGCGGGGCGGCAGGGCTTGCTGCTTGGGCGGCGGGGGCGGTCGCCTCGGCTGGCTCAGGCTCCTGGGCCGGCAGCGGATGCCCGACCAGCACCGCCGCTCCCGCCAGCCTCCGCTCCTAGCGCTCCGCGGGGGTCTCCCCCATCCACTCCGGGGAGACGGGGGAGCGGGAGCGGGACCGGCGGTGGTGGCGGTCGTCTCGATGGGGGGAGCCATCGGAGTCTGCCATCACTGTTATCCTGGTAGGCATGCGTGGTGGCAGGTGCGCCCTTCCCACTACCTCCTGGTGCATCAGTGCCGTGCCGTGGGCAGTGCCGTGCGGTG